>CM045883.1:81037501-81087501 GCA_025169545.1 Anguilla japonica | reverse complement strand
CTCCTTCTGATGCTGCATAGATTTAAAAAATAAAAAATAAAAAAGACCAGAACCTACAGTCTGGGGTGCCACCAGGATTTTGGGCCCCATGAAAACGGTCCCACATTGGGCCCCAACATCCCGGAAAATCCTACATTCTAATATTTTTTCAGAGAATCGTCTTAACCCCCTCTTACTGTGCCCCTGGTCAAGTGAAGAAGAATGTTGTTCTGAGTATTGGTGAAAACAGATGCTTGCCTTTAACCTGCTGCCATCTAAAGGGTTAAAAATTTCAAATTAAGAGTCCCTTTCACCCCCCGCTTTTAATCTGTGAAAAGCTCATTTCCGACTTTTGGGCTCCGCCAGGGATGACAAACCCGGAGGTGATCCAGAACCTGGAGCGGGGGTACCGCATGCCCAAGCCGGAGAACTGCCCGGACGAGCTGTACAGCATCATGAACCTGTGCTGGCAGGAGGCTCCCGAGAACAGGCCCACCTTCGAGTACCTGAGGAGCGTCCTGGAGGACTTCTTCACTGCCACAGAACAGCAGTACCAGACCCAGCCCTGCTGATGGCTCAGAACCAGGGGAACTTTACACACACGCACACACACAAACACACACACACACACACACACATGCATACACACACACACACATATACACACCACATACACACACACATACACACATACACACCACATACACACACACATACACATACATATGAACATACACACACATACGCATGCATGCACACACATACATACACACCACATACGCATGCATACACACACACATATACACACATACACACACATGCAAACATACACACACGCACATACACACACATGCACATACACATACACACACATACATATGCACACACACACACACACACACACACGCATGCACACACACACACACACACGGAGGTGCACACACACACATGCATGCACACACACAGGAAGGCGTACACACACACATACACAGACACACACATGCAAGCACACACACACACACACACACACACACACAAAGGCCATTCCATGTAAACATGCTATGGACATGCTACCATCAAACATACCGCTCAAAACTCTGAGAGAACTGACATGTAGTACGTGAGGCCATCTCACAGTTTCTCCTCACATGGTCTCTCTCCTCTCTGAGCTGGATTTCGTGCTGTCTTTCCCCCGTTTTCCAGCTTGTCTAAAGAAGATCATCATCCTGTATCTAATGTAAAGGTTTGATTCTTTGTGTGTCCTACTCTGATGCGTAAAAACAGAAGGGCCTTTCGTAAGAGGTGGCACGGTTCAGTGAGGCTGTATGGGTGATAGATAGATAGATGATGATGATAGATAAATGCTAGACGGGTAAAGAGATTTAAACCGCAGATTGATCTCTGGTTGCAGCCTCACCTGCATAAACGGGCAATACTGTGTGTACTCAAGCACTGTTAACCTTTATAGGATATATTTTTTATTTGAAGCACCTTTTTTTCTTTTTTTTTTTTTTACAATAGTATTAGTAGGTGAGCTTCAAATAAAAAAAACTGAAAGTGTCAACTGTGGAGTGTGCGGGTTGACAATCAATCCTCTTTAAACTCTTGGAAGCTCTTCTAAATACACCTGCCATCCTTTGTAACTTTATTCGTAAAAATTATATATATTATGGTAGTGATTCTGGTATGCTATGTTTGAATAAATATAAAGTAATTGTTTTGTGCTTGTAAGAATAGGAGGACTGGTACTAATTTCATATTTTAATGTGTTCTTATCATGTGTTTTTGTTTCCTTTGCTTTTTTTGCTGTAAGTGTATGTGTACTGAAAACTGAGTACAGAAATAAACACCATGTACTGTGTAATTCAGTGATGTGTGTCCGTGTGTGGTGGCTGGACACGATTTGAGTCATGTGACCGACTATGAGTGACTGTTCTGAGATAAGCACCAAGGGACAACTCAAATCTTTCTGCCATGCGCTAGGTAAGTTAGCATTTCGGACCTGGAGGTATAGAGGTGGGGGGTGGGTGTGGGGTGGGGAAGGGAGAGGTAGCGAACATGGGCCCAGTTTGACAATGGGGGGGGGGGGGGGGGGGTTCACTAACTACCATGAACACATTGCCCCTTTGTTTGTTCAGGTCTGCTATGGGTCAAGTCCACACAGCAATACCATTGGCTCCTCAGGTTAAAAAAAAAAAAAAAAAAAAAAAAAAAACAAGGACCACAGTTAAAGGAAATGATCATATCCTTGTTCTGGCTCTAAGGGAATTACATCTTTTTTTTTTTTTTTAAAGTGACTTTCACATTGTTACTGGTGCTCATATGCTCTCCTATCCTGGGAAACGGTTGGATGTGGCAGGAATAAGGAGATTTCTGTCACTCAGGTTACTGCAACACACCTGTCCCATGCATAGCTTATTGAAAGCTTCAAAATTCAATGGAGCACGTAGCTCCTTGTGCCATTATAACAACACGAAAATGATTTTATGGCTTATTATTTGCCTTGCTGGATCTCTTCCGGAAGAAGATGGATTGGATCATGTAAACTGAAAACCTAGTTTATCTCTTTGGAGGAATCACCCCCCCCCCCCCCCCCCCCCATTTTCCATATTTATTTGTGTATCTTTATTTTGGCATCCTCAGTTCCTCAAAATGCTGCTTTAGATGACAATTGCTTATAGTTTGCTGATAGGGCCTAATTACACCCCCCAAGTTTTTCATACGACCTGAACTGTATCATTCCACTTTTATATTCCTCATTCCTCTCAAAATATTTCGTTAAACCTTACTATCCACTGTCCATTTGTAACAACGCGCACATAAGCTGATGCATTAAACGAACACTTCTTAAAAGTTTCGCTTTTTTGACCAGAAACGTCGAACTAAATAATGGCGATTAATTTCGTTTATCACAAATTTGAGCCAATATGTCGAACTGACAAAGTCATGGAGAACAGTTTCCAACTTTTCAGGCGTCCTAAACTCAGGAAAGAAATTCCGCATATCAACAGAAGACGATAGGTGAGAAAACAATGTAAAACGCCCCGTTGGGGTGAAAGCTGCAGTGTGATTGGTAAAAAGCACGTCAATCGAAACGCCGATCGTAGTTACACACCGCCGAGGCAGTCCGTGACTGTACTCGGAGGTAAAATGGCGCTCACTACTCAAGGAACAAAGAAGAAAGTTTGCTATTATTATGATGGTAAGATTGGAGCAAAACGTGTTGTTATTTTAAAGCTGCATGTGTGAACGTGCATGATGAAATGTTTTGTATTCGGGGCAAAATGGTCAAAAACTTTATGATTGCTTATTTTAAATCCACCGAGCGGACCGCTAGCGTTGCTAGATAGCTTAACATTTAAAACCATGCAGCATCCTTTGGCTTGCACACTAACCAAGCCGGTTGGTAAACTGCTGGTGTGTTGCTAAGAGTTTATTAGACTCGGACATCCGATGAGATTGCTAACCAGCTAAAGACAATTTCTTGAGTTTTATTCGTAAATAGTTTGTTTGTTAACATGTCTCTCTGTATAATCCATTATAATTGCACGCTAGCCAGTTAGCACATTACGCAGGGCAGCTAGCTAGAGGTATATAGCCAGCTGCTTAACATCACTAGTTATCGATCAGACGTCAACTACTTGCTAGCTAGTCTACTTTATTGACAGACTGTGTTTATTGTTGCGTTATAAACGTAACTGCACGACTCCATTCGTGGGTGATGACACCGTATTTGAAACCGACTCCAGTTTCAAGAACAGCCGCGTAGTTCGCGGTAAATGCAGGCAACTAACTTACACCGGATATATAGTTTCAAGTTGTTAGCATTAGACGGCTAGCTAACCATTTCATTCAAATCGACCAATAGACAAGGCGTCAGTCCACGGTGCACCGGAGATCTTGCTGAATAAGTGGCGTCGAATTGGCTTTGTTATTTCTAGTAGTAGGCGAGTAAACGTTACGCACGATGGCTGCAACTACATCAATCGGTGTGGGAAACGCATCACCCCTTTGATGAAGTAGTCGATCGGGTTTGTTGCCGTGTGCGGTCGCAGTTTTGCAATTTAGGCCCATCGTCACCTGAAAACTGTATGTAAGAATTCGGCAAATAACCAGCCAGACGAGACTGTTTAGCTCAGCAAATTATCTTATGCGTGCCATTAAATGCATACATAAGTAGCCAGGGCACTTGGCTGTGATACTGCGAACTGGACATCTAGCGTTACTCTTTTGACGGGCTTACGCTACTTTGATTTTGCATGGACGTTGTAATACTAAGTATGAAGTTAGCAGGGTAGTTGGTGACGAGTGGTTAACTGCGGTACTACTAGCCTAATTTCCTTAAATGACATCGTGTACCCACGTCCCGGGGTCGCCCTACATTGGATTTGAACGAATTTCCCCACATATCGGTACATCATGTACGACTCCCGTCTACACTTTTAAAGACATCAACTGATATCCCCACGAATGCCTGTGCGTATAAATAAAATAGAATGTGCATATTAAGTGCTTTCCAGAGCAGTGGATCGCAGTATATTCGCTGTGTCTATAAGATCGTGTGATTGCACTGGGATTGAATTATAGTTTTTCCATTTCGTTTATAAAAGCAGCATATATTTAGTAGCCAGGTAAATTTCATTGAGGCCGTGTGAAAGCATGCTGACGGGTCTGTGTTTGTTGGGGAGGTGAAAGAGTGTATGAACTGTGCTTGTAATGCTGTTGCAGTACTGGGAATCCATTTTAGGCGTTGTTTTGAAAACTTGGCTAAAAAAATCATTGTGGAAGACGTCCACCAAGACATTTTGTGTGCAAATAAACTGCATTGATCATGGTTTATGTAGCTTGCCTTTATGCATATTAATTTTAGTGCATATTTATTTTAATGAGCAAGCAATGTACTGCATCCTTGTGCTTTTGTGTCTGTTTACTGCTGTCTGATGCTTTTATCCTGAGTGAAGAATTCAGAATTCCACCTCACCGTAGTGAAGTTCCACATGCTTGGGTATTGTGGAACCTGTTTGGTGTGGGCCCTCAGCCACTGAATTCATTGGCTGCTAGTGTTGCCCGGGGTGACAGGATTAAAATGGGAAGGATTGGCCCTGTCCGTTTGCCTGACTTCCGGATTGGTTGGTGCTCCTGCACTCTGACTGCACATGAAGTGTGCCACTGTAACGCAGTGACTGCGGCAGCTCTGCTGATGGGCTCCACAAACTTGAGAAGGGGCCCCATAGGCCATAGAAGGGGCCCCATAGGCCAGAGATGGGGCTCCATAGGCCATAGAAGAGGGCTCCATAGGCCAGAGAAGGGGCCCCATAGGCCATAGAAGGGGAGAAGGGGTTCCATAGGCCAGAGAAGGGGCCCCATAAGCCCCAGAGAAGGGTATCCATAGGCCATAGAAGAGACTCCATAGTAACTGCTCCTAAGTAACTAGGATGGGTCAAATGCAGAGGACAAATTACCCCATGGGGCTCAATAAAAAGTATATCTGATCTTATCTATAGGCCATAGAAGGGGCCCCATAGGCCAGAGAAGGGGCTCCATAAGCCCCAGAGAAGAGGCTGCTGGTAGTGCATGCTTTGTAGGAGAGCTTCCCTGCACCATTCCAAATGCATTATCAATAAGAAGACCTTCATAGCTGCATCACACTAGACTGGTCACAGAGCATGACACTAATCTATAAAAGCGACAGAACTTAAGTCGCGACTTAGATGGTGAGATTTTCGGTATTCATAAATCATATTGTAGTAACAAGCGGTGAACATAAATGAGCTGTACTGAATAATATCCCTGCCATAGATTGGCGTCCTGCCTCTTGCCCAAAGCTTGCTGGGATAGGCTCCAGCGACCCTGACCAGGAATAAGCAGATATAAATAATGGAAGGATGGATGTATCACATTAAAATCAAAGGTTTAACATTTTTGGCGCGACTCCTAAAATCTTGGGTACTGTACATATTTAAAGGTAGGTCAGTAGCTGGTCTGCTTATGGTTGCTTTTTAGGGGTAGGTGAGTGAACACTTGCCTCATTTGCATATTGACTTTTATTGGTCGGCACTAATGTGTCATCACCCCCCCCCCCCACCCACCCCCTCTGTCTCTCTCTATTCCTAGGTGATGTTGGGAACTACTATTATGGCCAAGGCCATCCAATGAAGCCACACCGAATCCGGATGACCCACAACCTCCTGCTGAACTATGGGCTCTACCGCAAGATGGAGATATACGTATGTTACAGTGCGTTACGTCGCTGCCATTTTGGCCTACACTCTTGCCTAGTGAGACCTGCACAACTCTGGGTTCTGGCACAGTCTCAGTTCGTACGACTGGAGACTTACTCAAAACAAGTCAGATTAAGCACCTTGCTCAAGGGTGCCACAGCAGTGTCCTAGCTGGGAATCAAACCTGCAACCTTTCGGTTTCAAGCCTGGTTTTCCACCCATTAATGCTGCACTACTACCCTCCCCCCATGTAATGTGTGAAAGCAGCACAGTCATGTGCATTCTGGTTCTGCTGGAATGTGATGTCATTTGGAGAGTGGATGCCAAGCCGTGCCATTAAAAAAAAAAAACAACGCTGTGCAGTTAAAAAAAGATGCTTTGCCCATTACAAAATGCAACAGAGTGTAATGAATATGGGCTGAGTGGGCCTCAGTTGACCGAAAGTCTGAGGATTGCTGTTGAGGTGTAATTGTACCTACGTACTGTAATAGGAGACAGCTTGTTAACTGTCAAGATGCCGCAGTCTTCCTTTTTTTATTTTTTTACATGGAATGTGTTGTCCTTGTATTTTTGGAACCATTGAGATGTTCTAATGAAACGTTTCCGTTGTTGCCATGGTTTCCCTGTTTGGCGCTGCCGTGGAGACCGGCAAAGCCACGCTTAGCGTTTTTTATCAAACTTTGCATTAAAAACGAGAGTCGAGGAGTGGAGGCCTCGTCTGTGACGTACCGCGCCGATTGGTGTCAGTACAAACGCACGCTTGCTTACGCAGACTTCTCTTACTGGGTCCCGACAGTACCGTTGTGAGCGTTTCTGCAGTTTGTGCGCAGCGACGAGCTTTTCAGAAAGGTGCGAAGAGCTTGGCCTGTGTTTCGACAAGTTTTCTGCCGCTGGTGGGATTCGCGAACCCCATGTCTACTTTGAATTTTATTTTTAAGCAGAGCAACAACAACAACAACAACAAAAAAATAGCCCAGTCGATGAACTTGCCACTGTATGTTTTTTTTCTGCATTTTTTTTAGTTGGACAAAAAGTTGTTTAAAGCTTCCCTGACTCTGGAAAATAGTTTGGTGTGGCTGCACGACCGGCTCTTTCATTAACTACAGCTGGAGCATCGGGATTTGCAGTCCTGCAGCCCTCGTCTTGGTGCTCTCACTCTTATCGTAAACATGGCAGCTGTTTCTTCATTATTTTTGCTCTCTAATTAAGCAGTCGCAGTGACAAAATGGTCCAATTACTGATTACATATGACTGCACAAAATGCTTTTCTTTGATGACTGAAAAAATGGCAAAAATAAATTGCGAGTTATCTTATGTGGAAAAGGCCAGAACTAGCTTACGGAGGTTTAGTTTTACATCTAGGGAAGAATTGCCCTAGGGAACTGTGGGACATGAATATGAATGAGTTTTTGTGCTTCTCTCTGTTTTGGATAAGTCTGAATTTGTGTGCCAAAGGTATTGGTTGCTTATTTGTTGTTCATATTGTTATAAATGTCTCCACATGCATTTTATTTTTCTATCGTTTTATTCTTGGTTTTGTGTTTTTTCTCTGTATATCTATGCATTTGACCTGTTTTATATTTTTGTAAAGCGAGCTTGGGTCTGAGAAAGGTGCTTTATAAATAATACTAACTATCATTATCATTATTATTGTTATTATTATATTGCTCTGATTGGCTTGTCACTACCTGTACATCGCCCCATGCTAGAGATGAGTTTGCACTGTGCGGCACTCTTTGCGTAAGGAAATGCCGTTGCACGATGTGACTGTTTGAATGTTCCTAACCTGGACTCAGGCAGCCAAGTGTTTTTTGATTGGACGACTGGACAGGGTAAGATTTTGTTGATTGGCCGCTCTTAATTTCACCCCCCCCGTCCCTCAGCGACCTCACAAGGCCAACGCGGAGGAGATGACCAAATACCACAGCGACGACTACATCAAGTTCCTGCGTTCCATTCGCCCCGACAACATGTCAGAATACAGCAAACAGATGCAGAGATGTGAGTGTGTCAGCATGATGCCGTGCCCTGAATTTAGTACAGGGATTAGTACAGCAAACAGATGCAGAGATGTGAGTGTATCAGCATGATGCAGTGCACTGAATTTAGTACAGGGATTAGTACAGCATGACTGAATTTAGTTCAGGGATGTGTAAAGCACACTGAATTTAGGACATGAATTAGTACAGCAAACAGATGCAGAGATGTGAGTGTGTCAGCATGATGCAGTGCCCTGAATTTAGTACAGGGATTAGTACAGCATGACTGAATTTAGTTCAGGGATGTGTAAAGCACACTGAATTTAGTACATTAGTACAGCAAACCGATGCAGAGATGAGTGTCAGCATTATGCCGTGCCCTGAATTTAGTACAGGGATTAGTACAGCATGACTGAATTTAGTTCAGGGATGTGTAAAGCACACTGAATTTAGTACACGAATTAGTACAGCAAACAGATGCAGAGATGTGAGTGTATCAGCATGATGCAGTGCACTGAATTTAGTACAGGGATTAGTGCAGCAAACAGATGCAGTGCACTGAATTTAGTATAGGGATTAGCACAGCATGACTGAATTTAGTTCAGGGATGTGTAAAGCACACTGAATTTAGTACAGGGATTAGTACTGCACACTGAATTTAGTACATGGATTAGTACAGCACACTGACTGTAGTACATTAATTAGTACAGTAAACAGATGCAGAGATGTATGTCAGCAGGCCCTTACTGTGATGTACCTTGTGTAGTCGTTGGCTTGCTAACTGATTTTAATATCTGATGCAGTTAACGTGGGTGAGGACTGTCCAGTGTTCGACGGCTTGTTTGAGTTCTGCCAGCTTTCCACGGGAGGCTCTGTAGGTAAGTGTGTGCGTCCGTCGGTGCACGCAAAGGGTTAAGTTCGCATGTTACGCACACGCTGAAACCTCGTCTGTAATTCTGAAACGGCGTTAGAAATCAGGGCGGGGTCCAAAGCGGGGGACTTACTGAGGTAATACGTGCTCTGTGCTTTTGTGGAAGTAATTCCACAGGATTTGAGTTGATCTGCAGTAGGTGGGTTTTAATGACATTTTGTCTTGTGGTGTTCTCCCTCTCTGTTTTTTTCCTCTCCTTCTCTCACTGTCTTTCTCTCTCTCCCTCCCTCCTTCCTCCCACTCTTCCCCTCTCTATCCCTTCTTCCCGCTCTCTCACTAATGCACAATTTTCTTTTTCTCTGCTTCCCTCTCCTTCATTCCATCTCTCTCCCTCCTTCCTCCTACTCTTTCCCTCTCTATTCCTTCTTCCCTCTTTCTCTCTCTCTTGCTTGCTCACTCACTCTTTCTCTGTCTCTCTCTCTCTTGCTTGCTCACACTCGCTCTCTCTCTCTCTCTCTCTCTCTCTCCCTCTCTCTCTCCTCTCTCTCTCCCTCCAGCCAGCGGAGCTGTGAAGCTGAACAAGCAGCAGACGGACATCGCCATCAACTGGGCCGGAGGGCTTCACCACGCCAAGAAGTCCGAGGCGTCGGGGTTCTGCTACGTCAACGACATCGTGCTGGCCATCCTGGAGCTCCTGAAGTAGGCTGCGCTCCTCTCTGTCGCCTCTGTCACATCTCTATCTCGCCTGGGTCTCATTAGTATCCCGCTCGTATCTTTAACGCTTTAAGGTGTGAGATCACAGATACGTGATTAGTATGTTCTTAACTGAACATTCTAATGCTGATGTCACAATCACTACTGGTGACTGAAAGCAACAGAGTTCTAGAACACTGAGAATTTTGAAAAAACCTTCCAAACAAAATCTTCTCTTTAAAGGGTTGAAGAACCAGTGCAGCATGTGTCCTTGCACAGTAAACTACATGATAAACGTGTGCCACTTACTTTTTCCAAATTTATATACAGGAAAATGACAGAATGTCATGTGGTTGTAAAGTAATGTAATTTTCCATTTCCCATTCTGGCACTGCCTGTTCGCTTTTGATTGGCAGACCTCAAAGGGATGCTTCCTGGTTGGTTAAAATACCAAATGTAAATCGCCATGTGTTACGTACCTAAGCAGGATTGTCTCCAAAGGAGCAATACCATCCTCCTGTTGTCGGCTGCATAATGTCAGATTTACACTGGTATATCACTGGTATGCTGGTATTAAAGCAGTAGTGCCTGGTGTAAATTATGTGGTAGATCTTTTGTTCTTCAGAATAACAAAAAAAATTTTTTAAAAAGAAAGGACAAAAAAAGCTGAAGACAGGGTTGTAACACCAGCTTGTTATCGCCACAGATACCACCAGAGGGTGCTGTACATAGACATCGACATTCACCATGGCGACGGAGTGGAGGAAGGCTTTCTACACCACTGACCGGGTCATGACTGTGTCCTTCCACAAGTACGGAGAGTACTTCCCCGGCACCGGAGACCTCAGGGTGAGTCTGTGATGTCATCATTGGTGGACGGGCAGAACTGTGCTGCGGTGGCTGGGCTGAGGTGGGAGGGCCTTGCAGCGAACTTGTTCTCGATAGTGTGTTGCAGGGATGGCGTCTGTTTTTTGGCCAACCCAGACGTTTCTTTCACCATGGGTTCCCTCGGTAGATTCTCTGTGCTTTTTTCCCACAGCCGATTTTGTTTTCTGTCGAAAATAAGGTCTGTGGTGAACTAAAGCCTAAGAGGGTTTCAAATTTTGTTCTACAAGATAAATTACGCTCGGTAATATCTCAATAACTGTGAATTTTGAAGCCGTTATGTACTTTTAAAAAGTAAGTTGCTGACAAGTTGCTATATTGAAACTGCAACGTTTGGCGGGCTATTATGAAAATTTGAGGTGCAATGCCAGAATTTGACCGTTGTTGATTTGACTCTGATTTGACCCTGATTTCGCTCTGATTTCCTCTGATACAGGACATTGGCGCGGGGAAGGGGAAGTACTATGCAGTGAACTACCCTCTCAGAGACGGCATCGATGACGAGTCTATGAAGCCATATTCAAACCTGTAAGTGTGTGTGTGTGTGTGTGTATAATGCTGATTTGTGTGTGTGTGTGTGTGTAATGCTGTGTTTGTGTGTGTGTGTGTGTATGTAACGCTGTGTAGTTGTGTGTATGCGTATATAATGGTGTGTGTGTGTGTGTATGTAACGCTGTGTGTGTATGCGTATATAATGGTGTGTGTGTGTAACGCTGTGTGTGTATGCGTATATAACGCTGTGTGTGTGTGTGTGTTGTAGATCATGGCGAAGGTGATGGAGATGTACCAGCCCAGTGCGGTTGTGCTGCAGTGCGGTGCTGACTCTCTGTCCGGAGATCGCCTCGGCTGCTTCAACCTCACCATCAAAGGTGTGTGACAGCGTCGTCTCCACGGAGATGTTTTATATGTGTTCATTACAGCCTATGCTAAATATTTCATGCTAAGTGTTTACTTGTGTGTGTATGCATTACAGGCCGTGCTAAGTATTTTCTGTGTGTATTACAGGCCACACTAAGGTGTTTTCTGCATGCGTGTGTGTGTTACAGGCCACACTAAGGTGTTTTCTGCATGCGTGTGTGTGTTACAGGCCACACTAAGGTGTTTTCTGCATGTGCGTGTGTGTGTGTGTGTTACAGGCCATGCTAAGTGTGTAGAGTACATGAAGAGCTTTAACCTGCCACTGCTGATGCTGGGTGGGGGGGGCTACACCATCCGAAACGTGGCTCGCTGCTGGACCTACGAGACTGCCGTTGCCCTGGACAGCTCCATCCCCAACGGTACAGCAGTGTGCGTGCGTGTGTGTGTGCATGTATGTGTGTGTGTGTGTGCGTGCGTGTGTGTGTGCGTGTGTGTCCGTGTGTGTTTGTGTGTGCGTGTCTGCGTGTCTGTGTGTATGTGTGTGTCCGTGTGCGTGTCCGTGTGTGTGCGTGTGCGCATGTGCGTGCGTGTGTGCGCGTGCGCACGGAAAAAAAATAAGGGAAAGTTTTATTAAAGTTTATTTTTTAAAAGGGATTAAAAAGTAGAAGTTGACTAAGGCCCTGGTAATGTCTGGTAAATAATTCCTAAATAAGTCTGCTTGGGGTCTGGATAGAGAAGGCTAGATCACCCTTTGCTTTTATTCGCATAGTGGGGGCTCAAATGAAACGGTTTTCTGAAGATGTGCGGACCCGTTTTTGCCAGTAAGGTATGAGGGGCTAGTTTGTTACCTGATACTCCCGTGGTAAGTTCCTGTCAGACAGGAAGTGTGTAACAGGTGGACTTCCTGCGTGGCTTAGCGCCGTTTTTTGCTTCCTGTCCTTCAGAGCTCCCGTACAACGACTACTTTGAGTACTTTGGACCCGACTTCAAACTGCACATCAGCCCTTCCAACATGACCAACCAGAACACAAACGACTACCTGGAGAAGATCAAGTGAGTGACGCTGTTGGCCCTTCCTGTGGCCTGGGGTCGGGGGTCTGGGATTTGGCTGGTTTGGTACGGTTCTCAAAATCGGTTCTGGGTGACCCCTTTTTTGGCTGGTTTTTGTGACAACCTACAGAGTAGGTTTTTTGGAATGTTTCTCTTTTTTTTTTTTTTCTTTAAATTTCTAAGTCAGTGTTCTAGAACTCCATTGCTCTCAATCACCGGGAGTGATTGTGACATCAGCATCGGAATGCTCAGTGAAGAACGTTCTGATCACATGTTCGTGACCTCACACCGTGAAGGGTTGAAGTCGCTTCCTGTTCTTTCGAGATGTTTCCCTGAAACTTCTTTAGTAGATTTTGTCGCGGCGGCCCGGCCTGGACGGTTTCCGGCAGTTTCGATCTCACTCAGTTCACCGGTCGGTTAATCATTTTAAAAATAAAAAGGAAATGCTCTTTCTAAAGCAGTCATTCGCCGCATTAGGGAAAATTGCATTAGCGTCTGACTGATGAGAACATCGGGGGTATTTATCCTCTGTGGCAGGCATGGCTATGTCAGACACAATGTGCCTTCAGGCAGCCGATCTCTCTGCAGAGAGACATTAGCGGACGTTAGCGTGTGTAATTAAGAAGAATTGGCCTGCTTAAGGACCCCCCCCCAGGACAGATTATCAGAACCCCCCCGGGGGGTCCTGCCAGCCACCAGAAGCGCCGCCTGATCTTGTTGTCATGGCGATCGGCCCTGTGTCGCAGTACGAGGTGCAATGTTGGCCGATTTTTTTTTTAACCCGTTTTCAATATAGAGAGAGAGGCTTTTCTGTGACCACTTCCAGTGATGTGTAGCTTCTTTAAAAAAATTTTTTTTTTAAAACCATGAACAGAAGGACTGCATCTGCAGCGTACCTAATGATACACTTGCTGCCAATGAAGCATTTGATTTGACGGGTGTATTATGTGGAAAGTGTAAAATATTCAGTATCTCCCCCCCCCCCCCCCCCCCACCACCTTAACCCTTCTCATGACCCACCAGCGTGTCCTGATCCACAGCCCTGGTGTAAACGCTTCTTGGGCCGTGATTGGGCGGGGGGGGGGAAATTCTGATAGGATATTGCGCTGTTGCCATGACAGCCAAATGATGTCAGATCGGTGCAGGAAGCAACTGCCAGGGCCTGTTTGTAGTACCCCTTTTTCCACCTACGGGCAGGAAGACGGGGTACGACAAAAGTGGCGTCTGTATGTGGGGGGTACAGGCAGCTGGGCCGCAGAGTGCAAACGACGAAAGCTAGCATGCTAGCTAGCACTCCTTTTATTTGACCTTTTTTCCTGTCAATTTAAGCCCACCTGCCTCACCGGATTGGTCAAGCAGAGAAGAGCTTTTATTAGATTAATTATGAATAGCTTTCATTTTCCTGGATGCTCCTCTCTGTAGTATAGTAGTATAAGATAGAAATGTTTTAACTGCCACTTTCCAGTAGCACTGTTCAGGTACTAGCTCCTGAAGAGCTGCTCTGCCTGTTGGGTAGTGTGGATAACATTACCATGTGTGTGTAGTATGATGGGTAAATGAGTTGGTGTTGTAACCTAAAGGTTGCAGGTTCGATTCCCCGGTAGGACACTGCCGTTGTACCCTTGAGCAAGGTGCTTAACCTGCATTGCTCCAGTATATATCCAGCTGTATAAATGGATGCAATGTAAATGCTGTGTAAAAAGTTGTGTAAGTCGCTCTGGATGAGAGCGTCTGCTAAATGCCTGTAATGTAATGTGTGTGTGTGTGTGTGTGTGTGCGCGCAGGCAGCGTCTCTTTGAGAACCTGCGCATGCTGCCTCACGCCCCGGGCGTTCAGATGCAGACCATCCCGGAGGACGCCGTGCAGGACGACAGCGCCGACGAGGAAGAGGAGGAGGACCCCGACAAGCGCATCTCCAGTAAGGCCCCGCCCCTCTCTGCCCTGCCCCGCCCCTAACCGTTCCCCTCTCTGCCCTGCCTCGCCCCTCTCTACCCTTCTCCGCCCCTAACCGTTCCCCTCTCTGCCCTGCCTCGCCCCTCTCTACCCTTCTCCGCCCCTAACCGTTCCCCTCTCTGCCCTGCCTCGCCCTTCTCTACCCTTCTCCGCCCCTAACTCTCCCCCTCTCTGCCCTGCCTCGCCCCTCTCTACCCTTCTCCGCCCCTAACCCTCCCCCTCTAACCTGCTCCGCCTCTGTTCTCTCTACAGTCCCTCTGGTGTTTCTTTCTGTCTGTCACTATCTTCTTTCTTTCTTCTCTTCTGCTCCCTTTTCTCTCGTCATCTCTCTCCTTCCTTCTGTCTTCCCTCCTCTCTTTCTGCCATCACTCTTCGTCACTACGAGTTTTTTTTGCTTGACCTCATCCCTCTCAAACCTCCTTCACTCTCTTCCTCCATGTCCTCCTCTCTAATGCACCCTTATCCTCTTCCTCCCTTCCCTGTCTCCCATCTCTCCATCTCCTTCCCTCCTCCAGTCTCATCTACAGAGTGATTGTGTGTCCGTGCTTGAGCGTGTGTGTGTGAGTGTGAGTGTGAGTGTGAGTGTGAGTGTGAGTGTGAGTGTGAGTGTGAGTGTGAGTGTGAGTGTGTGTGTGTGTGTGTGTGTGTGTGTGTGTGCGCAGATACACACGTGCGCAGTGTGATGAGACCTGTTGCGTGTCGCCCCCTGCAGTCCGCGCCCACGATAAGCGCATCGCGTGCGATGAGGAGTTCTCGGACTCCGAGGACGAGGGCCAGGGGGGCCGCCGGAACACCGCCAACTTCAAGAAGGCCAAGCGAGCGAAGACGGAGGAGGAGAAGGAGGCGGAGGAGAAGAAAGGTACCTGAGCGGGACGGTTCCCCCCAAATGGGACCGTACCCCCCGAGCGAGATGGTGCCCCCCGAGCAGGATGGTTCCCCCCAAGTGGGACCGTACCCACCAAGTGGGAGTGTTCCCCCCCCAAACGGGACGGTTCCCCCCAAGAGGGACGGTTCTCCCCGAATGGGACTGTTCCCACCGGGCAAGTCCGTTCCCCCCGAACAGGACGGTTCCCCCCGAGTGGGACGGTACCCCACGAGCGGGTGGTCCCCTCTGGACCCAATCTCTGCACCCTGGCTCTGTCTGATCTTAGTATGAACCCTGGTGTGCAGTTGGGACCTCCCCTGCTCTCTTGCCCTTTGGAATTGGGGCTTAAATTAAGGAAATCCACAGTCCTCAATTAATATTTTGGGTGACTAATCTAGTAAGCTACCTCCTCCACGACTTCAGTCATGCACTGTCGCTGAAAAGTCGTGGAAAATTCTCCAGATATGTAACAGATAAAGCTTACTTTTTATTTTATGTATTGCGCAACAAAATTGGTGCATATTTGTTGCTGACACTAGACTAGTGTCATTGACTGGAATCTGACTGCGTGTTCTGACATTCTGAACTCATTTTCAAGCTTATATGCCCACGCTTAATGGCCAAATAAATTACTGGACAATTTATTTGACTGGTATTCAGTTCTGAAAAGCAAGCAGTTTGTAAAAGACCCAAAATCTTTTGAAAATAACCTCTTTTGAAATGTCGTTGAATAATCTGTTCGTCTGTTTTTGTGTTTTTCCTGTTTAATAGAAGTAAAAGAAGAAGAGAAGCCCCCCGCAGAAGAAAAAATGGACACAAAGGGGTGAGTACAGGGGTTGCACGTTCAAATCCCGATTTGGGGCATTGCCATTTTGTGCCTTTGAGCCAGGGTATCTAACTTGAGTCTCTTCGGTGAACAGACCGTACAGATTGTAAAACTGAAAGCTCGGGATGAGACAGACTCGATGTGTAATCATGTGAAGCTACAGGGACGTGCGGCTCTCAGGATGAAAGTGAGAAAGCGATCCCTTCCTTTCCGTTCAGGAGGATGAATCGCCCGGCGCTCTTGTGCGACTCTGTGCTTATGAAGGGGCTTTTCCTTCAGAGTTCAGAGTTCAGAGTGCGGCTGTGCCTCTTATTTAACGTTGCGCTGCCGCGGCGGATGCGTAGCGATGCTATTTTACCTCTCACCTCTCTACTGGCCGCTCCCCTCTCCCTGAGGGAGCCGGAGGCGGTTGGACGCTGCTCCGATGTCGCTCGTGCGCAGGAAGCGTCTTTCCGCCCGAAGCGTTTGTTGGCGTTGTAGGGCGGCGGGCGTCGATTGGCCGTCTCCGCTCGGGCCGGGCGGCGACCGCGGCGGCCTGCTGTCCCGCGATCCACGAGCACAGGTCGCCGTGCGGTTGCCGGGGCAACGTAGCGCGGCGGTCGCTGTCCGGATTGAGGGTCACGCCAGCAGATGAAAGGTGGTGTTTACGGAAGCCTGAAGCTGGTGACCGGAGTGTTCTATGGCTCATTTTGTTTTCTGTTTTTGAACAGGCCTAAAGAAGAGGTGAAAACGACGCCGTGAGCGGGAACACAGCTGCGCATGATTTTTACTGAAATGTCGGAGCCTGCCGGTCGCTATAGCGCTGCAGCCAAACTTGGGTCCCCCCCCCCCCCCCCCCCACTTCCCCTGGTGACGCAATTCTTTTTCAAATTCAGTTTTTTCATTGGCTCTGACTGTGCTAGAAACCCTCTCCCTGCTAACGGCAGTCAAGATTAATTTTTCATTTGGTCCCCCCTACACTCTCGAAGCCTTGGGTATATTTTTTCTTTCTTCTGCTAAGACCTGACGTTAAAAGAACATTTGTGATGTCACAAGCATTTTTGTGATGTCGCAGTAATGTTGTTTTGATGCCGGAAGTATTTTTGTGATGTCACAATAACATTGTTGTGATGTCACAAGAACATGACTGTGTTACAAAGACCCTAACATGCAGCTCCCAGAGAAGGCTGTCCTAATTTATTTTATTTTTTCCCAGGAGTTTTATGTCTTTCCAGGTTTTTTTTTGGATTTAAATAGTAATTTAAATCATGGATGTTTTGGCATTTGTTGGAATGTCTACTCTCTTGCGCTGTCTTTACTCTGCGTGTGTGTGTGTGTGTGTGTGTGTGTGCGTGCGCGTGTGTGGGCATGTATGTATGTGTGCGTGTGTGCGTGTGCATATGTGGGCATGTGTGCGTGCATGAGTAGGCATGTGTGTGCGCGTGCATATGTGGGCGTGTGTGTGTGTGTGTGTGTGTGCGTGCATGTGTGGGTGTGTGTGCGCGTGCGTGTGTGGCCATGTGTGTGCGCGTGCGTGTGTGTGTGTTCTCCTGCAATGATGCCTAGGATAGCAGGCTTGCTGTCTATGCTCTGCTCTCTTCAACGGCTCTATTTTTTAAATTTAAGTGTTCTTTTTTTATATGATGATAGTCTTGGCCTCCCTCCTAGCAAAGGGCGGGGGGGGGTCGGTCCGCATGGCTGAATAACCTTCAGATGGTCTCAGTTTTTTCACCGGATTCCCTGGTGCATCGGTTTTCCTGGTCACCAGACGTGGTGACGCCTCCCAAGAAAGGACTGTGACACTTTATGGAAGTTCTGGAAGTTCCGTGGTTGTGAAAATGCCAGTTTGTAATGGATTTCCGTGAAGAAAAAGAAATTTAATAAATAAAAGCGTAAGGTTTGTTTTGTCCTTCGCTGTGTCTTTTGGAGTCTCTTCTTGTCTGAAGTTGCTTCGTTCAGCAGTCTGCTGCCATCAGCTGATCCTGGATCAGTTTGCCCCCCAGATCTAACCTGGATAAGTATGTGGAAGTAAAGAAGAAGATATACTTTATTGAACCCTTGTGGGGTAATTTGTCCTCTGCATTTGACCCATCCTTAGTTACCTAGGAGCAGTGGGCAGCTGCCACGCTTGTGCTGCGCCCTGGGACCAACTCCAGTTCTGAGGCAAGTGCCTTGGAACATGCAAACTCCACACAGAAAGGCCCCAAGCCGAGATTCGAACCCACGACCTTGCTGTGAGGCGACAGTGCTAACCACTATGCCATCGTGCCTGCCAGAAAGGAGCTGGAAGTGACACTGAATAATGGATCTTCAGTATGTCATCAGGGTGCCTGCGTGCGTGCGTGTGTGTGTGCGGCGTGCGTGTGTACATGAGCACTGGGCAGATATTTCAGAGTTAGCTGGAGTAAAACCCAGAACAGCTCTCTTTACTTCAGTCCCTGCTCCAGATTTGGGAGGGCTCTGGGTTTTCCTGGGTGAAGTTATCCAGCTAACTCACTAATCCTGCTTCATGGAACGGGACCCTGGTCTGTTGGTGCTGCTGTTGTCATTGGATGCCCACAACATCCCAACAGATGCCCGTGCACTCTGAACAACACAGACACTCACTCTCTCTCTCTCTCTCTCTCACTCACACACACACACACACTCTCTCTTTCTCACGCACACACACACTCTTTCTCTGTCTCTTGCTTGTGTGCTGTTAAAGGTATGCATATCTTGTACGATTTAAATATTGTGCGTGTAGTTTTTAAGTCTGCTCCTCTCCAGTGCTTATTCCCACAGCTGTTTGGAAGCCATTTTGGCTCCTTTTGATGGAGAGTTTGCTTCTGCCCAATATGCTAGTTTATGCCTTTGGCAAGCATGCATCTCCACGCATTTACCGTGCATCTCAAGCACGTGAGGATTAGCACTACAAGACACATGGTGGATTCTGGTTCCAATCCAAGTTTTATCTGCTTTGCATTGCAGTTTTTTGAAAAAATCTGAAGGGGTGGGGCGCATTGTTTTGGGGTGATGAGATGGTCATCCCGGCCTTCGAAGAAATAATGCAGGAATGCAAACAAGCTCTGTGAAAATAAAGCTGTAAAAAAAAATACTTCTGTTGCCAGGAGGCTATTGTGTCCACTTTGAAATAGGACTTGTCAGACCAAATAAGTGTTTGCCTGAAGCAAGACTTAAAACCTCATTTAGGACATGACATCCGAGAACACGTCAGTAACAATGACGTGCCTGAGAAGCCGTGACATTTTTAAATTGCTTTTAAGAATAATGATGCATTAACCAAGCTGCATTTTATCATCAGCTTGTCACCCTCTAAGATTTAGGCAAATATTAAGACAAAGCTGCTAGCAGACCTGACACAGCGTAAAGATGGATGCGTAGTTTCTGAAGTACAGCAGGAAAGGGAATTAAGGGGGGTAGAAACTAAGTGAAAATTCAGAGTGATCTTCGTTGTTTTATCATGAACAAGTGTGATGGGACCCATGGCAACCAACCTGGCGGCTTGAATCATGACTGTTATAAACTATGACGTTGGTCTTGTTCTCCGTTTTTAAAAAAAATCCCATTCTACGTAATACTTAGTTACCCGCAGCATCAACTCAAGAAAATATACCATACCGACATTTTGCGCTGCGATATTTGCCCGCGTGCGGCCACGCACACACAACACATTTTCCTTTGAAACATATTTGCATGGCTCTCTTGTGGCTTTTAAAACGTTACAAACCGGAACATACTTCTGGACAGAAAACCAGCAAAATTCACATACCATTCCCGGCAGACGATTGCTAAAGCTCTGCGCCTTCTACGCCTAGAAAGGCTCACGGTAGAAGTGTTCACGTATGTACAGGCAGTTTAAAAAAAATTTTTTTTTGGTCTCGCTGTACTGCAGTACTGTATATAAACACTGCATGGTGCCCGAGTACTAGGAATAGTATTCATTTTCAGATCGCATAAACCCCATAGACCCCGAGAGACTGTCTTGGGGAGCAAGTGCTGTGTCTCGCACACATAAAAACACGACTCTGTGGTTTATGAAAATTGTCCTCCGCGCTAGTGAAACTTGCAGTTAATGCATCGTTTAGATTGCCTCTTACAGAAACATCTAGGAACTGGGTCAAGGTTCCAATAGATATATACGCGTTTCCTTTTGAAATTTTACTGCGCGTGCGAGCTGAGCGAAAACTAGACTCCCCGAAAGATCTGAGAGTAAACGTGCACTCCCACAACATGCTGATAACGGGAAGACACTGTAAACGTCACCACAGAAAGTAGACTTGTGGGTTTGTTTACAAGAAACTTGTTTCCAAATTGCAGTCAGGTTTATTAATAAATGTAACAGCAGTGGAATGTCATTGAATAATAGCGGGAACTAGTGGCGGGAACGCAAGGCACTTGTATGCTAGATTAGTCTAAGAACCCTGGTCTGAGACCATTTTGCTCTCGAGTTGCAAGTGGTTCGTACTGCCCTGCTATTGCCTCTTTCTCACACCCTTTCAAGCGCGCGCACACACACACACACACACACGCATTCACACACTCATGCACACACACACAAAAGGAAGTGCCACCTCGGTCAGGCCTACAGGAAACCGAAATGGCACTTTGTTCGCAGCCTGCAGGGTTGCAGATCTGGCAGCAGCTCCAGAGGAGGCGAGTGGTGCTCTGTCTGTTTCTATCGCTCTATCAATCTTTCGCTGTGCCCTGTCTGTTTCTATCACTCTATCACTTTTTCCCCTTGCCCTGCCTGTTTATATCACTCTTTCCCTGTGCTCTGTCTGTTTCTATCACTCTATCACTCTTTCTCTGTGCCCTGTCTGTTTCTATCACTCTATCACTCTGTTCCTGTGTTCTGTTTGTTTCTCTCACTCTGTTCCTGTGTTCTGTCTGTTTCTCTCACTCTTTCCCCCTGTTCGTTCTGTTTCTCTCACTCTGTTTGTGTTCTGCCTGTTTCTTTTACTCTTTCCTGTGCCGTGTCTATTTCTCTCACTCTTTTCCTGTGCTCTGTCTTTCTCACTCTGTTCCTCTGCCATGTCTATTTCTATCACTCTTTCCTGTGATGTGTTGCTGACTCTAGAACTCGCACACACGGATGGGGTTGAAGACACTACAGAATTACTCAAAAGAAATGAAGCAATGTAACACCCAATAAAATGTGTCCTTAAATCCCGGACTGCAGGAATGTAGGTTGGCTGGATTGGCTGAACACAAAACCCTTGTTTATAGCTGCAAAGGTGGTACCGTTAGCTGGTCAGAGACACCACTGTAGGCTCAGTAATGTTAGTGTCTTCAGGCTGTGCCTCAGACACTCATAAAGCTGGTGCCTGGAATATGTGACTGTACACGGTCCTATGAAACCGCCTTGTGAACGTTGCGGTTGGTTAGAAAAGCCATCAAAGCTTATTGGCAGTTGTGGCACTGCTCTGGCGCTGAATCTAGGCTAGTGTCATCCTCAGCATCGAAAGCCACTTTGGAAAGCCACTGCGAATGTGCTCTCCAGCACTGAATGGATTCCACTGGAGTGATTATATTCTGCAGCAGTGAATGGGTTCTACTGCAGTGAATGGGTTGTACTGCAGTGAATATGTTCTGCCACTGTCAATGGGTTCTGCAGCAGTGAATGGGTTCTACCCCAGTGAATATGTTTCCCTGTGGTGAATGGGTTCTACCCCAGTGAATATGTTTCCCTGCAGTGAATGGGTTCTACCCCAGTGAATATGTTTCCCTGCAGTGAATGGGTTCTACCCCAGTGAATATGTTTCCCTGCAGTGAATAGGTTCTGCTGCAGGGAATGGGTTTTGCTGGGGGGGAATGGGTTACACAGCCATTAAAACACACACACACACACACACACACACACTGTCACTGACACACGCACACACACACAGTCCCATATTGCTATCCTTGTGGGGACTTCCCATTGACGACATTTGGTCCCCACAAAGGTAGTATTACAAGTTCATGCATTCTTACTGACACACACCCACACACACACACACACACACACACATTTTGGAAGAGGCAGTTCGTGCTGTGTGCTGCTCTGACGCCAGTCTGGATGGGCAGTCCTCTCGCGGTCCAGATGGGACGGGTTTAGCGTTTCGTTTAACGACTTCGACTCCATCGCCTGAACAAACAAGGCCTAATTCTCCTCTCGGTCTTGCAACGGTCGTCCAGGCAACCAGAAACAGCACTTCGCACACATACGGATGAGAGGCAAAAACCATTCTTTATCTAAATAAAGCCTCCCCCCCCCGCCCCCCCCCCCCCCCCCCCTCTTCCCCCCTCCCCCCCTCCCCCTCCCTCTCCACATTCACATACACCCTGGCCACCATCCAACAGCAGAATAAGCACATCACTTTCACCGCAAAATGATGTCCTTAAAACTGCAGGTGAGGCTCTCAACAGAGGTGCAGGGAGCGAAGACTTAAGAGGCCCTGTTACATCCTGTCAGTTGCTGCGAGATCAATGGACTGCCCGTACGAGACGACAGGTTAGCCTGTTTAGCGTAATCCAGTACCTGCACATCTATTTAAGGACTACATGCATACATCACCTCATCTATCTGCTCCCTTCCAACGGATCGTGCCGCTGAAATTGGCCCCGCTGTAAATAAGCTAATGGTTGCTGCTTAGCCTGTTTAGCCACAGAACTTTGCAACATGATGAAAGGTAGAGAAATGTCCCACAAAAATTAAGACCTTAAAGATATTTTTTCGCTTTCAAAACTGATATCTTCCTTTGTCCACATTGAGGTCGTGTCTACATGGGGAAAAAAAAAAAAATGTAAAAGCCACACCTGAAGCCATTTTCATGCTGGAACCAAGTTTTTCAGTCCTCACAAGCTATTCCAGAAGGCTTGGATCTTCTTGTGCAATGCTGTGCCATTTGAATAAAACAATCAGGAAACTACCCAGAGTTCCCTTTTTCCAGGATGTCCAACTGTCCATCTTACTAACCGCTTCTTAGGGCTCTTTGAGAAAGAAAACCTTACCAGGCCCATGCTCTGCTGAGTGGGTGTGCCTATCTAGATCTAGGAAGAGAAAACCCATATAAACTAATTGCTGTGGAACTCAATCGGCCTCATTCGCAGAACATGCGTGCGATCACATTTGATCATAAACTGTATGTAAGAATGAACGTGAACATTTTGGCATTCATCATTTTCTTCTTATATGTACTTTTTCGCGGCTGTTTCCTCATGCTAATCACGTGACCAGGATTGTGCATAAAATTTACAAACAGTCAGCATTTATCAAATACACCTGAGATATGCACAAAAACAAAGGTCCACACACGTGTCATGAATCCCATATTGGTTTTTTGTAGCAAGTAACATTTTTGACAATAAAAGTAAGAATAATTTAAGAAATGTTTTGTGAATTAGGCCAATTGTTATAAAGTGTGATTTTATCGTGACCTCCAACAGCGTTCCCTACTGCAGGTGTGCCTAATGGAATATTCCAGAAGCCCACAGCAGAAACTGGCGCAGCCCAGGAGAGCTTTGTGTTGCAGGGCAGAATTCAAAATAAATTACCACCTGCCAACCTGTAATTCTTTTGCAGGAAATTGGAAAGTATATAGTAGAAGCATTTTAAGATTTTTTTTTCGTCAAGAAAATACTACCAAGAACATTGATAATTCCACCATTTCAAATGGGTTAATAACAGCGTTTGAAACCTTGCAGCCCTGCTTAATGTTGTATAGTTTAGCAGGCAACGTTGTTTGATCTGCGATTATCGATGTGCACTTGCTTCGGCGGACATCGGCTCCCTTACTCAAAATAAGTGGTTGAGCAACATGCAGGTGAGAGCCATCGTGACAAAAAGTCACAGGACAGAAAGAAACAAAAGAGATGGATAAATCGCCGGTTCCAAACCTCCCATCCCTTCGGAAAGATCGTACAGTCGTGGGAGAGTGCTGAAGATGAGGTATCTGGAAGAACACCCAAAAAAAAAGTGTACATTGTGACCATGTAAATGTAGAGGTGTGTAGAGGCTGGAATAGGTTCTCTTCAAAACGTTGTGACGCTCGTCGAAAGGTCTGCTTGTTTTTCTCCTTTCATCAGCTTTTCTCTTTTGCGCTTGCTCAAAAAGGATCCATCCTGGCCTCTGGACAAACTCTGCCTTTATATTCCCATTCGGCCTGTCGAAGTAAAACTCAATTTCAGCTGAAATGTTTCGGTTATTGAATATTACTTAATCCCCATATTTAGATGCTTGTTGGTCCTCACAGGATTAAATAAGTAGTAAGTGCTTCGCTTTGGAGAAAAAAAAGAAGAAAATAATCTTGTATCAGTTATACCAGTGGGAACAGGCTAAGGCCTGGCCTGTGGATGAAATGACCTGAGGAAATGAGATTACTGCTTGATCATTGGTCGACGCAACCCAGTATACTGTGGAAATGTATCTGAGTGCAGATGGAGCATTGTAGGAATACAATGCCAAGTTCTCAGCTGGAAAAAATAGCAGATTATAGAATTTTATAACTGTGAAGACGAGAGAGAGAGATCGAGAGAGCTGAGGGAGTGTGTGCGTGTGTGTGAGAGGAGAGAGAGAGAGAAAGAGAAGGCTGAGAGAGTGTGTGTGAGAGAGAGCGAGAAAGCTGAGAGTGTGTGTGAGGGAGAGAGAGAGCTGAGAGTGTTCGTGAGAGAGAGAGAGAGAGAGAGAGAGAGAGATGCTGTGGTATGCCATGCTGTGCTATGGTTACGATTTACCAAAGCCAACTCATCTATGCCATTATGCAACCCCCACTTCAGTCCCTTACCTTCCAAAGTTCAACTCTTTCCCAAGGAACCACCACCACCACCAAAAAAAAACTAACAAAAAAAAAAAAAGGCTTGTGGGGTTTTGTGTGGGTAAAGGTCTGGGTTTTACTGGCGACAGAGGCTGGGAAGTTAAGGACAGGTCACGGGGATGCCGCTGAACAGAACACGGCAGCTACGCACGCGCTCAAAGCGTTCTTCCACAAAATGAAGACCCTCCTCAGACCCAAGGACTCTGCCTGTCCCTCGCTGGACCAGAGGTTGAATCCCGGACGAGCCCCCCCCGACCCCCCCGTACGGCGGACACCCCCCCCCCCCCCCCCCCCCCCCCCCCGTCTCACTACACCGTTTCCTGTCCCAGCCTCACCTGACAATGAGAGAGAGTAACGGAAAACCTGAAGGTCGATTTTGGAATTCAAACGTGTTCCGTAACCACGGCGACTGCTGAATCCCTGACAAGCTCTCCCGGGTGCTCCACCAGGTCCGTGTAGCACAGCACAGCACCACCTGGTACAGCCGGCTAACACAACAACGACCTCACAATGTCGCTCCCGTGCGGCGCCAGCGCTGCAACGCCGACAAAACATTCCAGTGACATTGTGAGGACTCTTTTTTTGTGTCAAGCCGAGATGGCACCGTCCCAAGCCAGCTTTCCTGATATCCCCTTTTCGGAGGAATTTTGCTGTCCGTCTTACCCGGGGCGTTCTGCTTCCATGGCAACCCTCGAATCTCCCCGGGTAAATATAAAAAGCCGTGTGTAGAAGCCGGAATGGGATCTTTTGAAAATGCTGCGACGCTCATCGAAGGTCCGCTTGTTCGTCACCTTTCGTTAGCTTTTCTCTGCTTGCGTTTGCCCGAAAAGGATCTTACCATCCAGGCCTCCTGACAAACTGCCTTTATGTTCTGATTCGGCCTGTTATAGTTCTACAGCAAAAAAAAAAAAAAAAAAAAAAATTTCAATTATTGAATAGTACTTAATCCCCCTATTTAGATGCCCCCTATTTAGATCCTGGTCCTCACAGGATTAAATAAGAAATAAGTGCTTTGCTTCGGAAAAAAAAAATATTTTCCAACCCCAGCACCCCCCACCCCCCCACCCCCCCCCACCCCCCCCCCCCCCCCCCCCACCCGAACGCCAACCCGAAACCAGCAAGACGGAAACAAAGCAAGCGATGCAGAGCTTACACAGTAGCCTGTACGGGCCCAACATTTATTCACCCTTATTAACGTTACAATAAAACCATTAACATCATCTTTAAACGTTAGCAAAATAAACAGAAAAAAAAAAGACATTGGCCAAAAACTTATTTACAGAGACAAAGAGAGGTGGAGCAATGATAGCTGTTTTCTCTGCTCAGTTTCCACCTCCTGTTTAAAAATGTGAAATTTGAACAGCAGACTGAAAAATAAAAGCTCAGATGTGTTCTTAGCCAAAAGGAGAAAAAAAAATGTAAAATACACTGTAAACAAACAAAGACTATAAGCTTTTTTTTCCATGTTTAAAATGCTTTTCTCCTCTATACAGCACATAATACCGGAGGGGGTTTGGGGGGAGGGGGGGTAAACAGGAGCGCAATATTCTAAAAGTTAATGTTTTTTTTTTGTCTGGAAGGTTTATGTCCATATAACAGTCCTTTAAAATGGAGGATAAGGTCATCCCTCGCTCCATTCTGCCTGTAGAACCTCAGGTCCAGGGTTGGATGAGAAAGACAGTGGCTGCCGCACCATTTAAAAACGGCTGACATCTTGGAGAAGAAAGGGGGGCAAAAAGTCAACATCTTGATCCATTCCCAAACTTGCTCACCCCCACCTGCCCCCCCCCCCCCAAAGAACAACATGCCATCAAACAGGAACCTGGCACGACTTTCACCAAGAACATGGAGGGGGGGGGGGGGGGGGCGTGGTCGAAAGGCTCCATCAGCAGAAAAAAAAAAAAAAAAAAAAAGTCTGTGAACTTGTGGATGAAATCAGCTATGTGATAATTGTATTTTTTTTTTTTTGTATAATATTTTACATTTTTTAAAGAATGTGGCACAAGAAGTCTCATATATATTTATATATATTTTTTCTTTCTTTCTTTCTTTCTTTCTTTCTTGTTTTTTTTTGTTTTGTTTTGTTTTTTTTTTTTGTTTTGTTTTTTTAATCTTGAAAAACAGTTCCCAGAGTTCTCAGCGAGCGCGCGGTCACTCGTCGCTGGGTTCGGAGGGCGCGGGTGTCGTGTCCTCCGCCGGGGCGGGCTCGGCGGCGGCAGCCGGCTCGGCGGCGGCGGCGGCGGCGGCGGCGGGCTCCTCCGCCTTGGTGGCGGCGGGGTCCTCGGCTTTGGCGGGTTCGGCCGCCGCGCCGGCCTCCTCCGCGGCGGGCGCGGCCTCCGCCTTGGCCTCCTCCTGCTCTGCCGCTGCCGCCGCGGCAACCGGCTCCGCCGTCGTCGGAGCCTCCTCCTCCTTCTTCTTCTCCTCCTCCTCCTCGCCGCCGGCGCCGCGGACTCGTTCTCCGCCGGCTTCTCCTCGCCGGCGGCGGCGGCGGCGGCTTCGCCATTGGCGGCGGCGGCGGCGGCCTCCTCCTTAGCCTCCGCGCCGGGCTTCTTGGACTTCTTCAGCGTGATGCCCTTGAACTTGAAGGAGTTCTTCAGGGAGAAGAGCTTCTTCTTCTTGGTCTCCTTGGGCGCGGCCTCGCCTTGGCCCTCCGCCTTGGCGGCCTCGCCCTCGGCCGCGGGCGCCGGCTCGATGGCGTCCCCCGCGCCGGTCTCAGCCTCCTTGGCGGCCGCCTCCGCGGAGCCGTTGCCGTTGGCGGCGGCGGCGGCATCCCCGTCGGGCTTGGCCGACACATCGCCGTTCGTCTTCACGTGGCCGTTCTCCTGCAGCAGACAAGGACCGCAATCAATCAGCGTTGTTTGTTTATTCATTTGGGGCGGGGCTCCATTATAAAAACAATCCAAGTCACACAACAACGTCATGTCATCAAAGTCATCAAATGTGTCAAAGATCATACCGAATAATATACATATACCTCATTAAGAATTCCAGGGGAGAAATTCCTCTTTTAAAATATTTTTTATAAATCGTCTGCCCACATGCTCAAAGTATTGGACTCGAACTCAATGGATTCACTAACCAAACTGAACATCCGTTTGATTTTTTTTATAAAACCGCTTAGACATCGTGACATACATTCTAAGAGCGCGATTCTAATTCATTTTGCAGGTCACGCCTTGCAGTACCACAGCGGAACACTAGGGGGCAGTCTAGTTCAACGAAATGCCGAATGCTCATCTTGAAACAAAGGAAAGCCAGTCGAATCGTACGTGCACGTACCACTAGAAACGAGCAATGGCAATTGAATATTCAGACGTGGCTGAAAGAAGACACCAAAATCTATGCTTTGGCCATTGACAGACAGATTATGGGCAGATCATCTTACAATGTTTTATGTTATTATGTAAGTCTACATTTATGCTCGACATTTATTGTGTAGCCTACATGTAAAACAATTTCAAGCAGTCAAATGAAAAAAAAACTGGCAGGTTGATTTCACCTTTGCGTTGCAATTAGCCTTTCAACGATTGTTTATACGTCTAGCATTTGACTGGTTTTTAAATTTACCCATCAAAAAAAAAAAAAAACAGCCACCAAAAATGAATTCGCCATCCTCTCTACGTTCCAGACACATCGAGCTCGCGCGCCGAGCGCCAGACAGCAGCTAACGCATGTGCCGACAGAGAGCTCCCTTGTGCACGAACGCCGCATTCAGACGCGCACACACACACCGAACGGTTTGCTAGCCACACAAAAAGCACATAAAATAGATATCTTGACTAGCTAGTTCCTACTTCCATCACCACAGCGAGCTAACTATATTCGGTGTGCATCGCTGGCAACTCTGCAAAATGCGCCTCGAGTCTTTGAATTTGCATCCCCCCCGGCAGCAGTCTGTTTGTCGGCTTTTGTTCACTCGCCTAGACTATCGAGCGTTTTCTTAGCCCCACAGAAAGCATGCAAAACAGAGCAGTCAAATGGCGTGGGAGTTGATTAATCAAACATTTAATATAAATATCAGTTCGATTAAATTGAACTTCACTGGTAAACAAAAATCCATACACAGTGCTAGATAGAAACTGACGAATCAGGCACAAATCAAACTTTAATTCCATATTCTGTCCTAAAAAAAATAGTATATGTCTCACGCCAAAATGATGTGATCAGTTTTAGCTGGATCAGTTTTAGATCAGTGTTAGCTGGATAACTACATAACGGCTCATCATTAGCTCAAATAATGTAACATCAATAAACTTTCTTCGTTTAATAAACCGGTCTTCGTTTGAAACGTTTCTGCCCGTAAAATCTAGGTCAAATATGGGTCATCAATTCGATTTCCATTCAGGTGCAAAGCCAGTTTGCTATCCATCATTACACAGACACCACGTTTCAGATGTAACGCAGACTTGGCCAGCTTGCGTTCAGGGGGTGTGTGTGGAATGTCAATGGAGACAACGCGAGGGGGTATTACCTGGCCATTAATTTTAGCGGCAGCCGGGTCGGCAACGGCGGCTTTTGCTTCGACGGCCATTCCACCCTTGGACGATTGCGAACCCATCTTCCTTTACGTGACTAACTAGTTATCAAACCAAAAACGAAAAAAAAATCTAAAAATAAAACCTCAACAGCCTTTTAGATTTTAAATCCCCAGCACTGGTAGGAAATGCAACTGGTAGCCAGACGTAGGAGACAATCCTTTTTTCCCTCTTCAGAACGAAAAGTTTCTTCAAAAATACTCCAGCAGCCCCAATATTCACGACCCGGGAGCTCAGCGATGTCTACAAGTGTGGCTAGCGTTACCCAGCCTCAAAAATAATTCAAAACTCCACCCATAGGCGTAGCCAATAGTATAGTACCCAATCTCCGTCTGTGGGCCGGGGCTTCGACCCCCCCTCCCTCTCCCGTCTCGAGCAGCGGAGAGATTTTCATCGCGGCGTAGTAGGGTCATATCAACAACTTGCCGTGAGCTGTATGGTGAAGTAGCCTGCGAGCTCACTGTCTCACCAGAAGTGGAATACAAATTTAGACAGGACCGGGCGTATTTTTCGGTATTTGAAAGAAGACCGTTAGTGTGGGTTTTAATTGGTTGCCTACTGTGCAACAATGCTGAAACTTTGAAGTTTGCTTTCTCTGAAACATGGCAGCTACCCGCTTAGCCAGAGCCAGTAGCAGGAACCTTCAGTTCAATGTTTTGGTGTCTCGACTTCGGTTGTGTTCGGTTCTGCACGTTTTTGGTAAAGCGGAGAAAAAAGTACTGCCAGTGCTAATATAATTTTCATTTATTCGACACAAATGTTATGCCTCCTGTATAATATACACAACGCACAATAACCATATTTTCTAGCACGGGATAACCAGGTAAAATGTTCTCCGAACGAGTAAAAAAAGTGCACAGAAAAAAGTCGTTTTCTGCTGTTCGAGCAATTTGGTCGTTTGCAAGCCAGTCAGATTCCTTACAGTTGACAGAATTTCTTGCCCACGGCTCTGCCCTATCAAAGGTCTCCATCTCCCTTCATTACGTAGCTGATATTAGCGTACGTCACTGGCGCGTGGCTTCGGCATGCTCAGGTTCAATGAAACTCTGCATCATGGTACAGCAATGTACGCTGGTCGCCCTGAGTAAATTTGTATGTATTGTCGGCGGAGCCTCACGTTCCAATCTTCAAATAACAACGCTATCCATTTCTTTTTTAAAACGGGCACTATTTATTTATTTATTTATTTATTTATTTATTTATTTATTTATTTATTTATTTACATACAATTCAATTGAATTGCCATAATTATTTGTAAGTTTATAGCCTATGTTAAATAGTTAACCAGCGGTAAGTGTGGCTAGCGTTACCCAGCCTCAAAAATAATTCAAAACTCCACCCATAGGCGTAGCCAATAGTATAGTAGTAAACCAGCTACAAGTGTGGCTAGCGTTACCCAGCGTTACGCGATAGTAATATTTTAAAGGTAATATTAACAGTGTACACATTGGCAGCATCATCGAAGCGGTGGTAATGTCCACACAAACAGACTTTTAAGATTTTAATCTGGGTTTCTCTTGAGTTAGAGAGACAGCTCGGCCTGGTCGACTGCTGCAAAATTTTACCACGCTAATTTTCAGTGTTGTACCGCACTGAACCCTCAGTCACTGACCGGATTTTCCTACGCCAGCGTGCAAGGGTCACGGTTGACTGGACTCTGGACGTGCCGTGACAGCTTGGACGAGCGAGGCCAGGCCACTTGGGCTCGCCGTTGCCGTTGGTCTAGCGTGACCGGGCTGCGAATTTGAACCCGCTGGAGTAGGCCATGGAATAAAATAACATTTCACGTTTTGTTTAAAGCCGTCTGAAACGGGTTTGACCATCCCGAGGATTTCGGACACACTGAAAAGTCATAGCTCGGCGCTATCATAAAACCACACACGATCATCTATGTATTAGACTAGTATATATGTATGTTCCCCCATTTCCACTCACTGATTCCTATCTTCATTAATAAACCTGTCATCATAGCGGCTAGCCAATTTTCTGAGTCCTGATATGGCCTCCAGGGATTTGAACACGGGTTTTCACTGGAGGGAGGGGCTGCACATGGTTCGCTTCTCATGTTCTCTGTCCTAAAGCTGAGGTGAGGTGTTGCCTCAAAATTGCCTGAAAATAACCCACTGTGTCTTTCAAACTTTCTGGACTTTCACACCCAAGGAAACCCCCCCACCTCCCCAGACAGACACATTAATTAGGCAAGGGCAGCAGGTATTACAGTCGGGATTTTTCTGTTTTTTTTTTTTTAAAAAGGGAACTGCCTGGCAGGAGTTTCGCAACGCATACACAGAAATAGACACAGGACACGAGATGCGGCCCTGCATGGGTATCGTTATGAGAACAGAACGAAGCCCGAACATTTATTAGTGAAATCCGTAGGTGTAGCAGAACGTCGGAACGGAAATCAGGCATACTCTCGCCTATCCACGGCACTCGATTGGGTGGCACTGTTTTAGGCATTTAAGAGACACAGATTCTATAAACTCTTGCACTCTTTTTAAAGAATGAATTCATTTATTTTTTTATTTTTTTACATACAGTCTGTTTATACAGCTGGATATTCACCGAAGCGATTCGGGTTGAGCACCTTGGCTCAAGGGCACAACGGCAGTGTCTGGTAACCACGGCGATGCCATCGGAGCGTTGCAGACCCAGTTCCCTGAGCATTGTGCGGCACTGCTGCCCCATAACTCACGGGAAATCCCATTTATGCAAAACCTAAAGTAAACAGAGTTGCAGTTAGGTGTTTTTTTTTTTTTCCGGTGTTCAGAATGTTGGCACACAGCAAAATGTCCAGTGTTAAACAGTGTTAATTCAACTCTTAACAGGTAACATTTGTATCCCACTCTGGAATGTGGGAACAAATGTTAATCTGTTAAGAGTTGAATGAACACTGCCATGAGTTGAATTAACACTCGACATTTTGCTGTGTGCTGTATCTGTAACTTGCAGTGATTATTATTATATTTGAATGCATATATTTACTCAGTATGTGATGTTAGAATGCAAATAATGTGCTTATGAACACTAAACATATCGCTTATGAGTTTGAGCGTACTTGTAGTCTGTATGGTAGTGTCTTAAATATTGGCTGGACACTATAAATGTGTGTAAGACGCTGAGACAAAAACCAGTTGACTAATGTATGTAGTATAATAAACAGTATGAATGGACATTTGGACATTTTGCGTGGACATTTTGCACACTGCTACATGTAAGATAAAGTCAGTCGTTTCAATTTTAAGGTTTCAAGGTTAAAAAAAACTTCCAGAGACGCAAGATTTAAACGCATTTCAACACAAGGGCCATGACCATAAAGCATCAGTTAGCGTGGAGTTTTAAAAAGCGTCACACACGAGCCGCAAGGTCAACACAACACATTTTCCCTCCAGATTTTACAATCAGCAAAGTAAGAAAAAAAAATAACAAGGAAAACAACAAGTGTCCGTGTAATTCTTCCTCAGTGCTGATTATGTGTTTCGTGGCTCATAAAAACCGGCCGACTGCAGCCAACCTACCCTGGGCCAGAGCAACCCGGGAGGTTGGGGCAAAGAGGGCCTTATCTGCTCCTGAGCTTCATGCCAACCTCTGCTCCTGAATATTTAATCAGCCCAATCAGATGTACCCAGCTGACGCTTTTAGCCGCGTTTATCAACAAGCTAACGGAACGACAGCCGGGGGCCTGTTTTTGCGTACCGACGTGCAGTGTTCCTCTGTCGTATAATCTGCGCGAAATGGAATCGGTTCATAGAGGTAATTTACTAATTGAGTCAGGCCAGTTGGCGGAAACAAAAAAAACCTGCAGACAGACCTGCCCTGCTATAGCCACCTGTGTAGGGGCAACATACCTCCCAGGAGTGGTTGTCTGGCAGTCAGAGGGTTGCCGGTTCGATCCCCCGCCCTGGGCGTGTCGAAGTGTCCCTGAGCAAGACACCTAACCCCTAACTGCTCTGGTGAATGCGAGGCATCAATTGTAAAGCGCTTTGGATAAAAGCGCTGATATAAATGCAGTCCATTTACCATTTACCATTTACCTGTGTCCCCCCCCCACCATTTACCTGTGTCCCCCCCCCGCCAGGCATGGATTGTGTTGGGCTCACTCTGGCCATGGCTTCAGTCGTAATGGTGCTACGGGGAGCGTGTCTTCACTCCGCTGGCATTCAGCAGACGCTCTTGTTATCCAGAGAAGCGTACAGAGCAAACGCAGGTGTGCAGCTCAGGGACCGGTGCGCGGTAATCCCCCCCCTTACCAGGGGAAAAGCAGCGGTCCCCAGAGAGACAGCGAGTCCAAAGAAGTGCCTGACTGCAAACTAGGGGTTGCCAGATCGACCGCCGGGTTTTTTTGACCAGATGATCCCGGGTTTTTAAATTATTTGTAAAGGTCCGGTTCGCAGTACCGACAAGGACAATACAATGTCTGTTCTGAGCAACCGCTTGAAAAAAATTAACTGTTAGTTGGTAATGAATTCATGTCCGAACTACCCCCTAGGTCTATGATCCACGCCGCCACCCCCTACTCTCCACCCGGTCCACCATCGTTCCATTTCTCCACCTCGCTCACAAATAGGCTTCCAGCTGTGCATGTTGTCCGGGTTTTAAAGGTTCTGAATCTGGAAACCTAATTGAAAACTCATCGGCTGGTTACACCTCGTTAGGTGTTAGGTCTGGTGAAAGGGCTAGAGGAGGATGGGGAGGGGGGAGCCAAGGGGAGCGGTTGAAAGTGGCGGGTTGAGAGCTAGCGAGTTGCCGTGACGATCCATCGAAGAGCCCGGTCGTTCTATCGCGCTGGTGTTTTGGAGCGCCGGACCAGGGGATGGATGTAACAAGTGTGAATACCCCCCCCCCCCACACACCCGATAAATACTCTCCCTTGCCCCCCCCCCTCCCATGGGGTAAAAGTCCAGCAGCATTCCTAAGGCTAACCTATCACCCCAATATATGTCTGTTTATTTTTCTTGGTTGGGGTGCACCATGTAAATGTCCATTAGCCCAGGTGCGAGGGGGCGGGGGGGTTGCGGGGGTGGTCAGATTTCAGTTCAGTCCGTTCTAGGAAATGGACTGAAATTTCAGTTCAGGAGTTTAAAAGCGCCCACAGCTTTCCTCTGAGGATGTTTCAGCTAATGAACGGATTGCATTTCGGCGACTCGCTCGGCGAGCAGATTTGAATTGAGGCGGAGTCAGTGGCAGCCCTGCTGCCGCCATGTCGCCAGCAGTGAGTCTCCGTGGATGAACTTTGGGTGTGGGGATGCTCGCAGGTTTGTAGGCCCACTACAAGCCTGGGTGGGCTGAAGGGCCTGTTCTTGCCGTTATACCTTCACCCCGTGCTCTTGCGTGTCAGACGGTGTTGCAGAACCATCGGCAGCACGCTGACCTTGCCGGTGGCCTTTTTGAAAATTAGTTCGGCGAGTTCGGGGTCGTGAGAGAGGGCGCAGGCGTCGTTCAGACTGCTCAGAAGCGACGGCGTCCATCCCCAGACCCCCCCCCCCCCCCCCCGATTCACCGTATTTAACCCGAGGCTCTTCCGGGAGTCTGCGCATCGTCATTGTGGCGACGGTTCCGCAGACGGGGCCGGGGGGCCTCCTGGATGGTCGCCCCCCCCCCCGAGCAGCCGGGACGGTGGTCACGCGTAGCGCCGTTTCGCGGGACAGAAGAGAACAGTGGAGCCCTTCAGCGCGGCGCTGCTGGGTCGTCCCTGCTGTAGCCCTGAAGGGGGGGGGGGGGGTCAGAGGTCGCGGCCATTAGGATGATATGGATTAGCGGGTCGTCTCCACAGAGGATCATGGGATGGTCTGGCTAGTGAAAACGCGGCCGTTCTGTTTGCTCCGCCTCCGGCTCTGGTGCATGGGTTGCGACTGTGGCCGTCTGATACAGTAGTAAAGACTCAGATCGTTGCAACTGAGCGCGTGCGGTGCATTAAACAGGACTTACCCCATGGCTGCCTAACCGTGTTCCTGGAGATCCGGGGTTTTCACCCCGACCCACATTTGGCAAAGCCGATTGTACTAATTTTGCAGCTCAGTGTGATCTCTAGCTGTTGGATGAGGTGTGCTTCTTTGATAGGGGTTGGAGTGAAAACCTTCAGGACGGTAGATCTCCAGGAACAGGGTTGGGCAGCCCTGCTCTAGCTGTTGAATAAGGTGTGCTTTTGTTAGGGGTGCAGTGAAAACCTTCAGGATGGTAGATCTCCAGGAACAGGGTTGGGCAACCCTGCTCTAGCTGTTGACTGAGGTGTGCTTTTGTTAGGGTTGGAGTGAAAACATACAGGATGGTAGATCTCCAGGAAGTGGTTTGAAGCTCCTGATAAAGGAGTAGCAGACTTTTTTTTTCAGTAGTCCATAAATCTCGCTTAACTGCCCCCCCCCCTTCCCACCCCCCTCACTTTGGGGGTGATGACATAGTCTCCAGTGTCAGCTATGGAATGCAAGGCCTGCATACGCTACCAAAGAATTATTCCCCACCCCCAACCTTTCCGTGGGTTGCCTTCCACACAGTGGGGGAAGCCGTGGGGGTTATAGACTGCAGCCCCGGCTTTTGAGAGAGAGAGAGAGAGAGAGAGAGAGAGAGAGGGATGAAGCAGAGAGAGAGAGAGAGAGAGAGAGAGAGGAGAGAGAGAGAGAGAGAAGAGAGAGAGAGAGAGAGCGAGAGAATTGGCCTGGGTTGTCATCTTTAACACCCCCTCCCATCCCCACCTCCCATCACCCCTCTGTCCCCCACGACCGACCCTCCCGATGGAATTTCTTCCAATGGAATTTCTGCCCCTTGCTGCTTGTCTGATGTGGTTTATTTGTAAATCAGGGCTCTCACTGGAACAGAATGTAGTGACACCCCGCGCTGCCATCCTCAGAGATCAAAAGATAAAGACAACAGAGCCTCTGTGTTGGGGGGTGATGGTCGCCACCCCCACCCCCCCCCCCCCCCGCCACCCCACCCTAAACACATAGCCCTCCCATCCCTTACCCCTTCCATACACACTCGCCCTTGAAAACAAAAAAGGTCCAATTTTAATGCTTTTTAACTATTTGAAGTGTCGGCTTTTTGGAATGTTTTTTTTTCCCTTCAAAATTCCAAGCCAGTGTTCTAGAAGTCTGTTGCTTTCAGTCACCAGTAGTGATTGTTACATCAGCATTAGAATGTTCAGATAAGAACATTCTAATCACATATTTGCGATCTCGCCTCAGGAATCCAGAACATGACGCTTCTGGTAGCAGCAACAGAACCTAGGGTGTTAGGGGGTTGGGGGTTGGGGGGGGGGGTGGGAGTGTGTGTATGTGGTGTATTGGGGGGGGGGTATCTGAGAGGAGATATAGCGGAGGAATGCGTGCACAGATGTGTGAATGGGGCCTGTGATTGAAGGGGTGGGGCAGCAACGGTCTGGAGTCGTTGTGCCCCTCCACCAAAGACCATCTGGACCCCCGCAAAAAAAAGGGGTGGTGAATTGGGGGGAGGGGGGTTAGTGGTCTGGTGGTTGGAGGTCTGGAATGGTGGTGGTAAAGGGTGGTTGGGGGGGGGGGGGGTGCAGATTTGCGGCTGCATTCCAAGATGCTGACTGTCAAGCCAATGGAATGGAAAACATGTGTGAATGAAGTCAATTATGATGCAGGCTACTACAGCCGAAAAATGCCAAGAGAACATGTCATGCCCAGCCCACTCCCCCCCCCCCTCCCCCCTTGTTAACGGTTTGTTATCAGTGTTTTTTGTAAGGGGTTCAGATAATGACCCTTTGAGGTGTAAATGGAAGTAGGCGTTAATGGAGCCTGATCATGTTGACGACAGAGTACTACCCCCCCCTCCCCCACACAAACACACATGTACACATACACACATGCACACACACGCACAGACACACTCACACATCTGAATTTCGTTAAATAGTTGCATTTAAAAGATGCCAAAATATTATCAATAAAAAAGTGACATTTTATTTCCATCATCATCCTGGTGCCAGTAAAATTCCACACATTTCCATCAGGTATATTGTGTTGTAAAGAGAGTATTGTTTCTATGTATTTCAAATGTATTTATTTATTTTTTTGTATGGGAACAATGCTGGCTGTAGATGTCTGCATGTGTGAAAACAAACTCCTGACTAGGACAGATAAAGCTGTGTTCTATTCAGCACATTCAACATAAATCCCTCTATACATCGGTCCAAATGGGCCCAGACTAGCCGCAATGCCTGATTCCTTAGGAAGTAATCAGCCTTCCTTTCAGTGCGAAATGAGCCAGGTTATATTGGATCAACCATTCTTTCCAATTTGCAGTTTTCAAATTTTACAGTTTAGGCATGTGGCTGATGACTTGTTTTTGGCCAAAAAAACTATTTTTGTTCAGCTTGCATGGTAGGCAAACACCATATGAGCTACGCATAGGTACAGTTACAACAGGGGCGTGTCCAGTGGGGTGGCACCGGGCCCCTCTGGAATTTGATTGGCCGCTCCAGGTGCCACTGTTTCTCCACCCAAAATAGCACATTATAATTGACTAATATAACTGTTGGTGATGGTATTCTTGCTGAATCTGTAACCCCCCTCTGGCCACCCCATGAAGAAAATCCTAGTAACCCTCCTGAGTTACAATAATGCAATTCTGCTGTCACAAGGGTGCATCACACAAGACGTGCAAGATAAAGGGAAAAGTTTTTTTTGATTTTATTGTTTAAGAAACGAACCATCTGCTCCAGCTCCTGCGGAGCGTCTTTGTGTAAACCCCGCAAACGTTTGGCTGTGTGTTTGTTTGTTTTTTTGTTATGTAAATACGCAGCTGTTGTTCGCATTCGCCCGTCTTCGTCTGGAGCCCACACGCGGCGCTCGACGGCTTTTTCGCCGGGGCTCGAACGATCCTCGAGTTCCGCGCTCCCGAGCCGATTCTCCGGGACGTTTCGGCTTTTGTCTTCGTTTTTGACGGTCGACCGCGATTCATTTCGCGTGCAGGACGGGCCCGGAGATCGCTCCGATTTGTTCACGTTCGCCACCGACGGGACATTACATTACATTACAGGCATTTAGCAGACGCTCTTATCCAGAGCGACTTACACAACTTTTACATAGCATTTTACATTGTATCCATTTATACAGCTGGATATACACTGAAGCAATGCAGGTTAAGTGCCTTGCTCAAGGGTACAACGACAGTGTCCTACCCGGGAATCGAACCTGCGACCTTTCGGTTACAAGCCCAGTTCCTTACCCACTGTGCTACACTTAGCAAACCTGTCGGAGTGCAGGTTTCTCAAGCCTGTCGTTCTCATCACTAGTAATTATCTTATAGCAGCCGGCCGAGTCCAGTGTCCAATAACGTTATGTCAATGAGTTAGCAATCAATCAAATTTTATTGTACAGCGTATTTTACAGCAGTTGTCACTGTACGCTTTACAGACAACCCTGGCCTAAAGCCCCACAGGAACAAGCCTAAGGCAACAGTGGCAAAGAAAAACTCCCTGTGGCAGATGGGAAGAAACCTTGGAAGGAACCAGGCTCAAGGGGGAGACCATCCTCCTCTGGTCGGCTCAGGGTGTCTGCCTCACTGAGTCTGTGCTTCCGTGTGTGTGTGTGTGTAGGTGTGTGTGTGTGTGTGTATGATAGTCAGTTGCTATTGTCTTTTGTAAGTCAGTGACATGCAGGGAGCGGATGCTGCAACTGGTTGCCACGGGCACCGGTAGTCTTGGTGCAGCCTTGGAACTAGAGCTAGTGTCATTTTCGGCCTCGGTGCCTGGTGCGATGGTGATGTCACATCGCGTTGCCGCGGCAACGTTACGCAAGCCTTTTTTTTTTTTTGTATCGCTATCACGGTGGGTAAGGAACTGGACTTGTAACCGAAACGTTGCAGGTTCGATTCCCGGGTAAGACACTGCCGTTGTACCCTTGAGCAAGGTACTTAACCGAAATTGCTTCAGTATATATCCAGCTGTATAAATGGATACAATGTAAAATGCTATGTAAAAAAGTTGTGTAAGTCGCTCTGGATAAGAGCGTCTGCTAAATGCCTGTAATGTAATGTAATGTAATCACTAACGTGACACACGGTCAACTCACTTAACGTTCAAAGCACCGTTTCCCCTTCTGCGTTTCTACAGTTCTACACCTGGCTGCAACTCAACAGGACACCAGAAATTCCCGTTGCTAATCAGAAGCATCCTCCCCTTGAAGAGAGAGACAGAGAGAAAAAAACTGAGCATGGAAGGAAAGTAAGAGTTGTTTGTCTGGTAAGTCTGTTCTCATATCTGTATTATCACTATGTGGCAACGTTGCTACTGAGTTCTCTGGAACGTAGCGAGGCAGGAAAGGGCTCAGCGGCGATGTTAGCCTCCCGGGGGGGGGGGGGGGGGTGACGATGACTCTCATGGCATTTGCGAGAAAGGCTTCCGCACTGCCAGGACTTTTCAGAATGCCCCTGGCTGTGACCAGTGGACTCATTTCAATGGTGCTCATCACAGGCCTTCTTCCACCCTCTGCCCCCCCCCCCGCCCCCCCCCCCCACCCTATCTTCTTCTGTGTGAAGTCAATGGCTCTTTTTGTTTTGCTGCCCAGATTTCATGCCTCGACACAGGATGAGATTTCTGCCCCCCCCGAAAAAAAAGGCCCCATTGTTCAACTTTCAGCCCAGTCAACTGATGAGCATCACAAGCTGAGGGGGAGAGAGAGAGAAAGTGAGAGAGAGAGAGAGAGAGAATAACTGAGAGAGAGAGAGAAAGTGAGAGAGAGAGAGAGAATGACTGAGAGAGAGAGAGAAAGTGAGAGAGAGAGAGAATGACTGAGAGAGAGAGAGATATTGGGATTGATTCATGAATTTGCCATTTTTGTTCAGCATTTTCTCATTTCTCTGTTATTCTTATTCTTGCAAATTTGGTGAGCATTTAATTTGTTGTGAGCTGTCTGGGGTTTTTAAAAAAAAATTAATTTATTTGTTTCTTTGAATGCCACACAGAGTATTTGTCTCGAATTTGCTTTTGAGAAATTGGAAAGGTTCGAGGGACTGAAAAACAAAATCTGAGCACCAGAGAGACAGAGAGAGAAGAGAAAGAATGAGTGGGAGATGACCCCCCCCCCCCCCCCCCAGCAAAAGAACCAAAAAAGACAATCTTGTTAAGTCACTATTTTAAATGCACAACAGAAGAATCACCAGAGGCAACCGCGAAACTGCAGTTTCTCTGTTGGAGTCGAGGGGAACGCTGGATTCTATAAAAGGCATTAATTGTAGGTTCTGAGCCGCCCCCCCGCCCCCCCCCCCCCCATAACGCTGCATATCATTCTTTCCCACCTTCCGTTCTGTCACCATTTTAAATGCCAGCAGGAGTGACTGATAAAAAAACCCCTGACCACCAGCAGGTTAATACATCTTATCATTAAATTACGTCCCCCCCCCCCCACAAAATAAAACAAATAGCCCAAGGGTGGATCTTCCCTGTTCCCTGGGCAGGGGGGATGGGGGGGGGGGGGGGGGGGGGGGGGGGGGGGTTGGGGCCCCATTATATGCACACAGTCGTAAATAATAGGGCGATGTGGATGGATGAGCAAGACTTTCTGTTCTTATTTTTTTCTCTCCTTCGTTTTAATCTGTTCCATTCCATCATAATCGTCGCTGCCAGGCAATTTACGGTCGCTAAATGAGCAACGACAACAAGCTAACAATGTAGCGAGTCGACGCGCCCGAACGTAATGACTCGTCGCGCGCGTTAATGCCAACTGCAGCGGCAGTTTGATTAACTGCCGTCGTTATGCGATTTCTGCGGGAGCGACGGGAACAGTCCGAGTTTGTACTCGTTATCGAACGCGTGCGACGGTGTTTTCGTTCGCCTCTCGATTCGAGCGTTGCTGAGTGTCGAGATTCCTGTTGATATATTTCCAATTGGATGCTACCGTGGTTCGTTTGGAACCACATTTATGTGCGCATCGCATGTGTATGAGTTGCCATGTTTTTTGTTGACGCATTCACATCTCGTGATCTATTTTAAGTGTTACATTACATTACAGGCAGACGCTCTTATCCAGAGTGACTTACACAACTTTTTTTTACATAGCAGTTGCATTGCGTCAGCTGGATATAGACTGAAGCAATGCAGGATAAGTAACCTTGCTCAAGGGTACAACAGCAGTGTTCTACCCAGGAATCGAACCCATGACCTTTAGGTTACAAACCACTTACTTACCCATTATTCTAGACTGCCACCCACAAGTGCAGGTTTCACTCTTTGTGCGTGGGTGTATGTTCAGATAATGAAAGAATTGAGAACTGCTACAAGGACAGGAAACTAACTTTTTCATCCACTGGCCGCATCCCAAATTTCACCAGCCAATTTCTCAGTTATTCCAGAAAGCTAGATATTTAGAATCGAACAGGACCTCCAAGTGATGGGTGGTTAGGCCTACCTGCCAAAGTGGCTGGTAGAGTAGACAAACTTAGCAGCCACAGATAAAATAAAATGTAGGTGTTCATTTCTCACCCTCACTGCTACTGTCTGCAGTCATTAATTCTGATTTCAGCATTGGTATAGAGATTATCTGGGGCGGCAGTGTAGTAGTCTTGTAGCAGCAGCGGTGGTCTCATACCCTAACGATCACAGTCTCGATTCCTGTAGAACACTGCCGTTGTACCCTTGAGCAAGGCACTTAACCTGCATTGCTTCAGTATATATCCAGGTATATATAGGGGGGCGACATAGCTCAGGAGGTAAGAGCGATTGTCTGGCAGTCGGAGGGTTGCCCGTTCAAACCCCGCACTGGGCGTGTCGAAGTGTCCCTGAGCAAGACACCTAACCCCTAACTGCTCTGGCGAATGAGAGGCATCAATTGTAAAGCGCTTTGGATAAAAGCGCTATATAAATGCAGGCCATTTACCATTTATAAATGAATGCAATGTACAAGGAAAAGTCGTGCGAGTCGCTCTGGATAAGATGCTGTGCTCTGCACATGTGCGGAGAGTATTAAGGGCGGGTATGGTAAGTACTGTGCCTCGCATGCATGCAGTCAGCATTTACGGGAAAAAGGGCCTCTGTGTTTCTGCTTAGAGAGCAGAGTCCATTTCTCAGCTGGTATTCCCCTGCAATCCCTGCTGTGGCTGAGAGAGAGAGAGAGAAGGGAAAATGAAAGCGAAAGAGCGAACGTGCTAAAGGGTGTGTGAATGAAACGCTGAAGAGCTGAGACGCTCTTGGGTTTTCCAGGGGACCTTCAGCTGCCCGCATCACACAGCCTTTTCAGGACGGGTCCTGGGGAGGGACGTGCGCGGCACAACGTGAGGGCCGCCGTGTTGCACAAACTCTCTCTCTTTCGCTATTACACACACACTCTTTTTCACTGTTACACACACTCTCTGTTACCCCACAAGCTCTCTCTCTTTCACTGTTACACACACTCTGTTACACACACACACACACACACACACACACTCTGTTACACACACACACACACACACACACACACACTCTGTTACACACACACACACACACACACACACACACACACACTCTCTTTCACTGTAACCCACACACTCTGTTACACACACACACACACACACACACACTCTTTCACTGTGACCCAACACACACACACACACACACACACACACACACACACACACACTCTGTTACACACACACACACACACACACACACTTTGTTACACACACACACACACAAACACACACACTCTGTTACACACACACACACACACACACACACACACACACTCTGTTACACACACACACACACACACACACACTCTGTTACACACACACACACACACACACACACTCTCTCTTTCATGTAACCCACACACTCTGTTACACACACACATGCTCTCCTTCACTGTTAGACACACACACACACGCTCTTTCACTGTAACCCACACACTCTGTTACACACACACACACACACACACACGCCCTCTTTCAGCGTTGACAGTCTGGGGCCGAACATCGCAGTGAGAGCACTGGCCAGGCCCGTATGTTTATGAGGTCGAAAGGGCGCCTGCAGTTGAGTATTATGAGGAAACAGATAGTTCCAGCGGGTGAATGTTTGCGTGATCCGGATCTCAACCACCGTTTGTTGTCATCCTTACAAACGGGCATTTGTCATTCACTCCCACTCGAGAACCCACTCCAGCCCATACATTTACATTAGACGTGATGCTTGTATGCAGGCAATGAATTCTGTCCTGTATGATGGAGGAATTTTGAATACGGAAAGGTGGCTGTAGCTCCGCAATAGCTGGAAAGAGGGATTCTTTCTAAAAGAACTCTACTGCAAACGATGTTAGAGATTCTGTATCTGGGTCTACGGCCTTGTCTTCCACAGGGGCGGCTTGGTGGTGCATTGGGGTGCACTGAAGCCTCACTGCTGTTTGAATCCCGGCCGGGGCCTTTCTGTGGGGCGTCCGCTAAATTGGGGTCTAAACCCTATGTATGTGTGAGTGTTTGGGGAGTGTGTGCCCAGCGATGGACTGGCAAACTGTCCAGGGCGTATTCCTGCCTCTCGCCCAGCTGCATGCTGGGATAGGCTCCAGCACCCTCCCCACCGCGACCCTGACCAGGAATAAGTGGGTATAGATGGTTTGCCATCCATAATGTACAGAACAATAAATAATAAATTAAATAAAATAAAAAAAAATAATTCTTAAGGAACAGTGAAGTAAAAGCATAATCATAAAAAAAGTATTTTTGAAATCAATATAACGCACAATAAAAGGCATTGATTAATGCTTCAGCCATGATAGCCTAATTATTTTTGTATTTCATTTTTTGTCATTAAGTATTGATTTTATTTTATTTTATTTTTTAAACCAGGGGCTGTTTTTATAGCCTGACAGGGGCCGGGGATCGGCTGAAACAAATTATACGTATCAGTGAAACGTTAAATAAAACCCAGCAGTGAAAATAAAATGGTTTTATGAGGAAAGCTCAGTCTGACTGGCCGATGTGTAAAAAAGGAGTTAGAGGACACGAAGTGCAGTTGGGTCGGATCCCAGAACGAGCTGTAGGTTTGAAATAAGCGCAGACAGGGCTCTGACTGGGGTACAAGTGCACATTTTGGTGGCCCAGAAACAAGAAGTAACCGGGGGGCGACCAATCAGGTATCAGGAGGCGAGGGGATGGGTGGGTGGGGTGTCAGAAGCAGATCGCTGACCGATGTGGGTGGGAGAACAATTAAAAAGTCTAAAAAATATATAAACATTTTTTTAAAAACCTGATTTGTGTAGCACAAGTGTGGCTGTGGCCCTAAATTACCACATAAAGAGAGAGAGAGAGAGAGAGAGAGAGAGAGAGAGAGAGCGAGAGATAGAGTTGATGTTGCCATGGTTACGGCATACGTAGCATTGACTGTTGATTGTTATTACGTGTTTATGTAGCTGAAGACTGCTGGAACACTCTGGGCTTTCCAGGACCTTTTGAGACAATGGGCTCTATCACTCAGTGCAAGCTCCACTCATGGCCTGTGAATCCTGGCGTAAGCAGGGTTTTTTTTTTTTTTTTAGCTGACTCCTACCCCAAACGACCAGACAAGGAACGAATCAAAGGAAGTTAGCCCGTGCAGAGCTAAGCCCTTTGATTGGTCGGAGTCAAAAGTGCACCTGTCAGTCACTCCCTGCTGCTGTTGCTGCAGTTGCCCAGACAGTGACGGCTGTGAGATTTTTCGTGAGTGTTGCGTTCTAACTGGCAACCAGACCGCCAAATTCACATAATCTGTCTTTCCTAGGGGTCAAACCGTCTGTGTCACTGTGCGCATTGTCTCAATAACCCCCTAAGACCCCTGTCAGGGAGATGAGTCTCTGGTCTTAATCTCAAGATCCACGTCTTAAATGAAGCTGAAACCAACACTACAAGGGACATTTTTAAAAAATGAATGGCCTGGGGGGGGGTGGGGGGTGGGATTTGGGGGGTGGGGGGGATTGTTACCCCAGACACTTGAATGTCAGAAAAATTAAACATTTAATCTCTTTTTTTTTTCCAACCAGTTCTCAGGAGGATGTTGAAGCGTCACACGTATGCATGAAGTACAACGTTAAAAATACACGTTCAACCATTGCAACATTTTCACCGAGAGCCCTACTGAGTGATGTCATGCTCTTTCGCGCGTTCCGATTGGGCGCAGTGATGATTACCTGGCCTGTGTGCGTGAGGCGTCTGCGTCCTTGCTGAATACCTGATCACGGATCACCCATAACGCCGCTAATCCTTCTGCAATGGAGGAGGAAGTAACGTTCATGGTTCTGCGTCACTGAACACAGACAGGTGTCTTGAAAAGCAAACCTTTAAAAGCTTGTTTAACATGGGTTTGGTGCATTAAGGGGGATTCCAGGATCTTAAATGTTCAGTCAGTTCTGAAGGGCTGCAGCGTTTGCGGTTTTTTTTTTTTTTTTGTGTTCCTGTCAATCTGCAAGAAGTGGTACTAAGATAAGTGTTGAGTCTTTCGCCAATGAGAAGAGTTAGATTGAGCACTCGAAGAGCAGCTTCTGTGGCTCTCCAGGGATGAAGTTTGAATGGTGTTTGTAAACAGGAATTATTAGCTAAAATCCCCAGCAGGGCCCCATGTTTAATTCTGTTTATTAAGAGATCTGAAGTCAAAAGAAATTAATGTGGTAAATTATCATATGTACAGTATAAATCATATAAAATGTACAGATTGGCTGAGCACATGAACCTGGAATGGCAGCGCACTGTGCCAGATAGCAAACAGGGTTTGCACTCTGAGGTTGTGGGTTAAGTTTCTTGGTGGAAAAATGTTCTTGTACTCCCGAGCAATAAACTTTGCCTGAATTGCTTTAATGGTAAACATCCACTTGTATAATATGGGTTGACTGTTTAAGAATTTAAACTTTTCTCTGGAGCACTTTGCCAAAATGTTTAATATTTAATGGGGGCTTCAATTTATCATGTTGTAGCGCATTGAAAAAACATCTCCAACCGGTCAGGGTTTTTCGCTTGCGAAATGTCACGTGAGACATTCCGGAACACTGAGGACAGAGGGCCCAGTGACATCACAATCACCGTACGTGCGCAAGGCCCCGTGACGGAGGAGGCTGGAGCGAGTGTTGTTGCCAAGGAGACAAGGTGATGCTGTTGAGTCGTTCGGGTTGCTGATCCCATCGGATGAAGTATCAGAGGGAGGAGAGAAAACAGGCAGGTGTCTGCGCCTGGAGAAAATAAAAATGAAATGCTGCCGGGAGACACAAAGATCACGAACGATGTCACCCAGAGCACGGCTTGTCAAAATGAATACGGAATTCATCCCAGGGTTCAATATTTCTCAAGTCAGTCATACAAACAGCATGCTAGCAACAAAAAAAACACTAAACAAACAAAAAAACAAAAAAACAAACACTATGCTGAAGTAGCTTCAGTCAGTTCCGGAATATTCCAGTATGCTGGTACAGGTGAGGGGATATGAAAAGAGCTCTCTGCAATATGTACGGGATTTAAAAAAAGCTTCTAATATTTGGCTTGGCCCTGGCAGTCATTCAGATTTTAATCAGATTTGGGATTAAAAGATTTGGATGATAAGAATGACAACAGGGATGAGGATGATGACCATAACAGTGGCGGTAAGCAAATCCTCCCAAATGTTAGAGGCTTGGATGGAAGGTGATGTGATGGGTACAGTGCCCGTCTGACACACACACACACACACACACACACACACACACACACACACACACACACACACACAGATGCACACACACACACACACACACACACACACGGCACAGAGCATATGTGGCAGGGGTGCTCAGCTGCAGTCCAGGAGGCCCAGTTTAAATGCTGGTTTATCGTTCCAACCAGTTATTATGACAGTAGAAGTTGTTCGCTCCAAAATTATACCGCAGTAAAACATTTTCACCAAAGGTACACATGCAACCTGCAGCCGGAGCTTTATTATAAACAGCCGTTTATTATAAAAGACACAAGTAAGGAAATATAACTCAAATAAAATTTTTGACTCAGAAAAAATAAAGCGCAGAAGTTGCGAAGGAATGGAACAGCCCTTCCTTTGCGCACCAGTGAGGAGTAAGAATTCTGTCAGTAATAGCACACGGAACTCTCAGCACTCTTAACGTTCCAGATTCCATCGCTGCCTGCAGTCCCACTGAGACCCTGCTGCCATCGGAGCCTCTGCAGGAGTTACTCCTCAACGTGTCGCCACTTCAGGAGTAACTCCTCAACGCGTCGACACTTCAGGAGTTACTCCTCAACGTGTCGACACCCCCGCTCTGCAGCTCTGCCCCCTCATTGGCTGTCTCTGCTGACAGGGGACAACGAGGCTTTGCAGCTGAAGTGGCGGGCTCTAGTTCACATTACTGATGACTTACAAGTCTGACTGGAATGAAATGAAACCTCATCATTCCCCCCTCAAATACACAGAGGTGTAAAATACAAACACACGGAGGTGTAGAAGCCCAGGGGTCAGAAAGTAAAAGTCCTGCCGTGTGTTTCTTTCACCGTTGAGCTCAGGCAGCTGACTTCACTAATCACTTCTACCTCCTGGCTGAAGAATCGTGCCAATTAATGTTTAACCGCCATGACGAGCCCTTCCGCTTTTCTGTCACACAGGAACGCGCGGCTGTTGGTTGGCATGGTGACAGCTGAATGGAAAAGCTGCGCCCCATTGAACTTAAGGAAATAACTACATGGCAGGAAAAAACAGCCTATCGTTTGAAGGGGCTTCTGTTTTGAGGGACTGGTCATCGGTCTAAAATTCAAACCCAAAGTATCCTCTGAGTGCCCTCTGAGTGTATTCTGAGTATCCTCTCAGTATCTTCTGAGTGTCCTCTGAGCATCGTCTGAGTATCTTCTGAGTGTCCTCTGAGTATTCTCTGAGCATTTTCTGAGTGTCCTCTCAGTATCTTCTGAGTGTCCTCTTGAGTGTCCTCTCAGTATCTTCTGAGTTTCCTCTCAGTGTCCTCTCAGTATCTTCTGATTATTGTCTGAGTATCTTATGAGTGTCCTTTCAGTATCTTTTGAGTGACTTCTGGGTGTCCTCTCAGTATCTTCTGAGTGTCAGTGTCCTCTCAGTGTCTTCTGAGTGTCCTCTTGAGTGTCCTCTCAGTGTCTTCTGAGTGTGCTCTGAGTATCCTCTCAGTATCTTCTGAGTGTCCTCTGAGTATCGTCTGAGTATCTATTGAGTATCCTCTGAGCATCTTCTGCAAGCTCTCCTCAGAGAGCTCTGATTTCAAATTAAAAATTTTTTTTTTTTCTAATTGGTTTGTCGTTACACACAGACACATCTGAAATGAAGCAGATTGACTAAGTGGCCCGGCTCATTCAGATAATTCAAGTGAAGAGCTCTTGTCCCCTCACCATCGGCATTCGGGTGGCTATCAGTACGTACTCAGAGCTCGATTGCTGATGTTATTCAGGAAAGAGGTAGATTTCAGAGGCATTTCAATTCCAGCCCTGCCAGGGATGGGGATTTACAAAGGAATTCTGTGGCAAGGAAGGAGACCATTTCCATTTGAGATCCAAATAAATCAACGAAAACAAAACTGGCTAACTGACCAAAAGCTATGCGACTAAAAATTAATGTTTTTCAGATAAAGCATATATATATACAGTATATTGCTATTGCGCTCTTCTTGTACTCTTCAGCAGGATAAGTAACCTGATTTGTTTTGGGATAATATCCAGCTGTGTAAATGGCTTGTATGCGAAAAAGTTGCTCTGGATAAAGCAATGCTGAAACCAAGCTTTCAGCCCCAGGCCATAGAATTTTAACCCCCCCCCCCCCCCCCCGCTCACCCACTCAATGCCCTCCTCCCACCCACCCAACGCACTCTCCCCACACCCACCCAATGCCCTATCCCCCACCCACCCAACACTCTATCCCCACCCACCCAATGCCCTATCCCCCACCCACCCAACACTCTATCCCCACCCACCCAATGCCCTACCCCCCACCCACCCAACACCCTCTCCAAAATGCACCCACCCCCCCCAATGCCCTATCCCCCACCCACCCAACACTCTATCCCCACCCACCCAATGCCCTATCCCCCACCCACCCAACACCCTCTCCAAAATGCACCCACCCCCCCAATGCCCTATCCCCCACCCACCCAATGCCCTCTCCCCCCCCGCCCACCCAACAACCTCCCCTGACCGGCAGCCACAGCAATTACTCACCACCGGCCAAAACGGAAAACACCGTAGAGGGGGCCAGACCTGGCATCCCATTGTGATGTGAATTGGCGAATGGCCTGTGTACTGTGAGGGAGCGGACGGCACAGATTAGATTAAGTCAGCTGACGCAGTTCAGACTCCATTCATTTCCATTCATTAATCTCACCCCGGCCACTCGCCCGACCCTCCAGTTCACGACAACTTCCGATATTTGGCTCACAATAGAGCCCTTGTGTCCCTTTCTAATCGATTTCCCCCGAGCCCTTAACCGACCGTCTCGAGAACAACAGCTGAGGGAGGTTAACGGTCATGCAGGCCGAAAGACAGCGCTGAGACTATCCGAGTATTTACAGCAAGATTCCTTCCAGCTAAATACGTGAGTATTTAAATTAACCAGAAGCAATC
>CM045883.1:81022501-81032501 GCA_025169545.1 Anguilla japonica | reverse complement strand
GGGTTGTCAAAACCTCGTTCCTGGAGATCTACCGTCCTGTAGGTTTTCACTCCAGCCCTAACAAAGCAACACCTCATTCGACAGCTAGAGCAGGGCTGCCCAACCCTGTTCCTGGAGATCTACTGTCCTGCAGGTTTTCACTCCAGCCCTAACAAAACACACCTCATTCAACAGCTAGAGCAGGGCTGCCCAACCCTGTACCTGGAGATCTACCGTCCTGCAGGTTTTCACTCCAGCCCTAACAAAGCACACATCTCGTTCAGCAGCAAGAGCGACATCGTTGAACTGCTCATTTGCAGAATCCCGTGTACCAAAATCGGGGTTGAAATGTAAACCTGCGGGACGGTAGATCTCCGGGAACAGGGTTGGCCAGTCCGTGATTAACACACAAATACAAATGCGCTCACCTCAACACATTTTCTCACAGTGCACGTGTGTTCATATGTGCTAGATGTCCTCTCAAACATTCACCCAAACTGTACACCGTTTCACTAGACAGGCCTGGACACACTTCCCCCCTTTTTTTGTCCCAGCCGCTTGTTTTTAAAAATAGCATGGGGGGGGGGTGGGGGGGGGGTTGGGGGGGGGGGGGGGGTCGTTCATCTGGGCGTGGCAGATTGTATGCAAATTTGGAGTCATTCCCTGTCATTTGCATCTGTTGTCGTAATAATGAGGTCAGCGGCAGGGCTACATGTCAGAACTCGTTAACTCTGTGTCTGCCCTGCATGGCCCGACAACCAGGGAGTGGGAGAGGGAGAGGGAGAGGGAGAGGGAGAGAGAGAGAGGCCGAGAGGGAGGGAGAGAGAGAGAGTGAGGGAGAGGCAGAGAAGGCGGCAGAGAGGGAATGAGAGAGAGAGCAGGAGAAAGGGAGAGAGGGAGAAAGAGTGAGGGAGAGGCAGAGAGACAGGCAGGAAGGGAGCAAGAGAGAGAGCAGGAGAGAGGGGGAGATGAGAGAGAGAGGCAGAGAGGGAACAAGGGAGAGTGATAGCAGGAGAGAGAGAGAGAGAGTGAGAACAGGTGAGCTGGGGGAGATGAGAGAGAGAAAGAGGGAGAGGGGCAGAGAGGGAACGAGAGAAAGAGAGAAAGAGAGACAGAGACAGTCCTCCGGATCAGGCTAATGCAAACCTGTGTAACGCAAAGCGACACCTTCTGTTCTCCCTTCTGCTGGCGGAGATGGAAAAAAAAAAAAAAAAAAAAAAAAATCCAGACTGACTCAGGATGAACGAGTGGTCCCTGTCTCTCTGCGAGAGGTCTTCCTGGTAAGGTCAACGTGGCAATTAGGAGACCAGATGTGGAGAGTCAGACATAATAGCTAATGGGGGATGATGGGATGGAAGGATAGAGTGATGGAACGCCGTCGTGTTGTCGGGGGGGGACGTCTCCCTGGCAACCAGAATGAGAGTTTATGATGTCACATGCGCACGCCCACGCACCTCGCTCTTTATTGCTGTTTAGAACGCGCCGTGTGACGCATAGCGGTACCTTAATGGTCTGAGGCGAGATCGGCAGATACGCCGTCTAACGTAGACGTCCACAGGAGAGCCAGGAGGACGGGTCCGTTTTGACTTAATCTGCTTGCCTGTGCAACGACGACGTTATTTCAGTGGGCTGTAGGTCATTTTGATGATTTCGGCCCAAAACAATGCAGCCAATAAAACGCTGGCAAACATTACATGCAATGAATAAACATGCAAGCATGAATTATAATAATATGTACACACGGATAATAAAAATAAATAAATAAATAAATAAAAATAATTATAATATTAAAACAGATAACTAACAACTAAATATGGGATGATAATCCTGCCCTTGATCGAGATCTTGATTTCGCCCATGTGGATGATACTTTACCATTTGGATGATACTTTAAAGCATCATTGAAGCCTCAAAGTGATCAATCAACCAATCAGCCAGTCAGCAGTCAGTCAGTCAGTCAGTCAGTCAGTCAATCAACAAATAAATCAATCAATAAATCATTCATGCAGCATCGGTGATAAAACTGGCTTCGTGATGCGTCGCCCACGTTTCACACTCATTAGCACTGTGAGCTCAACCTCGGTCTGGCGGGCAGGGTTACCATGGAGACGGGGACGCGCCGCTAGAGACGGTCGTCGGGGGCGGGCGCTGACAAACGCGGGGGGTACAGCTGAGGACGGGGGCCGCTACCGACGCCCGGTTAACCGTGTGGTGACCCCCCGGGAAACGGCAGTAAAAATGACCTCTCTGGGGATTAATGGAACCGCTCATATCCTCCCGGTGTTTTAGCCCATTCAGATGGACGGGGGTTGGTTTCTTTCCTCTTCAGATTTATATGACACAGTTTGCTGTCTGCTTTTCAACGGCTTCTGTGTGCGTTAGCGTGTGTGTTTGTGTGTGTGTGTGTGCGTGCGTGTGTGTGTGAGCATGTGTGTGTGCGTGTGTGCGTGTTTGTTTGTATGTGTGTGCATGCGAGTGTGTGTGTGTGCGTGTGTATGTGTGTGTATGCGAGTGTGTGTGTGTGTGTGTGTGTGTGTTTGTGTGTATGTGTGTGCATGGGAGTGTGTGCGTGTGTGTGTGCGTGTTTGTTTGTATGTGTGTGCATGGGAGTGTGTGCGTGTGTATGCGAGTGTGTGTGAGTGTGTGTGTGTGTGTGTGTGCATGTTTGTTTGTATGTGCGTGCATGCGAGTGTGTACGTGTGTACGTGAGTGTGTGTGAGTGTGCGCATGTCTGTGTGTACGTGTGTGCGCGTGAGAGAGAGAGCGAGAGAGAGAGAGAGAGGTGAAGGGGGAGTGAAAGCTGGAACGGCAGACCGCGTCGGCTCGTCAGAAAGAGAGTGGCGGCGGTAAAAGATGAGAAGATGAAGAGCTGCAGCCGGCTGTCGCGGCTGAGCAGCCACGGGGCTGAGGAGCAGGCGGGGAATCCCACCGACGCTGAACGCAGAGCAGGAGAGGGGGAAGATATTCAGTCACACTCCACTCTACAAAAAACGCTGCCGCTCTGCCCCTGTGTCAGAGAGTGGGGTGTCTGTCAGCCCCCCACCCCCCCTCGCTCTTTCTCTCTCTCTTTTTCTTTTTATCGGCCTCTCCTATTCCCACCATCAATTTTACATATCACAAGTTGCTGTCACTGGCTTGATATAAGGTGAAGGTTTACAAGAGACAACAGAAAATTCTACTACTACTGTAACTATTACTTCTACTACTACTACTACTACTACTACTACTACTACTACTACTAATAATAATAATAATAATAATAATAATAATAATAATAATAATAATAATAATAATAATAATAATAATGACTGTGTTAATGGTGCGTGTTCCCAACGATAGATTGGCGGCCTGTCCAGGGTGTATTCCAGCCTCTTGCCCAATGCATGCTGGGATAGGCTCCAGCATCCCCTGTGACCCTGCCCAGGGTAAGCGGGCATAGATAATGGATGGATGGATGGATGGATGAATGGCTAAGTTGTGTAGAAGTAGAACAAATACTGGTGTTTTGGGTCCTAAAAGGCAATAACCCTACTCATTGCACTCCATTTTTTGGGCGAGAAACAGTATCATGTTCCAAATCTGAAGCTATGGCACTCAGTTTCATCTCTCTTAGATCATATCCTGGTATGAAACTATCACTGAGATGTGTTTTTCCTTTCCATTCCACATACTGCTCAAGAGTAACCAAATCGCAATCTGCTTTGAATGAATCAGTCAAATGAACTAGGTGTGCAAAAATGTCCTTCTCTCTGGTTCACATTAGTCGTTCGCTTTATTCAAAGCTGTTTGAAAGCAGGTAATAAATATGACACAAATATAATATAATGTTCATTTTGTACGTGCAATTGAAGGAAGAGGCAACTAAATCAAGGGGAATAAATCACTAAAACTGAATTATCACGTATTTATTGCATGTTTACCATCTGTTAAATTGTGAAAAACAAGTCAGAACGTTTATAACAGTGCGTTTCTGTTTACGATAAATTTTTATCGATGTCTGTGATCTTATCTTATCGGGTCTAGTGTGGTCCTTCTGCCATAGATAACTGCTGTTTCTGAACTCCGGCTGCGAATGTTTCATTTTGGTTAAGCGTGTTCTAACAGTATAAGTCCGTAGAAATATGTCATTTTAAAAAAAAAATAACTGAAAAAAAAACTTTTATTTTCCAGGGACCTTGTGCTGTAAACGGCCCATTATCTGAACCGTGAAATCTGAGATTGGGAGACTGCGAGCTTGCCGAGCTGAAGAGGCCATTTATGGCGGCATCGCCCGCTCGTAAAAAACCCCTTACGGTAACAAGGGGGCGGCCCGAATCCCGTTACTGATTAATCATTTTACCGCGGCGTTCTGGGTGCTGCCAGCTGCCGGTCGTACGAGCCAAACGTCGAACCGTCCCGAAAGGACTGTTTTTATTATTTGACTCTGATTTGGTGGCTCGGTAACGATCCGTGATCTGTTTTGGGGTAACGTGAACTCATTGAACTCAAGTTTTTTTTTAAAAATTAAAAAAATGAAATTCCAGCAATGGCGGAGAGATGCTTCGAGCAGGTGGCGGGGGGCACAACGAAATCTGTGACTCAAACAGTGATCTGTGACTCAGGCGCTCAAACTGCGGGCGTGGCTCATGCTCGTTTGCCATGGCGACGACAGGGTTCCTTGGAAAATAGTGGTTGTTAACACCGCATTTCACTGAGCAACACCACCACCACCACCAACACCACCTCCCCCCCCCCTCCCCCCCCTCCCCAACCCCAACAACAACAAAGTGACTAAGCAGCTTAAACAAGAGGCAGGGACGATTATGATCTCTGGTCGCCATGGTTACTGCTGACCTGATCGATTCCACCCATTCCACCTGCTGTTTAATTCCCCCCCGAGCTCAGATGTAACATTCCCATCGACGTTGCTCTGACGTTGCTCTAACGTTACATGAAAATTAGATCTCGGCAGGGAAAACCAACTACCAGACAGTCCGCCTTGTTGCTCTCTCTCTCTCTCTCTCTCTCTCTCTCTCTGATTCGTCGCACACTCTGGTCCTCGACTATAATTTTCTTCTGTTGACAGTTCAAAGTATTTCTTTTTTTTTTTTACTATGCTGATGACTAACTGTGATTATGGCTTTGGCTGCTTTGAAATGTAATTTCTGCCTTATGAATTGAGGTCTTATCTGAGCTACAAATGAGTGGCACAAGGGGTCAAATGCGCAGCAGAAGAGGCTGTCGCTCCAAAAATAACTAACTACAGATTTTCTTTTTCAAATTTGTTTGGCTGCCATGGTTACATCAGAGCTTAACAGCTTTTTTACAGCCCACTATCCGCGAGATAAGCTTTTCTGATGACGATAATCTCATTTGAACAAACTATATAAAACAATCATTAAACAGAAGAGACTATTTCATATGGCCATTCGATTACTTTTTTGTTGTTTTGTTTGTTTTTTTAGTAGCCGAAACAGTAGCCATGGCGACGAGCTGAGGGCCAAGCAAAAAGAAAGCAGGGGGATTCCCTTCCGAGAGGTAGCTGAGCCACGAGCCACCAAACCACAACTTCCTGCCAAAACGTACGCTACCGACCCCTTGCACTGGCCTGCCCTCACACACCAGGTGTGAACACAAAAATATCTCCCCTCAGACTCTTTAACTGCCTTTAACTGTGACTGCAAACCACTCCCGCAAAAGTTAACTGCTGTCAGGCCTTGTTAGGGCAGTCCGAAACACGACCATATTGTTATTATGCTTTGATTTTTGAAAGAAGTCACTTTGACGTTGGCTGCTACAACAAAGTGATAAGGCACTTACCACGTGACAGTTATCTTCAGGGCAATAGCCAAATAACAAGGGGAATTTTTGCCCTCAGTACCTACACCCTACACATAGTAAAACTGCAAAGAACTCACGTCCCACAAGGAAGTTGAAAATAAAAAAAACACGAGCCCAGCGATCAGGAGGGAATGAGTTTGAGTTTACAAAAACAAATCACCAGCGCACCTGGAAACCACGGTGACACGTGACGGCCTACTCAAAGTCCCCTGCTGCGCTGAGACTCTGAAATACGACCGCTCGGGCTGCTGTGACAGCCTCCGTCATTCCACACAGCCTGGGAGCTCTGGATTACCAGCACTGCAGACCGCCAGGGTTCCAGAGCCCCAGAACGCCGGAGGTCCAGAACTCCAGATCGCCAGTTCCACGGCCTCAGACCACCAGAGTTCCAGACAGCCAGAGTTCCAGAACTCCAGACTGCCAGAGTTCCAGAGCTCCAGATTTTCAGAGCTCCAGAGAGGTGGAAAAATGGTTAGTTTTAAATAAACCCTGACAAAATAACACTTTACTCCCATAGAGTACATTCATATCAGCTGTGGACCCATATAAATACAATTAGTGTTGCATAAACATGAAACATTTCTCTGTGTTTATGAAATTGAAATCAATAATGGAGAGAGAGAGAGAGAGAGAGAGAGAGAGAGAGAGAGGGAGAGAGAAAGATACTGCACTTTCCTCCTCCCCTCACAACTCACCACGCTCACAGCCAAAGTCACACCACCACCCAGTATGAACACAACCAAAAATAACAGGGGTTCGGACTTAGGGCCTGGGTTAGGGGTTTGTGTTACAGTCAGGGGTTAGGTTTTATGGTAAGAGTTTGGAGTTATGACTGTGTGGCTTCATGGCTCTGATGTTCACTGTTTGCTGTATGCTCCATTCCTGTAAGTGAATGCAATGTTGGTAAATGTGTGGTAAATGTTTCTGATGTTTTTGAGAGAGACAGAGAGAGTTACTGTACATGAGTCTGCATTCACACTATGCAAACTTCCTCATTGTGGTGAGAACCTGTTTAATTGGGGCTTCTGGGTGAGCGCCACAGTGCCAGTATGTAAACTATCACATAAAAAAATAAAAAACGTAAAACAACACCATGCCTATTCTGCACCAGTCTGACTAGGGTGGTAAAGAGATGAGGGAGAGAGAGAGAGAAAGAGCGAGGGAGAAAGCAAGACAGAGAGAGGGAGGGAGGGAGAGGGAGAAATTGAGAGTCAGCACATAACAAAAACACATATTAGATCACCTTCAAATATAAATACCACTGTAATCCCGGTTGCGTACCAAGGAAATATGAATTCCATTATAATCCAAGCTGTGTACTGAAACAATTTGAAAATCACTGTAATCCCAGTTAGACGGAAATACTAAAAATGCCACTGTAATCTCACTTAGATAATGAAAACACTTCTCGTTATTATTTCTTTTGGAAAAAAAACTAAGCAAACATAAATATTTGAACATAGAATGGAAATTTTTTACTGAGTATCTAGTGCAGCAGTGATATAAATAAATCAAAGTGTAATATTGATCAATGAATTTCATTGTGGCGTATCCCAGCATGCAGTGGGTGAGAGGCAGGAACACCCTGCAGTCACCCAAACCCGAACCCAGCCTACATCCACTCAACATACTTGATTTTCTAAAATTTAATTTGTACAGTGTGTTGTATAGGGACTCATGTCTCAACGGTGCTCTACAGGAAAAAAATCCAAATGAAGTTTAAAAAATTGGGAAGAGAAATAGACACTCAAGAAAAAAAAGATTTAAAAAAAAAAATAAAACCTCTTTGGAGGGAAGAAACCTCTAAACACCTCTCTAATCGGGGTTTAAATGGTAAATGGACTGCATTTATATAGCGCTTTTATCCAAAGCGCTTTACAATTGATGCCTCTCATTCGCCAGAGCAGTTAGAGGTTAGGGGTTAGGTGTCTTGCTCAAGGACACTTCGACATGCCCAGGGCGGGGTTTGAACCAGCAACCCTCCGACTGCCAGACAATCGGTCTTACCTCCTGAGCTATATCGCCCCTCTGAGGCTGTGGTTTAGAGAGGTCCCCATCCCCCGCTGGCCGGCCCAGTCCCAGTCATGTTAAAGTTAGGCTGAACTGTAACAAGGCGATGACGGGAAATCTATCAGAATCGTATGATCATAATGCTAGGAGTTAGGCAGATAATAGACTGGCCTAGGGGGGCCAAACAGACGCAGAATGGTCAGAGATGGAAAGCTTTCTAGCGCTCGTTTGCTGAAGCAGTCAGCAGAGGTCTGGGTGGGCGGCAATGTGATATGGCGGGTCACAGGTTCGATTCCCGGGTAGGACACTGCCCCTGTACCCTTGAGCAAGGTTACTTAACCTGCATTGCTACAGTATAAATCCAGCTGTATAATGTACAATGTAGTGTAAATACTGTGTAGAACAGTGGTCTCCAACCCTGGTCCTGGAGAGCTACAGGGTCTGCTGGTTTTTGTTTTCACCTTAAAATCAGCACCCAGTTGAGACCCAAGACACCAGGTGAGTTGAGTTAACTGTGTAATCAACTGGTCTAATTGATTCAGGAAGTGCAGAGTCACTATGAAAACCAGCAGACCCTGTAGCTCTCCAGGACCAGGGCTGGAGACCACTGATGCAGAATGTTGTGTAAGTCGCTCTGGACAAGAGCGTCTGCTGAATGCCCGTAATAAGCGGTCTGACTGCTTCCCTCTTCTTCTGTGTTCACAAGCTTCAGAAAAGAGCCCGTTAAAAAGGGAAGCCCGTTCATTTATAGCAGCCTTGAGCCAATCGCGAACGGCCCAGCGAGCATGCTCTGTTAGAAGGCTTGTGTCTCTCATGACGGAGCTGTGTGTGTGTGTACTGGAAGACAGATCGGCCCGTGGTAGCTCACTACCGACAGCTCCGTCGGTACCATGATGCTATTCCGTTATGATGTCATCTGCTATTATGACATCACCCCCAGGTGGATGTGGAGAAGGCTGTCAGTCAAGCAGGAGGACCAGTCCTTGCAGAGATGGGCTGCAGGGCTGGAGCCGGGGGGGGGTGTGGCCTCAGGTTGAATGGTATGGGGTGCAGTCTTATACAGGACTGTTACAGGAGCTGTGTCCACTTTGCTGTGTTTGACCAGGCTTGACCTCCCAGCCATGGAGACTGAACACGACCCATCTACTGCTCCCCAACCCACCATTTTCCCTTTCTACTGTCAATCGTCTCCTGTCTTTCTGTCCCCCTCTCACCCACCTCTCTCTCCCTCTCTCATATCCCTTTCTCTTTTCCTCTCATCTGTCTCTCTCTTTCCCTCTCTGCCTCTCTGTTGCTATTCCCCTCTCTCAACTCCTCTTCTCTTCCCCCCCCTCTCTCTCCCTCTCTCTCTCTTTTTTACTCTCATCTCCTTTTTCTCTCCAAGACTCTCTCTCTCTGCCAGAGGGCTTGCAGATAAGATAAGTCTGTCTGTCTGCTGTTAAAACACACACACACACACACACACACACACACACACTCCCAGTCTCTAAGTCATGCTGCATCACCAGGCAGAACACAGAGGCTAAATGGCTTAATGAATTAAGTTTGCTCTGCCTCTAATTAATGCTACACTCATGCTAACTGACCAGCCTCTCAAAAGCACACAGACCTGGAAGCCTTATTTAGACCCTGATGTACAGTAGGTCTGCTGAGATTAGCATTTCATTAATGCATGTTAATTATTTTGTTGTCATTTTGCTCTAATTTTCATTTTTACCCATCTGCCAATGCAGCTGGGTTGCCATGGCGCGTCGTCATATGTGTTTTGCTTGTGGCAGTATGACCTATTTTTTACCCCAAACACCCCCTCCCCCCTCTTCCTCCTCTCTCCTCCTCTCTACTCCCCCCTCATCCTCCTCTCTGATTTTACAGAACGCGGTCACGTAACATGCAAGGATGCCATGCACACACACACACACACACACACATGCAGGCATGCATTTACGCATACACACACACACAAGCACACATACACACACACACATTGAATCACTCGATGCATTAATAAAATAGCTGTCTTTCTTTTTTTAAAGGGAACCAACTGCGAGTTCGGGGACTGAATCGCATGACAGCTCGCAGATCTGAACTTGGTCTTGTTTTGGTCTTGTTCCAAAAGTCTGAAACAATGAGACTCATGAGCTATAAGATCACTGTTTTAATATATGCACGTGCATACACACACTTATACACA
>CM045883.1:81002501-81012501 GCA_025169545.1 Anguilla japonica | reverse complement strand
CATTTGAAATAAATGCATTTAAATAAATAAATAAATAAATGCATTAAAATAAATAAAGAAATAAAGAAATTTGTAATGAATAAATGCATCTATAGTAGATGATTAAATGCATGAAAACATCCCCTATCTCAGGCTACATCACTAAATAAATCAGACGCGTTGCGTTTGGGGGTTATACAGGCCGTTAGAGCTCACTGTTGGGGGAGCACAGGGGGACGGATGCGATCGTATTGCAGTCTGACCCCCCCCCCCCCAAAACAAAGCCCTAGACCTCTCTGCCAGTGTTCCTGAGATGTTTACCCAGTGGAATTAAAATCCGCGAACACACACACACGCGAAAGGGAAATATCGACCCGCTGCGATTGCGATGTGGAGAGACGTGAGACACCACAGGTGAATTCCAGGTGAATCTGAAAGGCTGAATCAATCGAGGAGGAAAGATGACTCACTACACCCCCTCCCCCCTTCCTCCCCCCACCAGTGCCTCAGAACCATCGCATTGCCATACATGATGTTCCGGAACAAGGACATATTTTTCCGCTCTTTGTTTTTTTTCTCTTTCTCTGTTCTCCACAATTTGAGATTTGTAATGAAACGATTCACATTGGGGTCAAAGTGCACATTCTCTGCTTTTATTAAAAAGGGCATTTTTATACTTTTATTTTGCTTTCACGGTGTAGAAATTATTTTATTATTTTCATTAAATAGCACAGCATGTCCCTCACAGTCCTCTCTCCAAACCACATTTCCTCCATCACTCTATCTCTCCCACCTCCATCACTACCATCCCCCTTTTCCCTCTGTCCACCATTGTCCTCCTGTCTCTCCCCTCCTTCATGTTTCTCAACCCCCCATCTCTCCCTCTGTCCTTCCCTGAGTCTCTCATCCTCAAACATCTATCACCTTGTTTTCCCCATCTCCCATCCCTCTTTCTGCCACCCCCCCCCCATCCCATCTCTCCACTACCACTACCTCCACCTGGGTCTGGCCTGATGAGCCAATCAGATCACAGAACCAGAAATGCCCTGGAAGTCATTGCAAATAATAAGAGTGGGATTGGGTAGCTGGACAAGGTTTAACACCCCTCCAGGCTCAGATCTGTTTCTGCAGTGTTCGTATTATGAGCTTTTAAGCTTTTATGCTGGCCACTCAAAATGAAAGCTAAGAGTTATCGTGCTTTTATTTTTTGCTCAATAAATAAATGAAATAAATGATAAACAATGTTCTCAATTGTGTTTTTTTCTTCTAAACAACAGATGGACTAAATGCCTGATGTGAAAAGTAACGTGCATTTGATTATTGCGAGCATATTTGTGTGTGTAAATGGTAAATGGACTGCATTTATATAGCGCTTTTATCCAAAGCGCTTTACAATTGATGCCTCTCATTCGCCAGAGCAGTTAGAGGTTAGGGGTTAGGTGTCTTGCTCAAGGACACTTCGACATGCCCAGGGCGGGGTTTGAACCGGCAACCCTCCGACTGCCAGACAATCGGTCTTACCTCCTGAGCTATATCGCCCCATGTGTGTGTGTGTGAGCGTGCGTGCGTGTGTGTGTGCGTGTGTGTGTGTGTGTGTGACTACACCGTTGTCTGCAAGGTAACCTTGCCAGACTCGGGCCACATTCAGATGCCGGTCACGCAAACAAGGTTAAGTGTCCCAACGGCTCACAAGTCCGCATACCTCATTAGACAAAACGCCGTGGAACTCAGATCGACAGTCTCCTCGAACACCCCGCCGTTACCCCGCCTGAACCCAAACTAAACCCCGCCCCTCTTTCCCCCCCGACGTGTCCCATGATTCTGTGCACCATGTGGACGAGACCCCCCGCGGCTAAATGTGATTGATTGGCCATCGGTTAGCTAACGAATCTGAGTGCATTTCCACGCTTCGTGTTTACGGTCATACCTCATTGGGCAGCGGTCTGACAACGGCACAGAAAGGATTTACCGCCGTCGCTGATATCATTACACAGACCACCCTTTCAATGTCATTCAGGAGCGCGTGCGCACACACACACACACACACACACAATGCATGCACACACACACACACGCATGCACACACACACACACACACGCATGCACGCATGCACACACACACACACACATGCACACACACACACACACACACACACACGCATGCACACACACACACATGCATGCACACACACATGCACACACACACACACACCACACACACACATGCACACACACACACACACACACACACACGCGTGTTGAGTCAGTTATACTTACATACATGCACAGATATTTATATATAAAGCACGTGCATGTAAGCAGGCATGACTTTTCTAATACTTCCATTGATACACACTATATGCAAAGGTTCTGTGAACAACTACCACTTCCCCACACACACACATACACACACACACACACACACACACCGAGCTGTATATCACATATTTATATATAAAATGTATATGTTGGGGGAAAGAGGGGAAGTTCACAGTTCCTTCCCCAAAAAAGGTCAATCTTAATACTTATGATTTATACAAGTATAAAAATGACATATTTCTCTTCCATTGCCCACAAGGCCTGATTCATGGTCTTGCTGCAGTGTGTGATATTTTTTTTTTTAGTGAGTGAAAATCAATTGGGCCAGTGTGCAGTCATCCAGTGACTCTGTGCAGAGGAACAGGCGAGGCAGGGTTTGGGGGGGGGGGGGGGGGGGGTTGAGTGTTGAGTCTCACAACCAATGCACTGAACGATCTGAATGGGGGGGGGGGGGGGGGGTCAATCAGTGCTCACAAATGCCGTCCCCCTCCACTCCCTCCCACCACAGGAGATCAGCGGAGATGTACTGTAAAGTGGGCCATAAGCCGATTCATCCCCCGATACATTTGTGACAAATATAGATTTCAATAACCCAAGCAATAGCCGTACTGTGTGCTAAACAGCCACGTGCCAGTCCGCAGCTGAATGCTGGGAAGGGAGAGGGTGTGTCTGTGTGTGACTGCGCTGTGCGTCCCTGTGTGTGGGTGCATGTGTGTGTCTTTGTGTATGTGAGCGTGTGTGTGAGTGTATGTGTGTGTGTGTGTGTGTGTGTGTGTGTATGTGTGTGTGTGTGCGTGTACGTGTGTGTATGTGTCTGTCTGTGTATGTGTTCATATTTTTGTGTCCATATGTCCATGTTCTTTGTGTGTGTGTGTGTGTGTGTTTATATGAGTGCGCGTGTGTGTATGTCTGTCTGTGTGTGTTCATATTTTTTAGTCCATGTTCTTTGTGCGTGTGTGTGTGTGTCTGTATGTCTGTGTGTGTATGTGTCCATGTATCTGCGTGTGTGTTTGTGTGTGAGCACGTTGTTGATGTGTATGTATGCGTGCTTGTGTGTGTGTTTTGTGCGTGTGTGTTTGAATGCCTGACAGTGAGTGTGTGCAAGTGTATGTGTGCGTGCATGTGTGCGTGCATGTGTGTATGTGCGCGACTATACTGTATGTGCAAACAGAATACAGATGAACACAGGCTCTTTATTCCGATTATCCACAATATCAGGCAACTGACAGGAGAGACAGGGTGGGGGACTGACAGGAGAGACAGGGTGGGGTACAGAGGAAAGTTTTTGGATGTGAGCACTCACGTTGGTGACCATCTGGGCTCCAGGACTGAGCGGATTTTGGGGACAGCACCCCCCCCCCCCCCCCCCCCCCCCCCCGACCACAGACACACACGCGTCTACAGTTCATTAATCTTTCAGTACCAGCACCAGAGCTGTCAAATTCACCGTGCGGCTGCATAGATCACTTTAACAACAGATACACATCTACAGCATGCGCTCATCACGGACATGCATTTACCGCATAACTCTGTTACAGATCAGCTAACGACAGGCCTCGGAAATATACATTTACCACACACTAGATTCCCATCACTTAACAGCAGAAACACGTGTGCAACGTGCATGCTACAGGAATACACATTTGCCACAGAACTCTATGCCGATCACTGATCAAAAGCACTGTACATGGCTCAAGAATAGCTGTTGACCAAAACGTTTTAATAATTTTAGAACATTCATTGCAAAGAAATCATAAATTATTTCCATGCTACTGTGTAAATACTTCCCTAATATATGGAAAATAGCGACACACGGAACCATAGTTAATTGAAACTCGAAGTTTTATTAGATTTTCGTGTGTACGTGCCATTTTTGTGTGTTTGTGCATACGCTTGAACGTGTGTGTGTGTGTGTGCATATATTGTGTGTTTATTTGTTTATTTATTTATTCTATGGAACAAGGAATAGTCAAAAGTAATTCTGCAATGCAATCATTCTTAGAAATATTGACCTATGACCTTATCAGCAAATAGCTCGCAGATTTGATGAGGAAGCCGGGGATCAGAAAAGATGGGCGTAGCATTATGAATTGGCATTTAGAGCTGATCACCCGTTAATCTCCCCAGTCTGTTTGCACCGGCGGGGCAAGAGGGCATGGAGGCGAGCTGGGGGGTATTAATAGAGGTTTATGATGGGTGGGGGTGGGGGGTAAGAGGTTGGGGGTGTAGGCAACGGTCTTTGGCCCTACGTAGGACAAAACAAAAAAAGCTTTCCGACGAAGCTCCACGTCATGTTTTGTTTATGATTTGCATTTTATTTCTAGGTTAGCATAGCTAAGGTAACTGGTGTAACTAATTGATGTAGCTAAAATGCTGGCTGTAGAGGTGGAAAGTCTGGGGGTGAGGAAATAAAAGTCCTGCCAGAAAATGTGTGTCTTCCAACCCATGTACTCAAGCCGACTGATTTTGCTAATTCCACCTCCACCTCCCGCCTGGAGAATTGCGCTAATTCGCGAAACCCAGGTGTGATTGGAACAAGATGCTGGGGAGGACTTTCACTTCCTGAACCTGGATTTTCCACCTCTGTTAGCCAAGGTCTGCCGCTGTTAGCCACGTCAATCAAACGGATGCGCTCACGTTCGCTTGCATCATGGGTGTCATTGGACAGGATTTAACTGCCGCTGGTGTGTTAATGCATGTAACGCAAAGCAAGGTAAGGTAAGGTAAGGTAATTCACTCGTCATGAATTGTCATGGTAACTGTAAGACGTAAGTGATAAGCAGAGGCAATGGCATTTCCCTTCCCTGCTTATCTCCAGTCCCTGGGTGCCAGTTTTTTGGGGGTTTTGGAGTTTAACTGAAATAAAACAGATTTTTGTATTTTTTTTTTTTCAGTAAGTTTTACTGAAATACAAGTACTCCGGAAGCCATATATGTCCAATGGGGGGAAATGTCTGGAGAAGATCTGCAATGACTGGAAACAGGTGGCCTCTGGCCTGTTTCTATGCGTTTATGTGCATCCAGATGAGTGCATATTTGTGTTTTATTGCTGTAGCGAATATCTGAGTGCATCTACTGCGTGACCCTGCTGGGTCCCTTCAGACAGAGCTAATAAACTCCAGACTGTTTCCCGCAATAATACAGCCCTCATTTTTGAGCACATATATACAGTGTACATATATATATATATATATATATATATATATATATATACTCACCGGCCACTTCATTAGGTCCAGCTGTTCAACTGCAAACTGCACCCGTTAACGCAAATATCTAATCAGCCAATCGCGTGGCAGCAACTAAATGCATTTAGGCATGTAGACATGGTCAAGACGATCTGCTGAAGTTCAAACCAAGCATCAGAATGGGGAAGAAAGGTGATTTAAGTGACTTTGAACGTGGCATGGTTGTTGGTGGCTGGTTTGAGTATTTCAGAAACTGCTGATCTACTGGGATTTTCACGCACAACCATCTCTAGGGTTTACAGAGAATGGTCCGAAAAAGAGAAAATATCCAGTGAGCAGCAGTTCTCTGGGCGAAAATGCCTTGTTGATGGCAGAGGTCAGAGGAGAATGGCCAGACTGGTTCGAGCTGATAGAAAGGCAACAGTAACTCAAATAACCACTTGTTACAACCGAAGTATGCAGAAGAGCATCTCTGAATGCACACCACGTCAAACCTTGAAGCAGATGGGCTACAGCAGCAGAAGACCACACCGGGTGCCACTCTTGTCACCTAATGAAGTGGCCGGTGAGTGTGTGTACATATATATGAAACAATGCAGCCCAGGGTATGGAGTATGAATTCTGAAGAAGAAGAAGAAGAAGAACAAGAAGAAAAAAAAACACTCCAGAAATCCGACTCTTCAAAGGTTTAATTGGCTGAGGGGCATCATTCCAAACCTCCCATCTCCCTCCCTATTGGCCAGGAGAGGAGGATTATACTTGTCGAAAGGAGAAGAGCATCCAGTGTGAAGAAGATAGGAGCTCGGAGAGTACCTCAGCCATAAATCAATCCTCTGGAGGTCAGGGGGGGTCAGCAATTTCTCTGAGTTCTCTGAGTTTGTAACACTGCAGACAGATTCCTATTACAAAGAGAAGAGCTCCCATCATACTCTGCCCCCCCCCCCCATTTGTCTCTTGCTCTCTCAGTGCACATAATGCTCATAATCCATCCACATGGGAAATATGTGCAGTGGCCAGAATTAATGTTTCCCCTGCTTCACTGTCCGTCCGTCCGTCCTTCCATCTGTCCCCAGCTACAAATTGCTACCCTTACGGGAGGAGAGGAGGGCATTTTAACCCTTCGATTAGTAAGGTTTTTCATGGAATGTTTTTGTTTCAAAGTTCCAAGTCGGTGTTCTAGAACCCCGTTGCTTTCAGTCACCAGCAGTGATTGCTACATCAGAATTAGCGTGTTGAGTTAAGAACATTCTAATCACATATTTGTGACGTTACGCCATATTAGAGGGATAAGCATGCAGCTCGGTGTCTGATGCACAGAAACAATGCCAAATTTGCTGGGCCTCTCTGCCCGATAAGAACTCAGCAAAAGGACAACAAATTGAGCAATCTCACAAATTAAACCACTAACCACCCTGCAGCCAATACATCATCTCCCTCCTCATCTTCAAGCGATAACGGAAAGAAAAAAAAAGTGCTGGTCAGAGAGTCCTGAGTCTGCCTGTACACGCTTTTGTGTGTGTGCGTGTGTGCGTGTGTGCGTGTGCGTGTGTGTGTGTGTGTGTGTGTGTGTGTGTGTGTGTGTGTGTGTGTGTGTGTGTGTGTGTGTGTGCGTGCGTGTCTTGGGATGGGTCGGTACAGAGAACCCAATGGACAGGAAGTGAACCTCACCACTGCCACTTAGCCCGTGGTGAGCAGAGCTAGACCACCAACCACAAGAAGAAGAAGAATTGTTTTTTTTTTTCTCTGTCCTCTCTTTTTTTTTAATTCTTAAAATTTTCTAGCACACTTATGAAGAGTCCTGGCAGGGGCCGGTGTTTACTTTAGTTTTGGGAAAACACGTTTGGACGTGGGTCACCCTGGACCTGGTGTTTATGAAATAGTCCCAGAGCTAGCCAGCGGTGGTTGAGACCACTTTGGTGAGAAGGGCTGTTGATTTAGGAGTTTTAAAAAAAAAGGGCTCTGGTGGCGCTAGTGGGGGAGGGGGGAGGGGGGAGGGGGGGTTGTTATCGCTCATAGCAATGATTCCCTGAAGAAAACGAGCCTCATTCACGAAACGTGCACACGATCATATTTGATCGTAAACCGAACACATCAGGATTCATAATTTTTTCTTATCTGTATTTATTTCTTTGTGCTAATCACACGAACAGGACTGCGCATCAAAATTTACAAACAGCCAGCGCTCATCATCTCACACACCTGGAAATATTCACAAAAACAAAGGTCTGCGCACATGTCACGAATCCCACATCGGTTTTTCACAGGAACTAATTTTAAGAACAAAAGTAAGAGTCATTTAAGAAACGTTTTGTGAATGAGGCCCGTTGACTTTTTAAACACACAGCGCAGGGAGGTTTTTGGGTTCCTCTACGGCCTTGCGAAAATGTGGAGCGTCACGTGACAGAGCCTTCCGGCAAATACAGCCCCCCCCGAGGAAAACGGGCGTCCTCCCCTAAAGCTCGTCCGCTTAAATGTCAGCCAGTCATCTGAGGATCTGAGCTCAGCTGATCCCTCCAGCTAATAACCACACGGTCAAGTCTCGCAGACAGCCCCAGTCCCGTTTCATTACACTGTCTGGCTTCAAGGCTTCCTCAGGACACTCCTCAGGCCGTTCGCGAAACAAGCGGAGGTTCGCGCCCGCGTCGCGATCGCCGTCCCTAATCGCAGTCCTGACTCCAGGCCTTTCCCCCGGATTGTCGAGATCTCGCGCGAGCGGCGACCGAGAGAAGGAACTTCGAGGACAGAGCGAAGAGAGAGAGAGAAAAAAAAGAAAGAAAAACGATCGCATTATCTGCGCATCTGTGTTTTCGTTTTAAAAAAAAACGGCGATTATAGCGATCGCGATGCCTCTCGCGGACGGCGGAATCTCGGCAGTTGGGTACGCGTTCGCGCGTTCGCCGAGAGGTCGTCCGGGGACTTGGCACATTAGCTAGGTGAGGAGAACCTCAAGTCAATTACTCTAATGTGTCGGCAGCAGGAGAAAAAAAAAAAAAAAAGAAAACACAAAAGAACTGCAGCAGCAGCTGCGTGTGTGTGTGTGCGTGTGTGTGTGTGTGTGTGTTATTAGCTCTGGGAAATATCTATCCATCTTTCACAGGCGAACGTCAAAACTGTTAAAGAAAACAGCTACGTGTGTGAAGTTCCCATCCTTTTAGCTATCAATTAGTGGTGCAAACTGTAAAACTGTAAAAATAAATAAATAAATAAAAACTACTGTCTCATCCTGTTAAGGCATCGATCTAATTTAGGCCCTGCGATTTGGTACTGAATCCAGACTATGCCTTTGCCTGACAAATTCTGACAAATTGGTCTACCAGCTCAGTATGACCTACCCAGAGCTCAAACGATCAGACTAGTCTGTAAAACTGTAAAACTGATTGTTCAACTTTGGTTTAAATGTACAAGTTTTGCGACTTGTCATATTGAATATAAATAACCACAAATAAATAAATAAATAAATAAATAAAATACCGGGCAGTTAGCAATAAAAGTGTAAATCCTCCACAGCCTCTGTACCCATAGCAGCAGCAGCATGTTGGAAAATGTGCTTCATGTAACCTACTTCACATACCCCCGGATTTGCTTTTTCCATTAGCTCTGCTGCAAAGAAACACCGCCGTAGAGCTAACGGACAGATGCTTAGCTTTAGCTAGCTCGCTAGCGCGGCATGTGATCCTGTTTTATCGTGGGTTGAGGCCGGCTACGGGATGTAATGTAATGTAATGTAATGTAATGGCTACGGGATGTAATGTACTGTAATGTACTGTAATGTAATGTAATGGCTACGGGATGTAATGTAATGTAATGTACTGTAATGTAATGTAATGGCTACGGGATGTAATGTACTGTAATGTAATGTAATGGCTACGGGATGTAATGTAATGTAATGTAATGTAATGTACTGTAATGTACTGTAATGTAATGTAATGGCTACGGGAGTTACGAGCCAAAGTAACTGTAACCGACTTTGAGGTGAGGAACTCGGCAGCGCGCCAGAATCTCAGGAGGCGGGCTCAGCCGGAGGTGAGGTCCGGTTGGCCGCCAGCAGCCCCCCCCCCCCCGCAGGATGGCGGATGATTGGCCGTAGCGTCGTCCGGGAAATGCAACGGGATCTCGCAGAGCCACTGTCTGGTGGGGTGCTCGACCGGCGGATTGCGGAATTTAAAAGACGCGGTCGCTGACATCGCGAGCTTTGCGCAGGAGAACGCGTGCGCGTCTGCACTCTGTCGAACTGACATAGGAGGTTACCCAGATAAGCACAGACACTGTCAACCGGTGCAACGTTTTCTTTGGTGGTTGAAGGTATTTTAAACACATTTTGATGCAAGGAGAGCGCCATGGCGATATTTTTCAGAATTAGCCAACTGAGCAAACCCTTTGCAAAGGTACCCTCCTTTGGCTGCTCTCTTTCCGACTCCCCTCTTTAAATTCAATTCATTTTCCTGTCTAAATTGGGAGATTTGTTTTTAAAGCCAGATTTTACAGGGAGAGAGAACTTAGTGAAGCTAGTTCTAC
>CM045883.1:80980001-80997501 GCA_025169545.1 Anguilla japonica | reverse complement strand
TGTGTGTGGTGTGTGTCTGTGTGTGTGTGTGTGTCTGTGTGTGTGCTGTGTGCGTGTGTGTGTGTGTGTGTGTGTGTCTGTGTGTGTGCGTGTGTGTGTGTGTGCGTGTGTCTGTGTGTGTGTGTGCGTGTCTGCGTGTGTGTGCATGTGTGTGTGTGCGTGTGTGTGTGTGTGTGTGTGTGTGTGTGTGTGCATGTGTGTGTGTGCGTGTGTGTGCGTGTGTGTGTGTGTGTGTGTGTGTGTGTGTGGTGTGTGTGTGTGTGTGTGTGTGCTTGACGTGGGGCAGGGGTCACCCTCCTTCATATGGGAGATTGTAGCGCAGAGTGAGCCGGGGATTGTGGGAAATCCCACACATCCGATTCCCGAAGCTGTGGGAATGTTTCTCATCCTGACCTCATCCCACTCCGGGCTGTCCCCTGTCTGAGGAGGAAGAGGAAGAGCCTGTGAGGGCGAACGCTGGCCAGAAGGACAGAGAAAGTGTGAAAACGGAGAGAGAGTGAATGGAGGAATGGAGGGAAAGAAAGACAGGGAGGGAGGATGGGGGGATGGGGGGATGGCCTGCTGGGACGCGGGTTGGCGGACGGTATAAAAAAGGTGATAAATAGCATGTGGATTCGGGCCCTGTATCCTAAAAGTGCCTAAAAAAAACGAAGCAGAAAAAGGATTTCAGCTTAAGCAATCGTTCCCCTGCTATTTCCTTAGCGCCGTCTTCAGCTGTACGGGGAAATTCTCTTGCCCCGAAAAAAAAAAATACAATTACTTGAACAGACGAAGAAGAAGGAACATGGATACAAATCTGCCCCCACCCCCCCCTCTAAATCATCATTGCAGGCACGAGGAGGAGAGAAGCTGGCCCCGCCTTCACCGGTGACATCACCAGGGATTCCGGACCCCGATTGGACAGGCCGCAGCAGTCGTTTGATCGTGACGTCGCACCATCCATCTCCCCCCCCCCCTCTCCCCCCACCCCCTCGATGGTGACGTCGCACCATCCAGCCCCCCCTTCCCCACCGTCCTGTTCCCCCCCCACCACGCTGCCAACCTCCCCCCCCCCCCCCCCCCCCCCCCCCCCCCCACTGGCGAATCCGCTTGCCCTGTCTCCTATCACGCTTACATCAGCTTGCATCATGGAGACAATATTTCAGCCCTGCGCCTGCCGCGGTGGCGCCACGCCGGGGTGCCACTCAAACTCCCAGAATCCCCTGCGGCGCGCGCGAACCTCCGCTGACGCAGACCGCCATCAGCGCTCCCCGAATCTAGATCACACCGGCGAACAAAACAAACCAGAACAAAAACCCGGTACGAGTGGAAGAAATCTCTGTGCGTCATCAGGTCTGTTCATAAAGGGTCTTGAACATTAAATATTTAAACAATATTTTTTTTTTAATTAACCAGTATGTTAAAAGCTTCCAGGGAATCCCACAATTTCTGTATTTATCAGTATTTCCAGCTCCTGTGCTTGTAATCCTCTGAAATGGTTAACAGTGCTGCGTTTGGCTGTGGATGCCCCCCCTCCCTCAGGGGCAAAAGGGGCAAACAGCACCACTGTGCACCCCCATACCCCTCTCTCTCCTCCCCCCTCTCTCTCTCTCTCTCTCTCTCTCCCCCCCCCTCTCTTTCCTCCCTTCTCTGTCTCTGTTTCCAACCCTGTTTCCAACTGTCCCTCAGTCTACCTCTGTCCTTCTCTCATTTACCTACAATCTCTCGCTCTGTCTCTAACACCCCCTCCTTCAGTCTCTTCTTCCCTCACTCTCCCTCTCTCTCTCTCTCTCTCTCTCATTGAGTCTGTACCCCAACTGTCTCTCGCTCACCCTCTACCTCTCTTTCCTACAGTCTAACTCCCCCTCCAGTCTGAATATACTGTTCATTCTATTAATTTGAATCTTTTATTTTAATTTGCGGACGTTTAAATGAACAAGCAACGAGAAGCAAGGGGAAAGAGTTCCAAAACGTATTCATATTTATTTATGACATATTAATAAATATATATGTGTAAAATTTCAAATTAAAAGCGCGCTATTTGCGGCGTTTATCGATTCAGAATAAAGGCGAGGCACGACCGCCGATGCGGATCGTGCTCGAGATATGCGCGATTCAGACGCGATCGAATCGGCGATGTTGTAAACACCGCCTTCGATGCGGATTCGTCGCGCCGCGCCGAGCGTTAAAAAAATGGCGGGAGACGGCAGACAGAGCTATCGCCGCGGCGATTGATGCGTTCGCCTCCGACGACGGCGAGCCGCTATCGTACGCGTCCGCGGGCCGGTCGCACCACGTGACCTCCGCCCCGGTTGAGCGCGCGATTTCTCCCCGTCCGTTAGCGTGATTAAATCAATCTATCTCTCTTTCCCTTTGCCTCTCTCTCTGTTCTTCTCCCGCTCTCTCACCACCCCTCTTTCATCTCTTCTCGCCTTCAGCTACTCCTCTAATGTTCTCTCCCTTCTTTCTTGTTTTTTTTTTTTCCAGTCATTTTTCCTCCCATTTCCATTCTCTTCTCTGTCTTTTCCTCAGTCCTCCATCTTTCTCTTTCTCATTCCCTCTCTCTTTCTCTCCCCCACTCTGTCTCTCTGGCTCCCTTCTGCCTTCTGCAGCACATTGCAAATGGATTAATCTTGTAGCACAGAATCTGGGGGGTGTGCGGGGGGGGGGGAGCAATGATGTGTGTGCATATCTGAAGGAGTCTGAAACGTGCGTGTATGAGTATGAGACACACAGAGGGAGAGAGGGAGAGAGAGAGAGAGAAGGAGGTAGAGAGAGGAAGGGAGAGGGGGACAGAGAAAGAAGGAGGTAGGGAGAGAGAGAGAGCGAGAGAGGGGGAGGTAGGGAAAGGAAGGGAGAGGGTGGAGAGAGAGAGGGAGGTAGGGAAAGGTAGGTAGAGAGAGAGAGAGGTAGGGAGAGGAAGATAGAGAACGAGGGGGGAGGTAGGGAGAGGAAGGGAGAGGGGGAGAGAGGGAGAGAGAGAGGGAGAGGGGGAGAGAGAGAGGGAGAGAGAGGGAGAGAGGGAGGGAGAGGGGGAGAGAGAGAGGGAGAGAGGGAGGGAGAGGGGGAGAGAGAGAGGGAGGGAGAGAGAGAGAGAGAGAGGGAGAGAGAGAGGGAGAGGGAGTGGGAGAGAGGGAGGGAGAGGGAGAGAGGGGGAGAGAGGAGGGAGGGAGAGAGAGAGCGAAAGTGCACGTGTGCAGGAATGCATGTTGGCATGTCACCGTTTCCAATGGATTCTGAAATAAGAAGATTCCTATTAATAAAACATCAACCTGCTGTGCTCCCCCCCCCCCCCCCCCCCCCCCCCCCCCTCCAGTCCAATCTATCCGGGGTGGGGGCGGGGAGCTTTAGCAGGGTTATTTATAGTCAGCTCCTGCCCTGGGAGTTTGCGTTATTACGTGTGTGCAAGGAATCATGGGAAGCCCGGATTCACAGAGTCATCTGGAATTTCATCCTTTTCGTTAAATCTGAAAACATTTCAAAAGAGAGAGAGAAACGGCGGACAGATGAGAGCGATGGAGAAAGGGGATAGATGGACAGAGGGAGAGAGAGGGCGAGGGAGATGGAGAGAGGATGAAAGAAATAATTAAAGGGAGAAAGGACTGAAGATGGAACCCCATCGCACTTCCAAGCTTCCAAATATGATCTTCCTGGGGGGGTGGGGGGGGGGGGGGGGGGGGGGGGGGGGGTGGGGGGGTGGGGTGGGGCTGGTGGTGGGATGTGAGAGAGACACAGACGGAATTTTTCTTTTAAGGAATATTTGCATCGCAAGCAGACAAGCTTTTGAACATCTGTCAGTCACATTTGCCCTTCTCTCTGAATTTCCCCACCCACTGATCCAGTCCTCTAAGCCACTAAAGGACCAGACATCTCCCTCTCTCTCTCTCTCTCTCTCTCACACACACTCTCTCACTCCCTCCCTGCATCCCTCTGTTCCTCACACTGCTGAGCAAAAGTGAATCGGAGGCATTGGCAATCTGACTGGTTGCCATGAGGACGCCATGACAACGGCGATGGAACCCACGAGTCGTTCACGTATCCGGGGAACGTGGTGGGGCTGAATTGGGGGTGGGGGTGGGGGTCTGTGAGAAGGGACTGTAGAGCTTGCTGATGATGGGGGGGGGGGGGTGGGGGGGGGCACCCAAGCACACATGCTCCATGTCCCATTGAAAGGGTAGAGTTTAAAGGAATCAGACCTGTGTGCTGCCAGGTAAGGCTATTCTGATTAAATTTTATGCAGTTTTCTGCACAATACCGGCAAAATCACATGTACGCCACACACAGACAACACAAACACACACATGCACGCCAACACACATACTGTACACGTAAACAATGTTCACTCATGCTCCCACACATGCACATGTGCATGTATACATACACAGTTACACACACACACACACACACACACATACACTCATGTGCACACAGACACACACGCAGACAGAGAAACTTTTTAAATATCATGCCACAAATGAATTATTAAAAATCATTACTGAACAGCAAACAACACTGGCATTAATGCCTTGTTTTATGTTTTTTTTTTAATTAAGATGAATTAACATTAACTAATAATTTGGTAGTGGCTGTCACACCTTCTGTGAATGTTTACAACAGAGCCAAAGTCTTTTATTCACAGACTTTGGCTTCTTCCAAGAACGCAGTCCCACAGGGCAAGGCAGACCAATCTGCTCATTCAAAATGGCCGCCTCATTTTCATAACATTTCCATTTCTGAGAGACTGTGAGCCGAGCCAGGGAACACGCCCCGGTTCGTTTCGGTAAAATTTCACAAACGGAAGTTGGACCGCTGGTGCTTCTTTTTTTTTTCTTTCCGTGTTATTCCTTCATTATTTATTTCATTAACTAAATTCAGTTACATTTAAAGGTTGTTTAGACATATACATTTGATATATATTGAAATATATTTGAATTTTTTTTTTTTTTAAATCTGCACTGCTGTGAAATATTGGCTGTTGAATGGCTGTTGTATACTCAGTGTTTTTCCTGTTGGTCCGCAGCTATAATGACTTCTAGTTTAGGAGAGGCCCTCAGACGTCCTCTTTGGTTTTTACTGCAAAGATAAAGTGTTGATGGGTGTTCCACATAAACAGTTTCCCCCCCAAAAAAAGGTAACAACTGCCAGTTTAATTTTTCGTGAACCCCAGAGGAACTGTTCTTTCAACCCCCCCCCCCCCCCCCCAACCATTTTGGGGATGTTCGTATTGAGCTGAGAGTTAAACAAATGTTTACTGGGGATTCATTGAAGTAGCAAGACCAGCAGAACTGACTGTAGGGAAAAGAGGAGGGGATGGGGGGGGGGGGTTGGGTGCTTCTGAAGTTTTACAGTTGTGATGAATGATCCCTCTGGACTTGGGGGGGGGGGGGGGGGTGAGGCCCCATTTCAAGAAGGAGGGAGCAGAGGAGGGATGGAGGAGGAAAGGATGGTTCAGGAATGCATGTTTTTTTTGCCCCCCCCCCCCCCCCCACCCCCACCCCCCTTTGCTTCGCCTCTGATATCCGAGTGTGACACACTTATGACCATGAGACCAGTGTGAATACTGCTGGGGGGGTGGGAATATGGGGGGGGGGGGGGAGGTTACATTTTCCCATCAGTGTGTGAATATTGGAAAGTATGTTCCTTCTGCTGTTGGGGAGGGGTGACTTGTGAAAAGACAGGAAGCAAAAGGGTATTATTATTATTATTATTATTATTATTATTATTATTTAGTAGTAGTAGTAGTAGTAGTAGTATTCTTATTATTATTTTTATTAATGTCTGTTTGTGTCTTGCTTTAGAGAAACATATATATGCAGTGTATATGAATCTGAATGCTTGCATGTTTATCGCATCTAATGTTTTGCCGTTGTTTAATTGGCTGTATCATTTTGGGCCAGTGTTGTTGTTGTTATTATTATTATTATTATTATTAGTAGTAGTAGTAGTAGTAGTAGTCATTGTTCTGAATAAGACAATCTTCTAAATAAGATTTTTGCAATGCAGTGTTCTTGAAACCTATCTGCATGCTGTAATATGGTGTGTAGTTTTATGTAGTTGTACTGAATATTTCATGATGTGTATGGCTGCATATTTCATAATGTTTATGGCTGCATATTTGATGCGCGTAACTGCTTTGCCAAAAGTTGCTTCAGCCTTCTCTGCCAAAAAAAAAAAAACACAGCTGAATTAAACAGAAAAAAACTGAGAGACAATGCAAGAAAGCGCAGAGATAGTGAAGGAGAGAGAGAGAGAGAGAGAGAGAGGATTGACAATGAAAGAGAGAGAAGGAGAGAGTGAACAACAGGAGAGAGTGAAAGTCAGTGAGTTATTGTTATCAATAGTGGTTTTGGCATTTTCATTTTATGTTGTGTCTATATGTCTAACAGTATAATCTAAAGTCGGTCTGTTGGGTAGATATCATTTGCATGTTCTCTTTATGCTTTGGCAGAATTCCCTTGGTTGTCCTGGCAATACAGCACCACTGAACTGAGCTGAACTGAGAGAGACAGACAGAAAGGAAATTAAGAACACTGTCCAGCTTTTCCAGCTTGCATATTTCCTATCAGAAAGTTTTGTGAGACGGAAAGAAAAGCAACACCCCCCCCCCCCCTTCCACAATCCCCTTCCCCCATTCACACATGCACACACACACTTACACTCACACACACACATGAACAGACACGCACACACATGCACACACACACACACACAAACACACACACACACACAAACAGACACACACTGTGAGTCTTTGGCTTGTCTGCAATGTGACTGCTGATAGCCCGGCTATGTGATCATGTGATTCCATAACTTCTCCTAAAGCTTGTCTTACAGAGAGCCCACTGGCCCCTCAGCCTCAATTATGGGATGCCTGCTTCTTACCATGAGCTGCTGCAGAGCGTGGTGTAAAAACCACCCCAGGAAGACCAGGAGGAACCCTGTGCAGATGCTACAGGGGTCAAAGAGCACAGGGAATGCTGGGTAAACAGAGAGCTCTCATTTCCTGGTCTCCTTGTGGCGAATGACATGCTTTGTCTCTGTGGGCACATTGGGGGATTATTCTCAGAGAAACACCGAAGGCATTATCCACGCATTATGTTGGACACAGTTAAGCATTTATTTATTAATGTTTCTGTGTAGGCCTCTGATTATGCCACCCCCCCCTCCCCTCCCCACCACTGTTTCCACTACAACCAATCCCGGATAATCTTATTCAACCCTGACGGTAATCTTGATTATTATAGGCTGAAGGGCTGGACCGGATTCGGGGCTGTTTGATAATGCGGGCTAATGCCTGCACCCGCATATGGACGTTTGACTTTTATCACTGGTTTTATGCGCCCTTGGTCAGGTTGATTAGCCACCGTAGCGGGAGAGAAAGTGACAGCCTACATGATTGCACTCTTTCACCCCAACAATCTCTCCCTCGACTGAGATTCGTCGAGACAGGTAGGGCGTGTCTCGATCTCCTAGCAACCATCACTTTAACCCTTTGAAGGGCAGGTTTTTTTTAGAATGTTTTTAAATTAAGAAGTCAGCGTTCTAGAACTCCGTTGCTTTCAGTGACCAGTAGCGATTGTGACATCAGCATTAGAATGTTCAGTCAAGAACCTTCTAATCACACATTTGTGATCTCACAGGCTTGTTTTAAAAGGTTAGCAGAATAGCCGGGTCTGGAACCCATGACCTCCTGGTTCTGACCCTCTCAGGGGCGTGTGAAACCTCTCGCCAGGGTGAACATGTGCGCTTCAGCCCCCCTGAGCCAATAGAATTTGACGTGACTGTAAACGCCCCCATACCCCCCCCCCCCCCCGCTCCCCACCCACCCACCCACACCCCGTTCCCGCAAACTGCTCGCACAAAATTCCTCACATTCCCGCCTCACACACCCCCGCACCCCCACACCCCCCCCCCCCCCCCCCCCCGAAACCAAAAAATCCCGCTGTGGTGCCAGGAGTCGCGACCGGCCGCCGAGCCCCCCAAATCGACAGTAGCGAGCGAGTGACCCCCACTTCTGGTGTCACGCCCCCCACCTCATCCATCACGGACGCCCCGCCGCCCGCCCCGCCCGTCGGGCAGGTGACACCTCCGTGCGAGCTGAGCCGGGAGAACACGCCGCGTTTCGAACGCACGCGTTTGTTCCAAGCGCGCCTCTGCGCGCGTGTTTCACGGGCCGGCCGGGCGGCTTGTCTTTTTTAACGGTTTAAAACCTCGTTCCCCGTTCAGAGCAAACTTGCACCTCCACCTACGCCTGTGGCGGCGTCAAACTCCGGTCCTGGAGGGCTGCGGTCTCTGCCGCGCAGTCAGGTGTTGAGTGTTCATTTCCTTCCTAATCAGCAGCCATTTTAGGCCTTGAAAAACAAGGCGTGCAGACGATTTAGCCAATCGGTGACTTAGATTAAGCTCTTGAGTGCAGAAACGCATCAAAAACCTGCAGACACAGGGACCCTTCAGGATAGGAGTGTGAGATTCGTGTTCCAGCAAATGATAGATTTTCTTTGGGATTATTATTTTTTTTTTGGCGATATGACAGTAACAGGTATGCCTTCCAAATAAAATTGGAAGGCGACTGTTCGAGGCTTTTCCCCGGGGGAGATGTAATGAGGAAGGAAAGGCGAGAGTCGGCCGGATAATGCGCTCTGGCTGCCCGCCGTGGATTACTGAGGGAAAAGGCGCTGTGAATGAACTCTGCCGTCATGTTATTGAGTTATCTTATTACCAGCTCAGGGACAAAAAAAAACCCCTCGACAGCCGCACATCGCTAATGTCCCACCACAGCTGGCCCCGGCACGGGAGAGAGAGAGACGGGATGGGGGGGACGATGGGGGACGGGGGGGGATTTAGGGGGTGAGGCGGCAGGCGTATGTGGGGTGGCGTGATTGATTTGGTGTGACGGAGGTGGCGTCCATACCCCCCTGGTCTACACCCCCCCTCCCTTTACCTCAAAATTCTACTAAGTCATCGTTCTAGAACTCTGTGCTTTCAGTCGCCAGCAGCGATTGTGACATCAGCATTAGAATGTTCGGGTTAGGGACATTCTAATCACACATTTGTGACCTCACGCCTTAAAGGGCTAAATGGCCGCTGTGACTGGCTGACAGCTGTGCTGGCCTGTGCTGGGGGGGGCGGGGCTCTGGCTGGGCTGTGTGACCTCATCGCTCGCATCATCTCTGCGTCCTGCTCTGCCTCTCTGCGGGGGACTCCCAGAGATTCTGCAGCAGGAAGTGGCCGCAGCCCCGCAGGAGGAAGCCCGACTGCCACGTCCCCTCGCACAGAGGTCAAAGGTCATTACCGCGGCCATGTTTATTCTCCCTGCTTAGCCTCGCTGAATAGCACACACACACACACACACACACACACACACAGATACACACCCACACACACACTTACACTTACACAAACGCACACACGATCACACAGATACACGCAAACACTTAGACAAACGCACACATGATCACATAGATACACGCGAACACTTACACAAACGTACACACACACACATGCTCACACAGACGCAAACACACGCGCACACACATACACACACACAAGCACACACACATGCACATACACATACATACAAACACACACATACACACTCATAAGCATGCATGCACACAAGCACACACATACACACAAGTACACACACACACACACATACACACACGCGCACACAGACAGACAGACAGACACACACACACACGTACACACATACACACGCGCACGCACACACACAGACAGACAGACACACACGCACACACACACACAGACAGACACACACACACACACGCACACACACTAACAGTCTGAGCAGAGGTTTCCTATTAGCACCCTGCTTTTTAAAAGGACTTGGATCTATTTTCTTGGCAGCGGAACACGGCGTATCCCCGGGTGCGGTTCGCGCTGCGCCTGATGGACGGCAGGTGGAGGGATAATCCCATTAGCGGCCTGTCGCTTTACCGCCCGGGCCATCAGCTGCTGTCTCATGGGGTTCCCCCCACGGGTTCCCCGATCCCACCGCCAGGCCTACGGCCCCTTACACCGCGCCCACGGCAACCAGCAGTCCAATCGACCGCCAGGCCTGCAGCCCCTTACACCGCGCCCACGGCAACCAGCAGTCCAATCGACCGCCAGGCCTGCGGCCCCTTACACCGCGCCCACGGCAACCAGCAGTCCAATCGACCGCCAGGCCTGCGGCCCCTTACACCGCGCCCACGGCAACCAGCAGTCCGATCGACCGCCAGGCCTACGGCCCCTACACCGCGCCCACGGCAACCAGCAGTCCAATCGGCCGCCAGGCCTGCGGCCCCTTACACCGCGCCCACGGCATCCAGCAGTCCAATCGGCCGCCAGGCCTGCGGCCCCTTACACCGCGCCCACGGCAACCAGCAGTCCAATCAACCGCCAGGCCTGCGGCCCCTTACACCGCGCCCACGGCAACCAGCAGTCCAATCGACCGCCAGGCCTGCGGCCCCTTACACCGCGCCCACGGCAACCAGCAGTCCAATCGACCGCCAGGCCTGCGGCCCCTTACACCGCGCCCACGGCAACCAGCAGTCCAATCGGCCGCCAGGCCTGCGGCCCCTTACACCGCGCCCACGGCAACCAGCAGTCCAATCGGCCGCCAGGCCTGCGGCCCCTTACACCGCGCCCACGGCAACCAGCAGTCCAATCGGCCGCCAGGCCTGCGGCCCCTTACACCGCGCCCACGGCAACCAGCAGTCCAATCGGCCGCCAGGCCTACGGCCCCTACACCGCGCCCACGGCAACCAGCAGTCCAATCGACCGCCAGGCCTGCGGCCCCTTACACCGCGCCCACGGCAACCAGCAGTCCAATCGGCCGCCAGGCCTGCGGCCCCTTACACCGCGCCCACGGCAACCAGCAGTCCAATCGGCCGCCAGGCCTGCGGCCCCTTACACCGCGCCCACGGCAACCAGCAGTCCAATCGGCCGCCAGGCCTACGGCCCCTACACCGCGCCCACGGCAACCAGCAGTCCAATCGACCGCCAGGCCTGCAGCCCCTTACACCGCGCCCACGGCAACCAGCAGTCCAATCGGCCGCCAGGCCTGCGGCCCCTTACACCGCGCCCACGGCAACCAGTAGTCCGACGGGCTCCAGTTCCGGAGCGCACTGGCACCCTCGACTTTTCGGGCGCGAGGCTTCAGACGTTGTGTTACACGAGCGGCCCACCATCGGCTCAGCTGCCGGCCCGCCGCTGTGGGCTTGGGGTTGCCAATTCCCGCCGGAACATCTGCTCCTCAGATCGTTTTGCGCAGGTCCAGTTTGAGGTCCCGACCCTGACAATTTAATCTCACGGCTCTGAGTAATTGATTTGTGAAAAAAAAAAATCAACCATTACGTTTGTAATGAATTCCCTCCGGTCACCTGATCGGATTCGATAGCTACACTCGCTATGCTACATGGTCGCCGTCGCTCCGTTCCCATCTCTCTTTCTTTTCTCTTTCCCTTAACCTTCAGTCCCTGTTCTGCTGATTGCTCACTGCGTTAAAGAGAAAAGAAAATTGGTCTCAGAAAAGAAAAAAAAAAAGAAAAAAATGGGATGGGTCTGTGGATTTACATTGCTGTGGAGCCGTAATGAGCTTCCGAAAAATAGCGGCTGTCGGCCCAAAACCCCTTTTCTGTGTCTTTTCGAACAGCGTGAAGAAACACACACACACACACACGGGCACTCTCTCAGATTTACTTTCTCACCTTTAATTGAGAGGGACGAAAACCTGCCGACAGGCTCAAGCCAGCTGGAGCCGCTCGGATTTTTACAAGGGAAGAACGTCCGATCTGAAACAAACCCACGAGACCCACAAGCGTGGGTCTGCTCATGAGAGGGAGAAAAAGAGAGGTTTAAATGTTCAGGGCCTGGGAGGAGGGGGGGGGGGTGAAGGGAGGGGGGGGGGGGTGTTGAAGGGGAGATGGAACTCAGAGGGATGGATGACCTCCGGGGAAATAAAGGGAGAGCTGAGAGGGAGGAAAAGAAAGAGCGAGAGAGAGAGAGAGAGAGAGTAAGAGAGAGAGAAAGAGAGAGAGAGTGAGTAAGAGAGCATGAAGGAGTGAGAGAATAGAGAGAGAGGGAAAGAGAGAGAGAGGGAGATAACGAGAAAGAGAGAAGGGAAAAGGGAGAGAAAGAGAGAGAGAGAGAGAGAGAATAAAAGAGATGGAATGAGAGAATGAGAGAGAGAAGGAAAGAGAGTGAGAGATAATGAGAAAGAGAGAAGGGAAAAGGGAGAGAAGGAGAGAGAGGGAGAGAATAAAAGAGATGGAATGAGAGAATGAGAGAGAGAGAAGGAAAGAGAGAGAGAGATAATGAGAAAGAGAGAAGGGAAAAGGGAGAGAAAGAGAGAGAGAGAGGGAGCAGAAGAGGTGGATTCTAGGAGGAGAGGAGGTTAGAGGAGTGGAGCGCTTGACCTGGGGCCCACGGGGTCACCGCCGTCCTCCCTTTCCTCTTTCGCCACCGTGCTCGCCACAGACAGGAAGTGGTTGAGAAACCACCCCCCCCCCCCTTTCCCCCGCCCCCTCTCGCCACCCCCTCCCACCCCAACAGAGTGGAATGTGCTATGTCTTACCAGCCCAGCTGAATCCTTGACCTCGGCCCCTTCTCTCCGGCAGGGTAAACAGTGAAACGTTCGGTGTGAAATGAACTCCGATGAAGCACTTTAAATGCTAATGGCGTACGCGTCGTCTTTACTGAACCCGTCCGAACGCCTTTAGAGATGATTTAACGCCATTCGTGTTGATTTAACACTGTTGATTAACACTGGGTGTTTTTGCTATGCTGCTCATTGCAGCTGTACAGTGCACTTCTGTCTATCCCTGTCCCAAATTGTTTAACCCCGTAGTCCCCAAAGATGCCCTCCCAGGCTGGGCTGGCATTGGTGGATTGATTTCTTTGTCAGGGGCAGTGATTGGTGCACACTTGGATTGGTCAGTTCGGATTGGTCAGCTTGGATTGAAGCTGAGAAAACGTTTAATGAGCTAAATGCTGTCCGTGTGACACGTTTAACACGCCCCAGAGGGCTGTGATTCCAACAGGTGTCCCTCTCTGCTTTAGCCACTCCTTGGAGAGAGAGAGAGAGAGAGAGAGAGAGAGAGAGAGAGAGAGAGAGAGAGAGAGAGACGGAAGGGAAAGACAAGAGCAAACTGTGAATGAGGCTTGACACAATCCAGGCTACACACACACACACACACACACACACACGCACACACAGACTCACAGACACACACACACATACATACGTGCACGCACATTTTCGCATGTTCAGGCACGCAAACGAAAAAGAAAAGAAAAAAAAACGTTATCTCTGAGCAGGGAACAGCTTTTCGTCACAGTTCCCGAACGGGACGTCCCGTCCTGTTACCCCCGTGTGGAGCGCTCGGCTCATTCCATCAGCGCCGCGCACATCCTGCCTGCTCAATGCACAGAATGTGCGAAATCCTGCCGCACCCCCCCCCCCCTCCCCCAACCCCCCCCCCCCCCCCCCCCCCACACCCCCTCGTACTCCACGACTCCCAAAACTGTCACGTACCCCCCCAGGGGCGTCCCGTGCGGTCAGCAGGGCCGGGCTGACAGCGGCGTCCCGTAAAAAAACTTGCACGGGCACGTCGAATGAGGAGGCGCTTTATCAGCACCGCTCCGGTATCTCTGAGTCACCTGCCGCTCTCTCTGAGTCACCTGGGAAACGGCTTTAGCTCTGGTCCCAGAGGGGCGGTTATCTCCAGCGCTGAAAAGGCCCCGGTGTGCTGCGTTCGCACCTCCAACCTCCAGCCACCGCTTTTAGTTAGCGACAATTAGCCCCAGACGGCGCTCAGCTCTCTCACATTTGGGTTTCGTGTTCGGCATTTTGTCAAAATCAAGTCCCTGCCCTACTTGTTGTTCCTCTTTGTAATCCTTACAAAGAGGTTTCACACACCCCTGAGAGGGTCAGAACCAGGAGGTCATGGGTTCCTGCCTACTTTTAAAACAAGTCTGTTCCTCTTGATTAGAAGGTTCTTGACTGAACATTCTAATCCTTCGTCTTCTTCTTATAGTAATATGATAACATTATTATTACATTAGATTGCTGCCATTTGTCCGAGCAATGCACACAGCTTTGTTAAAGCATTTTTATTTTTACATAGTACATATTTCTACAGTTAGACATACAGTATACTGAAGCAATGCAGGTGAAGTACCTTTCTCAAGGGTACAGAACGGCTATGTCCTACTTGGGAATCGAACCTGCAACCCTACAGTGTAGCCCTTATTATTATTATTATTATGCTTATTATGATTCTTATTAATAATAATATTTTCTCCCATTGAAATGTACAAAAATATTGAAACTTTATTGACAGCAATATTATAGGCTAGTATTTAGTGCTGGAATAGTGCAAAAGGTTACAGCCGCTTTGCCCCATTCAGTGACTGAATCTACGGCCCTCCGCTTGTGCCAGAGACCCCTGGAAAGACCCAGATGCCTGGAGCACTGTGGGAAATGAGTCAGATGCCCTTTCCTAAAAAACCCGCTCCCGGATTCCAGGGTTTGAGTCCGCGTGCAAAAATATTTACGCGCTCTGCGTCGGCCGGGGCGGGGGGGCGAACTGGCGACCCGCGGGTGAACTCGACAGAGAGCTCGCGTTTCCAGGGGCGACGGCAGGTCCCGCTCGCGGACCCCGGATCGACACGCTCTCTTCCCCTGCCGTGACGTCGGAGGGGAATGGAGGGAAAGGGAGGACAGGAGGAAATGCCTGTTTGACGTCCTCACTCCTCTTCCCTTGCCCCTCTCTCACCATCCCGTTCTTCCCTTTCCTTCCTCCCTCTCTCGCCCTATCCTCCCTCTCTACTCTCACTCTTTCTCTGTCTTTCTCGTTCTGCGCCCTCCCTCTAACCCTCTCTCTCTCTGCTCTCTCTCTCTATCATCCCTCTCTCTCCTTGGTTCTAGCCGCCTGAGTGATTTTGTGTTATAGATGCGACAAATATGTTTGTATGTTTGTGTGTGTGTGTGTGTGTACGTGTGTATGTGGGTGGGTGAGTCCATATGTTTGCGTGTGTGTGTGTGTGTGTGCGCGTGTGTGTGTGTGTGTGTGTGTGCCTGCGTGTGAGAGAGACGGAGAAACAGAGAGAACAGGGTCGGGAAAATGAGAGAGGGAGGATGAGCGGGAGATGAAGAAGTGCGAAAAGAAGGGAAGGTGAAACGCAGATGAGGGAGGAGAGGAAGAAGTGCGAAAGAAGGGAAGGTGAAAGGCAGATGAGGGAGAGAGGAAGAAGTGCAGAAAGAAGGGAAGGTGAAAGGCAGATGAGGGAGTAGAGGAAGAAGTGCAGAAAGAAGGGAAGGCGAAACGCAGATGAGGGAGGAGAGGAAGAAATGCGGAAAGAAGGGAAGGCGAAACGCAGATGAGGGAGGAGAGGAAGGAGTGCGGAAAGAAGGGAAGGTGAAAGGCAGATGAGGGAGGAGAGGAAGGAGTGCGGAAAGAAGGGAAGGTGAAAGGCAGATGAGGGAGGAGAGGAAGAGTGCAGAAAGAAGGGAAGGTGAAAGGCAGATGAGGGAGGAGAGGAAGCAGCTGGCTGGATGGGCTGGGGGCTCTGTGACGTTACACAAACCCAGGGGCCCTGACCCTGAGACCGGCCGATCCGCTCCCTTATCACGGCTTCCGGCCAGCTCATTCCAAACCAACCCCCCGTCTCCTGGGCTGACCCCCCCCCCCCCCCCGCCCCCCCCCCCCCACCTCACACTGCCTTCAACCCCCCCCACACCCCCCCCCCCCCCCCACTACCCCCGCCATGCTGCCTCCGCCCCTCCCAACTCCACGCGCAACGCTAATTAATGTGTGTTCCTTTAAATTCAGTAACCCCCCCCCACACACACATACGCAATGGTAACCAAACCAAATAACTGTGAAATTAATATTTCATGGCAAATATATATGCTTTTCTGTGAGTTTCCTGGGGAAAACATATATAACAGGAAAAGGAGACGGTCATCTCACACACACACACACACACGCACATACATACAAACACACACACGCTCACACACAAAGACAGACATACGCATACACACACACGCACACACACACAAGCACACACGCACGCACACACACACACACACACACACACATGCACACACACACACGCACATACGCACACACACACATACAAACACATACAAGCACACACACGCACGCACGCATACTTGTTTATATTCAGTCGTGCACACACGCACACACACACACACACACACACACATAGTGCCAGGGAGGTGATAAGGTGGCTAGACTGGAAGAGCCAATGTGAACTGAAATAAAGATGGCTAACATAACAGCACAATCTCCCTCACCCCACCTCCCCCATCCCCCCAACTGCTACCTGGGGAATCTGGATAAATAGCTCCGGTTCATAACGCATCACAACACAGTCAGTTCATCATGTTCCCCATCATTCCTCTGCACGTTCATGTATGATGACAACTCAATCACCGTCCAACTGCCTGAGCATGCAGAGTTACACACGCTTGGCTCCATTTGGAAACTCAATAAATTACCTGAATTATTTTGTCACGCTCCTTTTCTGTCTCCTCCTCATGATTGATAGCCGTGAATGAAATATCTGAAAAAAAAATAGTCTTTCGTATCAGAGAGAGGGGGAGAGAGATGGAGAGACAAATCGCAGATTGAAAGATAACTTTTTAAATTTTTAATATGATGTTTCCTCATGGCAGTTTGCCAGACAGCAATGACACACTCAGACATGTCTGTCTGTCTGTCTGTCTGCTCATCTTGTCTGTCTATCTGTTTTCGTATGAGCCTGTCTGTCTGTCTGGAAGTGTGCCAGTCTCTCATTATCATGCCACACATGCGGATCACTGGCCAGAAAACTGCCCTGTGTTTTCCTTTCAGGTAAAAGACTAGTAAAACTAGCAAAACAGCGAGAGATCACTCATTTTTCACCTGGACAGTAAAAGAAGGACTGCTCACTCATTCACCAGAACAGTAAGAAAGTGATCATGCACTCATTCACTCAAACAGTAAGAGAGAGAGAGAGACCCCACACTCATTTACCAAAACAGTAAAAGAGAGAGTGATCACTCACTCATTCATCTGACCAGTAAGAGAATACAGACCCCAGCCTGTCATTTTCGCATGCTGAACTCAGGCTGACTCTCCTCCTCACAGCTGGGGACGGTGGTGTTTTCTGTTTTGTTTCCGCGAAATTTCAGTTTGGGTTTCACGCACGTGTTTCGCGAGTCTTTGCACGGTGATTACAATTTCGCCTTCCACACAGACGCAGCCACCGCTCCAGAAATTCCACAGGTTCCTCAAAGACCCAAACCAAAACATCAACAGCGAGAATGCCAGGAATGCCAGGAATCTGCTCTGGGATAATTCCCGAAGGCTAAGACAAAACGATGGATTGCTCAAACCCCTTGAAGATAACTGAAGTGCTTTCTCACCTAAGGAGAATAATGAGAATAAAGTGTATGAATTCTTTGAGTCACTCAGTAAAGGCAATCACTTGGGTTGCCAGGTGTCCA
>CM045883.1:80942501-80975001 GCA_025169545.1 Anguilla japonica | reverse complement strand
CAGATGTGAATCTGCGCACAGCCAGTTAAAGGACCCTCAGTAGTGCCCTCGGGCCATGTTAATTTCAAGCACCCAGAAGTAAAGAAAAAGGGGGGGCAAGCTTCCTTACAGAAATACACCGCAGTATATCATTGATATATCCCCTTTTTGGTTAATGTAATGATAATTGTATCGCAAGGCAATCTATTTTTGTATTAAGACATGCCAGAATATCTGAAAATGGACGCAATTTGTGTATTTGCTTGCACGTTGTGGAGTGTTGCGAAATGTTCTGGGACATGGGACAAGGCTTATATATTTTTTTCAAGGTGTCAAGGTGTTGTAATACATTCTGTTTCTGAATGGGAGAGGGTTTGTGTGTTGGCGGGGGGGAGAGGTCTGATAGGTAGGTTTTATTTTTTTTGGAGGAATGAGACATCATTTGTCTTTAGAGTGGGGTGGGGAGAGGTTCCTGGACATAAGCCAAGTCCCCCCCCCCCCCCACCCCCACCCCTTGATATTTGTGACATCACCATTGGCAAATCCAGCTTATATTCATAAATTGTGTTCCACCGATGACTTCGAGCTACCATCAAGGGCACTTCAGCTGTTCAGTATTCCGGAGGATTCCTTTGGGCTGTGCTCACGGCGAGGTGGTCCGTCCGTCAGCGGGATAGACATATTTCTGTTTTCCAGTGGAAAACATTTTTCCTTGAGGCAAAACAGACAGACAAAAAAAAAAAAGTCAAGAAAACAAAAAATAAATTAAAGACAAAAATAAATCTGACTCACAGCTCATCTTATCTGGTTCGGTTGTCCTTGACGTGGCAGAGTGGTTGGGGCTGGGTGTGTCTATGGCCCACAATGCTCTCTGGGAGACAATGGGTCCGGCTGCAGTCTCAGGGAAGTGGGAAGTCTCTCCATCCCCCCAGCTGCGATCCAGCAGGAAGTGACACTCCTCTCCACAGGAAGTCGCAGAACTGCATACCTCGGTCAAACAGGAAGCGTCTGCAGCAAACCTTGAGTTCATTCATAAATCTTGCGTACACACGCACACACACACACACACACACACATGCATGAGCCAAGGAATGTGTGTGTGTCTTGGCAACCGGTCGTAAGTTGGCGTGCTGTCAGTTCTCCAGCAGCCCTGCTGACATTTAAACCTCAGAAAGGCTTACCACACACACACACACACACAGCTGTCAGCTGGCAGCCATTTTAAGCCCATCAAGAACCCCTCAGCCACTCAATTCAAAGCCAAGTGACAGGTCAGCGTTACATTGGAGCGATCTGGGGCCGCGACAACGTTCTCGTTTGCTGCCAGCAAGACCTCATGGTCGTCTGTGCTTTACACGCGTGTGCATGCGCACACGCATCCAAGCGTGAACATGCAAATAGGCGGGCAGAAATGCCAACGCATTTCATTTTTTGTTGGTGGAACTGCTGTACGAGACCCAGTGATTTTCTAGGCAAAATAAGTACGTGGTGATGGTAAGTGCAAAGAGCATGTCACCCGCATGAACAGAAATTCAGCGTGGGAGCGATCAGTGAATTCACATATAAATACATCATACGCAAGGTGCTCACTAACATACATATACAACAAATTAGCACACGTATACACACTTCTGACGAAGCAAATTTAGAGATGTGGATTAAAGAAAAGAACACTCCTGATAACCGACATTCAGGATGTCAGCACGTCAAAACACAAACATTCCAGTCGGATAAACCCCGCTGATGTCGACGAAGTGGGCGTGGCCTCTGCCTAATCTGGCCCCCCCCCGATCTGAGAGGGTGAATGGGGGCTCTTTGAGTTTTTCCCTCACGGAGGAAATACCTGTGGAATGTCTGGAATTTTTATACCTCACTGTCTGATAACTGCTGAGCTCATCAGAGAGAGAAAGAGAGAGAGGGAGGGAGGGAGGGAGGGAGGGAGGAAGGGAAGGCGAGAAAGAGGGAGAGCAGTCCTTCAAAGAGCACTGATATGATCTCACAGAAATTGGACAGATTACAACAGGAATTAATTCACTGTGAAACTCGACCTCTGGGGTCAGCAATCATCTCTTCCCTAAGGTCCCAGTGCCAGTCTTTAGTGTATACCAGTCTATGTGTCTATGTGTGTGTGTGTGTGTGTGTGTGTGTGTGTGTGCATGTGTGCGTGTGTGTGTGTGTGTGTGTGTGTGTGTGTGAGACACTATAAAACCCCAGAAGACTCTCTTATCACGCCCAGAGGACAAAGTAATCAAATGAATTCTCTCCAGAGCTATCAGTGTCTCTGAATGAGTTTGTAGAGGAAACTCCAGTAAGTCCAGTTTTGCGCTGCTTTCTGCAAGGCCAGAGGCAGAAAATGGCTCTCGCTGCTAACAATTTCTCGGACAACTCAGAATATTGCATACGTTACGCAATATTACATTATTAAATTCAAGCCACACCTAAGTATGAAGATGCATTAAAACTGACAGTGACATATCATTAGCACCTGATTAAATGCTTTAGATAGGTCTAATTTATGGCTTAACTTTATATGGAGCATAAGGAGTGTGTATTGTACGGACTATGTACTCAAGTGCAAGCTGTTATAATTACTACTACTACTACTACTACTACTACTACTACTACTACTACTACTACTGCTGCTGCTATTACGACTGCTATTACAGTTGCTATTATTACTACTGTGATGCATATTAAGCTGCTCTTGGCCAATCACCTGTTTAGATCGTAGGACCGCTTGCTCCTCATTGGTCGAGATGCAGGGATGCTCGGCTGGGATGGAAACGGAGGGAAAATCACACGTTTTACGGGTGACACGATCTACCGCTGGATTGCGAAAGAGAGCGAAAGAGGATGGGGGCATTCTGGGAAACACTTCGGGAATTTGGGCGGAAGTGTCTGCGGAGCTTCCTGCTAGCGTGAGCCTTCAGGGAAGGAAGAGGACTCGGGTTTGCGTGTAACGCGTGTCGTGATAACATGTTTTTTGGTGAGTAATGTGCCTGTCGGCAGGGAGGACAAGGGGACAGGAAATGGAAAAAACATCACCGTCCCCCCCCCCCCCCCCCCCCCCCCCCCCCCCCCCCACCCCCCCCCCCCCAGGGCATACGGCACGCTGGGGCCAAAGTGTGTCACGACTGGGGAGGGATTCCTGGCCCTGGGGGAAACTGAATTGTAACTGAAGAGGAGAGTACTGCCAGAACATGGCCCACCTGTACATCTCACCTTTTATAGTACAAAATCTCACTCACACTCACTATGCACATACAGAGACTACACACATATGTGCATGTACACTCTCTCTCTCACGCGCACTCACATACACACACTCTCTTTCACACACACACACACACACACACATTCTTTTTCTCACACACACACACACACACACACACAGACACTCACACTCACAGGCACACACACACACACACACACACTCACACACACGCGCACACACACATACACTCACACACACGCACAGGCACACACACACACACACACTGACACACACACGCACACGCACACACACTGACAAACACACACACGCACACACACAAAGCTGTTCTCAGTCCCACAGACAGATGGGGGAGGGGAGTCACAGGAAGTGGAGCGTGACAGAGAGCACGGAGCAGGGGGCCGAAGGATGGGGTGCAGGGTGTGTGTGCGTGCTTGGGACGCGGGGGGGGGGGGGGGGGGGTCAGGAAATGGGAGATAGGGGCATTAAAGGGTGCCCTGGGGAAGGGAACAATCTGTCATCCTGGGACGGCGCATTTTTCACGGACACACTGAGGAAGTAGATGTCAGTGCGTAAAAACAAAAGTAAGTAAGTAAATAAATAAATAAGTTGTGATCCATCCAGCATCCAGTGGGTGAGAGATAGGAATACACCCTGCACAGGTTGCCAATCTTAATTAATCAAATTAAGTGAAAATAAACAATAAAATCTGATGTGTCCCCACAAGGATACTCTCTGTAGCCACCTGCAGAAGAATACCCCCCCCCCCCATCACCCCCCTACCCACAATCCAAGGGTCAGTGCCCCACCAGATCCTGTTGAAGATCCACTTCCTGTTTGCTTTCTCTGTGGACAGGAAGATCCTGGGGAGTGCTTGATTGATGGTTGTCACCACCTGCACTGGCCTGGCAGAATGTGTGTGTGTGTGTGTGTGTGTGTATGTGTGCGTAGGTGTGTGTAGGTGTGTGTGTGTGTGTGTGTGTGTCTATATGTGGTTTGACCAGCATCTGATTTTACTTCCATGACGAAGCGAGAGTTTTGCATTTTTCACACGCAGAGCGATTTCACACATATGGACCTGCTACATGCGTCCATATGTCCCTGCATAGCACGACGCCGTTTCCAAGGCAACTTACATCATTTCACACATTTCAAATTGCGCAACCCGGTTTGCACAGCGAGCGAGATAAGGAACGCTGCTCTTAGCGGCAGTCAAGCTGGGGTTTGAACCCGTAACCCCCCTGTCGTAAATCCCGTGCACTTACCCCCTGCACACAGCTGCAGGGTAGCAGGGGGTCTGCTTTCTCTTTCCTGAATGGAACAGTGTTACGGGTCGGCGGAGGGATACAGGATAGGCAAGTGTGGGGAGGTGAGGTTGGGTTTTAAGGGTCACATGGCAAAATACTGGGTTTTAATTTAACTCCAGCGGAGTTTGTATGAGTCCAAGTGGGCTAAATTGAACACTATCAGAGATGATTTAACATCGAACATTTTACAGCGCAGACAAGTAAGAATGTGGTAAGGTAAAACTCGGTCAGAGGTAAAACAGGTATGAATGGGATAAGGTGAGCCTGGATGATTGGTCAAACTGGTAAGGGTTTGGTCAGGTAAGACTGGATCAGAGATATAAACAGGTGAGAGTTTGATGAGGTAAAACTGGATTAGGGGTGAGAGTTTGGTGAGGTAAAACTGGATTAGGGGTGAGAGTTTGGTGAGGTAAAACTGGATTAGGGGTGAGAGTTTGGTGAGGTAAAACTGGATTAGGGGTCAAAAAGGCGAGAGTTTGGTAAGGTAAAACTGGATTAGGGGTGAGAGTTTGATGAGGTAAAACTGGATTAGAGGTGAGAGTTTGGTAAGGTAAAACTGGATTAGGGGTGAGAGTTTGGTAAGGTAAAACTGGATTAGGGGTGAGAGTTTGGTGAGGTAAAACTGGATTAGAGGTGAGAGTTTGGTAAGGTAAAACTGGATTAGGGGTGAGAGTTTGGTAAGGTAAAACTGGATTAGGGGTGAGAGTTTGGTGAGGTAAAACTGGATTGGGGTGAGAGTTTGGTAAGGTAAAACTGGATTAGGGGTGAGAGTTTGGTAAGGTAAAACTGGATTAGGGGTGAGAGTTTGGTAAGGTAAAACTGGTTAACAGGTAAGACCGATCTTGAGAGGAATGAAATAGAACAGGCCTTGTTACCCAAAGGCTGCAGGTTTGATTCTGCCACCTGAGCTGAACAGCAATTGTCCAGGTAAGGTCTTGAGTCAGTCGCTGTGTACGAAGGGCATTAGGTAAACAAATAAGCGATGATGTAATCCCTCCTCCCCCCCCCCCGCCCCGCCCCCCCTGCCCCGCCCCGCCCCGCCCCGCCCCGCTCCGCCCCGCCCCGGTGAGGTCCGCCCCGCCCCGGTGAGGTCATCGGCACGGGGCCGTGTCTCTCTCACAGCCGTGCGTTTCCTTGGCCCGCCAACCCCGCCTGATGTCAGTCCCTCGCCCGATTTCGGCAGTCAAATCTCTCTCCCCCCCGTTTGCATGCGAGTCGCATTCGCGTCCAGCCGAGGCCGGCGTCAGGTGACAGGCCGTGACCTTCACGCTCGTGTGGGTTTTTTTCTCAGTGCCGCAGGTGAGGTGAGGTGCACACAGGGCAGGTGTGTCGTGGCTGTGTCAGGGTAAGCCAGGTGTGCAGTGCTGTGTCAGGGTAAGGCAGGTGAGTAGTGCTGTGTCAGGGTAAGCCAGGTGTGTCGTGGCTGTGTCAGGGTAAGCCAGGTGTGTCGTGGCTGTGTCAGGGTAAGCCAGGTGTGTCGTGGCTGTGTCAGGGTAAGCCAGGTGTGTCGTGGCTGTGTCAGGGTAAGCCAGGTGTGTCGTGGCTGTGTCCAGCCAGGTGTGTCGTGTGCAGTGTCAGGGTAAGCCAGGTGTAGTGCTGTGGTCCAGGTGAGTAGGCCAGTGGCAGTGTCAGGGTAAGGCAGGTGTGTAGTGGCCAGGGTGTGTAGTGCTGTTCAGGTGTCTCGTGTGGTGTTCAGGGTAAGCCAGGTGAGAGACATTCGGGCCAGTGTTTGCCCCCCCCCCAGAGGGGGACAGAGGGGCAGTGTCCCTAGTCAATCTCGACACTCTGGATAAAAGCGACTGCCAGGCGATAGTAATATAGTGTAATGTAATACAGTTTAATGTAATATACTGTAATGCAATGTAATTAACTGTAGTGTAATGAAATGTAATGTAGTGTAATGTAGTACAGTGTAATGTAATGCAGTGTACTGCGATGTTGTGTAATGTATTGCAGTGTGATGCCAGGTAATGTAATGTGGTGTAATGAAATGCAATGTAGAGCAATGTGATTCTGGGTAATGTAGTCCAGTGTAATGTAATATAGTCTAATGTAAGGTAATGTAATGTAGTGTAATGGAATGTAATGTAGTTAATGTAATGTAATATGTTGTGATGTAATGTAGTGTAAAACGGTGTAATAATAATGTAATGTGAGGTCACAAATGTTCTCTTCTCTCTGCTGAGCCTGACACCATGTGACACAGGCACATGTTCAGAATACAGACATATGCAAAACACAGACATTCACGTACAAATTTATTCCTGCGCACATACACAGACACAGACACACACAGTCATGTTCACTTCCAAAAGTGGTCACGCAAGCATGTGTGCACTCGTACACACACACACACACATGCACGCACACACACACAAACAATTCACGTACATGCACACACACAAAGACAGCATTTTTTGAGAATCAAGATCAAATCACTTTATTTAACAGCTACCACGATAAAGCAATAACAAAAATGCTTAGTTCAAATCTTAAGGGATATGCATGTCTGCATATGTGTGTAGGTGTATTTCAATGTATGTGTGTGCATGTGTGTGCGTGTGTGTCCATATGTGGTGTATGAGTATGTACGTGTGTGTGGTGTGGTAAGCTTGGCTCTGTCCCTCTCTACTATGCTGGACCCAGTGTATCACACTGACAGACAGATCACTTCCACTGTTTCTGGCCCAACAGGCAGCTATAAGGGGCGGAGCTCAGGGTTGACAGACCAATCATAGACAAGGGGGCGGAGCTCAAACCTAGAGCACTTGATCATATCTACAGATAATTCACGACATTCATACTACACTCAATACAATATTCTCCCACATCAGTATTCATTTATATCTCTCTCACACATCCCTCTGATTTTCTCAGTCACTCTCTCTCTCTCTTCCCACTGCACAGGGATCCTCACTGAATAAGTCCGGCAGCAACAAATCGAGGAACATTTATAATTTATTATGAGTGATTTTGTTAACAAAATGGTTTAATCAATATATTTGACCATGTAATACCCCCCAATCTGTGCGTTAAAAAGGCGAACACGCTCACCATGGCAATGCTCCCTTGCGTTACATCGCAGAGGATGGTGGGACATTAAGTGCTAGACGGACAGGCCTAGTGCTAGACGGCCCACTTGCAGCCATCGTGTGATGTTCCTGCAACACTGAAATAACCCATCAAGGAGTGTGGCCCACCACAACTTTGCCAAAGTTCATCGAAAAGACGGCAACACTGTCTTCCGACAAGTACGCGCAACTTAACAGGGGACTCCGTTTCCCCGGAGACCGAAGCAGCCAGAAGAGTTCTAACCTTGTGTCTGTGACCTTGAGGGTCATTCTTTTCACGACAATAAACTTTCGCGTCTCCAAATTTCTCTCGTTTTTTAATAGGCATCACACCGACACTTCACCCGCCCATCTGAGCCAGAAAGACCGTACAGCATCTCCCTGACATGCCCGCAACTGCGCCGCGATGCAATTAGCTAACAGAGGTAGAACAATCCAGGTTCAGAAAGTCAAAGTCCTCCCTGGTATTTTGTTCCAATCACCTGGATTTGCTGGATTTAGCACAATTCTTCAGCCATGAGGTAAAACGAATGACTAAAATCAGCTGGCTGGAGTTCACGGGTGGAAGAAACACAAGGCGGGACTTTTACTTTCTGACCCCTGGACTTTACTCCACAGTAACAGCCAGTGTGGCGTGGAAATCCAGCGATGGAAATGACTTCCTGTTCCTGTCCTACCCCTAGACCAACCTCACCACGCTGTGCTATGATGCAAAATCCACCCTCCCGGGAGCCATTTGTGTTCCGTGTGAAAACGGAGGATCAGTGATCAACGGTGGACAACAACCACTCACTTCCCGGAACAGCCCCGGCATGACCTCTGACCCCTGCAGGAAGCCACGGTTCCCTCGCAGAGGACAGGAAGCGGAACTAAAAAGGCCCTTCTCTCCACAACGCGAAACACACGACGGCCCAGCTGAGAGGAGGGCAGGGGCGATAAAGGAGGGAGATCTTATGGTAGAGAATAGAAGAGAGGAGAGTAAAAAAGAGGAGAGACAGATGGGGAGAGGGAGGACAGGGTTTGGTACAGTGAGGAGAGAGAGAGAGAGGGCACACGCTGGTTTAAACAGCTGGTTATGTTATTAACATGACAGCTCTGCACCACACAATCACCCCTCTCTCTCTCTCTCTGTCTTGCTCTGTCTCTCTCTCTCTCTCTCTCTCTGTCTCTCTCTCTCTCCCTCCCTCCCTCTCTATCTCTCTCTCACTCACTCTCTCTCTCTCTCCCTCCCTCCCTCCCTCTGTATCTGTCTCTGTCTGTCTCCCTCCCTCTCTATCTGTCTCTGTCTCTCTCCCTCTCTCTCTTTCTCTCTCTCTCCCTCCCTCTCTCCCTCTGTATCTGTCTCTGTCTCTCTCCCTCCCTCTCTCTCTCGCTCCCTCCCTCTCTCCCTCTGTATCTGTCTCTGTCTGTCTCCCTCTCTCTCGGGCAGCTGTTGGTCCTGGCAGCGATCCGGTTTGGACCGGCTGCCCTCGGTGTGACGGGGCGGCAGCGAAGCCGAACGCAACATGGCGCGGAAAAGGAAAAAAAACAAAAACAAAAGAAAAACAAGAAAACAAAGAGAGAGAGAGAGAGAGAGAGAGAGAGAAAGAGAGACACAATGATTTGATTCACTGCTGTATGGGATGGGAAGGAGCTAATAACCACAGCCATGGGGAGGGGGGGCAGTAGCTCAGAGCCTGGGGGGTGTGGTGGGGGGGGGGTGGTGGTGGTGTGGTGGTGGGGGGGGGGGGGGGGGGGGGGGGGGGGTGTGAAATCCTGGCAGCTGGTCAGTGCGCGGGGAGAATGTATGAATACAGGGGGCGATTCTGTTCACCCCCCCCTTTTAAAGGGCCCAGAGGAGGGAGCCAACAATGCCATTTCCCGGGTTTCTATACATTGTGCTGGGATTATCTCCGAATGGCCACACTCCACCGAGACCCCGACTTAAGGGGGGGGGGGGGGGGGGGGGGGGGCAGGGGTAGGGAGAGTGTCCGGTTGGAGTAGAAAGGGGGTACGGGGTGGGGGGGGGGGGGGGTGTTAATTTCTGGTCTGCTAGCACAACGACGTTAAGGAACTCAGACGCCGACATGCTAATGCCTGCTCTGGCGGCCATGTTAATCTCAGTCACGTGATCACATCTATGGTGCTCAGAGGAAGAGACCAGCACAGACAGACACATCGGAGCAGCCAGTGCAATAGTGCATCACCCCTGCGTGTGTGTGTGTGTGTAAGTGTGAGTCTGTGTGTGTAACTGAGTGTGTGTGTGTGTATGTGAGTGTGTGTGTAAAACGAGAGAGAAACATCACTGTAAAATGCAAGGCAGAAGCTGGATATATCAGAAAAGCATACTAAGAAAATAAATGACAAGTGGTTCAGGTTTCTTGTGTTGGTAGGTTCTATATGCTTTGGGTTCTGTGAGTGTTTGTATGTTGTTGGTTTCTGCATGTGCTGGGTTCCATGTGTGGTTGAGTTGTGGGCATGGAGGGTTCTGTATGTGTGTTGGGTCTGTGTGTTGTTGGGTTCTGCATGCGGTTGTGGTTGGGTTCTATGTGTGTTGGGTGTCTCGTGTCGTCAGGTTCCATATGCTTTGGGTTCTGTGAGTGTTGGAGTTTGTGTGTTGTTGGGTTCCTGCATGCATTGGGTTCACGTGTAGTGGGGTTCAGTGTGTGCTGTTGGGGGTTTTTTTTACCTGTTGGGTTCTGTGTTCTGCGTATGCTGGGTTCTGTGTGTTGGGTTTATATGTTGGGACAGGAATAAGGAAAGGACAGGCTAGCGAGGCTCAGCATGTTCACACACACACACACACACACGAGGGCTGTGCTCTTTCAGCAGGGTGGAGAGAGAGAGAACGAGAGAAAGATTGATCATCAGTCCTAGAACGGAAGGAGTCGTCCCAACCTCAAACCGCCCCCCCCCAAACCAAACCCGCACGTGCCTCCATCCTTCCCTCCTCCGTCCCTCCTCCCTCCCTCTCTCCCTCTCTCCTCCTCCTCCTCCTCCTCAGCGACGGAGTTCTCTCATTTGCTCCTTCAGCTTCCGCCAGCGATATCTCCACCTGAAAAGGAGACAGGAAGTCGCGGCGTCACCCGGGCCGACATTTTTTTCGCGAGCGGGTATTGGTCGGGTATCACCGCCGATGACCTCCGTGTGACCCGGGCGCCATTTCGCCGTCGGCTGTGCGGGCGACTCCGGGACGCAGCATGTTCAGAACGTCGCATCAGCAAAAAAAAAAGAAGCTCGTTTTCACAGTAACACATTATAATGGAACGCATATCAATAAAAGCTGAAGTGAGAACGCAGTGCTGTGCTTCCTGTTTAGCGCTGGCTCACAGGAAGCACGTTTAAATGTTGCATTAATATCTGATGAGAGTGCATTTTTATGTTTAAGCCTTGTTGATCTTGATTTTTTTTTTTTTTTTTTGTCAAGTGCCAGTGGTTCTTTGCAGTCAATCCCTGAGTAATTCATTTGTCGTGGAATTCTCCAGAAATGCCTCTCCTCATGACAAGTTGCTTCCAATCTGGAGTATTAATGCTAATATTTCTTCACAAGCCAAAGTGATGCTTCTGAATATTAATCTGTGGTTTTTATTATTGTTAGCTGACCATGTCATACACAAACTGTCAATAGAGGCAACTCACCCAAACACAGACACACATACACATGTGCACACACTCACGTAAACGTGCACACACACTCACACACGCACACACACTCTCACGGGCACAACCTCACATCCCAGGATCTGAGCTACTGCCCCCCTCCCCATGACATGCACACACATACACAAACACACACACATGCACAGATACACACATACACACACATGTACACACACTCACGTAAACGTGCACACACACACATACACACACACACACACGCACTCTCACAGGCACACACACACACACGCACATACACACACACAAACACACATATGCATAGATACGCACACACACACAGACACACACACATACACACACATGTACACACACTCACGTAAACGTGCACACACACACATACACACACACACACACGCACTCTCACAGGCACACACACACACGCACATACACACACACAAACACACATATGCATAGATACGCACACACACACAGACACACACACATACACACACATGTACACACACTCACGTAAACGTGCACACACACACACACGCACTCTCACAGGCACACACACACGCACATACACACACACACACACACACAAACACACACATGCATAGATACGCACACACACACAAACACACACACACACGCACATGCATAGATACACACAAACACACACATATGCATAGATACACACACACACATACACACACACACACACACACACACTCGGTGGGGAGGGGCATAGGCTGGGGTTGTGGTGACTGAGGACAGATTCTGGTTATCTCCTCGGGGATGGAAGACTTGCCTCTTTTACAATCGGCTTTCACGAAAATTTATGAACACTCATCAGCGCCATGAAACAAATTAGCGGAAGACTTAACGCCTCTTTGAAAAGTTCAGCCGAGCAATCATCCACAGTCACGCTAATATGTGCTAAACACTGTTCATTAGAGAGACAATTTTTGAAAAAAAATCAGTGAATAAAGCCGCAGAAAAAACTGAAATAGGACAGTCTGGAAATTGGGGTTATTAAATGTTTTACTGTTTAAACATTTCAGAAGAAATGTATTAACCGTTTCCATTCAATCGCATGACATACATGTTAAAATATTTCTTTAAAAATTTTAAACTCGACACTTCTCGTTCAGTTCAAATTGAACGCGCACAGGAACACTTCAGAAGTGCTATTTTTTCTGAGCCGCTCTAGGGCTGAAGCTCATATGAATGGTTATGTTCTGTGCTAAAGTGCCCCATAATAACCACTGGTGCATAATGAACCTTATTGTTAATGGGCTGTTTGATCTCACTGAATTAGGATTTCCACCGCATCGCTGCTTGCAAGTTCAAGTTTGAAGACTCACATGAACCTATTCATTCAAACTGCAGTCACAGTTTAAAGATTTTAAAAACTTTCATTAACATTGCACCCAGATCAGCAGCATGGATCGGTGGTCAGGGCAGCAGTGTGGAGCAGTGGTCAGCGCAGCAGTGTGGATCAGTGGTCAGTGCAGCAGTGTAGAACAGCAGTATGGAGCAGTGGTTAGAGCAGCAGTGTGGTGCAGCGGTTAGAGCAGCAGTGTGGAACACACACACACTCACACACACACACACACATACTGCAGACTACAGCCAAGCTCACATCCAGTGGAATCAGAGGAAGGCCTACCATATGCAGCTTTAACGTTCAGCCAGCGAATGTGCAATCTACCAGCAGGGGTCACTATAAAGTGATGGAACGCAGAACCCTTAACTGACTGGACCCTTCCGTATCACGGGGTGACGCAATCACCAATTGCGCGTCGCCCCTATGGAGCCACTGGCCTCAGACGCCGCTGGTCCGGATCAGATGCATCTCTGCTGAGTTACAATGGGGGGCCTGGCTTAGCAAAGAACCATCGCCTTAACCACCGATTGGAGAGGCCTAAGCAACAAGACCAGGTTAAAAGCTAGTATATGGCTGGACCTAACACACGTGATCCGGCTGACCAATGGTGTGACTTCATAACTCGGCCGACCAATGGTGTAACTTCATCACGCAGTCACTCAGTCACTTAGTCAGTCACTCACAGCCAAAAATCAAAAAGAGTACCAGGCTGACAGCGGGCTCATGTGAATGTGCTCTGCTTTGTGCAGTACGTGAAGAGAGAGAACGAGGGAAAGGAGGAGAGTAGGGTATGCGTCTTCCTGAACAGCGTGTGTCCTTTCTTCAGATTTCACCTGAAATTCTATTCTATTCTAAATGCGCTTAACCTATAGTAACCTGTAGCTGGAGCGTTGGGGGGGGGGGGGGGGGGGGGGGGGGGGGGGGGGGGTCAAAGTGTCCCAAAACAAGGGTGTTGTGAGCAGTGAGTCAGGAGCCATATCTGAGCTGGGGCTCGTTTCTGAGTCACAGAAGCACATATGGGTCATTACCAATCTCTGAGTCACAGAAAAGAGATCCAGGCTATTTTGACTGCCTGTACTATAGCCTGCCTACTACAACATTTTTGAGGGTGTGAGAGGCTGTGTATGTGTGTGTGTTCTTTTGTGTGTGTGTGTGTGTGTATGTGTGTGTTTGTTTGTGTGTGTATATGTGTGTGCGTGTGTGCTCGTTTGTGTGTGTATGTGTGTGTGAGTGTGTGTGTATATGTGTGTGTGCGTGTGTGTGTGTGTGTGTGTGTATGTGTTCGTTTGTGTGCGTATGTGTGTGTGTGTGTGTGTGTGTTCGTTTGTGTGCGTATGTATGTGTGTGCGTGCGTGTTCGTTTAGGTGCGTATGTGTGTGTGTGTGTGTGTGAGGGTGTGCGTGTATGTGTGTGCGTGCGTGTTCGTTTAGGTGCGTATGTGTGTGTGTGTGTGTGTGTGTGTTCGTTTGTGTGCGTGCGTGTTCGTTTAGGTGCGTATGTGTGTGTGTGTGTGTGTGTGTGTATATGAGCATGGGGGCGGGGGGTGGGGGGGGGGGGGGGGCGGTGTATGTCTATTTGCGTAATGGTGGAAAATTGCTTTTTGCATTTGCATTGAATTTCTCCCACGAATAAAACCAGCCAGCGCTACTAAACAGGTGTACTAAAATTGGGGCTTGGGGCTGGGGTGGGGTGGGACAGGGGCAAGTAGGAGGGAGTGAGCTTTCCTCACCCTTTCCATGGCTCGGTTTCCACTTCTTAAAATAATTTTGAAAATTAATTTTTTTTTTTTAAAAAGCTAGCTTTTTACCAGCGTCAAATTTTTTTTTCCAAAATAAAATTACGAAACTGCAAACAAAAATCAACCGGCTAGTTTAAAGACACGGAGGAAAGTAGACTGCAGGTTCTACCGGCTGCTGCATCGCAGTGCTGCGCAGACTGCACTTCGCTCGTGCGTGTGTGTGCGCTCGGTGTGTACTGCAAACTTCTTAAAATAATGGTTTCAGATTCATGTGGTTTGCCGGTGCAGCGGTGGTGAGCGTTTCGTTTCAGGTGGCAAAGCCACAGAACCGTGCTTCGGTAACTAGAGTTTGGCAAATGTGGGCAGATGCAAATTCTGGTTGCAGAACTGAGTCATGCAAATTAATCTGAGAGTTCCTTTCTGACGGTACACGGTCTAGTTATGACAACACAATGCCAAGGACTATGGTTAAGTTTTTGGTTCCTGAGCACAGAGTTTTTGGTAACACCTTGTGTATAAAGAGGTGGATGTACACATGCACATATGCGTATGCACACACACACACACACACACACACACACACACACACACACACCACAAACACACACACACACACACACACACATGCATACATACAGTACAGACACACACACACACATACAGTACATACACACACACACACACACACACACACACACACATACATACAGTACAGACACACACACACACACACACACACACCCATACATACAGTACAGACACACAGGTTTTTCTGCCTCCTCACCCTTTGGTTCACACCCACACCCTTTTAATCTTAGGTTAGGGGTGGGTTTTTTTTGGGGGGGGGGGGTGTTACGTGTCCCAAAGCAGCCGATGCCCTGGTTCTGAACAAAATGGCTGATTTGCACAATAATTTGGGCTGGTTTGTGTGTAGTCCCGAGCACAAAAAAAAAAAACGCACAGCCGCACGTTGCCAAGGTGCTAACTCCGCTAATCGGTGAGGGTGCAGGAAATGAAAGAGGAAGTGGAAGAACGTGGGGAAGCGGAGGAGAGGAAATGGGTTTTTAGCTCAGGGATCTCCTAGGTTACCCATTTTAATGGCGCTCTAGAAAGAGGACACCCTGAGTGTGAGCATGAGGGAAAAAAATGCCTGGGAGGGAAACTCGATTCAACAAAGAGCTCATACCACTGCCAGTAACGCACCCGGCACACGTAGCATTCTGTTACAGCTGAGATGAGTAAGAAAGGAAGCATAAAAACAAGCACACACACACACGCACACACATTCATACACACACGCACACACATATACACACACTCGCGCACACATGCAAACATGCACATAAACTCACACGCACATTCATACACACATGCACACACATATACGCACACTCATGCACACACGCAAACATGCACACACACACACACACACACACACACACACAAACACACATATCCTGTCTCACTGGCAGCAGGAAACAGGAAGTGGCCGGGAGCAGGAAGTGACACGCTTACACCAGGCTGTGGCGGATGCGGCAGTAGCCCGCGGGTTGGGTGGAGATGACGTCGGAGAAGCCGGTGTTGCCGGGGAAGACCACCTGGTGGCGCCGCGGGTCGCGCCAGGTGGTGCCCGACAGGTGATGCCTCTGGGGGCTCATCCAGTACCCCCCCCTGCCCTGATGGGGGGTGCAGAAGGTCTCCAGGACGGGGGCCTTCCCGTACCGGCTGTAGTACAGGGGCTCGTACACGTTGGCTCTGGAGGAACTGCGCTTTGAGGAAGGGGGGGGGGGGTGGGGGGGGGGGCGGGGGCGGGGGGGTAGGGGGGAGAGAGAGGCAAAAACAGAGAAGCCAAATTAAAAACCGCTGCACTCATTTTAACCCTTGTTCTTTTAACGACGAGCATTTAAGCCAGAGGTGCACGGCGAGGACCAATCCAGTGTGTGGACATCGAGCCAGCTTCCACGCATTATTTCAACAGGCCAGGGCTGCCCAACCCCCTGTCCCTCGAGGTCTACTGTCCTGTAGGTTTACACTCCAACCCTAACAGAGCACACCTCATTCAACAGCAAGAGCAGGGCTGCCCAACCCTGTTCCTGGAGATCTACCGTCCTGTAGGTTTACACTCCAACCCTAACAGAGCACACCTCATTCAACAGCAAGAGCAGGGCTGCCCAACCCTGTTCCTGGAGATCTACCGTCCTGTAGGTTTACACTCCAACCCTAACAAAGCACACCTCATTCAACAGCAAGAGCAGGGCTGCCCAACCCTGTTCCTGGAGATCTACTGTCCTGTAGGTTTTCACTCCAAGCATGACAAAGCGTAACTCACTCAGCAGCTCGAGGTGTTCAGGCCCGGCCCTCCATCGTGACGCAGGGGAAGTAACGGAGAGGGAGGATTTTGGGGCCGGGTGTGATTGACAGCGGCGGCGGGAGGCTGTCGCCCCGCCTCGTCCCTCAGGGATCCAGGCTCACCCACCCCCCCCCCCCCCAGCCCCTGTCTCGCCGATCCAGGAGCGGTGACACCCCCGCCGTAAATCTGTCCTCGGCAGCCCAAACGTTTGAGACGGGGGGGGGGGGGGGGATGGGGCACAGCGCCAGGCTCCGGGGGAAGGGGGGGGGGGGGGGGCTGACTGATTTACTGCCACTCCACACTTCTTTCCCCTGGCAGGAGGGAGGGGGGAAGGCGACTGTATGTGTGTGTGTGTGTGAGGGGGGGGTTACATTATGGTACTATTTGTTGTGGCCCCCCCCACAGCAACAAGTCGTGTGGGATGTAATTCTGCCCCCCCCTTGCCCAGGTCTCATTTCACCCACGCTTCATTCTGATCTTGAGTCTGTATGGGCCGCTGCCCTGTCCTGCCAGGGGGATTGTGGGTAATTTTAGTAGATTGCTAAGCATTAAAAAAAAAAAAAAAAATTCATTGAGTCCTCTTGAGGCCTAGGTCCCGCCAAAACACCTCTTTAGATTCTTCCTTGGCCAAGCTCGCTCACGTACTCTCATTGGTCCAAGCCCTCCCTGGACCCTTCCTTAACCACACCCATTTTTTTCTGATTAGATCATACAGCTCATTTTGTAGCATTCTGTCACACAAGCACAGTCATCGTTATTCAGGGAACGCGATGACACGCCGCTTTTGCACTGTATGTCAGGTTCGGCCGCCACATGTGCAAAGCACAGGGCTTGTAGATAATTTACGAGCTTCACGATGCCTTTTACGTAACAAAGGGCTCGCTTTTAAAACTTCTGTTTATGAAAGTAAAAGCTGAATATGATTCGCTTCCATTTCCCCCCCCCAACCCCCCAACATTCTCCAACCCGAAAACCCACCAGCCCCTGCCCCCCCCCCCCCCCAGCACAATGGCGGGGGGCCCAACGCCGATGGACCAGCGGTAATCAAACACCGTCCTGAAGAACTCTGCATTCCATGTGTCGCCAGAGGGGACGAAACAAAAAAAAAGAAAGAAAAAGAAAAAAATGAAAAAAGAAGAAAAAAAGTTCTCTTTTTTTACTTTCTATGATGCTGCACCCAGAGAAGATATGTGACGGCGGTTTTGTTACGAAGTTTTGGATGGTGGTTTTGTAATGGAGTTTTGGATGGTGGTTTTGTAATGGAGTTTTGGATGGTGGTTTTGTAATGGAGTTTTGGATGGTGGTTTTGTAATGGAGTTTTGGATGGCGGTTTTGTTACGGAGTTTTGGATGGTGGTTTTGTTAAGAAGTTATGGATGGCGGTTTCTGACATACTATAAATTACAGAGGTCTAGCGGGATGTTTAGGTTTCTAGGTCTCAGAGCGGGATGGTTTTTATTGACAGTTCATACTGCACAGCATTGACTTTCTGTGTTGTTTTACTTTAGTATTATTTTTCTTTTCTTTTGATATTTCATTTCTCTCTTGTAATAACCCTTGCTTAACCATCTGACCGGAATTACGGTCAATGAAACCCACACAAATACACAGTGAGACAGAGATCCAGACTGAGAGAGCTGCACTGTGTATGTGTGTGTGTGTGTGTGTGTGTTAGTGCACGTGTGTATATGTGTGTGTTAGTGTGTGTGTGTACGTGTGTCTGTGTGCATGTGTGTGTCAGAGAAGAGAGAGCTGTCCTGTGTGTGTGTATGTGTGTCCATGTGTCTGTGTGTGTGCATATGTGTGTGTTTGTACGTGTGTGTGTGCATGTGTTTGTGTGTGTGTGTGTATGTGTGTGTGTGTGTACATGTGTGTGTGTCAGTGAAGAGAGAGCTGTCCTGTGCGTATGTGTGTGTGCGCATGAGTGTATGTGTGTGTGTCCATGTGTGTGTGCGTACGTGTGTGTTTGTATGTGTTTACATCCATGTGTCACGTGTGCATTCTCACATATCTCAGACTAATTAAAAAGCCATTAAAGTTTTACACACTGTTCTCTCGCTGGAGATCCGCATCCTGTGGGCAAATCTGCTCAATCCGCAAAAGTTAGCGCAGTAAGTGGACATTCCATTTTCATAAAACATGTGAAATTAAATGATTTATTTGGCTCCTGTTTACTTCCAGACGCCATTAATTATCAGATTTTCGCATAGCCGCGCCAAAGATCTGTTGTTGTTTAGCACATCTGTTCCTGTGAAAGACATGCGGTTGTGGTCTTTTGTCAGGATGGATAAAATTCGATTGCTTCATTTAGCTTGGCTGTGGCTTGCTGAAGTATGTAAATGTGCTACAGATATAAACCAGAAGCTGGAAAGTACAGTGTGGGCAGTCAAGTGCTATGTGCGTATCTGTGCGTCATCTGTTTGTTTGGTCACAATTTAAGTGACCTTTGACCTTTCTGATCAGTACACTGCAGGGCGACCTCTGACACAGAGCCCGTGTATCTCGTTGCCCTGACGACACACACCTCAGTTTTATTTATTTCATTAATAAAATCTGAAATTTTTTTATTTTTCTTTACTGTACAGGGACAGCATTCAGACAGTTTGGAAATCTTGAATCACACATTTTTTAATCGCAAATTATGATCAATCCCATTCTGAAAGGCAACATTTTATGAACACTGGGGACTGCCTTCCACTGATGACTTCACAGTTCCTGTCACCAGTGTGTTGCTCTGCATTCGTTTAGCAGGACTGGGCTATCAGACAGAAGCGCACGAGCGTGCTCAAATAGGACAGATAGAGCAGCTGTGCTACAAATCCCTGGAGAGACCAGAACTGCAATCAGTACATAAACGGACAAGTGGCATTCTTACACAAACTGAGTGGACAGCACTCCCAATTTTTTAACCGAGCGTCTGAAGAAGATGGACAGAAACGAGACAAGAAAGCTAGCTAGACTCTCATTTTCTCTCACTCTCTATATCATTATCCCTCTCTCTCTAGACCCATCGATAATGTCATTTCTATTAGTATATCAGAATCTCTCCAGGCTCTCCAATCTATGTTATATGATGTAATGTATATTATATTGCTTGATCTCTCTCTCTCTCTCTCTCCTTTGCTCTCCTTCTCTGTTTCTTCTCTCAGTACGTCATCGTTACTGTAATGTCCGACGTACGGTCACTAACCTCAGGATGTAGTTGGCGATGTAGAGAGCGGTTTCTGGAAACATGGCTCTTCTCCTCTTCATGTTCGGCAGAAGCAGACGGAGAGGGAGAGGCGGTCAGTCGCGAGCGGCAGGGGGGCTCTTCCAGACCCCATCCCGGGACTCTTCCTTAAGTACGGCGGGAGCGAGGCGTGACCCAGAGGGCGGCCTTGGGACGGGGGTGGGGGGGGGCAAGTCTCGGCTTTCGGAACACTATATCCCCTCAGGTGAGACGCGGGACCCTCTGAAATAGAACAGCTTTGGCCGGCCCTCTCACAGGAGACCGAGGGTCCATCCTGGCTCTGGGACAACCTAATATGGGTTCAGTGCGGAGCGGTTTGGGTTTGAGCCCTTTGCCAGTAGGACGTCTTGGGATGGAGGGGTGGGACAACACTGAAATTCATCAACGGTGACAGCAGCAAACGGAAAAAAGGCCGAAGGACACAGTGTGGTCATCTGATGGAAACAGGGGGTGGAGACCAGGACCTGAACCATGAGGGTATTGGGTCTAATCCCACTTGTGAAATACCAGAGATGCCCCTGCTGTGTATCCTTTACATGATATGACATTAGAGTGGTCTGCATCCTGCCCGGAGCCCCAGAGAGAATTCTGTGATTTTGTTGACCACTGGGCCTATTCTGGGCCTCTCAGTGACGTTGGGTTGGGTACAGGACTGCTGCGAAACCCGGAAGTTTAAAACGGTAGCCTGGCAACGCTTCTGCCAGCTGTTAGCAATGATTGACAACAATGGCGCAAAGCTTTCAGTTTTCGTTGTGTACCCTTTTTGCTCAACCAGCAAATTAAAACACCTGTATTCGACAATCCAGGAGTGACAACCCCCCCCCCCCCCCATTTCACTTCTGGGGGGCCAAAGTAGATAGAGGAAATTTGAAAGTAGGAAAATGGCCTATGGGCCATAAAAGAAGTGAAGTACAGTGAGGATGGGTGATATCTTCACATTAAAATACACACACACACACACACGCATGCACAGAAACACACACACACACACACACACGCACATAAAGACACAACCCTTATTGAATCTGGAGCTGAGAGCCATGCTTTTAATCTATGATGATTGGCTTGTAGCTCTGTGTCTGTGTTTGCTGGTGCAATCTCAAAACCACCTGTTGGGAGATCTGCATAGAGCTCCTGTTGACACACAACCAAAATCCGACCCTCTTTCTGTCTTGCAACGTGATTGGCTGGACAGATCCTGATTTACTAAGGTCTTTGGTGTGTGCAAAACAAAGCAAACAAGCAAACCCAATAATGATTGGTCATGATGTTTGTTTTGCGCCAGCCAGTGGTTTTGTTATCAGATTTGTGTGTGGTAAAAAAGTTTTGCATGGGCTAACGGTCTTAGTAAATCAGGCCCCTAATATTATGATTAACCATTTTCACATTTATCAAAAAAAAAAAATTGTCAGACTACAATACAATAATGGAGCATCGCATAGATCTGGCAGGCCACGAGAGTCAAGCGCTCCGGCTGAATCAGCTGGTGGCTCAGCTGAATGATGTTCGCCTATCCCAGTACATTCACTTAACAGGGTGCTCTACTTAAACAGCCTCCCTCTACTCATTCAGCTGCTCCTCCTGCATGCAAGCTGCTGCACGTTGCTTTGTAAATCCCCTCCACCACCCCAGCTCCATCCCTAGGTGTCAAGAATTTGCATTGCTCCATCCCTATGTGTTAAGAACTTGCTTTGCTGCTGGATCTGTTCTGTGTGTACCCCTCTAGGGGGGTTTGGCTGCTGGCCTCCCGGCCTTATCCACGCGGGCTGCGTGGTTGACGGGAGAGCTCCAGAACAGAGCCATACCGCCAAACATAACTGTATTGCCTGTATTGTCAACAAAGATCTACTTTGATGACAGTGGTCCTGACAGAAGTGATAATCGGTGACAAACGTGATTTCTGTGATGCTAAAAAATGAGCACCACATACCTCTCATAAAGATTACGATCTGGTTAAAGATAAGAGGTGAGAGGTTTTGATTTCAAGCCTTTGAGGCAGCAACATGTCATGTAGACCTAGGCCTTTCACAAAGCACATTGGAAAGTAAATATGCTTTGCTGGAGGTTTGCGTAACTGGGGAAGAATGTTTCTTTGAGGCCTTTGACATGGGCTGCGATTGATGTACAAATCCTGAATTAAATTGAGCTTTGGAAGAGAGTGGGGGGAGAGGGGTACGTAGAGAGAGAAAGAGGGGATGAGAAAAAGGGGAGAAGAAAGATAGAGAAAGAGAGAGAAGAGGGGGATGAGAGGGGAGAAGAAAGACAGAGAGAGACCACCTGGTGAATATTTTTGTAGTGAAAAGTTGGTGAAACACCATGTAGGGATACACATGACAACCTGGTTTCATTTGGTTGAAAAGTTAAAGTTTTCCAGCCAAACTGGGATGTAACCAGGCTATATCTGTGTATATCATTCAACCTACATTTACACTCTTCTAGACATCTAGACTCTGGCTTTTCCTCAGTGGAAGAGAAGACGGGGATGAGAGAGAGAGAGAGAGACAAGAAAGAAAGAGAGAAAAGAGATGGTGGAGAGAGAAAGAAAGGAGTAATAAGGCCCTGTTCACTCAAGGAGGGCTTCCGTCAGGCTCTACCTGATAAGACTTTGAAGGGAAGGAAGGAAAGAAAAATGCATGGAATTTATACTGATAACCCCCTGCCAACCTATCCAACCGACCAACCCAACCAACCAACCCAAGAACTCACACCCCAGGAAGAAGTAGACAAACATCAGAACAGAAGCAGAGGTCAGCTTGGATCCACGGCTGGTTTGGGAATTGTTCGAGCGGGAGGAAGAAGCCCCCCCCCCCCCTCCCATTCCCAGACTTCTCCTTGCACCCATGCCCCATGATGGATGACTGGGTGCCCCTGGTGTCGGTGCGGTGGGGCGGGGAGGGGGTGGTGGGGGCGTTGAACATTCCAGAAGGATGGACTGTTGAGAGAAGCCCCTCCCTGATTATGCATCAGGGGTCTCAGAGGGAACTCTAGGTTCTGCAGAGACCCGCAGAGGTGACTGCTTGCTTTTCAACACCTAAAGAAAGTGCCTTAACCCTATGGCAGTGTAAGTAAGTTAGTGTTCTAGAACTCCATCGCTCTCAGTTACAAAGCAGTGATTGTGACATCAGCATTAGAATGTTCCGTTAAGAACGGGTTAATTTAAGACGCCTATTGGGACATTCCACCCAACCCCCTCCCTCGTTTTCGGAGCCTAAACGTGACTGCCGATCGACAGGAAACCTCAGAAGCCGCTCCTCCTGAGCTTCTCCCGCCTTCTGTGCGACGTCCCGGGCCGTGGCTAATCTCAATAGCTCAGGAGGAGGCTGTCAACACATGTACCAGGAGACAGCGCACGCGTGTTCGGGAGGTGCCGGCGAAGGGTTGTTCACGCTTACCGCGCGTGGGCGCGTGGTAGATCTGCACGCGTGCAGAGAGGCGGGCTGTTTTTTTAAGAGCGAGGAATCAGGTCAGTGCTCCGTGCTCTCCCCGTACGCGCCCACAGCTTTATCCTGTTTCTCTGAGCGCCCGTGAGCCTCGCAGTATCACCTGTGGGGACTTCGATCTCCTCACTGGGTAATGGGGACGTTCTGACCCAGCAGCCAGAGCTGTCAGACTTCACGTTGAGGCCCGGGGGGGTGCCTGATACACACACACACACACACACACACACACACGCACACACGCAGACACACACTCACACACACACGCACACATGCACACGTGCACACGCACACGCACACACACACACGCAGGCATTCTCACACATACACGTACACACACACACATGCACACACGCATACACACACACACATACGCACACACACACACACACACACACACGCATACTTACACAGAAACCTGGCCGTCTGGTTCTGCAGGCCGCTCTCTGTTACCGTGGAGATGGCGGCAAGCGTTCCAGATTCTGCCGTCGCCACACAGCTGCGAGGCCGCGGGCCCCCGCCGTCCTCTTTCCCACAGATACGCGGCTCGGCCCCGAGGCATGCTGGGACGGCGGGGGGGTTCGGCACGCGATGGCTCGAACCCCGCTGTCCGCAGGGAGGGAATCCTGCCCTCCGCCTCCACGGATAAGATTCGTGTGGCTTCAGATGGCTGGCTCTCCCAAAAAATGACTTCCGTGATCTCAAAATCCCAGAACGTGATCTCCAAAATCAGAGACTGATTATATCAGAGACATGATCTCAGCCACTCTGGTCAGGGCTGCAGATGGGGGGGGCACTTTCCCAATATATTTTGTCTGGGGGCCTCATAATTCTGAGCTACGATGGCTTCCACATTAAAGTAGTGGTTTCATAAATAACTACTCTTTCGTGATTTTTGCTGTCTGTCATTGGGTAAGATACATTACACATACATTACAGGCATTTATTTAGAGTCTTACAACTCTTTTTAACTTGGCATTTACATTGCGTCTATTTATGCAGTCGAAGATCCAATGCGATCGTAAGACCTCTCTATAAAAGGGGCCACAGGAGACTCAACCTTGACAGCGTTCAGTCACAGCTGAGTCAGCGTTGAGACTTCCATTTAAATCACTAAAACCTCAGTCCTCTTGTACCTACTATGGGACCCAACGCTATGCAGTCGGTCAACGCACTGACAACAATCGACTATGACGCTAGTGACTCAGCACCGTGTCTGCTCTTTGACTCAAACTTAACGCGGGTGCTTTCGTGAGTCACTCAGAATAAGAATGGCAGTTAAGCGTGCAGACGATAATGTCAGATCTGAGCGGGAGAAGCGGACACAGCCACGCAGGGAACACAGGTCACATGACCACGACTGACTGGCCGAGGCCAGTTTAACCCTTCTCAGGTGTGAGGTCACAAATATGTGATTAGAATGTTCTTGATTGAACATTCTAATGCTGATGTCACAATCACTACTGGGGATTGGAGTTCTAGAACACTGACTTCAAAAAAAAAAAATGTTCCCACCATGTGTCTTTCTTTCCTAAAAAAATGAGGTTTATCTTAATGAGGTTTAAAATTTGGATGAAAGTTAAAAGGTTAGATAACGTATTATCAACGCGGTGCATGCTTTATCTGAAGTTAACTGGATCCCTGTTAATTATTTGCATTGATTGTTCTGTTATTGAAAGAACATCTAAAACGCCTGTTCCAAAAGTGGGCGTGGCTGCCAGAGATGGGGGGGAGGGTCAGGTGAGAGGAAAGAGTGAAGGTATGCAGGCATCTCAACAATATTTGTTCAGGTGTGACTGGAAGCCTGGAGGAAACGCGCGGCTCGTCATCTGCTGTTTTGCCTGAGAGAGACTCGCGGTGCCACCTTTCACACACTTGGTTTACATAGCCCGTTTTCACGCCCCTGCGTCGATTGCGTTCGCCGTCGATTTTATTTTATTATTTTTTTTTGAGTCGCTAGGCGATTCTGAGTACGTCGCTCCAGTCACAACCGCCCCACTGTCGCCAATTCGAAGCCGCGTTTTTGCCTGAAGGGCGACAATGGAAATTTTGTTCGTCTGATAGCCTTCGGCCTCCGAGCAGGCCGGGGGAGAACAAAAGCTGACTTTCACGGTAATGTTAACGAGGGTTCGCTTTGCCTGTATATTAGCGTCTCTCTTTGACCTCCATTTTGTACGAAATGCAGCCGGCTTGTCAATAACGATGGGGCAGCAGAATAATAAAATGGTGCTATGAGAACTAGGCCTTTTAACTCTAGGTTTGCAGGTTCGATTCCCAGGTGGGTCACAATTATTGGACCCTTGAGCAAGGCACTTAACTGTATAAATGATTTGATAAAATGCGTGTTAGACCACTAAATGCAATGTCAAGATAAATCATTGCCACATTCAGGCTACAAGCTGTGAACCCCATTTGTGAGGTCCTTCTGGAGTGTGTGACAAAAGCACCGTGAGAGCACAGGGATAAGGTTTGCTGTTGAGCTGTCAAACACGCGCACACGCGCACACACACATGCATTTACATTTATGCAAACACATGCACGCACACACACAAACATCGGCGAATGGTTGAAAGGTGTCATTCAAAATAATTACATTTTTTTAATGTCCAGCAACGCACATACACAAATGCATATGCATTTATGCAAACACAAAAATACAAAAACACATGAACATACACACACAAAGACACACATTTATAAGAGTTACAGACTCAGGTTGTTGTGTCAAGCACATGCACATACATGCATACATGCACAAAAACATACATACAAACATTGACAGACTTATTGCTATATATCATTTGGAAGAATGGAGTTTGGAATGAATAGGTCATTTGGGAAGTTTGGAACAAACAGCAAGGAGCCCGTTGAGAAGAAGCTATTTCAAAAACGTGCACCCCATCGTCGGTGAGGTTCATGATTTGGGGAGAAAGGTCACGCAGGTGTTCTCAGATGCCACGACCGTCATCCCACACCGCTTCGTAAGACAGGCGTGACACAAATCTTTCTGATGACCCGAGCAAGCAGAGGCGCGTGGGCATCGTAGTCGCCGGATGTCTAGACGTCTGGGTCGAACCCGCTTTGTCGAGCTGTTACGCAGCGATGCCACCCACGGCATGGCGCACGATGCCACCCACGGCATGGCGCACGATGCCACCCGCAGCATGGCGCACGATGCCACCCACGGCATGGCGCACGATGCCACCCGCAGCATGGCGCACGATGACGGCCCGTCTTCAGGGAAGTGGAGGGCAACGGGTGTGTGTGGGCGGGCCCTTCATCATCGTCGTCGCGGCGGCAACTCTGGGGGAATCCCGGCTGTGCGCTGTGCCAACGGCCAAAGGTGCGATCGCGTGGCACGCTTTTCATCGCTACCTGGACGTGAGGTGAGGGTTCGGAACCTGCGGTGTGTGTGTGTGAGTGTGTGTGTGTGGTGTGTGTGTGACTGTGTGTGCATGTGAGTGTGTGTGTGTGGTGTGTGTGTGTGTGAGTGTGTGTGCGTGTGTGTGTGAGTGTGTGCCGGCGCTGAGTCACCGTTAGCCAATCGCAAAGCAGTCAGGTAAACTCACAGGGGAATGTGATGCTTACCTGGCTATGCGGTGAGCGATGGGCTCCACAGGTGCCTGACAGGGGCAGTCATCGTACCCATAGCCTGTTTACACTGCAGGGATTTCATAGGCCCCTGCTCTGGGGAACAGCCAGGACAGGAAGCTCACCTTTTCAGACCCAGGACAGGAAGCTCACCTTCTCAGACCCAGGACAGGAAGCTCACCTTCTCAGACCCAGGACAGGAAGCTCACCTTCTCAGACCCAGGACAGGAAGCTCACCTTCTCAGACCCAGGACAGATGGCTCACCTTTTCAGACCCAGGACAGGAAGCTCACCTTCTCAGACCCAGGACAGGAAGCTCACCTTCTCAGACCCAGGACAGGTAACTCACCTCTTCAGATTACTCCTCAAAGTTTCTGTTTAGAACATTTAAAAAAATATATATATTCATCTAGCAGGTGCCTGTATCAAGATGGTGACACTTATGCTCATAACTTTGTCTATTTCTAGCTCTTGAGGCATTTGCTGAGGGTGTGAAATGTGCTTTTGTTAGTTGATTTTGCTAAAAGCATCCGCTAAATGGCTGATATTGTCATTTGAGGAGAGACTGAGCGGTGTCTTTCACACACAGTGCTGGCTCTGCTCTCGCCTAACCGCATACAAATACACACAAGCTCACTCGCAGGCATTCATTCATCACGATGTTTTTAAGATGAATTCAGAGACGTCGTTGGGAATTTTGCTGAGCATAAATCTTCAAGATCTAATCCAAAAAAAGAATTCTGCGTCCAAAATTCTGATGAGCGAGCATGTGATTTTTACCGAATTTCAAAAGAGATGAGTCATCCACTAATGATGGTAAGCAGGTGGGTGATTTCTGAAGTAATTATCATTTTGCAAAATTGCGAAAATTACCCCAGTTTCCTCGGAAAGGGGAAGTATTGACTCACTTGTCGTGCCACGGCGAATATTTTAGGAAATTTCTGCCCTTTTCACGCTGGCAGAGCAGCATTAACTCAGCGTGACCGAGCTGCCTTGAACTGGAGTAACTGTTTAATAACAAAACACGCCCCCTTCAATGCCTTCCAAAAAAAAAAAGAAAGAAAAAAAACTTGCTTGTCTGACAGGCAGAATGGTGACATGCAAAACCTCAGCTTCTGCTTTCAGGTTCTGGTGTTTTTTTCAGTTTTTTAACAAAGCAAACCAAATGGAAGCCAAACGGAATACTGCAACAGCGGTCGGGTGTGTTACCTGTCGTCCTTTTTAAATGCATTTAAGAGACTCAATTAGGACTTAATAGCCAGGGGCGAAGAGGAAAAGCCGTACTTCGAGATCGGATGTCGTTGTATCCCACGCTGCCCCCCAGGACAGTGCCAAAACTCTGCACTGGGACAAAAGTATCTACGATACTCTTAGTTTTCAGATGCACTTAACATCTTAATTTTGTCGTATATTATGACGATGAATTTTTTAAACCATCGCAAAGTGTGTTTTGTGTTATGATTAATTAATATGTATTTAGGAAGTACTTGTTTATGAATTCTGATTGCATCATTCTGGGGGATTGTAATTCTGAATTTTCTTCTGTTCATGGCATGGGGAAACAACGCACAATAATTAAGATTATTATTATTACCGTCTTTGTACCCAGAGCCTGGGCCCTGATAGAAGCACCTGGATCAGTGGGGATATGACACATTACCTGTGCATTACCTGCAGCAGTTACCAAGGCAATGGTATGTCATAATGGTTAAATGACCTTGTCTTCTATCTCCCTGGTTCGACTCCCACGATTGGGCACTTCTGTGGTATTCTTGAGAAAAGTGCTTAAACTGAATTGCACCAATGGCCATGGGTTAGTTTTAATCACAAAGAAAGTATTAAAACCGTGTCAAGACTTTGTCATCACTGTGGAGCACTGGAAACACGATGCGTTTGTGCCGCCGCAAAGATTCCACCAATCGCACGACCCCTGCAGACCAGGAAAAGGCCCCCTTTCAATGCAATGCACTGACTCAGCCTGTCTCTAAGGGGCGTGGCTTCTAAAGCTGAAGCTTTAACTCTAGACATTCCCCTCCTGGTGACTCACTGTACACCAGGCAAGCTTCAGGGAGGAAGTCTTAGTAATATTGAAAGACTTAGTCAGTTTCTGTTTACCAAGACAGGCACATGGATAAGTCCCAATGGACTGGTCTTTACAGTAAAATTAGCCACAGACCCTATGACTAGTATAACTACCACTCAAGCTACACGTAGGCCAGTAAAACAAACTGCTGACATTGGCTGGAAACGATATGTAAAAGTATCAAATATCGGTTCAAGTAGCAATTTATGTCTCATTTGTCCAGAAACCGGCGCTGTCTGGGGTATATTTTAAACAGCAGATACGGCATGTTAATTCTGTTTGATTCTGTACGATATCACACAGTTATAAGTTATCACGGTGTGACTCCCGGGTTCATTACTGCTGGCGAAACGTAGAAACGCGGCGATGAATTCAAATCCATATTTACATGATGAACGGCAGAAGCGCTGTTCTCACAATCCGCAGAGCCAGTTATGCGGTGGAAAAGAATCAGGATTATGCAAATCCACTGACGTGCGAACACGGCGCGACTGCCTAAACCATCCGATAACCACGCCCCCCCCCCCCCAACAAATTCACTCGTAAATAAAGATTGGGAGGACAAAGGCCTCGTAGCCGAGTCGATTTTAGCTTCACCCCTTTGTCTTTTTCCATCTCAAGAGCTACGTTATTCGGTAATTTATATTGATCTTTTTCATGAGTGTGTGTGTGTGTCTTCACAGCTGCTGCCAGGCACTAAGAGGAAGTGACATCGCCTGCGTTTTGCTCCAGACACCATAGAGCAAGAGCTCCACTTCCTCTTGCAGCCTGGAATGGATTTTTGCTGGGGTTTGCACAAGTTGTCATATGAACCTTGCTCAAAGTTCAAACCGGAAAACCCTTTGTCGATAATGGAATAATGGGTAACATTTAAGCAGTGTGTTTATATAGCACCTTATTGGGGTTTTAAAGCGCTATTCAGTGAGGAACTGGGCTCGCATCGCGCACCCGTATCGCATTGCACCCACCTTGGTGAAAAACGGCAGCCATTTTGTGCTGGAACCCTCCAGCCTACATTGGCTGAGGTGGAAGAGGGAGGGTATTGCTGTGTCAGTCAGTCTGGGAGAGGGTCTCGGCCAGATTCCGGGAGTCTGGTCGGACATTTTGTCCCGGAAAGAGAAACACACGAGCGCAGTGTAATGTAACAGTTAAGGAAAATAGGCTCATAACTAGCAGGGTATGAGCCTATGGGGTTGCGGGTTCAGTTCCCATGAGGGACGCTGCTTTTGCAACACTGAGCCGGGATCCTGATTGAATGTAAAAGACTGTTAGCTCTGTACGTGAGTGCCTTGCTAAACGGCTAAAAAAAAGCACAAATTGAGTAAATCTCTTGAAGTACCTGACCACCCCCCCCAGCGCTGTCAATCACATTTATGATTTATGAACGTGATGCCTTAGCTGGGAAAGTGCCTCGGCGGCATTGAATAGCTTTTGTGAGGTTGAGGAGGCTCTCGTACGAGCTCCCCTCACGTCATTCGCTCGCGGTCCCCTTGGCAACGCAGCATCACTTCAGATTTTCCCTTTCAATTTGCGGAGAGGCCCAAAAGAAAGTCCTCGGCGAGCGGGGGGTTTTTGAAGATCGGGGCGAGAGCGAGGCTTCTTTGTGCGCTGAGGAGATGGGCTTCGCCTTCGTTCCAGTCTGAACTTTACCGTGGGACTCCGGCCCCCAGCTTTAAATCAGGCTCTTCCACTCTCAGGAACCGAAGCAAAACAACCCCCCCCCCCCCCCCCCAAATCCCTTCTTCTACGTTATACCCTGACATTCACCCAATCAGGAACAAGGAAAATAATAACACAACTGCAGAAAGTTAAAAAAAATGAGATAATTTTAAGAGTTAACGTAGCCTTAGCCTTATCATGCAGTCCCAATTCAAAATGGCATTGTTTAAAACGTAGAACCTGCCACGACGGTATGAGTTGCCTTTCTTCAGTCATCTTGTTTAAGTGGAAACTTTCTTGCTCGAAACACAACCAAAACTTCAGTCCCCATGACCACCAAGATCACCACAAAGCTGCCAGAAAAAAAAAAACTTGAAAAAAAAAGAAAATTATATAAGCTTTTTTGTTAAATGCTGGGATCTTTCAAACTTTCAGACTGCCTATAACATTCTTCAGAAAAGTTAGACTACTTCTTCCCTTTGAAGCAGCATTGTGGTTTAATTGTTTGAAACAATTCCATTGTTTCAGTTCAATTTGGTTTTATTTGTATTTCCCCATTTACAGAGACACTGGCAAAAAAAGGCCTTCTGTGATTGTGTGTGCTTTCCTCTGGGGCGGGATGGGGTGGGGGGGGCGGGTGGGGTTTAGTGGAAGAGACCGGTGCGCAAGCCTTTCTGTCATTGGCTGACCTCGGAACGGTGATGTCACCTCTTTGGCAGACCGCCGTGATCTTTGGGCCTGATCAGCAATTCCGCTGTCAGCAGCCAATGGGCTTTCGGCGCACGGGGACAGGAGGGGTGATGTCATCCGGTGAGGAATGCGCACAGGCGGGCCAGGGGGGCTTGTGTGTCACGCTCTGCTATTGTTTAAAAGGACTACATCTCTGACACGGCTGACGGCCAGCCCTGTGTGTGCGCGCGCATGTTTGTGTTCGCGAAGACAAAGGTGTGTGTGTGCGTGTGTGTGTGTGCGCGTGTGTGCGTGCGCGTGTGTGTGTGCACCTCTGCTTATGAGATCAGTAAAGTCTGAGTTTGTGCATGCCTCGCTTACCTGTGTTATGCGTCTACAAGCGAGCATGTGTGTATGTCTGTGCGTGTCTGTGTAAGTGCAAGTGTGCGTGCGTGTGTGTGTGTGTGTGCGTGCGTGTCTGAGTGTGCGTGCGTGTGTGTGTGTGTGTGTGTGTGTGTGTGTGCGTGCGTGTGTGTGTGCGTGCGTGTCTGAGTGTGTGTGTGAGTGTGTGTGTGTGTGTGTGTGTGTGCGTGCATACGCATGTGTGAGTGCACATGCGCATGTATGCAGGATATCTTTGTACAGATCCACCTGTACTTAGCGTCAGGTTTGGATGTCAGGTAGCAATATGGGGTCTGGGGTTGTGCTTATGTGCCTAAGAGTAAAAAGTCTACTCAGTGAAATGAGCAGTGTGTTTTATCACCAGAGCGGGGGGAGCGGTGGGGGGGATTTTTGGTCACGTTTGGTGTGCGGGGCATGCAAATGAGCTGCTGCGGTTGGGGGTGGGGGTGGGGGCGGGGGGGCGCGAGGGGCAGGGGAGGTTGTACTCTCACTGGCTGCTGGAGTTTTACCTTTAGTCATATCTGAAAGAGAGTGACAGGCCGGTAGAGTTGGAGAGAATATAAGGAGGGGTGGGGGCCGGTGGGGGGGGGGGGGGGGGGGGGGGGGGGGGGGGGGGGGGGGGGGGGGGGGGGTTGTTGGGGGGGGGGCAAAGAACAGGTGGAGTGCTGATTTAGGGAAATGCTGCTCGGTGTGGGGGGAGGGGGGGGGGGGGGGGGGTTTCCCCATGGTTCTGAAACACATGCATTGCGTGGTTAGCATGACAGGA
>CM045883.1:80922501-80937501 GCA_025169545.1 Anguilla japonica | reverse complement strand
GTGGTGGGGGGGGGGGGGGGCAATGCTGGGGTGGGGGGGGTGCTGTTGGGGTTCTTCTGAACGCGAACTCTGTGACTGAGTTCCATGCCATTGTGGGCGATGGTATTGGCGGTGGTGTGTAATCCCCAGTAATTTCCCACAATCCCCTTCGGCTGGCTTTCCGAGCAGTCCTGCCAAAGAAGGCTGAGTACCGCCTAGCTTTTCCCACACAACCCACTTACAGCACTAATTTAACTGAGGGGAAAAAAAACTCCCCCACCTCAGAGAAAAGGGGGAGTTGGACCTGCACCCCATTTATACAGCTCAGTTGACAAACACCTCTAGCCTGGTTTCCTTGTGTAATTTTGTTTTTTTTTTTTTTTTTTTTGGCAGATTTCCACTGAACCCACAACCCACAACCCACAGTGTATAATAAATGAGAGTTCACTTTGCGTTAGTACCTTTTATATAGCGCATACTCTTATTACATTTCATTACTGGCCTTTAGCAGAGGCATTTATTCAGAGCAACTTACAGAACTTTTGCTGGACACACAGCACATGAAAACTTCACGGTCAAGCATCTTGCTGAAGAAACAGTTTAGGCCTAGTGCCTTGCTCAACATTAATTACTATAAATTAAATAATAACATCAAGTAACTTTGATGATTTTATTGCACACACAAGCCACACTGCAGCTGAACTGTGCATTCTTCTAATGCAGAATTCAACCATTCAGTCCAATGGACTTTAGGCACAAGGTCGGCAACCCACATGAGTTTGAGTTTGGTGCCACATCTGGCAACCCATTTCCTTATTATTATAATAATAATTATTTAGGCACCTTCTATCATGTGACTGCAGCACTTAGCAAACCCATAATGCCCTTCGCGTTTCCTGAAATTTTGAACCACTCCCTCCAAGCAGCCTGACTCAGTTTAAATGCACGATAAGCACCTCCCTCTCATATGCTGTTGTTGACGCTTGTCACGCAGCAAGATGAACTCTGTCCAGCTGAAACAGGAAACCCCCCCAAAACCAAGAACCAGTTGTTTTGATAGATACTTGTTTTGATGTCAAAATTTTTGATGAAAATACGTTGGCGCACGACACAACGTGACACAGTTTTCGTACAACGCGACCAGACCTGTGTGAAAAAAAAAACACATTTAAAAATACTCTAAAGGTTAAAAACACACTTGTTGAGCAATCCTTAGGAATGATTGCAGGCAGTCCAAAATTTATAGAAAAAAGGGGGCAAAAATTACTATTAAAGAATATTTTCTAAAGAGGCAAAAGCATATGGATGGCTAACACTCAAATAATAAAACTGAGCCGGAGTATTCATGAAATTAATGACTACATAATATTAATAAGAAGTTTTGTTCTCTTGTATTCTTGCCGTGAACTTGGCAGCTGTCACTTTCAGGGCCGCAATTAAATATTTTCCAGCTCTTACGGAAATGGCACTTTATTTTCAGACTTGTGTGGACTGAGGTGATGGCGCACGGTGTTTGATGCTTGGGGAGGGAAGAAGATGTTTTGGCTTCAGATGGACAAAAATGAAGTAGACCAGAGTAACTGAGGAGTTAGCTTTTCTTGTGCATATGTTCATTTGAGGTTGATGTGCTGCTGATGTACAGATATCTCAAACTGTGAACCCTTGATGTCAAATTTAGAAGTAGCGTGTTTAAGGCTATCAGCTGTGTGTGTGTGTGTGTGTGTTTGTGAGTGTGTGTGTGTGTGTATGTGTGTGTCTATGTGTGTGTGTGGGTGTGCGTGTGTGGGTGTGTGTGGGCGTATGTGTGAGTGTGTGTGTGTGTGTGTGTGCATGTGTGTGTGTGTGTGTGTGCGTATGCATGAGTGTGTGTGTGTGTGTCCGTGTGTGTGTGTGTGTGTGTGTGTGTGGTGTGTGTGTGTGTAAGCGTATGAAACCCGATGTCTGGTGGTGTCACCTCTGTACTGCCATTACAGGAAGAGCTTGCCGGGGATCATGGGGTCCTCACAGCTTCACGCCGCAGCTTCACGCCACAGCTTCACACCACAGCTTCACGCCACAAGCCTCGAACGAAAGGAAAGGCAAGGGTCTGCACCCGCTGCAACATATGAACAAGCAAGCAAGCAAGCAAACAAACAGGCAAATAAATTCTATTCTCTGATCTTAGAGTGACTCCTACTGAGCCACTCTTCTTGTGTTCATCACGCCGATCATAGCGTTTAAAAAAAAAAGGAATGACACACAATATCCTCTGCGGTGTTCTGCTAACTCACACCATTTGCGGTGGGCTGAGGCCATTCGGGGTGAACCTCCTCTGACCCCAAGAGTGCCCCTGCTCCACGCACCCAGTGCCCTCTTCCTGTCCCTAAAGCCGAGGAAAGCCGGTCAATGCTCGACTGGGATCGGCGGGTGGAAAAGTCCCAAGATGCCTTTCTTTCCTCGGTAAGACCTGGGGGGGGGACCAATCAGCAGGCTTGAATGGGCATGGATGGAGTCACCGCTCTCGGTTCTGACGCTCACCTCTGGGCCCAAAAAAAACAAAACGAGGTGTATGGAGCACACAGACCTGCACCGGGACCTCGAAACAGGAACTGCAACCACCACCAGATTCTCCATTTCCTGTGGAACAGAATTGCACTTGTGCTTTTAACAACCTATTCGGCTTATGTTTTCCAGAACAACAGCTGGACACTTTTGAAGAAAAAAAGCAGGTTGGTAATTTTCGATCGGACGTGCAGTGCTACTGCCCCACACAGGAAATGACCTCGCAACTTCCAGTTCCCTTAACCGTTACGCTGCGCCGTCCCCACACAAAAGTCACGACGGGCTCGTTCCAATCGCTTATTTTTACCCCCTTGCGTCCTTTCCTCACTCCGCACCCATCGGAGTACTCGAGGAAAGCGAAGTGAGGAAAGGAAAAAAAGAATGAAGGAATCAAGGAAAAATGTGTGTCAGGCAAGTGGAACATCCACATCCGGTCAACCGTCAGATGGTCAAATGGTAAAAAAAGGTGGATCCACAGGTCGATCACTTGTACGTCACGCGTTCTGAAAAAAAAAAAAAAAAGTTACGCAAGGGATGTACTTGCGTTTCTTTGCTCAAGCATCCTTCCGGAGCCTCCTAGCTCCTCGCTCATAGCTCCTTCAAGGAGAATTTCACGGGCTGGAATTTTCGATCGATTTTTCGTGTCAGACGAGAACCAAGGAGACAAGGCTTCACAAAGAAAACTTATGTGGAAATCAGCTTCTGCAATGTTGCCAATAGCTGGGTTTACATGCATAATATTTTTTTTAAAATTCCAAATAGAATTATTCCAAATAGAGATTCAAAATGGACGGATTACTTGAGCACGAGTAAAGCAATCACATCGAGCGTGCGTTTACATGCCTCAGATGTAATCAGCTGTCAGCCGAAATGTTTTTGTGAAGAAAAAAAAATAACCCGAATTTAATGGAAAATGTCGATAGCTCAAATCTTCTTTTTCGCTTCTGCTCCAATGAGCCAGCTCAAGCGTGAATATGAAACCAGAATGTTCAGTTGCCATTCATTCTGCAGTGGGTAATACTTTACAAAAAGGTCACATTGGAATTAACTAATGTAGTTATTAGCTACTAAGTACAGTACATAAATTTTATGCTTAATTAATGTATTTGTATATCATGAATTCATGCTAACAACCACATTAGTGAATGTCAGTTCATGTGACCTTATTGTAAAGTGTTACCCTGAAGTGTGCTTGTCATGAGCTCCTTCACCAGTGTTATTTTTACATTTCATCCATCATCCGTGTTTGATGAGGTTATCTCAATGACGTGTCATGATGAGGTGTCATTGCTTTGGCAGAGCAAAAAGATCTTTAGAGCAAATGACTACTTTAAAATTCTGTTTTAAATTGATGAACGTATATCATGTTCACCGCATCAGGACAGATCAAAAAATAAATTCTCCATGCAGATAGAATGGTTCTGAGGGGAAAACAAAAACTTTTCTGCTTCCTGTACCACAAGATATTTCACCCTGTCTTTCTCCCACTACCTTCTGTTATTTATTTTTGTAAATCGTTTTTTAAAAAAAATACATTTTCTCAAGGTTATTTAACACAAATCCCCAAATGACTTACAGTAGCTCTTTTGAATCAGAAGCTGAAGTAAGTCACCTTGTACTGATATATGGGAAAGTGTATGGTATTAAGGAACTGCAGCAGTTTAAAGAAATTTTTTTTTTTTAAATAGCGTAAAAAAAATACAAAACTTGAAAAATGAATAATGAAATGTAAAAAAATGTAAACGTCAGTGTAAACTCATTTTGCATACACCCCACCTTCACAGCGTTACTTTGCATGTCCACTTTTCATTGGCATCGACGCAAAGATTGATATCATCCCTTTTCAGATGTCCATGTTCCACCAGAAAACATCTTCACACCGATTTGTCTCTAAAATTTTTTACATCCAGTCACAACTGCGAGCTCGCTTCAGTCCCATCCCTGCTGCAATCTCCCCCAATTCAAGAGTGCACACACCGGCACGTGCATTCTCCAAGACACCTATCATCTATCGTCAGCTGCCAGTGCTGTCAATCTACAGGCCACCAGCTGTGGAATCATGGGAATTGTAGTTCATAACACTACCATCACTGTTTTGGACCGCTGTGTAGTGGCTGCAAAAGAGTGACACTGGCATTCAAGACCAAGAGTCACTGTTAAGCAATGGGATGCTGACTAGAATTTTCACTGTCTGGGAAATGAAGTAACACATTTGAATTTAACCAGTAAGACTCCTGGCCACACCTGTCATGGACACTGTCTGCATTTGAATGGGACTGTGGGACCAACAACTGCAAAAAAAGGACAAGGGCCTCAACTGGCTCTGCTTCCAAAAGAAATCTGCATCTGACCAATCAGCAAATTTTATGCAAATTAGGCTGATGATGACCTAGCAGAATGCGTCGGTCAGAGTCTTCGCATCACCATCAGGCGAAGGCAACATTCGCAAAAAAAATAGCACGAAAATCGAATCAGCCAAGACGGCATTTCCTGTTCGCTCTTGGGGACCGAAAGTAGTCGCTGTCAGAACATAAAATTTGCCATTGGGGAGTTTCACTCTTTTAACATTTCCTGTAAGCACTGAAACTCTGAGACGTACTGTAAGTTGAGGAAAAGTTTGAATGAGAAACTCTCTCTGGGCTGCATCGTTGCTCATTGATTCTGCCTGTTGTTGTCTTTGAGTGTGTTCTCCTAGGAACTAGTGGGAGGCAGACGGGACTTCTGCTGGGGGACTGGAGAGAGAGAGAGGGAGAGAGAAAGGGAGGGAGGGGGGAGGAAGAGAAAGAGATAGAAAGAGGAAAGAGAGGGGGAAGAGAGAGAGAGAGAGAAAGAGAGAGAGAGAAAGCTTTATTGTTTCTCTATTCAAGGTGTGTGTGTGTGTGTGTGTGGGTGTGTGGTGGTAGGTTTACACACTTTGTTCAATTTCTGCTGTTGAAGTTTATCCAATGTCATAATTTTAATAATTCATTTTGTACTCAAATTACACAAATGTCAATTGCAAGTTTTTTTATTTGTCAGACTAAAAAAGTCTTGTGTCAACTAGTAAGTTTGAATCTGAATTAATGTTATTAACGACCGTATTTATTTATTTATTTTTGGTTGTGACAACTTGTATGCAGATTGTACATAAAGTATATACGTAATGTAACTGATGGAGAGAGTGTGAGGGGGGAAAATGAGAGAAAAGCAAGAGAAACAGAGAAAGAGAAAGACAGAGACATGACTAAAGTATTATGTTATAATCTATGTACAGGGCCCCCCAAAAGTATGAGAACGATTAAATGAGTGAATTTTGTCAGCAGCTGCAGAGAAGGCCAGTAATGGAATTTTCAAGGAAGACACCAAACAGTTGGTGATGTCAGCTATTGCTAAGCAACCATATTTTAGACTTTATTGCTTTGATTTACTTTCAGGTTCATCTGTTAACGTACTTTTACAAAAAGCCGAACGTGGGGGATTCAACACAAAAACAGATGTTTCTGTAAAAGTGGTAAAACATGCATGCATGTACTGTAAATACCATTAAATGAAAGCTGTCAGTTTTTTTTGTGTGTGTGTGTGTGTGTGTGTTTTTTGTTTGGTGTCATATTCATCTCTTCCCTAGAAAATATACTGTACTTCACCAACCAAAACAAACAACAAAAAACTCATTAGCAATGCAGACAGGCTCATCCAACTCTATCGATTAAGAATAATCTGTTTTTTAATGGGAACAACAGCAATTCGTCACACTGATAATTGTGCTGAGGGTCAGCAGCTGTCCTGAATTAATTCCAGAAGCCGATGCTTATGGAAATAAGTTTCATAAACAACTTTACCCTAATCTGATTATGAGCACAAACAAGCTTCCAGCAGCACATATTTTCTTTTGCATCAAGCAAAATCCAGTGATGTGGGAAACACGTCAATTAGCCGAAGGCTCCAATTCGACAGAGACCAGCAAACATGGTGCCCCTAATGCCCTGGGCTGGGAAACTGGCCTGTTGTATGTTCTCCAAAACCACAGTGGTCCATGAAGTCCATCGATTAAAAAATAATGACTTTTTTTATTTTTGTTTTCTCACAACTACATGGGATCTATCGTCTATCGTTACTGTAAATTATGGGGGAAAAAAAGAGAAAGAAAAGAAAAGAGAAGAAAGGGAAAAACCTCAGATTGTAAAAGCAGAGGGTTAGCACCCCCAGGCTGATTACATAACCCACCTTTCATCATGCAGACATTCATACAAAGCTTCTTTTTTCATTAAATGGAAATCTCTCCCTCTCCAACCTCTCCCTCTTTCTCCCTCTTTCTCTGTCTCTCTCATCCTCTCTGTCTCTCCCTCTCTCTGCCGCTCACTGTTTCTTTCCCTCCCTCCCTCCCTCCCTCCCTCTCTCTTTCTTTCTCTCACGATTCTACATTTTTTGTCTTTCAAAAGCACTTGTGTCTCTTCACGTTGGAGCAGTGTCGAGGAGAGGGGAGGAGGGGGTAAGAGAAGGGAGGAGGGGGTGGGAGCGGGGGGGCTCTGAATCTGTCTTCCAGGAGAGGAAAGACAGTAAGAGAAGAGAGAGAGATAAAGGGAAGAGGTTAGTGAAAGTGGGAACCCTGAGAGAGAAGGAGGGAAGGATATCTTCGAGGGACTGTGCACAGATCCCTTAATAAACAAAGTCAATAAAAACTTAATAAATGCACCGTTTGCTACAGCATTGGATAAAATTTGAGGAATATATGAGGAAAAAACCATGTACAAAATGAAATTTCCATTTAAAATGACATTTTAAAAAAGCTTAAAACTTTTTTGTTTTTTTTTGTTATTGCAAAACCAGCCAGCGTCCTGGACTTGAGTTTAACACCCTAGAAATAACCAGACCCAGAAATTCACTCTCACGGGTTGTGATGAACTTTCCCAGCTCAAATTCCCAACCAGAACGAATGATTATAAAACGCAACGGCGGCAAATAATTATGCAGCGAAATAGTGACTGGCGGGACTAAGCCCCTCCTCCTCTCTACGTCAGCACGTCTTGAGAGAAACTGCTGCCAAACTGCCTATCTCCCTATCAGACTGGTTAGTCCTCTCTCCCTGGGGAAATAATGTACAAATGAATCTTCTAACAGCATGGATCACTATTATTATTATTATTATTATTATTATTCTGTCTTTTGGCTCTAATTTTGTTTGTTCTTTCTCTGAAGATCTCTTTAACCTTTCCTGGAATGTGTCAGGGCTTCCGGGTCTCACGGATATAGAATTTTGAACCATAACAATAAAGACGGTAAACAATAACAAACCGAGGCACACCGTCGCCATGGATACCGGAAAGCCAGGGAATACGACGGGTGAAACTCCTCGCCGGCGTTGATATTGCCCTTGGATGGTTCTGCTGAGAGAGAGGGTTTTTTTTTCTCATACGGTGTACAAATCCAGTCCAAACGTTTTTTGTTTTGTTTTTTGGTGGTTTTTATTATCAATTAAGTGACAAAAATAACAAATAGAGACAATATCTGAACGATGCGGTAATCGGGTAAGGCAGAGATTACTAATGACGTTGGACACATATTTGTTGGCTTCGGATGAATCTTTTGTGAGCAAAAGAATACAATGTGAGAGCTTAATCTCAGAAACCCAGCGGAGTACAAAAACTGCAGAACAAGAGCTGTTATTTTAACCCCCCCCCCCACCTCCTCCTGCCCCACGACCAACAACAGCTGTTATTTTAAACGAAGGGGCCTCTGACTGGACAAAAACAGCATGGGTTAGAGACAGGGGCAGAACCGCGTCTCAATCAAGGAAACGGCAGGAAATGGGGGGTCAGGGCTCAATGGGGGGTGGGGGGGATGAGCCACCTGAGCGGGCGACACTAGGAAGTCCGGAAACTTCCGTCGGTTGAGAGAGATCAGAACTTCCTGGTGATGAGATGCAGAACCCTCCACCGCTCCCAAAACCCCAGAGCTTGGCCAACACCGTCTTTTTACTGACCGTCACAAAACGGGGACTGCGTGGTTCAGTTCCCGCTCACTTTGAGTCTGACAGCGAACACGAGAGCAGAACCTGTCCAGTCGAGAAGTCACTCATTAAATTCAGTAATTTAGGAGCTCTTAGGCGCGATGAAACCCTTCCAGGCTTTTTCAGCTCTGTTAAAAAGTATCTAACTGTAATTAAACCATAATTCACATTGTAAGGGCAAACTATAATAATCTATACCTATAAAACTATGATCGGACAATGTTGTAAAAACGGAAAAGGGAAATATATAATATATGTCATTTTGAAAGTCTAATGGCAGTTCAATCAATCTCTTAGTTTCTGATTTCAAGCCAAGAACCAAAGAACCAAAAATACAAAATAAAAATTAAGCTATGCAGGAACAGTATTCCATGCATGACTGTTCATGACATCACTGCTTGACTGTTCATAACATCACTGCTTGACTGTTTATGATATCACTGCTTGACTGTTCATAACATCACTGCTTGACTGTTTATGACATCACTGCGTGACTGATTATGACATCACTGCGTGACTGATTATGACATCACTGCATGAGTGATTATGACATCACTGCCTAACTGTGTATTGCATCACTGAATGGCTGTTTATGACATCAACACGTGACTGTTTAATGCTTCAGTACCTGTTGCACTGCATTGCAGTTTGACACTGCACTCCATAATCTTCCTAATTGCTCTATTGCTTGTCATTAGATTAATATTGTTGCTGTTTATTACCATCAGGTTTTGCTGTTTCAGCCGGGAACAGATGAGGACCTCGAGGATAGGTCTTATGTGACGTGTTAAGCATATGGATTTCATTGTGTTGTTTTATTTGTGTTTTGGGGGTCAGGGGCCAACGAGGAGCTAGCAGAATGTTGTAGAAAGTTAATTTATTTGATCTAATTCATTAAATTTAACTGCCCAATATAAGTCATTTATTGGCTATGGAGTACACACACGCACCATGTTCCCAAGGCTGCTAATGAAAAAGCAACACAAAAAATAAAAATAATTAAAAGCCTGCAGACACTGCAGCCCTGCATGAGCAGGGTTTGAGATCCATGTAGGAGAAAAGAACAGGAGAGGAGGTCAGGATAGAGGAGAGGAGGGTTGGGGGAGGGGAGAGGAGAGGAGAAGTGAGGAGAGGAGGGGAGAGGAGAGGAGGACAGGATAGAGGAGGGGAGAGGAGAGGAGGACAGGATAGAGGAGGGGAGAGGAGAGGAGGGCCGGATAGAGCAGAGGTGGGGAGGAGAGAAGAAGAGGACAGGATAGAGGAGGGGAGGGAAAGGGAGAGGAGAGGAGGGCAGGATAGAGGAGAGGAGAGGTGGGTTGGAGGAGAGGAGGGGAGAAGAGAGGAGAAGAGAGGAGAGGAGGGGAAGAGAGGAGGACAGGATAGAGGAGGGGAGGGGAGAGGAGGGCAGGGCAGGATAGAGGAGAGGTGGGGAGGAGAGAAGAAGAGGACAGGATAGAGGAGGGGAGGGAAAGGGAGAGGAGAGGAGGACAGGATAGAGGAGAGGAGGGAAAGGGAGAAGAGAGAGAGCACAGCAGTGGGCTGGTCAGTTTGTCATGGGTGACGTGGCAAAATGTGAGGAGGAATCATAGCTGCTTCACTCCTTTCTCCCCTCGTCCTTGGGAACTCACTACACCATAATGTTACTCCTCATGCTTCAGTGGAGGAACGAAAGGAAAGGTGTTTTATGGCAACAAAATAAAAAACAAAAAAAACTAAAGTGAAAAATGGTTAAAGAAAGACGTCAGACGATGAAGTGTTTTTTTTTTTTGAGAGAAGGAGTAATTGGCTGTTGCCTTTGGTGTGTCACAGGTCAGCTGGTTTTTGTTTCCACCTTAATATCACCGTCCATTTCAGCCCCAAGGCACCAGGAGTAATCAGCTGCTTTCATTGATCAGTTAAGTGCCGAGCAGCAGACTCTTAAACCAGCGGACCCTGCAGCTCTCCAAGAGGAAGACTGAACACCACCAGCCCGTGGGTCTTGTCGTCAAATTCTAACTTTTTTTTTTTTTTTTAGATTATTGACTGCTGAGTATTCCAACTTTCTCATATGTGGGTCAGAGTGCAGAGGCAGACTAAGAAGATGAAGGAGAAGATGTATCCTGGGTAGGCTTAGAGCCAGACTGCGGAGAGGAAGGCTGACGTTTTTGTTTCTGGGGGGGGGGGGGGGGGGGGGGGGGGGGGGGGGGGGGGGGGGGGGGGGGGGGGGGGGGGGGGGGGGGGGGGGCCGGAGGGGGGGGGGTCAGCACAGGACAGAATGTCAGGAACGGCTTGCAACTGCAATTGGTTTACAAATGATACATCTTAACATCTGAGCCATGTAATGACTTGGTGGTAATGTTGGTGATGGTGGTTGGGGGCGGGTGGGGTGTAAAAGGGACCCCTTTTACTGAACAGTAAAAGGGATTTAAACAGGAGTTTTCCTGGCGTGTCTTGTGTTGGAATTGTGCATTGTGCTGAAAATTCTGCTTACCCCTTTAAGGTGTGAGACCACAAATATGCGATTAGAATGTTCTTAACTGAACATTCTATTGCTGAAGTCACAATCACTGCCGGCAATTGAAAGCAATGGAGTTCTAGAACACTAGGGTCAGAATTTTGAAAAAAAATATTCTGAGAAACCTACTCTCCAAAGGCACAATGTAGACAGTCAGTCTTCTTTAACAAAACAAAACCTTCTTTCGTCCGTGGACTTGGGCACGGAAAGACGGTGTGATTTCTGTTTTTGTTTTTGTTTTACGCACTGTTTCATCACGCTCTCTGCCCTCGCTTGTTTATCGAGCTCTCCTTTAATCTTTATGACTGATGGCATTGTGGGCTTCTTGCCTGAGGAACGCACAGTGGCCCCCCCTGTCTGCTTTGGAAGGGCTAATCTTAATTGGAAATGCGCGCATGGCGTTGGAGATAGCTGGGTAGAGGTCCGCGAGGAACCGGGGTTTGCACACGTCCTATCGGCCTATCAGAACTGTCCGCAAACTCGGGTCACTTGACAATAAGCCCACACGGAGTGGGGAGGCAGGCGGTGCTTTGGAGGGGGGGGGGGGGGGGGGGGGGGGGGGGGGGGGGGGGGGGGTGGGGGGGGGGGGGTGTATAGAGGGGGCGTACTCTCTTCTCTTCCTCAATTTCCCTTCTTTTTCTCTCTTCAATGCCTAAAATAAACAAGGAAGAAGGAAGAGGTTTTAAAAAAAAACAGTGAGTTTCTTTTCAGGGTGGGGTAATGAGGGGACAGAGTGGTGGGTGGGTGACTGAAATCTCTCTGTTTTTTTATGGGGGGGGAAAACGACAGAGGTTATTATGTCATCAGAGGTCAGTGCAAGCTGTGGGTATGACATCATGCTTCAGGGATGTGAGGTGGGATTAGACTGTGAATGCAGGGAACAGACAGCAACACAAACAGAGATTATGAGCCCACCCTCACCCCCACCCCACACAAGCTGGGGTTTACAGGAGGGCCATAGTCGTGGGTGGGGAGGCAGGGGGGGGTGCAATGGCACACAGGATGTCTGATGGGGCATTAGGGGCAGTGACAGAGACAGAGGCAGGAAGTGTGTGTGTGTGCGTGTGTCTGTGTGTTTTGCAGATTTTGTGTCCCCTGGATTGTCCCGTGAAACAGTTTAGTGATTCTCACTTGATGATATTCTGTATACTCTCTCAGTCTGTCTCTCTCTCTCTGTCAGTTGTTCACATGTGTGATGCCATCTGTGTGTGTGTGTGTGTGTGTGCATTTATGTGTGTGTGTCTATCTGTCTTTCTGGTCTATCTGAGTGTGTGTATATCTCAAATGTTTGTATATTTTGTATATCATTATGATTTAATAGCCGTAAAGTTGCCAAGTGTTTCCCGTAAGTCCTTAAAACTTATTTACATTAGATCCCACCACCCCCCCCCCCCCCACCACCCCCCCCCCCCCGACCCCACACCTATGCCTTCCAGTCAGTCTCCACAGCCTCACCAGGCTCATCCCGCAAACTATAACTATAAATAAACTATGTGCAATGATGCACAAGCAAGCCCGCTGTCGCTACCTCATATTTTACATTCACATTTCATGCATTTAGCTGCCACTCTTATCCAGAGCAACGCAGGCAGCTTAACTGACATGCTTTCATATGCAATCCTTTAATGCAGGCATTAATTGCAGTAATTCAGATCGCGTACTTGCTCAAGGTTACAGCACCAGTGTCTTCTTTTCTACGTACGTCTACGCACCATAGAATGACTATAGATATAATTGTCTGTGTTAGCTCTACAACTTTATGACATTTTTTTTATGTGCGCTTCCATACCGATGACATCACTGTTGGTGTTTTTTAAAAAACAAAAAACAAAACTGTTTTAGTCATGTGACCTTACATGCCATGCTCTTCCTCCTTCTCTTCATACCTGACGAAGTATCACACAGTGTCTTTATTCACCTCAGTTATTGTTTCTCTTGTGCACCAGTGACAAGCCCATTTTTCACGTGTGCATTTAGTTGTTGAGTGCCTGGCATGGAATCAAAAAGCTTAGATCTTAGAAGCTGAGATCAAAATCTTAGATTTAGCACAGCCCAGTTCCCCGACTGTTTTGACACACCCCCAATCACCACGGGTCAGTGTCTGGTTTTGGTAATGGGTAACTGTGCCAGCTAAGATTGCAGAGAAGAGGCCACAGTTTCAGATGTGTAAACAAGGGCCTGCAGGTTCAAATCTCATTTTTTAATTAAATAAAATAATGTTTCTACAAACAGAAACAGGAGCTTACTGAAGGAGTTTTTATAATGACAACAATGGCATTTCTTTGAAATGGTACAGAATAAACCATACCTTTGGAACCAGCTGGAGAGCTAAACAGCACTTTTGATTTAAACGGTCCAAAAAATGTGCCTGTTAGTCCAAAAGAAGGCATAAACTGAATTTCAGAATTCAACACATTAGCAGAATATCCTAAAATCAGGGCAACAGCTTGTGCTTCTGACAGAGCAGTTGTTCTGAATTTTATGACTGTTCTGAAGTCTTTATATAAGTCTTTGGGTTTAGCTCTTAGCAGCAGCTGCTACAGTAGTATATTATCATGCTGTGAAACTCAGCAAATCATCAGTCTGAAGATCATCAAACATTTTGTCTGGGAAATGGATAAAAAAAAGTGAATAGCATCTTTACTTTCATCCAAATATCCAGTTAACCGCACCTTTAAAAATGTATGACACGTTTATGCTTTCAAATGATTCACATTTCCTTGCTCTGTTTTTTCACTTCGAAAAAAAAACAAAAAAAAAAAAACTGCAAAGCTTGCATTATGACCAGCATACAGGGAATACCTTCCCTGATTAATAATGCTGTTTCAGACAGGGACCGGGATTGGGTGGGAGAGGGTTGGGGGGCTGCCAGCTCCAGTCCAGGAAGCAGAGACCCGAGCATGAGGAGGCACAGCCAACAGAGAATGTGTGTAAGAAGGAACATGCACACAGGCACACACGTACGCATGCATGCACGCACACACACACACACACACATGCATGTATGCACATACACACACACAGGTTAATTTTTATAAATTTATCACTGCTCATGACACCAGGAGAATATAACGAAATTGACACAGTGGTTCAGATCCAAGGCTCATAAAGTAAAAGTGTTCCACAGCATTTTGTTCCAATCATCACCTGGATACTTAGCAAAGTTCTTCTGCCAGGAGGCAGAACAAATTAGTGACATCAGCTAGCTGGAACAAACCCATGGCAGGGCTCTTCATTTACGACCCCTGGACTTTCCACCTCTACAAGGCAGGCGGTGTAAAAATGATGACCTCATTCAGTGAGGACAAGGGCTGTGTCAATAAAGCATTAAGCCACAGCACCACATTAGCAAGCAAAATGTGCTACGCTGCATCTCAGTCTGTGTGCTGTCAGAGAGGAAATGTGAAGAACAGCGAGGATCAGTAAGCATGAGGATCACATTGCCAATCTGGCGACCCCCCCCCCTCCCCAGGTCTTGATTCAATCATAATTTATCCTCAGTTTTCTTTCAGATATATCAATGTTAGTTTTTTTTTGTTATCATTATTTTTTTGGATGTGATATGACGGATGGATAAGCGAACTCACGATCGTGGCCTGGACAGGAAGTGAACTTCAACAAAAGCGCGGGACGAACAACGGAAGGTTTGGCAGCGTGGGCGAACGCGCGGTGCACCACAGGGGGGGCGGATGAAAATGCGTCCCGTAGCCGTGAGGTAAACGCGGAACGCCTATTCTACTGTCCAAATAAGGGACGATTCCGATGTGCGTGATGGCTGGCAACCGTAAATAAAGCTAGCAACAGTAACTGGAAAGGTGATTCATCGTTTCCATCAATTGTGAAATTGGACATTGAAAAAGGGAGGGGATGTAACAACAATTCAAAAGCAAAAGAATAATGTTGCTGTTTAAACTGCTTTTAGAAGGCTGGATTTTGTAGCGCGTTGATTTTAGAATGTTAAAAGGCCTGAGGTATTCCTTTACTGAAAAATAATGCCCAC
>CM045883.1:80902501-80920001 GCA_025169545.1 Anguilla japonica | reverse complement strand
TACGAGGAGGCAGAGTTTGTCCGCCACCTTGCCTGTGGTGGATTGGGCTGATTTATCTGAGGGGCCTCTGTTTACTGTTCTCTTGTCCCTCCAAAGCAGGCCAGTTGTGCTGGGCTCTGGGCTGAGTGCCTGGCTTTGGTGGGGAGGGGGGGGGGGGGGGGGGGGGATGGGAGGGAGTGGTGAGAGGGGTCTGTTCCTGGTCCCAGAGGTCTACTTAAGGACCCATCAGGATTCCACAGGACCCAAACCACCCCCACCCTCCCACCCCACCACTCCACTCCGCCAGAAGGCTAGAACGATTTCCCTCATTCCATTATCCACAAAATGAAATGCCACTTACCGACTCGGCAGAGAAGTCAAAAGTGGCTTCTGGTTAAGAGCATCGGAAATCTGCATCAACAGCAGCAACAAACAGGCAAAAACACAGTCAAATGTACGTTTGTTTAACTCTTTGAAGATCAGTTTTTAAAAAAAAAAAAATTCCTAAATCAGTGTTCTAGAACGCCATTGCGTTCAATCACCAGTAGGACTAGTGATTGTGACATCAGCATTAGAACGTACAGTTCTCACAACATTCTGATCACATATTTGTGATCTCACATCTTGAAGGGTTCATACACCTTTCCAGGACTGGTCTGCTCCCTGGCTCAGAGGCACAGATAAGGAATTTCACCGTCCGTCTCCGACGCGGCTGAAATCGATTCCCCGGTGACCCAGAGAGGGACGGTACCTTTCTCCTCGACGGTAGTCAGGGTCAGTGAGACCGTAGCGTAGGCCCGTTCGTGTCACACTGCTGATTTTACCCTCGGGAAAAAAAAACATAAACTATCCTCTCCACTAGCCTGCCAGTCAGACGTTTCCTTCTGAGGAAGCCAAATTCCTTTGGTGTTGACAGCACGGTCCCGACTGAGTTTTATAGGTCGTCCTCTGAGTCTGTTTCAACTTTTGCAGTCATCTGCTGGTTTTCTAATCCGACTAAAATAAAATAAAAATGTTTTTAAAAAAAAAATTTTTTAAAAAAACTAATTGCAGAAAGTGGTGAACATCTGCTAAAAAAATTACAGGGATGTCTGAACATGAATTTTAGAGAAGCCACATCAAGCATAAGCCCGCTGCTATCCCAACTGGCCAAGCCCACCTGCTATACCCAGAATTCAAAGTGCTATCTTGTGTTAAAGAATGTAGCCTATGTAACCCCTGCTAAAACCTACCAGAGCTGAACCCAAGTTCGTATATATGGCCACTGAAGTTGAATGGGTTAATCTTCATCTTCTTTTTAATTAAACCATTTGCTTTTTTTTTTGCTGAATTAGCACAAGTTCTAAATTGATCTCGTTCATAAATAATCAATTTTTTCGTATTTTCCCCTTCCTGTAATGTTATGGAATCGAGCTACTGCAACAGAGCACCGTTTGGAGATATTACATGCATTACATTACAGGCATATGGCAGACGCTCTTATCCAGAGCGACGTACAACAAAGTGTATAACCATAACCAGGAACGAGTATGACGAAAACCCTAGAGAGAAGTGCCGGTCCAAGTGCAGGGAACAACCGCATAGTTCAACTTGGACCCTGTAGGTTAAACTGATTAACTCTAACACAAACGAGAACAGCAACAACGCACAAGCAGTAGTTAAGACAATTGCATTAACTAAGTCACCTACGAAACAGCTACGTAGTTACAACCCTAAGCTTACTGTCAATTAAGAGATCACAGGGAGGTAGGGAGGGGTGGGGGGAGGTGCAGCCTGAAGAGGTGAGTGACAACAGAGATCCACTGAACTGGAGCCGGTTTCACAAAGCAGGATTGCTGAGTGAGCTGGATAGCTGCTCTGAGTAAAACCCGGATCCCTTCCTGAATCTGGAAACATGGACTGCAGTTCCAGGTTTTACTTGGCGCAGTTATCCAGCTAACTCAGCGATCCCTCTTTATGATACAGGGCCCTAATACTGAACCGAACACTTGGCTGTCCTTAAACCTTGATGAGATTCTGGTGTGACTGCCGCTCTGTCACATTTAGAATGATGGATGGCTCTCTGGTGTCTCAGCCCTGTTGAAATGCTGCCGTATAACACTTAGGGAACCGGGCTTATAACGCCAAGGTTGTCGGTTCGATTCCCACCCAGAGATTGTCCATTTTACCCTTGAGCGAGCTACGCAGTGACAAGTTCTGTATTAAATCAGCTCTTACAGGGTACATATGGTCTCTATTTGACTCATATGTACTCTGATATCAGAGTTGAATTAACACCAGACATCTTACTGTGTACTCAACTGGAATAGTTTCAATAAAAAAAAAATATCCACTGTATTAATGGATTGTACGTAAAACTGTACAGTAATCTCTGTTTATTGCTCTGGGTAAGAGCGTCTGTTCGACGCTGAAATGTAATGTGGTGAGGAACGGAACCCCCCCCATCCCCCCCCCCATCCTCCCCCACCACACCATCCCACAAAAAGAAAACCCATTATACCAGCCCAGCTGATAAAGGCCGCTAATTTGCCAAGAATGAATGGGTCTGCTCTCCTAATTCAGTTGCGGGACAACTCTCTCTAATCTCACTCTCTCTCTCTCTCTCTCTCTCTCTCTCTCTCTCTCTCTCTCTCTCTCTCTCTCTCTCTCTCTCTCTCTCTCTCTCTCTCTCTCTCTCTCTCTCTCTCTCTCTCTCCTCTCTCTCTCTCTCTCTCGCTCTCTCTCTCTCATAATGTCCTGGCGCTCTGGTGAGAGCGGTACGGAGTCAGGTACAGCATGGTTAGGGTCTGGCTGTCAGCGATACCGTCCTGCCCGGAGACAGACTGGGTCTGTGCTTAATCTCGGTGTTAATGACAGAGAGAGAGAGAGAGATGAGGAAGCGCTTAACGTCGCTTTGCGTGGCTTAACCTCGCTGAACGTTTTTAATAATCTGTGAGTTCTGTGCCTTCGGAGCCGTGACTCAGACTCATTAGCCCTGACCAGAGGATAAATAGCTGTTATTATCTGAGCGCTACGGCTAATGAGCACTCATCCACTGCAGCTCTGACACAGGGGAGAGCTTTTACACGCACGCACACACGCACTCACACACACACTCACATGCACACACACGCACACGCACACACTTACACACACACACACACACATGCACGCACACACGCACGCACACACGCACTCACACGCACACTCACACGCACACGCACGCACCCGCACACACTCACATGCACACGCACATGCACACACGCACGCACACGCACACTCACACACACACGCACACGCACACACACACACACACACACTCACACACACACTCACGCACACACACACACGCACGCACACCCACACACACTCACACACACACTCACACGCACACACACGCACACGCACACACGCACACACACACACACACACATGCACGCACACACGCACGCACACACTCACACGCACACACGCACTCACACGCACACTCACACGCACCCGCACACACTCACATGCACACGCACATGCACACACGCACGCACACGCACACTCACACACACACACACACGCACACGCACACACACACACACACACACACACTCACACGCACACGCACGCACACACGCACACACACACTTACACGCACTCCTCAACACATTACTCACACGACGCACACACATGCACACTGCAAACGCACCACACACACTCCCTGACACCCACACTTACATGCACGAGCACTCAAAAGCACACACTTACACGCACGCAAAGTACCACGCGCATGCACACCCAGGAACACTTTTCACAGGAACTACACGCACACGTTCCTTCAGCCCATTGTTGTCTGTGTTTCCACTGCGGTCTAAAGTCCCGCGAAGATTAGGCAAATTAGCCCGCTGACGTATGAAAAAGCGACGTCGTCGTCCGTCTGTCGTATGATTTCTTCTGTAACTCCATACTGCCACCGAAGTACGTTATTTTCCAATAACCGGGACAGCCCGAGGGGTTTATTCCACTTATACAACGGGTTACCAATAATGACTATATATGGTTACTTTAGTAGGCTATTTGTTGATTTTTATCGACTTAATCACCTGAAATTGAAATATTTTTCCGCGGCCATTTGTGCATATTATTTTACCGTTGTCAAGCAACACTCTCGTTGGTACTTCGACTTGGACCGTTGTTATGCAACTAACAGGAAATAACAGACCAATATAGATTGTAAATGTTTTATATACCCTCTCAAACACATTCATTACATTTTGTTTTTTATGCGTACATCCACTTTCATGTCTTGACACCCGAGGCGACAGAATGCATTCACATTCCACAAATAACTGGTAACAACATGGCAGGAAACATGCACACGTCGTAAACAATTGGCTGTTGAATTTATTAATTCGACTGTCATCGTCATTTCCATATAATCGCAAAATGACAAGAATAAATAGAATGAAAACTCGGAATTGCGTGGGAAATTTAAATTAATACCGTTTGCTTTCATCTTTTAAAGTTACTGCTAGCGGAGCAGCTAAATACTTGAAGTGTGCCCTCCAGATGCGAACCATGCACCATAGATTAGTCCGTATGTCTAGTCTTCCTGGTCTTTTTGTGGAATTGAACAATCGCAGAGTAAAATTGTGGCAGTTTGAAAAAGCAAAATGGACAATTACTAGAATTAACCTGTTATTTTACCCTGACAAAAAGTGCGGAAGGTGATTTCCAGTTTGCTTTTACTGTATCCCAAACGTAAATTACGCATAACTACCGCATACCTCACATAACTGTATCAAACGTTTTGAGTCAATTACAACGGGCTAACAAAGAAAATCCGGAAGAAAATATTCAGCAACCGAATTAATCCGTTTGAATGTTTTGGTACTGTCCCAGCACGAATGCTTGATATTTTATAAAACAGACTTAATGCTAAAGCAAGAAAAGAACAGAAGAGCACACAAAATAATCCTCAATCTTAATTTCTTATCTGTAGACGTTGGCAGGCTATAACCAAAAGTAGGCTACTGCGCCGCATAACATAATGTCTGAATTCAAGTTATTTGCGGCTGCAGATTTTTAAAAATGGCGGTTGAAATAAAATGCTGCGAGTAGGCTACTCGACCAATCAGAAATGTTCAGCGCTTGCGCCCCACCCCAAAAGTTCCTGTACTTTTCGAAAGTACCACCCCCCGAGCAGGTACTTTTTTGGGGGTAAAATTAAGTCCCCTGGTTCCTGCGGTGGAAACGCACTGAGTTCCTCAAAAGGTTCCTAGTTCCTGGGGAAAGTTCCTGCGGTGGAAACGCGGCATAAGGTAGTGACACAGGAGAGCAAGCTTTCCTTTGCCAGGTCAGGCATGAAAATGGTTGCTGATGCATGTCGGAAAACTTGGCTCTGTTTTTGTGTTTAGGGTCTCGTGTTCTCTGTCTATCTCTCTCTGTCTCTGTCTCTCTCTGTCTTTCTAACACACACACACACACAACACACACATACTCACACACACCTCCGCTTCATTTTCTTTTCAAACTAGCATTCTTAAATGTTTTTTTAGGAAGAGGAAGAGGAGAGTTAATTATCTGTCCTCCTCCTCTTCCTCGTCTGTCTGATACTGACAGACAAGTACTGCAGTCTGCCCTTTAGGGCTGTCTGGAATATTCTCCCCTCTCTTCCTTTTTCCTCCTCCTCCTCCTCTTCATGTGCATGCGTGTGTGTGTGTGTGTGTGTGTGTGTGTGGTGTGTGAGTGTGTGCGTGTTTGTGTGTGTGCGCGTGTGCATGTGTGTGTGTGTGGTGTGTGTGTGTGTGTGTGTGTGTGCGTGTGCGTGTGCATGTGCATGTTTGTGTGTGTGGTGTGTGAGTGTGTGCGTGTTTGTGTGTGTGAGTGTGTGCATGTATGTGTGTGTGTGTGCGCACGCGCGCGTGTGTGTGTGTGTGTGTGTGTGTGTGTGTGTGTGTGTGCATGTGTGTGTGCATGTGCATGTGCATGTTTGTGTGTGTGGGTGTGTGAATGTGTGCGTGTTTGTGTGTGTGAGTGTGTGCATGTATGTGTGTGTGTGCGTGTTTGTGTGTGTGAGTGTGTGCATGCATGTGTGTGTGCGTGCGTGCGTGCGTGCGTGCGTGCGTGTGTGCGTGTGTGTGTGGGTGTGTGAGTGTGTGCGTGTTTGTGTGTGTGTGTGTGTGTGTTTGCGGGTGTGTGCGTGTGTGTGTGTGTGTGTGTGTGTGTGTGTTGGGGGGACTTGTGTAAGTTCAGACCTCACATTTTCCGAAGATGACTATCGCTTTGAAATCAGAGAGTAGAAAATGAGGTGGCCAGGAAAAACCGGGGAACATCTGGCTCGTGTTTTCTGTTAAAACACCGCCGCAGTTCACCAGTCCACATGAAAGATGATGATGCTCACTCGGGAGGAGGCAGTTAATCAGCATGATAAAAACATCCCTCGTGTTCCAGCTCTCGAAAGCTCGTGCGCTCAACAGGCAATTACAAACCTGTCAAACGTCCTCCGCAAAGCGTCTGGCTAGGCTGTCATTTTTCAGTTACAGCAGGAGATTACTAAAAAGCTTCATTCAGAATTGTACATCATATACACGGGCTGCAACGTTTCAGTGAGAATATTACTTTCTGTGCTGTATGTGCACGGTATAATGCTCAGTTATTTATATACGGGTTGATTCGCCAGCCTATAAATGTGTCAGAATTACACTGCGTATCTGACCAGCATGTGATGCGCCCTCAAAGTGTTGGACATTATGCAGAAGTAGGCTATAATATTGGTGTTGGGCTTGTACATTAAATGGACTGCATTCATATAGTGCTTTTATCCAAAGCGCTTTACAATTGATGCCTCACATTCACCAGAGCAATTAGGGGTTAGGTGTCTTGCTCAGGGACACTTCGACACGCCCAGGGCGGGGGGATCGAACCAGCAACCCTCCGACTGCCAGACAACCGCTCTTACCTCCTGAGCTATGTCGCCCCAATACATTTCCAGACCTATGTTTACATTTGAATCTTAAATGGTAAATGTACATGGTACACGGTGTTTTCACAGCTAGACCAGGATGTTTTCATTGTAACCGCAGGCTGTGTAAAGCGGGCTCTGGACGCTTAATTTTCAGCCGGACGCTAAACGTCGTCCGACCGGAGTTCTAACCCTCTGTCAGAGAGCCGCCCGTTAAATCTGGCCTGGCCCGTAACGTCGCGGAGACAGTACGCCACGTGTGACCCCCGGGGGGGGGGAAGGGCCCGGTGAGATCGCGCTGGGTTTCACGTTTCCACCCCTCCCCCGGGGGTAATTAAACACGCGGGTTTAACGAGGAGCCGTTAAACGCCAGAGCTAAAAGCTTCGCTAACGTTCGCGTCGGAACCCGGGGAGAGCTTTACGGCCGGGCCCGGTGACGCGATCCCTCTCGCGACGGGCCGCCGCTCGGGCGCGCGCGATTTCTGCTCTCTCCTTCAGTTGAACTCGGAAGGACGGTAAATCATATCATAAAATTAAAAAAAAAAAAAAAAAAAAAAAAAAAATTTAACTGAACTTATGTTTATGTCGTCTGCAGCAGCTGCCAAAATCTGGAACCGATTTAAATTTTGCGGAGGCGTCACGACACAATCATCAACCCTAAATAACGGACACAACAACTCTCGTCATAAACGTGTAGGACGGCGTGTAGCACAGTGGGTAAGAAACTGGGCTTGTAACCGAAAGGTCGCAGGTTCGATTCCTGGGTAGACACTGCCGTTGTACCCTTGAGCAAGGTACTTAACCTGCATTGCTTCAGTATATATCCAGCTGTATAAATGGATGCTATGTACAAGTTGTGTAAGTCGCTCTGGATAAGAGCGTCTGCTAAATGCCTGTAATGTAAAAAATGTAATAAACATTCCTATAGATCACCCATTACATTACATTACAGTCATTTAGCAGATGCTCTTATTCAGAGCGACTTACACAACTTTTACATTGCGTCCATTTATACAACTGAAGCAATGCAGGCTAAGTACCTTGCTCAAGGGTACAGTGGCAGTGTCCTACCGGGGAATCGGACCTGGGACCTTGTTACAAGACCAGATCCTCACTCATTATACTACACTACCGCCCCATATGCACTGAGTGCACTTTAACCTCACGTTCATAAACTCACTGTTTTATTTCAAATCCAATGCGGTGGAGTACAGATCCAAAACGTTCTTTTGCATTCAACTGTACATGAAGCAGCTTGAGGCTATTAGATAAGCACTGATAAGCACAATGGTCATGACATATCATATAGTGTCACATGCAAAAAGTAGCTGCATCACTCTTTAATGTGTTAGATTAGTCCAGAATCACTGCTTCAACTTTTACCTAAATGTGGAAAAAAAACCCCCCACATATTTTAAACAAGAAGCTGGGCTCTGGTCCTATTTTCAACTTTGTGTGTGAGTGTGTGTGTGTGTGTGTGTGTGTGTACCAAATAGCCACCGCATTATTCACAAACAAATTAAACAGTTGCAAAAACCATTTGTGACCGCTCTTATAAAAGGAGAGAGAGAGAAACAGCAAGACAGAGAGAGAGAGAGAGAGATGAGAGAGAGAGAGAGAGAGATGAAAAAAGCAATTTCATCTTGGCCGGCCGCACATCATTCTCTGCGGCAGTAAGCACAGTTATTATGTTTTGTGGTTTTTTCTATTTTCTGCGGTAAAGTGGATGGAGGACGAGCCTTTTCTCTCTCTCTCTCTCTCTCTCTCTCTCTCTCTCTCTCTCTGTCTCTCTCTCGCTCTCCCTCTCTCTGTCTTTCTCTCTCGCTCTCCCTCTCTCTGTCTTTCTCTCTCGCTTTCCCTCTCTCTGCCTTTCTCTCTCGCTCTCCCTCTCTCTGTCTTTCTCTCTCGCTCTCCATCTCTCCCTCTGGCCTCAGATTTAGGTCACGTCAGGAAAACACTTCCATCTCTGAGGGGAGATTAAGGTTCAGTTTCAGCCCTACTCCCCCTGTGTAATTGAAATGAAACAAATGGATTTGCTGGACCGGGTTCTGTACGGAATGGCAGGGGCCGGGGGGGTCACACAGACCGAGGCTACACAGACCAGGGGGCCACACAGACCTGGGGCCACACAGACTAGGAGCCACACAGACCAGGGGCCACAGAGACTAGGAGGCACACAGAACAGGGGCCACACAGACTTGGGGCCACACAGACTAGGATCCGCACAGACCAGGAGCCACACAGACTAGGGGCCACACAGACCTGGGGCCACACTGACCAGGAGCCACACAGACCAGGGGCCACACAAACTAGGAGCCACACAGATCAGGGGGCCACACAGACCAGGGGCCACACAGACTAGGAGTCACACAGACTAGAAGCCACATAGACCAGGGGCCACACAGACTAGGGGCCACAGGGGACCAGGAGCCACACAGACCGAGGCTACACAGACTAGGAGCCACACAGACCAGGGGACACACAGACTAGGAGCCACACAGGCAAGGGGCCACACAGACCAGGGGCCACACAGACCAGGAGCCACACAGACCAGGGGACACACAGACTAGGAGCCACACAGACCAGGGGCCACACAGACCAGGGGCCACACAGACTAGGAGCCACACAGACCAGCGGCCACACAGACTTGGGGCCACACAGACTAGGATCCGCACAGACCAGGAGCCACACAGACTAGGGGCCACACAGACCTGGGGCCACACTGACCAGGAGCCACACAGACCAGGGGCCACACAAACTAGGAGCCACACAGATCAGGGGGCCACACAGACCAGGGGCCACACAGACTAGGAGTCACACAGACTAGAAGCCACATAGACCAGGGGCCACACAGACTAGGGGCCACAGGGGACCAGGAGCCACACAGACCGAGGCTACACAGACTAGGAGCCACACAGACCAGGGGACACACAGACTAGGAGCCACACAGGCAAGGGGCCACACAGACCAGGGGCCACACAGACCAGGAGCCACACAGACCAGGGGACACACAGACTAGGAGCCACACAGACCAGGGGCCACACAGACCAGGGGCCACACAGACTAGGAGCCACACAGACCAGGGGCCACACAGACCAGGGGCCACACAGACTAGGAGCCACACAGACCAGGGGCCACACAGACTAGGGGCCACACAGACCTGGGGCCACACTGACCAGGAGCCACACAGACCAGGGGCCACACAAACTAGGAGCCACACAGATCAGGGGCCACACAGACCAGGGGCCACACAGACTAGGAGTCACACAGACTAGAAGCCACATAGACCAGGGGCCACACAGACTAGGGGCCACAGGGGACCAGGAGCCACACAGACCGAGGCTACACAGACTAGGGGCCACACAGACCAGGGGACACACAGACTAGGAGCCACACAGGCAAGGGGCCACACAGACCAGGGGCCACACAGACCAGGAGCCACACAGACCAGGGGACACACAGACTAGGAGCCACACAGACCAGGGGCCACACAGACCAGGGGCCACACAGACTAGGAGCCACACAGACCAGGGGCCACACAGACCAGGGGCCACACAGACTAGGAGCCACACAGACCAGGGGCCACACAGACTAGGAGCCACACAGACCGGTGGGCCACACAATCTAGAGGTCACACCGATTAGGGGGTAAAATGCAAACCAGGAGCCACACAGACCAGGGGGCCCCACTCTATCTATTTTCCTCTCTCTCTCTTTCTCTCTTTCAGTTCAATCCAATTCAATTCAATTTGCTTTATTGGCATGACAAAAACACACCATGTTGTATTGCCAAAGCACGCAGTACAGAAGAAAACATCCATTTAACACTCAACAATACTAAAGACTATAAAGAATGAACATTAACCACACATGAAAACAAGAACTTTCCTTTGAATGGAATTTTCTCTCTCCCACTTTCCATTCCTTCTATCTCTTTCTCTTTCTGGCTTTCACTTGCCTCCTTTCTTCATTGTGTTTCTCTCTCCATCTCACACACACACCCTCATTTCAGTGTCTAGCCAGTCGAGGATTTTTGCTATGGTACTGAGGCCTCAAGCGTGAGTTCTTGAGTTTTCGATACACAGCATGAAGTTCCCTCACAGCATAAAACCCGGCTCCTGTGATTTCCTCTGCACGCACCACAATGACCATGACCGCCATCGCAGGGCAGCGGTGAACGCTGTGGGAGTTCTTCATTCTTCACTTTCGCTCCAACACTGAGCTTGCATCACCATGAAGATCAGACCCTGTGTTTCAAAGCCAGCTAGTCCCCAGGCCTGACTAATCAACGCAGACAATGCCCTGTCTGACTCTGCCTGACCTGTTCTGCAGTCTGCCCTTTAGAGATGTCTGGGATATTCTTCCCTCCCATCTCTTTCCATCCTCCTCTTCCTCTTCCTGTGTGTATGTGTGTGTTTATGTGTGTGTGTGTGTGTGTGTGTGTGTGTGTGTCTGTGTGTCTGTGTGTGTGTGTGTGTGTATGAGTGTGTGTGTGTGTGTGTGTGCGTGTGTGAGTGTGTGTGTGTGTGTGTGTGTGTGTGTGTGTGTGTGTGTGTGTGTGTGTGTGTGTGTGCGTGTGTCTGCCATGCACTAATACACGCCCACTGAAGCTTGCTGTGATCATATGCAAATGAGATCCAGTCGTCAAGGCCCCCAGGCCCGATTCATCAAAAACAGATACATCACAGAGACATCATGGTCTGTTGGCCAGACTAATCGGCGCAGACACACCCAAAGTACACAGTCCACTGCTAGTAAACACCCACTGAAGTGCACTCCGATCATATGCAAACGAGATGCAATCATTACGGCCCTCAGGCCTAGGTAATGAGCACACACACGCGCACACAGGCGTGCACACACACACACACACACACACACACACACACGCACACACGCACAAATGCACCCAGCCTTCCGCAGCACATGCCCACTGAGACTCACTCGGATCGTATGCAAATGAGGAACCAATCGTCATGGTTCCCAGGCAAGACTGACATCAAATTCCGGAACTCCGCGGGCAGTGAGAGACCCGGCCAATGGCAAGGCTGCGAACAGAAGAGAGAGAGAATGGGCGAGCGAATAAGTTCACGCCCTTTAAACCCCCCCCCCCCCCCCCCCCATTCATCAGATGTGCTCTTATTTCTTTTCTAAATTGTATTTCTTTTTTTCGGCAAGACTGCTTTTAATTTCACCCTGAATACTTAATGTCCCAAGACAGCAACAGCAGACATGTACAAAAAAAAAGAAAAGAAAATCTGAACAGACAATAATTAAACATTTCCTTTTTTTTTTTACACATTAATGCAGAGACAAGGGGAGGAGGGGCGGCTGGTGAATTTTATTGAGGGGAAATTGATTCCTATCAAAGCGCTCAGCCGAGCTTGTTTATTTTTGGCGCGACGGAGGATAAGAGATGAAAGAGTTAAAAAAAAACACAGAAGACAAGGGGGAGGGGGAGGTGCAGGAGGAGGAGAAGAGACGTTTAAAAAAGAGAGAAGGAGAAGAGCGTCGCGCTCGGCAAAGGAGAGAGAGAGAGAGAGAGAGAGAGAGAGAGAGAGAGGGAGCGCGAGACTTGTGAGGCATGGCTGACCTAGATTCTCCTCCTTCGCTCCGATCCACGGGCCTCATGAATGTTTGATTGTGTCTCTGACAATAGCTGTATTTATACACAACAGCTTTTTTAAATTACCCAGCGGCTGCGGAAAAACAGTCGCTGAATTATCATCCGGATGGGGAGCAAGACGTCTTGTTTACAGCAAAAAAAAAAAAAAGGGAAAAAGTGGATAAATTAATATGAGAACTCCTCCCCCCCCCCCCCCCCCCCCCCCCCCCGTCTCCCCGTCTCCTGTCTCCCTCTCTCGCACCTCCCCTCACCTCGCCGCACCTCCCCCCAAGATGAGCCTCGGCGGACAATCGAAACGTGTCGAGATTTAATGAGCTGCTCTCTCACATCTGTCTCTCAGTGACAGAATTCCAGCTTTGACATGCTGATGCTAACGGACTGTTGAGTGCATGCGTGGACAGTATATCATCCGCCATGCACCACGCACCATGCAGCATGCGCCATGCAGCCTGCAGCATGCAGGGCTGTTTGTGTGGATAACCCTTATAGAAATGGAATATCTTGCAATGTGTCGTGATTTTATTACTTTTTGTTGACAAAATAATGAGACTTGCAGTATATTTCACAGCATAGCAGTGTATTACATGTGTGTATGTGTGTGTGTGTGTGTGTGCATGCGTGTATTTAGTTATATTTGTGGAAGTAGCCATACATTGTGTATTTGTCAATATTCCAGTCTATTGTTACGTTGCAATGTCCTGGTCATATATTTTATTTCAATATATTTTCAGTGCATTACATCCATAAGAGAAAACAAATGTGTACTTTCATTAAATATTTCTTTTTTTTATTTTTATTTTTTAAACATGCGCTTAGCGGGGAATCACGTTAGCGCTCAGCGGGGTGCGAGCGGGAGGACCGGAGCTGTTCGCTGTAACAATGGCGGCACCACACAGCGGCTGTCACAGAGACCGTCCAAAAAAGCGTCCGGTCGGCCGGCCTCCGTGAGAGAGAGAGGCGTGTGGTCCTGGGGAAGAGATGCGCAAGAGAGCCCACCCCCCTACCCGTCCACCCCTCCCCCAAATACCATTCCTCCGAGCTTGCTGTCTCTCGCTGCTCCAGGGGGACTGAAAGAGGGGGAGGGGTTTAGCGTGTTAAAATGGCGGCGCAGTCTCTTCACGGTGGCAGGAAGCGTATGAGCGCGCTCATGAATAATTGAACGGTACGTGCGCCCCGCTTCGCTCTCGCTCTCGGTTGTCATGCCGATGGAACTTCGAAAATCGGCACGGTGATGCAGATGTTGGCGAAATGGGGGGGGGAGAGGAGGGGGTTGGCTGGGGGTTTTAATGGTGGAGGGGTGTAGGCATTTGGTCAGTGCACCTCCCCCATCATCCCTCTCAAACAGTGAACAATCCCCTCCACCAAACCCCATCACTCCCACCAACACCCCCCCTGTGCCCCTTCCTCTCACGCCCCCCCCCCCCCCCTCCCACCGCACCCGAACCCCAGATGATGGCGCAGCAGATTACTGTGCATCAGCCGTTGTCATGGTCACAGAATAAGGGGGGAAAAAAAAACCTTTGCTGGGGTTGCCACGGCAACTATTGAGAGGAGCCAAGACCAGTTCCATGGTCGGCGGTGGCAGTGGCAGAGGTGGGGGGGAGCGGCGGCAGAACTGAGAATGAAATGGCGGACAGATTAAATAGCGAGATTGTCTGTGAGACGGGGTGTGGGCACGCACACACACACACATACACACACACGCACGCATACGCACACGCACACACACACACACACACATGCACACACACACACACACACGCACGCACACGCACACACACACACACGCACACAAACACACACACAAACACACACACGTGTTCGTACCCACAGCTGTTAGTTCCGTACCTATAACCAGACAGAACTGGACGGCGGACTGTAATCTCTAAAAAAAGACCCAGTTTTTTTTTTTTTTTTTTTTTTTTTTTTTTTTTGGCTGCGGTGTGACAGCTGGTTCTAAGGGGAACAACCCACACGACCGTAATAGGTCCTGATATTAAATCACTCGGATCAGCTCGCTCAGCGCAAAACTGACCTTTTTTTTTTTTCTTTAGCAAAAAAAAAAGAGTCATAAAGTTCTGGGGAGGCAGCCGGTGGAGTGAGTGTTTCGTCTTAGAACTTTAAGCCACAAACATCACAGAGGATTTACATTAGAAGGGGAGGGGGAATGTGGAAATGTAGATGAGAGAGGAGGGAGAGGGCTGATCAAACCATCCATTATCTATACCCGCATATCCTGGACAGGGTCCATCCATTATCTATACCCGCTTATCCTGGGCAGGGTCCATCCATTATCTATACCCGCGTATCCAGGGCAGGGTCCATCCATTATCTATACCCGCTTATCCTGGGCAGGGTCCATCCATTATCTATACCCGCTTATCCAAGGCAGGGTCCATCCATTATCTATACCTGCATATCCTGGGCAGGGTCCATCCATTATCTATACCCGCATATCCTGGGCAGTGTCCATCCATTATCTATACCTGCTTATCCTGGGCAGGGTCCATCCATTATCTATACCCGCATATCCTGGACAGGGTCCATCCATTATCTATACCCGCTTATCCTGGGCAGGGTCCATCCATTATCTATACCCGCTTATCCTGGGCAAGGTCCAGTGTGCTTATCAAGGTCCATTCATTATCTATACCCGCTTATCCTGGGCAGTGTCCATTCCATTATCTATACCCGCTTATCCTGGGCAGGGTCCATCCATTATCTACACCCGCTTACCCTGGGCAGGGACGCGGGGGGTACTGGAGCCTATCCCAGCATGCATTGGACAAGAGGCAGGAATATACCCTGGACGGGCTGCCAATCTATCACAGGGAAAGTAGGGAGAGGGGAGATAAGGAACTGAGAAAGACAGAGGAATGAGACAGGACACACAGGAGAGAGGCACTAAAAAAGATGAAGAGATTAACTACAGAGAACAGAGAGGGAGAGCAAGAGAGAGGGAGGGATTTATTTTTACATTCTTTTACTTATTTTGAGCAAGATAGTTTTGTATGAAAGTTTTCTACTACGAACCCATGGCAGTTAAAGTTAAAAAAAAAAAAACTATACAATTAAAGACAGATATAACGATAGATGGACAGATAGAGAGAGACTGACTGAGCGTGAGAGATGAAGAGATCGAGACAGACAGACAGAATGATAGACGGAGATGAAGAAAGAGAAACATAACACAAGAACGCATAATAATGAGGAAAACAGGCCAATGAGTCTGTGCATACTCACCATGAACAGAGAAAGAGAGAGAGACAGACAGAAAGACGAAGTGGTAGATGGAAAGAGAGAGAGAGAGAGAGAGAGAGAGAGACCGAAAGAGAAACGGAGTTATAAAAATAGACAGAGAGGGTGAGATGACAGAAAGTCAGAATGACGGACGGAGAGATGTAGAGAGATGATAGAAAGACAGAATGATGGACAGAGGGGTACAGCGATAGAGCTGGAGAGCTGGCCTGTGACTGCTCGCTGCCACAGCCCAGAGCTCGACCCCCTCTGGACCCCCTAAACCGACCCCCAGCCCCCACTCACACTGGACCGATAGACAAAACCTCTGCCACCCCCCCAATCCTGCTGTTGCCATGGTAACCAGTTGTTGGTTACTGATGGGGGATTGGTTGCTGCCGTGGTGACCGTGGTTTCCAATCAAACTTGTTACAGGGGCCTGGGGAGAGAGAGGGGTGGGGGGCAGGGGGGGGTGGGGGAGCAGGGGGCAAGAGAGAGAGGAGAATGAAAGTGAGAGAGAGTGAGCGAGAGAGACAGAGAGAGACAGAAGGAAAAAAAGAGTGAGAGGGCAGCAGAGATGAGAGAGAGAGAGAGAGAGAAAGATAGAGAGAGGGGGAAAGGACACAGGGCAGAATGAGCACAGAGAAAAAGAGGAAGAAAAGCACAGGGGGGAAACGGAAAGAGATAAGGAGACAGGGAGAAAAGAGAGAGAGAAGGAAAGACAGCGAGAGAAGAGACAGGAAGGACACGGAGGAGAGCGCCGGGGCAGGCTGAGGGAGGAGACAGACCCGCGCTCCTCAGGGGAATTCGGCGGGTGCTGGGGGCGGGGCCCTGCATCAGTGCACAGTCTGAGCCCCCCCCGCCACCTTCTGCAGGGACAAGGGCGGGTCAGGAGAGGAGCAGAGAGGAGAGACAGGAGAAGAGAGGAGAAGAGAGGAGCAGAGAGGAGAGACAGGAGAAGAGAGGAGCAGAGAGGAGTAGACAGGAGAAGAGAGGAGCAGAGAGGAGAAGAGAGGAGAAGAGAGGAGAGACAGGAGAAGAGAGGAGCAGAGAGGAGAGAGATGAGCAGAGAGGAGAGAGAGAAGCAGAGAGGAGCAAGAGAGGAGAGAGAGGAGCAGACAGGAGAGAGATGAGAGAGAGGAGCAGACAGGAGAGAGAGGAGATACAGGAACAGAGAGGAACAGAGAAGAGGAAAGTGGAGAGGAGGAGTAGACAGGAACAGAGAGGAGGGAGAGGAGAGACAGGAGAGAGAGGAGCAGACAGGAGAGACAGGAGCAGAGAGGAGAGAGAGGAGCAGGCAGGAGAGAGAGGAGCAGGCAGGAGAGACAGGAGCAGAGAGGAGCAGACAGGAGAGAGAGGAGCAGAGAGGAGGGAGAGGAGAGAGAGGAGCAAACAGGAGAGAGATGAGAGAGAGGAGCAGACAGGAGAGAGAGGAGCAGGCAGGAGAGACAGGAGCAGAGAGGAGCAGACAGGAGAGAGATGAGAGAGAGGAGCAGAGAGGAGAGAGAGGAGCAGACAGGAGAGAGAGGAGCAGAGAGGAGGGAGAGGAGCAGACAGGAGAGAGAGGAGCAGAGAGGAGCAGGGAGGAGGGAGAGGAGCAGACAGGAGAGAGAGGAGCAGAGAGGAGCAGAGAGGAGGGAGAGGAGCAGACAGGAGAGAGAGGAGCAGAGAGGAGAGAGAGGAGCAGAGAGGAGCAGGCAGGAGAGAGAGGAGCAGACAGGAGCAGAG
>CM045883.1:80832501-80897501 GCA_025169545.1 Anguilla japonica | reverse complement strand
TCATTTCAGCACCGAGGGGCCAGAACAGAACAACATATGTGACCAGGAAGTTTGAGCTCACGGCAGGGGGGGGGGGGGATCCAGGTGCTGTAAGGTGGTGGAATGGAAGTCTTTTTGATGTGTACAGAATGATATTTCGAAGTTATGAATATATATACAGATGCAAGTCCCCGTCCAAACCGCGGGGGCGGCAACTTCCTGTCGCTTCGAATCACCACCTGCCATCGGTTTTTATTGGGAAAGTAACTCAAGGGTTCCTTTAGAAATAGAAGTTTCCTTATTATTGTTCAGAGGATGTTGTATCGTTTCTTGCGCCAACATTTTTCTCGGGAAGTACTACACACATCACACATGCATAATTTATCAACAGCCAGCAAAGCTAAGAGAGAACTATGGGCTCTGCAGTCTCTCAGATTCACTGAGCATGAAGAGACGAAACAAAGCTGTTCTTTTCTGGTTCAGCACCTGGAGTAGGTGCTGTTATAGAGCAGGATGTACGGCCAGGATGCCCTGTAGGATCAGACCCCTGTAAGGCCGGATGCCCTGTAGGATCATACTCCTGTAAGGCCGGATGCCCTGTGGGATCAGACCCCTGTAAGGCCGGATGCCCTGTGGGATCAGACCCCTGTAAGGCCGGATGCCCTGTAGGATCAGACCCCTGTAAGGCCGGATGCCCTGTAGAATCAGACTCCTGTAAGGCCGGATGCCCTGTAGGATCATACCCCTGTAAGGCCGGATGCCCTGTAGGATCGGACCCCTGTAAGGCCGGATGCCCTGTAGGATCAGAGCCCTGAAAGGCCGGATGCCCTGTAGGATCAGAGCCCTGAAAGGCCGGATGCCCTGTAGGATCAGACCCCTGTAAGGCCGGATGCCCTGTAGGATCAGAGCCCTGAAAGGCCGGATACCCCGTAGGATCAGACCACTGTAAGGCCGGATGCCCTGTAGGATCAGACCACTGTTAGGCTGGATGCCCTGTAGGATCAGAGCCCTGAAAGGCCGGATGCCCTGTAGGATCAGACCCCTGTAAGGCCGGATGCCCTGTAGGATCGGACCCGTGTAAGCCCGGATGCCCTTTAGGATCATACTCCTGTAAGGCCGGATGCCCTGTAGGATCAGACTTCTGTAAGGCCAGATGCCCCGTAGGATCATACTCCTGTAAGGCCGGATGCCCTGTAGGATCGGACCCCTGTAAGGCCGGATGCCCTGTAGGATCAGACCCCTGTAAGGCCGGATGCCTTGTAGGATCAGAGCCCTGTAAGGCTGGATGCCCTGTAGGATCAGACCCCTGAAAGGCCGGATGCCCTGTAGGATCAGAGCCCTGAAAGGCCGGATTCCCCGTAGGATCGGACCCCTGAAAGGCCGGATGCCCTGTAGGATCAGAGCCCTGAAAGGCCGGATTCCCCGTAGGATCGGACCCCTGAAAGGCCGGATGCCCTGTAGGATCAGACCCCTGTAAGGCCGGATGCCCTGTAGGATCATACCCCTGTAAGGCCGGATGCCCTGTAGGATCAGACTCCTGTAAGGCCGGATGGTCTGTAGGATCGGGCCCCTGTAAGGCCGGATGCCCTGTAGGATCAGGCCCCTGTAAGGCCGGATGCCCTGTAGGATCAGAGCCCTGAAAGGCCGGATGCCCCGTAGCATCAGAGCCCTGTAAAGTCACAATACAGATAGGGGCTCGAGGCTGTGAGGTGCTCTCACACAAAGGGAGATGTGGATTTCAACTCAAACAACACAGAGGCTCTCGGGTCAGTTTTCACCTGCCAATGCAGGCTATCGAGGGGGGGTGGGGGGCGGTTGGGGGAGCGTGTCCTCCTCCAGGTTGAGGAGGGCAAACTCCCATCCCTTCCAACTTCTAACAGTCATCCCTGACTGTTGGAAGAGATATGACTGTGTTTTAGAATCCCCCACACCACCCTCCCCCCCTCTGTCTCTCTCTCTCTCTCTCTCTCTCTGGATCAGTGGCTGCAGACAGCCCAGAAGGCACCCCAAAGGCACACAGACAGGCAAGGGGTAAAGCGCTACACCCCTGTCTCTGATTTTAAAAAACAAGAAATCAGAGAGGAGAGAGGCGGCTCTGCTGTAAAACAACACACCGCTGTGGGCACAGGGGCTGCCAGCTCCAGTCCAGGAGCACAGATCAGAGCATAAGGGACACAGCCGTGGGGAGTCTGAAGATGCAGCAAAGTCTGAAGAGGGAAAACACAGACCAAACTGAAAAATTAAAGCCATATACTCCACTAAAAGTGGATTGACACAGAGGCACACACTCACACACACACACACACACACACACACACAGAAGCACATAAACAAACACACATGGATATGTGGATAGAAGGGTGCTGAGACACACAGTCACACGTAAAAACAATCAGTCCCTCCCACTCAGAAAACACACAAACGCAATGGCACATGCACAGACACACGCCTACACACACACACGCCTACACACACGCACCTACACACAAACAAGCGCGCACACACATGCATACACACGCCCACACACACACAAACACCACACACACACCTACATACACACACACGCCTATACACGCGCACACACACACACACACACACACACACACACACACACCCACACACACCTACATACACACACACACCTACACACGCGCGCACACACACACACCACCCTACCCTATATTTTTCTATTTCCATCCATATCACCTGGCCCAGTATGAGTCATATATCTCATATCTCATTACAGACTCCAGCTGTGGATTGAGCAGAAACCCAGAGCAGAACTGTGGGAGTCATATTCAGAGTCTCATTCAGTTTCATCCTTATGGACTCCGGCAGGTTTGGAAAGCACCACCGTCAAGGTCATGACCTCAATTTCCTGTTGTGGAGAGCAGCAGCAACAGAAGGTGATTATACTTCATTTAAAAAGTTTTTTTTTTTTTTAAATATATAATTTATTTTCTCATTGAGACATCCGTTACTTCATCCGTGGAAAATTACCACATGGACAATTATCATTTTCATGGCAGTACCATCTAAAGAATTTTTTGGTTCCATTCTCTCTCTCTCTCTCTCTCTCTCTCTCTTTCTCTCTCTTGCACGCTCTCTCTCATATTAAGATTCTCCTGTCGTACGTTTGAAACACACCCGAATAGTGCTGAACGCCCCAAACCATTTATCATGGGAGTAGTAGCCGTACTACCACTGCTATGTATGACACTATACCACCCTCAAACCAATCTCCTCCTATATCCTCAGTCACCCTCCAACCCCTGGGTGATGCACGGCAGCCATTTTGCGCCAGAACGCTCACCGCACATCAGCTAAGATGGAGGGGGAGAGAATGTTTTTTTAGCCAATTAAATCAGGGGATGATTAGGTGGCAAGTTTGAGAGAGCCAGTTTGGGAATTTATCCAGGACACCGAGGAACCCCCCTACACACGGGGAGAACATGCAAACTCCACACATAAAGGCCCAGGCCGGGACCTGCTTGCTGCGAGGCGACAGTGCTACCCCACCACACCACCATGCCACACACCGCACCACCATGCCATACGCCGCACCACCGTGCCACCTACCCCACCACCGTGCCACCCACCACACCACCGTGCCACTCCGGGACCTCTACTTGCGTCCTCTCATGCGATGCGCTCTGAATCAGAGAGTCTTAAATTGTAAATGCAGATTTGACTGAGGTAAACTTTGTTCGTGTGTCCTTGCCCCAGACCTCTTCACCACTGCTTAGCTGAAAAAAAAATGGTGGTCCTATCTTCCACAGACTGGTGGGGAGGAAACAATTTAATCAGAGCCAATCAGAACAGGGCCCTCGAAGGTACACAGCGGGATAAATTATGCAGGCGATGTTCTCGCCTTACAGCTCGCAAACGCGTTAGCGTTTCACGCGGTTACGAAGGCGTTGCTCGTGGAAGTATTCTAACGAGGCTGAGTGTCATCACGGCGTTTTCGTTTACCCTGTTACGCAACGCCAGAGGATTCGCAACGAGTAGCACATTTTAAAAAAGATCTCACGTCACCTCTCACCTTAAGGACGCCGTTTTACTCTCAATCTCTGTTGCTAGGAGAAGCATTATCTGCTTATTGAAGTCATAGTGAGGTTACATCAATCAATCAATCATCAATCAATCAATCAATTAGTCGATCAATATTTTTATTTTACAGTGACATTTTCAAGTGGGGTTGTCACACAGTGCGTCACAGTGAAAGTGTTCCAGCGGGAATTACATTCACATTTAGGGACCCAGCAGACTCCCGGAGCAACGGACCACAGCTCACGTTTATTTCCGTGCAGAAAACCCAGCTGTAAACAGCTGCACAGTCACTGAAGCAAACCAGGGAACCGCTGACTAGCAAACAACTAACCGCAAAAACACTGGAGACAATACACTAGTTTATATAAATGTGACGGGGTCACCCAGCTCCGGACCCGAGTCAATAATAATATAAAATATTTTGACCCTTTAGATGCCTCCCTGCTGAAAATTCCAGTTTAAACCAGCCTAAACTGGTTAAGCGGGTATAAGGCACTTCTAGCTAGTTTTAGTTGGTTAACCAGCTGCTCACCAGCTGACCAGTCTATGTGTGGTTACCTAGTCCACCAGTTTGGCCACCAGCTTACTCTACCAGCTTCGACCAGCCCCAGACCAGTTAGAACCCCAGCTAGTTTTAGCTGGAATTTTTTCAGGTCAGTAAAATCCCAGCAGATTACTGGAAATTAAAAAATGAAAACATTTTCACAAATGCGCAGAACAAAATTTTTCTTTGCTGTGGCTGTATTTTTTGATTGGAAACACATCTGGGAAAATTCTGAGATACCTGCTGCAGTGTTTTCAAACAGGTGCTTGAACCACGTCCGCTACAGCATTGGCTAAAAACATCTGTAACGTCACACAATCAGCCAATCACCGATGGCCAGTTACCTCACCACCATTCCAGAGTCTCTTAGGATTCATTTTGTAGCCTGATCAAGACTGTCACGTCCCAAAAAAGACAAAACTTAATTGATACGCTTTGTTACAAGAAGTTAGATTCAATAAAGAGGCTAGCTCCGTACTTGATGATGGCTTTACTCTCCACGGCCTCTCTGGAAGTTGTAGATTCAGGCAACCGTGCGCACGTCGACATTCCACACGGGCCTCTGACTCCACAGACTTCACTTCGGACTGAAACTCGCTATGCTAATACGAGCTCGGTGTCCGTGCGGAGAGTTTAGCGAGTGCCCAGCTGTCAGCCCGTGGGACGTCTTTATCTGAGCCCTCGTTCTTTCATTAGGGATGAGGGGGAGGAGCCCCCCCCCCCCCACCCCACCCCCGCCCCCGCCCCGGGGAACGGCACCGGCGCGACTTCAAGTACTGAGAGAGCCACTTAATTAGCTGATCAAAGATAGTGAAACCACAAAGGGAGATGATAGTGACTCACGAGATAACAACATTAGCAGAGACAGAGAGAGATGATCAGAGAGAGAGGGAGAGAGGGATGGTCAGAGAGAGCAAAAAGGAGACATAGAAGTTAAAGGGGTGAAAAAGTGAAGTTGCAGAGGATTTGATTCATCCATAAATCTGATGATCTCAGCTCTCTCTCTCTCTCTCTCTCTCTCTCTCTCTCTCTCTCTCTCTCTCTCTCTCTCTCTCTCTCTCTCTCTCTTTCAGTTTTCCCCCTGGCTGACTGACTGACTGACCCCCTCCCCCATCTTACCTTTCCCTGTCTGAAGTTCGGGAGACATACGGGCGTGTTACATAGAGTCCCACCCTTTTTCTCCCTGCATCTCTTTCTCTCTCTCTCTCTCTGTCCCCGCCTCCTTAACTGAAAGTCACAGGTATAATGGCCCCCTTTCATCACCCCCCCCCCCCCCCCCCCCCCCCCCCGTTGGGACGCCTTGTTAAGTGCGTTCAGCGAGCCGCTGCTCAGTCACTGTGGAGGAGGAGAGCGGAGCAGAGTCAGGGGCAGCTCCACTGTGGCTTATATATCACACCGAGGGGGGGAGGCTGTGATGTAGGATTCAACCGGGGCACGGCGGTGAGCCGGCACCACGCCGAGCCCAGCGAGGACCGAGGGCGAATCACAGCCCGGGATTTAACCGCTCATTTGCATATTCATCAGGGGCTCCCCATAGGGCCGATACTCAGAACTCTACGGGCCCCCTCTTACCGTCGCTACAAGGGGCCAGAGGAAGATACATTGCATGCATGTTTAGGTAATGATTTCAGCTCTACTGTTTCCCCAGAAGTGTATGCTAACTTATTGTTAGCAAAAAAAAAAAAAAAAACATTTTCAGTTGAGAGGAAAGAAAAATGTGAGCACGCATTCAGTGTTAAACATATACACTGTGCATATACACTATATGACCAAGAGTATCTGGATATCCTTTGGTCTGGGCCTGTTTTTCATGGTTTGGGCTAGGCCCTTAGCTCCAGTGAAGGCTAATCTTAATACCACAGATTACGTTCACATTCTAGACGACCCTGTTTCAGCATGACAGTGCCCCTGTGCACACAGTAAGATCCATGTAGAAATTATTTTGTGGAGAATGGTGTGGAAGAACTTCACTGGCACAGAGCCCTGACCTCGACCCCATCCAACACCATTGGAAAGCCAGCTACAAGCCAGGCCTAATCATGCTAATCAGTGCCCGTCCTCACTAATGCTCGTCTGGCTGAATGGAAGCAAATCCCTGCAACAATGCTCCAACATCTAGTATAAAGCTTCCCAGAAGAAAGGAGGTTGTTATAGCAGCCAAGGGGTGGACCAACTCCATAACAATGTCCATAAGTTTGGATGAGATGTTGGATGTCAGGTGTCTACGCACTTTTGGCCATGTAGTGTTGCGACCCTCTGCTGTTCCTTCGCTGGTCTGTCGTTTGTGTCTCCTGTAGTTGCGTTGGAGTTCCAGTTTAGGCGGCAGAGGGCGTAGGTAGGCATTATTGGTGACACCTTGGCTGTTGCCTTTAAAAGCTGAGAGGATGTGGTGGTTTGGTTCCTCTTCCACAGATGACTCACTGTGGTTTTTTTTCTGCCAAAGACAACATCTTTTACTGATTCCACGCTAAACCGTCCCCATCCACACTACTGACCTACACCACACGCTCTACAAACCTCATGTATTTTTGTCAAGCGTTTTGGGTTCTTTGGTTTAATGAATATTCTTTATTGCAACTACTTTGCGTGTGTCTCCCACTTGTCGTGGCTTCCCCTACTAGTCATAACAGGTAGTGTAGATATATACGGCGAACGGCTCACAGAACGAAAAAAGATTTTCGGTGTGGGATGTCATTTTCAGCGCTCTCTCCTCCGGTGAGCGAACCAGCGGGCCGTGTTGCCGTTAGTTAGAGAGCGAGGCGGTCATCTTTAAACGCCAGGGCCGCCGGACCGCGCCGCGTCTCGTGCCGCGATGTCGCGCTCGGGGCTATCGCAACCGCTCCAGAGCTAGCCGCGCTTTACCGTTTTACTCTGCAAGATCATGAAATCCAATTTTCGGCATTACGAACCGCTCAGAGGCGCGGCGTGCGCAGCGCTGAGGCCCGGGTCAAAATACAAAAAACTCGGCGCTCGCCATTAAGGCTGCCGTGCACGCTAGCTGAGGCTAACGCGTGGAGAAGAGCACCAACTGTCACGTGAGGAGTAGGGTTTTGTTTTTTTTTTTGGAATGTTTTCAAACATTCCAGACGCTGAATGAAGGCCGGTGTTCTAGAACTCTCCTGCGCTCAGTTACCAGTGGCGACTGTTACATCGGCATTAGAATGCTCAGCTTAGAACATTCTATTCGCATATTTGTGATATCTCACTCCTTCAAGGGCTAAGCCTAAAAACTGGCTAAAGCCTAAAAACTGGCCTAAAAACTGGCTAAAAAGCTGGCAAAAATATGTGTTTGGTGACGAGTCACAGTTCAGTCTGGTCTGAGATGCCTTAAGTTTACCGGAGTGCAGTACTGCTCATCAAGGTCTCGCACTAATCATCAACAAACAAAAAAAAAAAAACAAGATTCGGAACATTCTGTTGCCATGGGCAACGAGAGAGGGGCACAGCTGGACCCATTGCTAATTACAGCCACATGCGGAGTCTCTTAATCTATAACATGGCTACGACAAAAAGAAAGACGTGCTCCTTGTTGCTATGGAGGTGTGTGTGTGTGTGTGAGAGGGAGGGGTGTGCTGAAATACCAAAAGGGGGCCAATACCCAAAGCGAGGCCACAGCAGAACACAAGCCATTACATTTTGGCATTTAGCAAGTGCTCCCTATCCAGAGCCGCTGACATTTTTATATACAATCCATTTATACAGCTGGAGACTGAAGCAATTGAGGGTAACAACCTTGTTCAAGGGTACAATAGCGGCACCTCAGTGGGGACTCAAACCCGCAACCCTTCAGCTAAAACTCCAGCTCCCTGGCTGTTATGCTACAGTACGGGGCATTACGACCACTCTGCAACCCAGACCTGACAGAAAGCCTGCATGGAGCACTGACACCAGGCCTGCATGGAGCACTGACACCAAGCCTGCATGGAGCACTGACACCAGGCCTGCATGGAGCACTGACACCAAGCCTGCAATGGAGCACTGACACCAAGCCTGCATGGAGCACTGACAACAGGCCTGAATGGAGCACTGACACCAGCCTGCATGGAGAACTGACACAGGCCTGCATGAAGCACTGACACCAAGCCTGCATGGAGAACTGACACAGGCCTGATGCACTGCACAACAGACCTGAATGGAGCACTGACACCAAGCCTGCATGGAGCACTGACAACAGGCCTGAATGGAGCACTGACAACAGGCCTGAATGGAGCACTGACGGATGTGGACGGATGATGAGAACTGACTGGAATAAATTACAGGCTAGCAGCCAAATTCCAATCAATTATTCAGATCGGACATTTATATCGTCCAATCAGGACCACAATGGATCTGTACAAATAATTTGAAAATGGGTCCAAAACCAGGCACCTGGCAATCCTGGAGTGGGCTCAGATTTTTTTTTTTTCTTGAGATTACAATGCCAGACATATTTTTCAGGGTCATCAGGTCACATAACAGACAGGGGACTCATTACACAAATCCCTGTTCAGCATAGTCTGAGAGCAGATATGACTTTCAACTGTCTCACAGACCCCCACCCCCCCACCACCCCCCCCCCCCCCCCCCCTCCCCCAACGAACCCCAACTCCCAGCTCCTTTTCTCCCGAGCAGACATCCCCCTCCCCAAAAAAAACAAACAATAGACAAGAGAAAACACACAGAGATCTGCAACGACTGCACATGAAAATACACAGAACGTTCGTGGATCGCAGCTACGCCCATCGAGTCTTCCAAATCCAAGGTCAAAGGTCACGCAGAGGTCACGGCCCCCAGAAGACAGCTCCTGCAGTGTCAACGAAGGGGGGATGGGGGTGGGGGGGGGAGACTCTGGGGTCACAGGGTCACGGGGTCGTAAGCGTGAGTCTCAGATCTGTGACTGACTCTCCCACATGGGTCAAATTTCCCTTCCCTCCCCCAGGTTATTTTTCTGTGAACGGCCAAAACGGACGAGACATGAAAACCAAAAACCAAACAAGTCCTCTCCTCCCACAGCAGAGGCTGACACTTAATACCCTTCATTTATTTATCTGAGAAATGCTATTAGAGCGAGTCGGGGAGAACGGCACAGCCCTGGCCTTTACATCACCCGCGAGCGCCGCCAAGAAGAAGTCCTCCTACCAAAAGTTCACAACGCCACGAACGCGGCTTTGGGTTTGCAGGTGTGAAAGAACATTAAACCGAAAAGCCAACGGCTTTCTGCAGTTCAGTTGCGAAGGGGTGACATCTGCACAGAGTGACCGAGCTCTCGCGCTGACCTCTATCCCAGCGAAAATGACGACGCACAGAAAGCCGATGACGTCCACCACGTTGACCGAGCGACACAACAGCGGCGGAAGAGCAATGGATCGTGAGCCGAACTTATTGCTTTCAAGGTCATGGGTTCAGTTCCCCAGAGGGCAACAGCGCAACAGCGATGTTACCATAAGCGAAGGGGCTCAAATTAAACTGCTTTAATAAATATCCAGCTGTATAAATGGATTGCAAGTAAATAACGTACGCTGATTAAATTACTGTGGATAACAGCGTCTGATAAATGTCTAAAATGTAAACACTAACAACCTCACAGTCTTGCTAATGGAACGCGGGGCTTTTGTTCAGTGAAATGCATACCCGCATCCCATTTGATTAATGTGTTCTGTTCTGGAATTACTGTGGAAGCACAGCCTAGTAGGCTACGACTAACCTCAGCCTTCTCTCTGGCTCTCCCTGGTGATAATCCCAAAGCTGTTTAAACTCAATGATGGGAGAATAAACAACGGCAACGCAATGCCATCCCAGTCTCACTTCAGTTTGGTAAAGGATTATGCAGGGGATTAATCCCAGTTTCCAGTCTCACTTCAGTTTGGTAAAGGATTATGCAGGGGATTAATCCCAGTTTCCAGTCTCACCTCAGTTTGGTAGATGATTATGCAGGTAATAATCCCAAATTTCCAGTCTCACCTCAGTTTGGCAGATGATCACATGCAGGTGATAATCCCAGTTTCCAGTCTCATCCATTTTGGTAGATGATTATGCAGGTGAGTAATCCCAGGTTCCAGTCTTACCTCAGTTTGGCAGATGATCATGCAGATGATAATCCCCTGTTTCAGTCCAGTGTAGCAGGTGGTGATAATCTCAAGTCTTCTACACAAACACACACACACACACACACACACACACACACACACACATATAACACATACACACACGCACACACATACGCGCGCACATACACAAACATGCACACGCAGATTTATGCCCACGACAGTTCAGAAACTGTTCTGAAAAAGAGTTTATAATATAATAAAAATGAAAAGAATACATCTCACTTCAACTAAGGGTATATTTTTAAACACTGCAGTAATAACATGTTATTGCTTTGGTTACTGCGGAATGCCTACTCGCTGTCCCTCAAGCTGTGACATTTGCAAACAAACTGGGCTAAAAAAGAAAAGAAAAGAAAAACACTTCTCCCTTATCAGAAGGGATGCTTATTTTGACTGACTGTTTATTTGGTTAAACTGTGGGTCCCATATCAACAATCAAAGTGTGAAAAATCCACTATTTTTTCTAACCTCACTCCGTATCACATCAGGATAATTTCTCTAAAAACTCTGGTGTTCAAAGTAGTATCCATTTCCCTATACATACTGCCGGCAAAGTCCAAATGAGATGCAAATTTGTCTTTCTTTTGAATTGCAAATTGGGCTGCAGTACAGCCAATGAGGTATTTATATCTGAGCAGTCAATCCGTTTCCCCCATTTATATAACATTATGTTTTTGGCCATTTTCAGTGCAATTGCATTTCTTATTTTATTTTTTTTTTTCCATTGGTGCAATATCAGCTAGATAGGTACATACATTTGGGAAGTGACTCCCAACAGTGGCGCTTATTTTCTCCCCAAAATCCATCATTAACCGCTATTAACCCTGCTGGTATAGTCAGGCTGCAGTCCCCCAATCGACCACAGGAGGCGCTGTAGGGAAAGGGAAACCCTTCTGACAGAAACTCACCCTCCATGGTGCAGTCCTACGTCTTAAGATCACCGGAATGGTCAGAGTTTGATTGTGGGTAGAGGGGTCAATTGTTAAACCGTGTTTTCTAGGTTTTCTAGGTATGTGTATGAGTGTGTGTGTATGTGTGAGTATGTGTGTGTGTGTGTGTGTGTGTGTGTGTGTGTGTGTGTAGGTGCATTTTCAGCAGCTGAGATTACGAGATGGAGATATGCTCGCTCCTGCTTTATGAAGATAAATTGTTAAAAGCGTTTTTTCACCATCTGTCACTTCCACATGTTTAAATTATTGATAAAGGCAGGCAGGGAGAAGAGAGAGAGAGAGAGAGAGAGAGTGATTCAAAATTCACACACACACGCACACACACACAAACATGCACAGACACACACTCTCACACACACACGGATGCACGCACACATGCATAATCGTAATCGTTCGCACAAACACAAACACACACACACACACAGGGAGTACACGCAAGAAATGCTTCATGAAAAATGCAGAGAGCAAGAAAACAAAAAGATACGGTGATCCCTCCAGTCTACCAATGCATTTATTTATAAAATGTTTAACAAGGAACAGAAGAAATTTTTTAAATTCAGCTCATGCAGAAAAATAATTTACACGTGAGAAATATTACAAATGCCGCAATGCATTTTGGGACCGAAACAGTGCTGCAGAATAATTCGCATTACATAAGCTGGATCCAGAGGGAGTCGAGCAATTAAAGGCACACATAGAAAATCTGAGAAAATCTGGCCTGAGGGTCTCCATAGCCTGGATTAGAAAGAAGAAGAAACCCTCCAGGCCTATTCCGCAGAATCATATTTCCATTTCTTTTCAGATCAGCTCGAGTTTTAAACGCAGAACTCCTAAACAGTCTGAGTTTCAACAGAGCTGCCTTGTTTATTTATTAATGTTTTGTGAACAATTGTTTAAATTATTATTATGTTTTTATTATTTTATTATAGAACACATTAGCACCACCACAACAGCAAAAGTCGAACACTGGGGGGGAGCAGGTATTTGAAATGGGGTCAACAAAACAGGGAAAACAACCCACCATGGAAGTAAGTCACAACCGCAGCACTGAGTAGGGTCCAACTTTTTAGAGCAAGAGGCCTTCATCTGCGGAACCTCACCTCACAGCTAACCTCCACTGAAGCTAAAATATCAGGTAAACAGAAGGTATTTTGAGAGGGTGTTTGGACGCAGAGGCACGATCACGCACAGCAATGGAGGGGAAAGTGGGGGGGGGGGGATGCGGGTGTGGAAGCACAACTCCTTTTCTTTTTCACAAGAGCGTTTCCCTTTCTGTCCTAGAGCACCCCGCCCCGACAGCTCTAGAATCTTCCTTTGTGCTCTGAATTCTAGAATGTATTCTAGAACGTATATTTTCCCAGTCATAGAGAGCCATTCCGGTGTACACACGCACACAACGGAGTTTAGACATGACACTCCATCCATGCGTCCGTATCTGAGCACTGACAGGTGAAGAAGCTCCGGATTAACTGTGCACTGTGCGGAACTGGCTCAGAAAGTCACTCTGACATTAAACCATGCAAACACTCACAAACAGGTGCACACACACACACACATACAAAACAAACACGTACACACACCACACACACACACGCAGACACACAAATATGCACACATACACACACACACACACACACACACACACACCACACACACACACACACACACACACACAAACATGCACACATACACACGTACACACACACAAACAAACAAACACGTACACACACCACACACACAGACACAAATATGCACACATACACACATACACACAGACACAGACACAGACACACAAATATGCACACATACACACACACACACACACACACACCCACACCCAAACAAACACGTACACACACCACACACACACACACACACACACAAACATGCACACATACACACGTACACACACACAAACAAACAAACACGTACACACACCACACACACAGACACAAATAAACACGTACACACACCACACATACACACAGACACACAAATATGCACACATACACACGTACACACACCACACACACACACACATACACACACATGAGGTGAACAGGCAAACTCCACGCGGAGAGGAATCCGGCTGGCAAGGACTCAAACCCGCAACCTCCTTCATTTGAGGCAAGAGCGCTAACCATTGTGCCACCGCGTCACCCAATCTGGCCACCATGTCTCATCCCTCACTGGACCACATGGGTGTTTGCAACCCTCATTTTAAGGCCCTTGTTTTCTCAAACACTGACCGGGCAGTAGTGATTGAATGAACCCTAAACTAGTTTTCACAGCGTCCCACTCCCAAACAGATAACTTACTGAACAAAACCCAGGAGTCTTTTCCTTCCTAAAATGCTGCTGTTGCAAAAACAAAATGGATGGCTTTCTTGGGACCTTAATTCCTTTGTTTTCTTTCATAACGTCTCCGCCGCTCTTTCTATGTTTGGAAGCCCAGCAGGCGTTTCGGCTGTGAGGTAAAAACAGCGAGTCCAGGGAGGCCCGAACTCGGCCGCAGTGAACGATCACACTTCAGCACAAAAGCCTTTACAAAAAGGCCAGCGCTGGGGAGCTTAATGTGAGTCTAATAACAGCAACAGCAAGCAGCAGGGCCGTGGACAGAAGAGCAGGGGTTGCCAGGTTTAGAATTTTTTATTTGAAACCGGACAACGTGCGCAGCTGGAAGCGCCATCATGAACGAGGCTGGGGGGGAGGGGGGGCCTCGGAACCGATGTCAGGCCGGGGGAGGAAGGCGAGAGGGGGGTGAGGGGACGAGGAGTCACTGACACGAGGCGCGTCCGGCAGGGATAGTGGGGTGCAGCGGAGAGCTGTGTGACGCCGTGTCGCTCGTGTTCGTCGTACCCCCGAACGAATTTGAACGAGAAACGCAAGAAGAAGAGAACGGATGCAGAGAAAGAGAGCAAACGGAAGAGAAAGAGTGGAAGAGACCCCCCCCATGCCAATGCCAGGAAAGTGAAATGGAGAGTGAAAAATGAACAGAGGATAAGAGAGAGAGATAGAGAGAGAGGAGCAGAGGAAGCGAGGGAAGACGCAGTACTGCCGGGCTGAATGGTCCCCGTTGTGCTGTAGCGCTTCCCCGTCCCGCGTACATCAACCGTGCCCGCCCCCTGACTCTTCCTCGCTGTTTATGGTTTAATGGCTCCGCTTCCTCGGAGGAAAAGACCAGAGAAAAGGAAAAAAAAAAAGGAAAAGCGTTATGTTCAAGGCAGAAGCTCAAAACAAAATGGGATGTCTAGCAGGATCGAGCGAGAGCAAGCTTGCGTTAGGCGCAGCTCTGACGCAAACCGAGAGGTTTTAGAATTCCAATCGACGTTAAAGCAAAGCGCCTTTTTTTCCACCGTCAGAATGTCCCAGCGCGTCGTCGCGGAAACCGCTTGAAAGGGACAATGGTGTAGCCGGACTAGACCCCGCAGCCTCGAAACCCCGTCACAGCAAGAGAGCAGAAAAAAGTTATTCTTTTTGTCAATGACTTTTCAGGACTTTAAACAATGAACGGCAGTGTAGTATAATGTGTAGTGTAGCGTCGTATAGTACGGGTAAGGAACTGGTCTTGTAGTCTGAGGTTCAATTCCCAGGTAGGACACCTCGAGCAATGTACTTAACCTGCATTGCTTCAGTATATATCCCGCTGTATAAATGGATGCAATGTAAAATGGTATGTAGAATGTTGTGTAAGTCGCTCAGGATAAGAGCGTCTGCTAAATGCCTGTAATGTAATGTAATGCATTGTAATGTAATGTAATGTAATGTAATGTAATGTAATGTAATGTAATGCATTGTAATGTAATGTAATGTAATGTAATGTATTGTAATGTAATGTAATGTAATGCATTGTAATGTAATGTAATGTAATATATTGTAATGTAATGTAATGTAATATAATGCATTGTAATGTAATGTATTGTAATGTATTGTAATGTAATGTAATGTAATGCATTGTAATGTAATGTAATGTATTGTAATGTAATGTAATGCAATGCATTGTAATGTAATGTAATGTATTGTAATGTATTGTAATGTAATATATTGTAATTTAATGTAATGTATTGTAATGTAATGTAATGTAATATAATGTAATGTAATGATGGCGTTTGTACTCAGTGTCCCAGAGTGTCGTTATGGCCAAACCGCAGCCCGGCTGTGTTACACTAATGGCTGACTAATGCCTCTCAGGGGCAAGGGGATGAGGAACGCTCCACGGCGGCGGCGGCTAGCGTGTTACTCACTTGAGAGTCTTTAACACCTTCCCGGGTCCTGAGGGGGGACCCGAAACGTGATCCTGAGCAGGCGGGGGCGGGGGGCTGATAGTGACTCAGATACTGTGGGTAAAGGGGAGGGGCCGGACAAGGTCCCGTTCCAGATGTGGACGTTCCAGTGTCAGGACTCCCAACCTGAAAGTGGAATGTGTTTGGGGGGGAAGGGGGTGGGGGGCGGGGGGTGCTGGCCTCCATGGGTTATTTTAGGGGTGACACGGATGTTTCATTGGCCCCTTGATGCACAGAAATATGCACATGGCTATACAGTACATACACACACTGAATCAGTATGCCCGTACAGACACACACTCACTCATGTACACACACACACGACACAGATGTGTGCATTCACTCACGCACACACTCACATGCACAAACACATGAACACATTCACGCAAATGTTCATGTACACCCACACATACATATACATACTTACCATACACACATTCATCAATACTCCCACACATCCATGTGCAAAACACACACACACACACACACACACACATACACATTCACGTCCACACACATTCATCCACACCTGTTCTCACACACCTTCACGTAGACACACACACACACACAGTGTATCATGTTTTGTTATAGTCAGGGCTGGGTAACTTCAGCAGTGATAACTGACACATGCTTGCATGAGTGGGTGCCGGTGCGGTCTCACCCTAAAACCCGCCCCCCCCCCTCCACCCCCCCCCCCGCCTCCGGCCACAGAGAGTAACTGATACTCTCACCAGACCCCCTCCCTCCACCGCACCCCCACCCCGTGCCCCGCGCTCCCCAAAACCCAGCCCCACCCCTCCCCTGTCAAAAACAAAGTTACATCCATTATAGCAAAGGCCTGACAAACACTGCCTTCCCCCAGAGCGACAGAGGAAGAGAAAGAACAGGAGATAGAGAGAGAGAGAAATGGAAAGGTAATAGATAACACGGCGAAGGAAAAATGAAGTAGCTAGAGAGAAAATGGGTTTTTCAGACTTGATCGCTTGTGTGTGAAATGTGGTTTTTTTTTTTTTTGAACTGTGGACTTTTTTTGTGTCAGAGGAGCCAGAAGATGAGCTGGTATCTTCTTGTGGGCTGTAAGAACACACACATACACACTAATACACCCACACACACACACACACAGGCACATGCACTCACGCACACACACATGCATACACCACGCACACACACACACACACACACACCCAGATGCACTCACACATGCATGCACGCACACACACACACGCATGAACTCAAGCACATGCAAATACACATGCATACACCCACACACACACAAACACACGCACGCACAAACACACTCCTCACTCACGCATGCATGCAGACATGCACACACACACACACACACACATACACACACACACACACTGTACACAATGTGAAGTGGACAGGCCATACGGAAATATCATTTATTTTGGCAGACTACAAACCATCTGAGAGATTTCCGTTCTAGCTTCCAATACTTCACAGGAATTCTTGTGTTAATGTCCCCTGTGTGTGTGTGTGTGTGTGTGTGTGTATGTGTGCTGAGGGACTTAGAACTGAGAGACTGGGACAGAGGGAGAACACGGAGAAAACCGCATCTTCTTGACACAGCGGAACACTGCGAGACGGGGGATCGGTGAACAGAAGCTCGTTTTTTGTTTTTCTCCCGTCGAGTAGATTTTATCTGCGTGACACACAAACGGGCACAGGAGTCTGTCGTCCCGGCGACTACAAGCCTCATTAAGATTTGTGGCGCCGACAGATGTGCGAAACGTGAACGGGTGGCACAGATTTTAGGGGTGGGGGGGGGGGGGGGGGGGGGGGGGGGGGGGGGGGGGGGGGGGGGGGGGGGGGGGGGGGAGACAGCGGCTGGCTCTGACGCAGTAAAATGCCCGGGCGCCACACATCTCGCTACCCGCAGGTGCCACGCCCACCAAGCCACAGTCCTACAGGAACCAGAGGCAGATTTGCCTTATCTGCGTAATTCTCCCACATTCCACCTTAGAGTGTGTGTGTGTGTGTGTGTGTGTGAGAGAGAGAGAGAGAGAGTGTGTGTATGTGTGTGAGAGAGAGAGAGAGAGAGTGTGCGTGTGTGTGTGAGAGGGAGAGAGAGAGAGAGAGAGAGAGTGTGTGTGTGTGTGAGAGAGAGAGAGAGAAAGAGAGAGAGAGAGTATGTGTGTGTTTGTGAGAGAGAGAGAGAGAGAATTCAAGTCCTCAAGACACATTGCAATTTAAGGCAATGAAAGCCCAAGAGCTCAGTCATGAAAAGAGTCCCCTCAGTCAGCTGGTAATGAAGCTGACTAACCCATTTACCCAACTAACACAAATCACAGACCAGCTTCATACCAGCACTGCTTACCAACAAATCAAAGTAAACCAAGTAATGAAACAGACCAAAATCTCTTATAAGGAATATTGGGATAATGTAACCAAAACACAAAACAAACTAGATTGCTATCGGACCCTAAAAAGAGACTACAAATTGGCTGAGTATCTCTTCTCTGTCAGAGATACAAAGCAGAGGCAGATCCTGACCAAGTACAGGCTCAGTGACCACACACTTGCAATTGAAAAAGGCAGACACCGGAATACATGGTTACCAAAAAAACAACGTATATGTGGTCACTGTAAGACAGGAGAGGTGGAAACAGAGATGCACTTTCTCCTACATTGTGAAAAATATTTAGAAATTAGGACACATTATTTCAACAAATTTTCTCTAATTATAAAGGACTTCCTTTCCCAAACAAATGAGACAAAAATGCAAATCCTGCTAGGAGAAAGGCCAACAGCTCCACTAGCAGCAAAGTACATCTCGGCCTGCCATATTCTGAGGGACACTGGTTGACCACCACAAATATATTTATTTTAATTATTAATTCTTTCTTAACTTTTTTTTTTTCCCCATTTTCTTTTTTCTACATTATTATTATTATTATTACTATTATTATTATTATTATTATTATTACTGTTATTGTTATTGTATAGCCTACTCGCTGTGGTTAATTGCATTGTTGTTTGTATTTCACTGTTGTGAATTGTATTCCACTGTTTGTATTCCTATTCCTGTTTGTGTGTGTACGCTTTGGCAATAAGTACAAATGTACTTCATGCCAATAAAGCATTTTGAATTTGAATTTGAATTTGAGAGAGAAAGAGAGTGTGTGTGTGTGTGAGAGAGAGAGAAAGAGAGTGTGTGTGTGTGTGAGAGAGAGAGAGTGAGTGTGTGTGTGAGAGAGAGAGAGAGTGTGTGTGTGTGTGTGAGAGAGAGAGAGAGAGAGTGTGTGTGTGTGAGAGAGAGAGAGAGAGAGAGAGAGAGAGAGAGTGTGTAAACTGGAAGCAACGGAGTTCTAGAACACTGACTGAAAAAAAAGATATATATATATATATATATATACATATTCCAAAAAACCTACTCTTCAAAAAGAAGGCAAAATTCATCCATCGATCATCCAACAAGGTGCCATTGTGCTGCTTCGAGACCCCTTGTGACATTTGAGTGGTGGGCGGGGGACGGGGGTGTAGGCATTAGAATCGATTTTAGGATAGGCTGAAGTTTTAATTAATTTCATTTTTTTTATTCATTCAATTTTTTTCCGGCTGGTGGACAGAGAGTTGGCTCCTCTCCAGCGATCCCGTGCCCTCGAGATGCCCCGTGGCATGCTGGGAAAGAATCAGAGCAGCGATATCACCTTGCCAGGAGGCCGACGAGTCCCTTCACCAGCCAAGCAACCCTCCCATCCACTGTCTGCCCATGACTGTGGAGTAAAGACTGCCCTGTATTCAGAAAGGTGCTATAAAACCCCCATTCAACACAATGGCAATAAAACCGCCATTCAACACACCTGCAATAAAAGCTGAAATCTATTCATTCTGCACACGTGCAGTAAAACTGATATCCCTGCATGTCCAGTAAATCAGTCTCCAGTTATAAGCATTCAGTGACAGCGCACTCCGTGTGTCGGGAGTAAAAGCTGCACGCTGTTTATAAATTAGTCGTAAATTAGCAGTAAATTCTTCTCTGCGTTCGTGTGCAGTAAATGCTACACTTGTCCTACCGGTGCTATAATGTCTGCTTAGGGTAAGCGTATGTAGCACTGAGTGTTACACTGTGTGTGCGTCTGTGTGTGTGTGTGTGTGTGTGTGTGTGTGTGGGGTGGGGGGGGGGGGGGGGGGGGGGGGGGGGGGGGGGGGGGGGGGGGGGGGGGTTGGGGTTGGTGTGTGTGTGTGTGTGTTTCATTATTATTGAATTTTTCTAAATATTTAGTAGGTTCTCACACTGAAGACTGAGAAAGAGAGGGATGGGAGGAAGAGATCATAGAGAGGGAGAGAGGGAGAGAGAGAGGGAAATTTGAGCAGGTGGAAGAGAGCAAGAAAGAGAAAGTGAGAGCGATGGAAAAAAGAGAACAAGAAGGAAAGGAGGAGATACTGGAGAAAGAGAGAGATGAGAGACGGAGAAAGATTCATGTTCATGCTCTGATGTATTTCTGTATGCATGCGTTTGCCAATATTTACTCATGTATTTCATGCCAATAAAGCATTTTAAATTTGAATTTGAAAGAGAGAGACAGAGAGATAGAAAGATAAAGACAGAGAAAGAGAGAGGCATAGAGGGAGAGAGAGAGAGAGAGTCCCCATCCGCTGCAGTACACTGTTGGCACACTGACAGATGTTCCTCTTCTCATGTCTGAGACAGTCGGGGTCCTGCTGCTTCAGCCTTGACTACGCTGCACAAGACTATCTGCAAACACGCAGGCCGGCAGAGGGGGCTTCTGGGATTTGTAGTTTGAGGGGGTCAGTGCGGGTGTCTGGGGGGCGTGGTCATAAAAAATAATTCTATTGAACATAGTTAGGGGTGTGTGTGAGTGGGGGGGGGGGGGGGGGGGGGGGGGGGGGGGGGGGGGGGGGGGGGGGGGGGGGTGGGGGGGGGGGGGGGGGGGGGGGGGGGGGTGTTGCCATTGAAACTTGTATGAAAGAGACCTGGCCATCAGAGAATTTAGATGAGGGGTGTCAGAAATTGTGTTGGATATAGACTGGGGGGTGTCGGGGAGATGATGTTGTGGAATATAGCCTGGGGAATGATGGAGAGGTGATATTTTGGGATATAGACAGAGGGGGCTGGACAGATTATGTTGCTGGATATAGACTCGATGTGATGGATGGATGATGTCACTCCTGAATCTTGGCGGGAGGGAGGTGGGGGGGGTGGGGTGGGGTGGTGGTGTCAGAGAGGAGAAGTCGCCGGAAGGTTTTTGATGAGTGTCACTGTGTGTGTGTGTGTGTGTGTATGTGTGGAAAACATGTGTTGTGCGTCTGTGTATGTGTGTGTGTATGTGTTTGTGTGTGTGCATGCGTGTGGAATGTATGTGTATTGTGCATCAGTTGATGTGTCTGTTTATGTGTGTCTGCACATATGTCTGTGTATGTGACTGTGTATGTGTGTTATGTGTTGGTGCTCATTTATTTGTCTCCTTGTGTCTGCATATGTGTCTGTGCATGTGTGTCTGTGTATGTGTCTGTGCATGTGTCTGTACATGCACGCACGCGCGTACGTGGGGGCGGGTGCACCGGCGGGGCTCTGTCACATTCATTCTTAATTATCGGGGAAATAAATCGGGAGAGCGCTGTTGCCATGGCAGCCGGAGGCAGGCGCGACACCCATTCTGAAGGCACAAGGCCCGGCCATTTCATTAACCTTTAAAAGGACTTGATATTTATTTTAGTGGTGGAGCTATGAATATAAATTTGTCATTTTGAGAGTGAAATGGGCAGGTAATGAACCTCCCCCCCCCAACTCCCCCCAGTTACAACAGCACCCCCACACCCCCCAACAACCCCCCCCCCCCCCCCCCCCCCCCCCCCCCCCACACACACACACACGGCTCCTTAGGCTTGCTAAAAAGCCAAGCCGACCTACAGTATGTGTGACTGTGGGTGCATGTAAATATACATGAGCGTGTGTGTGTGTGTGTGTGTGTGTGTCTTTTTTAGTGTCTGTATTTTCATGTTTTTGTGTCTGTCTCTTTCTGTGTCTGTCTGTCTGTCTGTCTTTCAGAGTCTGTCTGTCTGAGTGGGCTTACAGTAGGACCACACCTGCTTAAGTGTGCACCCAAATGAATGCAAAGGTCATGATTACTGCATTTACTACATCCACTCTACTACAGCCCTACGACACCTACTCTACTGCAAACCTACTACACCCACTCCACTACAGCTAGTCTGCACCCACTCTACTACAGCCCTACTAAACACACTCTAACACAGCCCTACTACATCCACTCCATAGCCTACTGCCCTACTAAACACACTCTAACACAGCCCTACTACATCCACTCCATAGCCTACTGCCCTACTAAACACACTCTAACACAGCCCTACTACATCTACTCCATAGCCTACTGCCCTACTAAACACACTCTAACACAGCCCTACTACACCCACTCCACTACAGGCAGACTGCACCCACCCTACCACAACCCTACTAAGCACACTCTACCACAGCCCTGCTACGCCCACCCCCTCTGTAGCTGCCTAGCCTCCTACATCTGTGGCTGAAGCCACTTCAGTCACTGAAGTCCCGAAAACGCAGGAGTTGGTCGAGGACACGCCTGCAGAGCTGTCAATCATTGTCAAGTGTGGCGCGGCGTTGCACTGCAAGAGAACAAGTGAAATGAACGGGTGAATAACTCCAGTCCTCTCTACTTTTCTCTCTCTTTCTGCGCTCCTTTCTCTCTCACTCTCTCTCTCTCACACACACACACACACACACACACACTTGTAAGGAGACACATGTACATACATGCACAAAAATAAAAAAGTGCATACACTCAGAAACACATTAGTACTGGTGTGACAGCCTTCACACACATGCAAAGCACACATAAATCTATACATTCTCATGCTGGCATGCACACACACACGCACACACACGCACATGCTAACACACACACACATGCATGCACACCCAAGTTCATGCTGGCACGCACACATATGCACACACACCAGACCTGGGTCAAATACGTATTTGTTTTGGATTCAAATAGGTTTCTGTGCTCTATTGATCTTTCCTGGTGCAATTGAGCCTGCCAATATGACCAGAAGGCAAGGTTTGCAGTTTTTAAGTATTTCATTGGTTCCAATACACAAGACAAGATCAGTAAAGCGTAGAAAAGTATTTGAATCCAAAACAAATACGTATTTTACTCAATTCTGACACACACACACACACACATGCACACCCATGTTGTGCATACACACGTACGAACACACACGAACACAGCCACACACATGCACATACACACACACACACTGAATGCATGACTCAGGTAAAAACACTTCTCTGCCAAAAAAAAAAAAAAGAGACCAGCATAACTGCCTGGGTTTCCTGTTACGTCCTGGTAGAGTCACTCTCATTTTTCAAAGTCAGCCAATTCCTTTGTTCCCTCTTCTCACATTCACACCCCGTCAACTGTAGACTGACACAGGCCAGCATCCCTGAGGCCTTGTAGCTGATTAACCACCATTTCACTGTCCTGAAATAGTTCATTTAAAGGCTTAGATTCAACCGAGTATTTAAAATTTTTTTTAAAAAAAAGTAATGAGAGAACATACCAGGGTGGCTTTCAAAGCAACAAAGGATTACTCATCATGCTGAACCTCAAAGGTTTCTCTGTTTCTTTATCTTTTTGTAGAGCACTACTACAAAAGAAAATGAGCAACAAACCCCCCACACCAGTTCCTGTCCTTGGGCAGTTATTTTGAGAAAGAGAGAGAATTTGAATTTTAACAACTCCCTTTATTCGAGTAGTGTTCGGGAGCGCGTGACATACAACCTCAAGCGAATGACCAATCTCAGAATACGAGACAAAACGTACAAAAAATTCAAATGAAAAACAAAGCATCTTTTTTAAAGAGAGAATGATAGAGTGACGGAGAGAGAAAAAGAGAGGGAGAGAGAGGCAGACAGAGAGAGAGTGGGATAGAGAAAGTGAGAGAAAGAGATAGAGAGAGAGAGAGAGAAAGAGTGAGAGAGAGAGAGAGAGAGAGAGAGAGAGAGAAAGAGAAGCCTTTGTGTTGCTAGGCTCATTGACTAACGGGGAAAAATTCTCAGGATTCTTTAACGGTATCCCAGGATTCCGGCGTCCCCATTAGCTCTCTTCCCACAGTACGGTTTCCCAGCGTCTTGAGAGTCCTCCCACTCGCTACAAAGGCCCAGATTACTGAGCGCGGAGATTCTCCCTTTCTCCTTTTCCAGTGTAGCCAGAACATGGGGGGGGGGGGGGGGGGGGGGGTGGGGTTGCCAACATGTCCTGCAGTAAAAGTGGTTTCCCCCGTACGGGACGTCCATCGTACCTTATTTCCCCGATTTCCCGATGTCCTGCATAAATCAGCCGCCTTCCGTGAATTACTACAGCGCGCCCTGGAAAGAAGCAGGACGCCGAAAGGGCTTTAGATTGCGCCCCTGTGAATAATCCGCCAAAGCTTTGTCACTAAAATGGCTGCCGTGCACCGCGGCCGCGATCGATCTGATAACTTATCGCCCCTCTCCCCCACGCCGGCGCTCGTGCGCGAGGCCGTGTGGCAGCTCCGTTGCCTTGACGCCGCTCCGTAGCGCTCTCACGCCAATCGACTTGACACCGAGTTGGGCGGGGCTTGGTTTTTTTTTTTATTTCGGCGGAGGGTCCCCTGGGAAAGCCAGATTGCTGTCTAAAGTGGTGCCGTTAAGCCGGTAATAGCGATAGGGCAGTCGACCTTCGTGACCCAGCACGGCGAGAGGGACACTGTGATCCGGGAGGCGGCGTCGTCTGAACGAGCCGTTAAAAGCCAAGGTCGCGATTCGCCGCCGTCCTTAAAGGGTCCCCCCGACGCTCATCTCGAACGGCGGGGAATTCCTCGGCAATCCTGGACCAGCTCCAAGGCCTGGTCTCTCTCAAACCGGCCATCTAATCTCACTGCTTTTTTTAATTGGGTAAATAAATCCCTCCCTCTACACCTGAGTTGGACTGCGGCGATCAGTCAGCCGCAAAATGGCCGCCGCGCACGTCCACATCGACGGCAGAGGTGAGTCAAGCACTTAGCGATAATTGAAAGTAATCAGAGGAACTATAAAAACGCTATTCATTCTTTTAAAATGCAGTAAAGTACATCAGGCCTATTGAGTTGGCTGTTATTTAGAGAGGCCAGGTGCAGATTTGGTTTACTACTGCTAAGTGCCACAAGCCCTGATTGTTTACTTGTTAGCGCATTCGATGTGCACTGTCGTTCGGCCTTAACATTGCCAGTCTTATCAATTCTTGCCATCAGGTTCAGTCATAGCAATTGTATGGAGACATCATCTATTTAAGCTGACGTATGTGTGATGACTGGGAGGGTTTTCATTGTCCTGGAAATGATGGATATGAAAAGAATGAGCAAGATGGAGAATATGTAAGGCAAGATGACCAAACTTATCTGAAAAGGGCCAATGTGGATGCAGGTTTTTGTTTTAGCCCTAAGTCACCTGATTCTACGAATGAACTAATCATGGCCTGCAATCAAGATCTTGATAAATATAATCAGGGTTGTTAGTGCTGGGCTAAAACAAAATCCTGCACCCCACCTTTTCGGATAAGCTTGGACACCACTGTATTAGGGGATGGTGACAGGTCTATTAGGGAAGAGCCCCCCCCAGGCCTCCCCAGATTTAAGGCCCGGATTCTGCAGCCCTGGTCCCGGAGAGCCACCAGCTCTACTGGTTTCTGTTTTTTTCTGTCTTCAACTTAAATACAGCACCCAGCTCAGACCTATCTAACCAAGCGAGGTGAGTTAACTGTGCAATAAACTGCTCCGATTGATTCATCAGCTACAGAGTAATGAAGAAAAACAAGCAGAGCCTTTGGATTTACAGGACCAGGGTTGCAGACCCCTGTTTTAGTGGATGGTCTCTGTTATAGAATAAATCCATAACATGTTTATTGGGGCAGGTTTATTCTCTAACAATGGTGGCTCCAGTCTACTTACAGCTAGAAAAAAAAAAAAAAACATATATATATATATAAAATAAAGTGCTAAGAGAAAAACAGTGGCACCAGATAAAAGGGACTCATGTCAAGTGCATCAATCGAAGAGAAAAGGGCTGGGAGAGGAAAGAACTTGTTATTGAGATGTGTGTTGGTGGGAGTACAGTTTCCTGAGTGTCTGATCATTACAGGAGCGTGGAAGCTAACAGGCCTGGAGCAGCTGAGGGCCAATTACAGGCCATTACCACCCAGGGAAGGCTTGAAGGCTGCAGTACTCAGCAACACCATCACCAACAGCAGCACCAGCGCCAGCATTACCACCAGCATTACTAGCACCACCATTACCACCAGCATCACCAGTGCTACCATTACTACCAGCATCACCAGTGCTACCATTACCACCAGCATCACCAATGCTACATTACCACCAGCATCACCAACGCTACATTACCACCAGCATCACCAGTGCTGCCATTACCACCAGCATCACCAACGCTACATTACCACAAACATCACCAGCAGTACCATTACCACCAGACCAGTGCTACCATTACCACCGGCATCACCAACGCTACATTACCACCAGCGCCAGAAACACAGCTACAGCTACAAAAAACACAGACACATACACATAACACACACATACAGAGAAACCCACAAATGTGCGCACACACACACACGCACACACACACAACAGAGACACACATGCACACAGACAGACACACAAACACCAACGTACGGGCATGCACACACACACACACACACACACACACACATCCTCAGAAGTTCAGTGAAGCCTCCATTTTACTCAGTTTGTAGGTTCACACTCGGTTCTCACCCTGCTGATGAGATTGACAAAGGAGAGAGAGAAAGAAAGAGGGGGAGAGGAAAAGTGAAACATTTCAGCACGCTGTCATTCGTCACCACGGCGACTCGGAGAAGTTTCACCACGTCGCCCAGCAACTCGGCAAAGTTACGGTGCGGAAAAGCGATTTTAGCTCCGGCAAGCCGGAAACTCTGTTAAAGAGAGTCCATATTTCCCCACCGTCTCCACATTCCTCTGCGCCTCATCCAAGCGCATAACACCCGTAAATTCCTCCGCTCGCTCAGGTGAACAGAAAAGTTAGCGAAAAAAATTGTAATTACAGATGGGGCATAGGTGCAACTCCCCCCTCCCGCCAGCCAGGCAGAGGAATGGCGGCACAGAGTTTGGTGGTAAGGGCGAGCAGGTGAACTCCCTCTGCGGGAGGTGAAATCACCTCGACAGCCTTAACAAGAGAGTAATTAGCACCCTGCACTCGAGGCTAACCGGCTGGTAGCTCAGCGCTCCAATGGTATCTCCCGTTGGATCAGACAAGCTGATTGGATAGGTGCTTTGGACCAGCTGATTTAACAGCCACATCAGACAAGTTGACTGGATAGCCATATCAGACCAGCTTATTGGTTAGCCATATCAGACCAGCTGATTGGATAGCCACATCAGACCAGCTTATTGGCCTGCCACGTCAGACCAGCTGATTGGTTAGCCGCATCAGACCAGCTTATCGGTCTGCCACGTCCAGACCAGCTGATGGATAGCCACATCAACCAGCTGAGTAAGAGTGGCATCTCAGCTGTTTGCGGATGATGTCGTCCTCTTGGCCTCGTCGCGCTGTGACTTCGACGCGCGCTAGAACGGTTTTGTTCAAGAGCGCATCGGGTGTGATGCAGTCGGGATGAGTATCAGCATCTCCTGAAAGTCTGTGGCCATGGTCCCCTCCCAGAAAAAGAGATTTTGTTTTGTCCTCTTCAAGTGAGGGGGGGAACAACCGCCCCCAGATGGGGGGGTTCAAGTATCTCAGCATCTTATTTATGAGCGGGGGTTAAAGGGATTAGGGGGTTGCGTAGGTGTAGGTGCTGTGGCTGCAGTAGTTTTAGCTAGAGCTATGCACTTCAAATGGATGGATTTAGGTGATTTTTTTTTGTATTTAATGAAACCACTCACTTTTAATTGAAGGTGCCTGCATGAACTGGAAAAGAAATTCTGTATTGTAATTAAATTACATTCATCTAAAAAACGATTTACTTTTTTTTTTTTTAATGTAGCAGAGCCCCCTTTACCCAGAGCGACTTACAATGCAGAAGAACATGAGCTCATTCCCCTGATTTATATGAGCATTACAGCCGGCACTGCCTCAACGGCATCCCCAGACCAGAGGGCCCACATGCAATATCAATAAAGCACCGATGCAAATTCACTGAGCCGAGCAAGGTCCAAAAATATATAAGCCTGAGACCATGAAAAAGATAACCTGAACTAGTAGAAAAGGAGAGTTAGGAAGTGGGAATGGGAAGGTGCTGGTCTGTAGAGTTGGGTCTTTAGCCTGGACCAGGGGCGTCCAATCTTATCTGAGAGGGGCCGGGTGTGGGTGAATGTTTTTGTTTTAGCCCACCACAACGACACCTGATTCTCCTGATTACCTAATCGTGGCCTTCAGTCAAGGAGTTGATAAGCAGAAGCAGGTGTCTTACTGCTGGTCTAATGCAAAAACCCGCCCCCACAAACACCAGCCCCTATTTGGATAAGATTGGGCGCCCCTGGTCTGGATAATGTTGTTATTGTTACACAATTATTCTGTAGTCCTTGGGGGGGGGGGGTTGTATACACACGCATCATGGGAGGGACCAAGCAGGATGTTGCCCCAAGGTTGGAGCAGAGAGAGGTCTGGCCAGGGAGGATGCAGGCATCCACTGAAAATAACAGCTGTCATATTCACGGCATAATATAGTCGCGTAGCCATGCTCACACAAACCTGGCCAGCGCTCTCTGCACCAATGAAAACACGAGCCGGACGTCTCAAAACAACCGCGAGGGTTCCGAATGAACTCTGACCCCCCCCCCGTGGCCCCGCCCACAGAAAACGGCACATGCAGACAGACGCTGAGCTCACTGGTGAGCGCAGAGGCCTGCGCACGCATGGAAGACCCGAAAGCCTCCCCCTCCGGGGAGGGTTCTTTTGGAACAGGCGGGGTACGTACGGCGACGGCGTCCCGTCCCGTCCTCTGCATCGCATCAGGCACTCCGCCGCGCTCCCTGGGCGTCGGCTTCACCGGGAGGGGGAGAGATTTGCGCAAAAAAACCCCCCAAAAAACCGGCGGTCGGCCCCGACCAGGAACGCTGAAGGCTCAGAGGGACGGACCGCGAGGTCTTCCTCAGGGTGGCGATGTTGTTAAATTGTCGCCGTCTCTCCTTTTTATTATTTAGCCCCCGCCAATAAAACCATAATGGCTCTGGCGGTTACTGGCAGGCCTCCCTCCCTCCCTCCCTCCCTCCCTCTCTCCCCTCCCTCTCCCCCTCCTTCTCTCTCTCTCTCTCGAACCCATTTCACCTCCTGGCTTCGTGTCTCAAACCCCAGACAGAGCAGGCAATCGGGGTGACGTTAGGGTTTGTCGACACGGATAAAATCGTCTCTCACCTTTCCCGTTACACCTGGGTATTACCAGTGTCTCCTGGTTGCCATGGCAACACTCTGTCTCCCCGGCTTCGAGGGGTAAAGTTCCGCCCCAGCTCCCAAAACGCTGCGAACGCCTCTCCTTCTCTCTGGAACCAAAGCGTGTCGCAATCAAGCCGTGTCACAGGTCGAATCGAACCGTGTCACAATCGGATCAAATGATGTCACAATCGAATCAAAACGTGTCACAAACAAGTGAAACATTCCATGCCTACAAACTCCAGAGTATTGAGTGCCCATGTAGACACTCGAGTCTGTAGGTAAATGGAAAACACACATGGGCTGAATGGTCTGTTCTTATCATTACATGCTCTTATGTTCATTCTGATGGGAACAGTAAGGCACGCTGGCCAGCCCTGCATCCCTGTTGTTTCCCCTGTTAAATCTGTGTGCTAAAATGCTTTCCTCTCTGTTAAATCTGTGTTAAAATGCTGATCTCCCTGTTAAATCTGTGTTAAAATGCTGATCTCCCTGTTGAATCTGTGTGCTAAAATGCTGTTATCCCTGTTAAATCTGTGTTAAAATGCTGTTCTCCCTGTTAAATCTGTTAAAATGCTGACCTCCTTGTTAAATCTGTGTGTTAAATTGCTCTTCTCCCTGTTAAATCTGTGAGCTAAAATGCTCTTCTCCCTGTTAAATCTGTGAGCTAAAATGCTCTTCTCCCTGTTAAATCTGTGTGTTAAATTGCTGTTCTGATATCAAACAAGACCCTGGCGTTGCTCCAGAAATGAACAGCGGCATTTCAGAGGAACAGCCACGGCCAGGTCTTTTTCTGAGCGCGATGTAAGCCCCGCCTCCTTCCCTCCCCCTCCCCCTCCGCGTCTCCATCACCTGCAGAACAGAGCCGCGAGGATGGAGGAAGAGCCTATTTATACCCTCCATTTTATGAACACAGGCGGGGGGGGGGGGGGGGGGGGAGGGAGGGTGACGCTCAACAGGCTGAGGGACGAGGAAAGGGAAAAAAGTGGGGGAGGGGGTTGCAGGCGGTTTCCATGGTTACTGTTTCCTTTGAAGAGACCTCCTCCTTTGGTTGCATGCTATGTATTCCATCTCTCTCTCTCTCTCTCTCTCTCTCTCTCTGAATTCAATTTCAAATTTTCAATTCGCTTTATTGACAGCTATACTCATATTGCCAAAGTAAGATAGAGAACATAGGATTATAGAAACCACATGTACATCATGTATAATCTCTCTCTCTGTCTCTCTCTATTTCTCTCGATCCCTCTTTCTCTACATCACTCTCTCCTTCTCTTTCACTGTCTCGCTCTCTCTCTCTCTCTCTCTCTCTTCCATTCCCTCTCCCTCTCTCTCAACCTAAGTGACTTGAACCTGCAAGCTTGCTCAGTTACAGCCCTTGGGGAAGATGCAGATTTCTATAGTGTGAAAGGTGAATGGAATGCAGGCTGAGAAGGTGGGGGTACAAGGTGGGTGGGGGGGGGGGGGGGGGGGCTTGCGTCACATCAGGATTACACCCAGGACGTCTCAGAAACCCTTAATATCACCAATCCAACCAGGTACAAGGCTCTTATAATACCTCCTATCACAGAATACACACAGAAACACACACGCACCTGACAGTCAGAAGAGGTGATCTGCAGAGAAAAGGGGCGGGGCTCTGCTTAGGTCACTTCCTGTCCCTATAACGCTGTCCCATATTTCATATTTAATCCGGCATGCGGCAGGACTTCTCTTATTGCATTCCCTGTAATCTCACACAGGGGGCAGGTGGCTTTCCTGCAGCCCAGACTGAACAGTGTTCAAAGGATGGGACGGCACTGGACAGAGTCGTTAGGGTTAGGGTGCGTGTGTATGTGTGCGTGTGTGTGTGTGTCTGGGGAGGGGGGGGTGATAAACACATCAGAAACATTCAAGCTTCAGTTCCCGTGGAGGGGGGGGGACTTAAGGTTACGCCGGGTTTTGCAGCGAGGGAGAATTGTTCTCAAACCGTCCTTGTTGGTCTAAACACAAGGTCCCAAACGAGCACGTCCCCTAGGGTAACAAGTCTTCCGAAATCGCCATGCGCCAGACTCCAGAGCGAAGCTTCTCCTTCCGTCATTTCTGCGATGTCGCGCGTGCCTTCCATCTTGAGATCCCGGCTTTTAAAAGTTTCGGCGCGATAAGCTCCTCCGCCTCATATTTTCTCGAAGACTCCGACCTGAAATAAATTTTAAAAGCACGGCTTCCTTGGAGATATGGCTAGACGTCGTTTACCGAGCCACTAAATTGATGCACCCGTTCAGCCAATGAGACGCAAAGGGAGAGAAAAAATGGAAGGAGGTTGATCTGGCGCTTTTGCAAAGCTTTTGGTTGGACGGCGAGACAGAGAGTGTCGCGTTTAACGAGGGCCTCTTCTGATGATGACGAGGACTTCAATCAAAGATACGAGCCCCTGAATGCCAGAGTTATCCCTTTTTTTTTTTTTTATCCCTGTCTCAGTGAAGGGTGTCTCGACATCACACACACGGGGGGCGGGGGGGGGGGGGGGTGACGGTACAGAAAGAGAAAGAGAGAGAGAAGGGGAGAGAGAAACAAAGAGAGTGAGAGACAAAGAGAGAGAGAGAGAGAGAGAGAGAGGAGGGAGTGCATTTCACTTTAATTTCAGCCTTAACAAATCTGACTGTAGCTTAAATGCTGCTCTCCAAAAAAAAAAAAGAAAATCACTTTTCAACTGATGTAACATGCACACACACACGCACACACACACACATACACACACACACACACACACACACACACACACGTACACACCTACACACACATACACACACGTCATGAACAGGCAGGTGGACATTGAAATAGAAACAGAAATACAACAGCACAAATATGTTCTGCTGTTTCTGACTGAACACCTTCCTGAAGATGGAGAACGTGTCTCCAAAGCAGGAGGTTTTAAATGCAAGGGCTCCATTACAAACAGCCACCCGGGCCAAGGCTCACTGTGCTCATAACACACCTCCTGAACCACAGTTCCTCCGCCAAACTCCTCTCACAGTGACAGAATTCAGATTCGGGGCGGGGTGGGGGGGGTGGGGGGGGGGCATGGGGGTTCAGAGGTTAGAGAAAAGGAGGACGAGGACGAGGTTCATCCATTCAGAACCTCCAAAACCCCGCTGACAGCATCAGTGCGAAAGGGGTGCTCCTAGCTTGGGCTGCATATGAATGCAGACATGCAAGTGTGTGTGTGGGTATGTGTGTGTGTGTGTTAGTGCAAGGTGTCTTGAAGAGACCTGTGCATGTATGTGTTTGTGTGCATGCACGTGTATCCAAGTACCTGTGCGTGTACAGTATGTCCATGTGTGAATGCATGCGCATGCATGTACCTGTACATGTATGTGCATGTGTGCATGCATGTGTAAGGGCATACCTGTGCATGCATGTATAAGGGTGTATCTGTGCATGATGTGCATGTATGTGCATGCGTTCATGGTTTGTGGATGTACGTGCATTCGCATGTACGTCAGGTCAATTTCCTCCACTCATACAAACTCAGTCCATCACCCTTCATCTGACACGCGCTCTCTCCCTCTCTCCATCTCAGCCTCCCTCTCTCCGTCTCTCCCTCCCTCCCTCTCAGTGAGGGGGCAGATCGCCCTCATCGCGGTGGTTTCTCTTTCACTTAATTACTGCGTTTAGCGCAGTGTTAATCCACTGCTTTGGCAACCTGCCATGCCAAGCTGGAAGCCACATTTGCCACACACAGCGAATCGTGCCCCTGACACCTCTCACACCTACTAACACCCACAATCACACGCACACAGACACACCCACACACACACACACAGAAACACACCTAACACCCACACACGCACAGAAACACACCTACTAACACCCACACACACACACACACACACATATACACACACCCACAAAAACACACACAAAGAGCACAAAACATTTCTAGAACCGTGCTGAGCACATCTCATTTCGACATTTACGAAAAAAGTGCCGTCACAGTTAGCCCTCAGGCACACACACACAGATACGCAAAATCAGGGAACAGCTTGTGTCTATACAGCACCCTCACAACCTCAAAGTCCATTACAACAGGGGCCGCTCACCTGTGCAGTGCCTGTCCGGGGTGGACCAGGCCGAACGTGGTGGAACCACCTGAGCAGAAGACATGCACGGTTTGTAACAACAGTTGATTTATCGACTCACAGCCTATATATCAGGCCTCTGTTTCCGACCGATTGATTTCGGCAGCTTGGGAGAAATGGGGAAAAAGTGCAAAAACGGGGGAAGGTTCTTCTCATGCTCTTGCTGAAGAGACGCACAGAGGACATACCATCCCATCTCTGAGGCTGGAGTCTGGCAGCCAAAATAGCCTCAGGAAATGTAATAGTCCCCCCCGTCATGTTTGCAAGTTTTGCTCCACCTTTATGCAATGAGCGCTAACACTCACCCAGAACTAATAAACGTGAGATACTGAACTTACATTGTTTGTTTGTGGCAGTTCAGGGGGGGGTGTTGTGAAAAAGCAGGCTGTGAGACATTTCATTATTAGCATGATTTAAGCGACACACACTGCACCAGAAAGGCGGTTTATCGGCTGATTTGTATTTAATAACGGCTCCTGTCCTATTCGGGACGCCTCCGAAATCTGGGCTTTATCGATCGCCCTGCTTTATTAGAGTCGTTATGTGTCAGGCAGCTGGAAAATGGGCACAGCTCACCCGTCCACTACAGAGGACAGAGAGAGGTTACTGTGCATGCCTGGAGAGAGAACTCAGCTATGCGTTCAGCCCACTGTGTTCAGCACAGTGCATTCAGCCAACTGTGTTCAGGTCACTGTGTTCAGCCCAGTGCGTTCAGCCAACTGTGTTCAACCCAGTGCGTTCAGCCCAGTGCGTTCAGCCAACTGTGTTCAGCCCAGTGTGTTCAGTCAACTGTGTTCAGCCCAGTGTGTTCAGCCAACTGTGTTCAGCTCAGTGCGTTCAGCCAACTGTGTTCAGGTCACTGTGTTCAGCCCAGTGCGTTCAGCCAACTGTGTTCAGCTCAGTGCGTTCAGCCAACTTTGTTCAGCTCAGTGCATTCAGCCAACTGTGTTCAGCTCAGTGCGTTCAGCCAACTGTGTTCAGCTCAGTGTGTTCAGCCAACTGTGTTCAGCCCAGTTCAGCCAAGCCTAGTGCGTTCAGCCCAGTGTTCACTGTGTTTCAGCCCTGTGTTCAGTGCGTTCAGCCCACTGTGTTCAGCCTAGTGCGTTCAGCCCACTGTGTTCAGCCTAGTGCGTTCAGCCCAAGTGCGTTCAGCCCACTGTGTTCAGGTCACTGTGTTCAGCCCAGTGCGTTCAGCCAACTGTGTTCAACCCAGTGCATTCAGCCCAGTGCATTCAGCCCAGTGTGTTCAGTCAACTGTGTTCAGTGTGTTCAGCCAACTGTGTTCAGTTCGTTCAGCCAACTGTGTTCAGGTCACTGTGTTCAGCCCAGTGCGTTCAGCCAACTGTGTTCAGCTCAGTGCGTTCAGCCCAGTGCGTTCAGCCAACTTTGTTCAGCTCAGTGCATTCAGCCAACTGTGTTCAGCTCAGTGCGTTCAGCCAACTGTGTTCAGCTCAGTGTGTTCAGCCAACTGTGTTCAGCCCACTGTGTTCAGCCTAGTGCGTTCAGCCCACTGTGTTCAGCTCAGTGTGTTCAGCCCACTGTGTTCAGCCCAGTGCGTTCAGCCCACTGTGTTCAGCCCAGTGTGTTCAGCCAACTGTGCTCAGCCTACTGTTTAACACGCACCAGCATGAAGTCAAAGAGCAAGAGAAAGGGAAAAGATGGAGAGAGGAAGAGATGGATTGAGAATGAAAGTGAGAGAAAGAGGAAAAAAACAAAAGAGGAAAAGAGGGGACTGTGAGTGTCGGAGTCAGAGCTACGCAGTAAAATATTCAGTGTTAAAGTGTGACTCTTACAGAGTATATATGGGTCCTACTGGACTCAGACAGTATGTCCTTGTTAAGAGCTGAGTTAACACCAGACATTTTACTGTGTAGAGAGACAGAGAGAGAGAGAGAGAGAGAGAGAGAGAGAGAGCTGCGGAGAGAGGGACTGAGAGAGCTAGATCTGGAGAGGAAAGAGACATCCATCCATCCATTATCTATGCCCGCTTATCCTGGTTAGGGTCGCAAGGGGGGGGGGTGCTGGAACCTATCCCAGCATGCACTGGGTGAGAGGCGGGAATACACTCTGGACAGGTCGGAGAGAGAGACAGAAAGAAAGAATTTGAATTTGAGGAAATTTGAAAGTGAGAGAGAGAGAGAGAAAGAAAACAAGGAAGAGAAGATGAAGAACTGAGGAAAAAATGCAGTGAAACGGAGAAAAAGAAAGCCAGAGAGAGGAGCATAAATTCAGAGCGTAAATACAGACCCTCTGCGCTGAGTCAGAACTCCAAGGGGAATAAAACTTAAAAAAAGAAAAGAAGAAGAAAGCGAAAAGGCCTCATTAATCAGACCACACGTTATTTGTCTAGCAGATTTTCTGACTGTGTGCGTCAGGTAATGAACTCACACATCCCCGTGTGTATTTCTCCACTGGAGCTAATCGTCCCGGTCGCACTTGGGGGGCAGGGGGGCGGGGGGGGGCGGGGAGCAGGGGGGTGGTCTGGGTAAAACACAAAGTCTCCCCTCTGAGGACAGAAACACTAAACTGTCAGCAACCCTCCAGTGCCCAGACCCGAACGGCTCACAGTTTTAAATGCAACTGTATTCTTTCCAAAAAAAAACATCTTTCAGTTTGGGGACAAAGGCTCTCAACCGAGGATCTGTTTTGGCGGGAATGACGTTCAATTTATTCGCTCTTTCTCGCTAAAAAGCCAGCCTGCATTTATTTAATGCCACGGCCATTTGGACAATAGATTCAAAAAGCGGTAGTTCTTTTGTCATTTCGGTTTGCTTTTGATCACATGACCATCTAAAGCCACACCCAGTCGCAGCTCCCGAACTGTTCTTCCTGTAGGAATGGAACAGAAACGACCTGAAAGTTAGTCCTGCAGCCAGGGACGGAGGGGAAAGATTCGCGAAACACCTCCTTTTTCTTGGCTCCCCTTTCGTCATGCTCCCATGTGCTCCAGGGTTCGAACGGACAGGTTAACCAACCACTTTTAAATCAATTAAAATATTGAGACGGAGAAAGCAGAGGAAAAAGAAAAAAAAAAGAAAAAAAAAGCTCTGTCATTTTTATCTCCGGGCATTAAAATCTTCTCCAAAAAAAAAAGACCTCTAAGTTATTAGACATAACAGCATCCCCCTGCCCCCAACCAACAAGATGTGATGATGGGTTTTGACTCCGCCTCTCCTGCGTGGCAGGCTCCGCCTCCCCCTCTGCATCAGGACCCTGGCTGTGCAGCGGTATGCCCTCGCTCGCTAGCACTAGCTAAGCTGGGGGGGGGCTTTGCGGTACCCACGGGGGTGGGGGGGGGCTTTGCACGTCTGCTTCTAGAAACACCAACAGAATGCAACCACACCCACACACCCCTCCCCCACATATCTCACTCTCTCTCTCTCTCTCTCTCTCTCTCTCTCCCCTTCTCCTCCGCCTCCCCATCTCTCCATCGTTCTTCAGCGAGACAGGGATTCGGTGACGTGTTGCCTGGATACATGCGACGTGCATCGAGGATGGGGGGGGGGGCGCTTACGAGGGGGGAAGGAGGGCTGTGGTGTGTGTGTGTGTGTGAGTGAAAATGTGTGTGTGAGAGAGAGAGAGAGAAGAAAGACAAGGCTGAACGAGGGCTTGGTCACACATGAAGTTATTCTCCCCTCCGTTTGTTAGTCATGCACACTGCGAGGGCAGCTCCACAGTGCCACTTTCACCCCTGCTGGACAAAGCACGTCACTGCGCAGGCAGTCCCCCAGCCCCCCCCACTCCCCCCTGACCTATATTAGCCACTCGCGTGTCCGATCGTCCTGGCAACCCATAACGTAAATAAAGTGCAAATAAACAGCGAGAGACACAAACACGCAACGCCTGCAAAATGGGGAAGAAGAAATCAGCAAAAAAACCTCTCGTGTATCCGAAACGAGCGTGCGCGCATGTGTGTGTGTGAGCGCCAGTGTAAATGTGTGTGTGCGCGTGTCTGCATGTCTCTCTGCGTACGTGCGTATAATGAAAACGATCCGCTCTCGCTCCCACAGACAGACTTAAGGTCCCGAGCCGGTGTTGGGACAGCGGGGGGGGGGGGCGGTGTGGGGGGGGGGGGGGGGGGGTGGGGGGGGGGGGGGTAGTCGTCCGCGCCACCGTTTTTAACGAGGCGTGACCCGTCTGGACGAAGATGCAGCCGCCGCCGCCGCCGCCGCCCCCGCCCTCCCCCTCCGCCGCTCCGAAGCGTTCGGACGGAGGAGTGGCACGTCTGCAGGCGGTGAGGCGCCAGCGCCACCTGATGCGCGCCCGCGGTACTGCGGCAAGCTCCTCCTCCGCACCGCACCGGAGACCGCCGTCAGAAACCGCCCGTCCGCCACACCAGCGCCTTCTCCACCCCGGTGGCCATTAACCCCTTCAAGCTGTGACATCACAAATGTGTGATCAGAATGTTCTCAACTGAACATTCTACTGCTGATGTCACAATCGCTACTGATGACTGACAGCAGCGGAGTTCTAGAACACTGACTGAGAATTCTGAGAGGGGGAAAAAAAAACAACAAACCTGTTCTCCAAAGGGTTAAACTGCCGCCGGGCCGCGATCCCAGACAGACACAGGAAACGCGCAGACTGAATCCCGCTCGGCCCGCAGGTGCGCAACCCCCCTTCCCCAGTCACGTAGCTCGCAGCCTGCCGCATCATCCGTCCCCTCTCCCAGACCTCAGTGCACTCAAACACCCTCTCTAAACAAACACCCGTCACACTAGCAAGCTGCAGGGCTGGCAAGCTTTTCTCCACTGAGTGGTACCTGCTCCTCCCTGTCTGACAGGGTTCAGCAGACTGTCTGATGAGTCTCAGGTCTCTATAAGAGAGAGACACTCTCTACAGACTGTCTGATGAGTCTCAGGTCTCTATAAGAGAGAGACACTCTCTACAGGCTGTCTGATGAGTCTCAGATCTCTATAAGAGAGACACATTCTCTAAAGACTGTCTGATGAGTCTCAGATCTCTATAAGAGAGACACACTCTCTACAGACTGTCTGATGAGTCTCAGGTCTCTATAAGAGAGAGACACTCTCTACAGGCTGTCTGATGAGTCTCAGGTCTCTATAAGAGAGACACACTCTCTACAGGCTGTCTGATGAGTCTCAGATCTCTATAAGAGAGAGACACATTCTCTAAAGACTGTCTCAGATCTCTATAAGAGTCTGTCTGATGTGTCTCAGGTCTCTATAAGAGATGCACTGCAGACTGTCTGACTCAGGTTCTCTAAAGACTGTCTGAGAGACACTGAGTCTCTCAGATCTCTATAAAGAGAGAGACACACAGGCTTCTCTCTAAAGAGACTGGCTGTCTGATGAGTCTCAGATCTCTATAAGAGAGACACACTGCAGACTGTCTGTGTTTCAGAGCAACCCATAAACACAACCACAGTACCATCCTGTAGGTTTTCACTCCAACCCTAACAAAGCACACCCCAATCAACAGCTGATCTCATTAGCAGAATATGGTGTGCCAAATTAAGACTGAAATGACAACCTAGAGCCTGGGCAATCTCCAGGAACAGGGCTGGGAACCACTAATGTACAAAAATATACATATATTCAAAAATATACATATATTCTGTACAAAAATATAGAGGTTGCAAGGCTAAATATTCTCTAGGAGAAAGGGAATCAGCCATGTTGATGTACCAAACCCAGAACTGATGTTTCAAAAACAAGATCTCAATTTTTATTTTTTTTTTTCATTAAACTGAAAAATGATGTTAACCACTAGAAGATATTGCATTGTATTTAAGGTACAGTAAGAAGAGGGGGGTATGGTTTCGGACTTGATTCTGGGGACCAACAGCCTATGTTTTCCTTCCTGATGTTAATTGCAACCTCTGAATCACAATGAGACGTTAACTGTTTTTAATTAGACAAGTAACATCTACTGAAGGATGATTTTTCCCACTTAAGGCTACATTATGACAGAAACAGGTGTGCCATGAGGAATAACACACATCCCACATCTACATCCTAGGACTTTTAAACCAGGTGAAACTAAGGCTTTAATGAATGTGCTGTGTGGCAAACGATCCCATTTAACTGCAGTAAGCACGGTCATCCGGTCACTGAAACTAAACTATTTAGTGAAAAATGAGAATTTCAGTGACAAGCAGAATGGTGAACCTGAGCCAAACCTGCACTGAAGTACAAAATTATGAAAATTTAAACACATTTTCAATCTAAACCGATGAAGACATTGGCTGTGACAAAAACCACAATAGGGTCCTCAGGACTGAGTTTGTAAACCACTGTGGAGGATACTGTATCGCACGAACGTCTACAGCAGTGGTCCTCAAACACGATCCTGGGGGACCTCTGTGTCTGTTGGTTTTCATTCCAACCTCAACCGCAATCCCAGAATTTTAACAAGATAATTAACAAGTTAATTTATTTTACTAATCTAGGTGCTTAGCAAAGACTCTAGAGGTTGATTAGTAGAATCAGCTATGTGCACCCACACTGGCCCTTTCTGGATAAGACTGGGGCCGCCAGCTCTAAGACACGAAAAGCACCTAATTAAGAGAAATTAACAGCTTCTTCAAACTCTGGGATTTCAGTCGAGGTTCGAATGAAAACCAGCACACACGGTGGTCCCCCAGGTCCGAGTTCGAGAACCACTGGTCCACAGGTAATACGTATCAGAACATTTGTCATGAAATTCCAGAGGTGGAAAAAAAACCGTGTGAGGCTAATGAAGCAAACCCGAGCTTCTGTTCCGTGGGCCTGAAGACCTGATGTAGCATAACGAGCCTTCGGTAATGAACCCAAAGAAATCCCAAGAGATTGGCCTTTTGAATCGGGCAAGTAAACACACTTGGCCTTTTCTAAATCAGCAAAACAAACACATTTGGCCTTTAAAATCAGGCCAGTGAACACAAGCCACTCCCACTGTGATGGGCGATGTAAATGAGGGGAAATCACACGTCGCTGTCAGGCTGTTCCCTGTGATGGAGTCACTCGATCATACCCCAACCCCCCCCCCCTCCTCCCACGCCGCCCCCACACGCTGACCCTGTCGTATGGTTTTTGAGAGTTTGGTTTTTGAGGTGCTTATATGCTCCGTGATGCACGCACGCACGCACACACACACACACACACACGCATGCATACCCACTCTTCAGACTACAGGGGTCATCAGCTCCTCATCTTCTCTGTCCCGTCCTGACTGGCTGTCATGACAGAAGACGGGCGTGCTGACAGCCAATGGCGGGATCAGGGAGAGATTAAGGGGCCGGCGCTGAAAACTGCAATCAGAACGAGACACAAAACACACTTCCCCCGCAGTCTGGGGTCAAATGGTTAATCCCTTCTCTCCCCTCTTCTTCTCTTTTTTTTTTTTTGAGCGTTAAAAATTGGCATGACAAAATATTCCAGGGAAAAAAAGCAACGGGCCTCCTTACTGAAGCCTCCTTTGATGTGCGCTTTTTAAAAAATGAATCCCCTTTAGGCACAGCACCACATTTAACGAGATGCATTAAAGCTGTCAAAAGGAACAGAGCGGTACTTTTATTTTGACATTTGTGTTCCGCCCCCCCATCTTCATTCACCTTGTCTCTTGTGACCGCACTTCCTGGAACCAGTGCCAATTGTATCGCTGCGCCAAACTTGACCCTGAAGGATCGCAGACCCCTTCTCTCCTGTGTAAACCCTGCACAGGTTTAACTCCACGCATTTATAAATCCCCGTGAACACTTCCTCTCGCACCCATGTGAAATTTACCTTTAAAAAATTTATACAAACTGTCTCAGCCAATTTAGCCTGACAAAAAAAAAAAGGAGTTTGAGGACGATTGTCAAACGCAGACGTGGCGTACGGCGTCACCTACCTCGTGAGAGCGGATCGATGAGCCTTTCGCGGCTGCCGAGGCCGGTCATGTGACCTGCCCATGCTCAGCACACGCTTGGTCGGTCCCTCGGACGCCAGAACTTTCTTCGTTGTCCTGAACGAGCAGCAGGAGAGCTCCTACGCGGTACGTTGGCCCGGCAACAGCGCATCACTTTAAGCTTCACGCGCCCGGGCGCCAGGCGACTCCCATGCGCTTATTATGGGATGGCATTCATCAGTAGAATATTAGCAACAGGAGAACGACCGGACCGGAGCTTTTACATTCAGATATGATACAGAATGAATTCACACTACGCGTGGACAAATTCCTGGATTGCTAGTGTTAAGACTGAAATGATAAAATGCGATGCATATCAGACTTGCCAAGAACCTGCAGCCAGAAACAGTCGTATAAAAAGAAGTGTAATCAGGACCTTAATTGATCCATTAAAGCTGCCGATTTATTGTGTTTGAGGGGTTGAACTGCTTTAGGGCAAATATAAAACCAGCAGACCATGTAGGGAGGACCATTTGGGGAGTCCTAACTGACTATAGTGACTGCCCATCATGGCAAAATGCTCTAAGATGTGTTTCTCAAAGTAGCAACACAGCTAATATATCAACTTCCCATCATGGTAATACACTCTATGGTATGTTCCTCAAAGTAGCAGTATACCTACTATATCGACTGCTGATCATGGTAAAACGTTATATGGTACATTTCTCAAAGTAGCAGTATATCGACTGCTCACCATGGTAAAATGCTCAATGGTACGTTTCTCAAAGTGGTAGTATACCTACTATATATCAACTCCTCATCATGGTAAAATGCTCTATGGTACTTTCTCAAAGTGGTAGTATACCTACTATATCAACTCCTCATCATGGTAAAATGCTCTATGGTACGTTTCTCAAAGTAGCAGTATACCTGCAGCTGGTCTCATTACCCTGCTTCCAATCCAGAAGAAGTGCCATCTGTACCTCCAACAAAAATAAGATAAATTAATGGCTTGAGCCAAAGCAATGAGGGAAGTCTTAACACACTGACTGGACTGCCCGAGATTGCATTTCAAAGTTTAATTTAATCAAAGCTGTGGTTGGAAATTATAAAATGAATTAACCGTTTTAAACACGGTCGCATTTGTCTTAAATCATTTCCAGTTTGGACTAACCAGCCTCGCCAGACCAACAAAACTGCAGAGGAATAGAGAAAGCTCCAAAATGGCAATGTTATTAAATCTTTCAAGTGTTGAGAATAAATGTAATATCTTGCACACACTCTGCTATCTGTGATTTTGAAAGCTTTTAAGGAACAGACAGTAGAATGTGAGCAGAATATCAAACAGGATCTTTTCCTCCCCAGCGCCATGTAAAAAAGAAAAAAGACTAAAAGACTAAACCTTCTGAAAATCTTTAGAATGTTTATAAGATTGAAAGAGCACGAAAAATCTACAGCAAACGGAAAATGTACATAAATATGTACACGGGAGATATTCAGAGCAAAAAAAAAAAAATCTAATCAAACATACGCCCCCCCTCAAAATACAGTAGGTGAAAAACAGCCAAGCACACACCACACACTACAATCTCAGCCTTCCGCAGACTGGGAAGCTTCTCGCTGAAGTCAAGCAGCCTTTCCTGAGGCCTGGAGCCCATGTCCAGATGCTTTTACTCTCAGTCACATCCTGTTAATAAAGAGCAGTGACCCGAGCAGTCTGATCTCCAGACCGACAGCTCACAGCTCCAGCAGCTGTGCAAGGAGATCTGAGCACCACAGCGAGCAGACTGGCCCCCATACACCAAACTCACACAACCAAACTGATACACAACCAAGCTCATACACCACCAAACTCACACAACCAAACTGATACACAACCAAGCTCATACACCACCAAACTCACACAACCAAACTGATACACAACCAAGCTCATACACCACCAAACTCACACAACCAAACTGATACACAACCAAGCTCATACACCACCAAACTCACACAACCAAACTGATACACAACCAAACTCACACAACCGGCCCCCATACACCACCAAACTCACACAACTGGCCCCCATACACCACCAAACTCACACCACCAAACTCATACACCACCAAAATACACCACCAAATTCACACCACCGGCCCCCATACACCACCAAACTCACACCACCAATCTCATACACCACCGAACTCACACCACCGGCCCCCATACTCCACCAAACTCACACCACCAAACTCACAACCGGCCCTCATACACAACCAAACTCATACACAACCAAACTCACACAACCAGCCCTCATACACAACCAAACCCACACCACCAAACTCACAACCGGCCCTCATACACAACCAAACCCACACCATCAAACTCACACAACCGGCCCTCATACACAACCAAACTCATACACAACCAAACCTACACCACCAAACTCACACAACCAGCCCTCATACACCACCAAACTCACACAACCAGCCCTCATACACCACCAAACTCACACAACCAGCCCTCATACACAACCAAACTCACAACTGGCCCTCATACACAACCAAACCCACACAACCAAACTCACACAACTGGCACTCATACACAGCCAAACCCACACCACCAAACTCACACAACTGGCCCCCATACACAACAAAACCCACACAACCAAACTCACAACCAGCCCTAATACACAACCAAACCCACAACTAAACACACAACCGGCACTCATACACAACCAAACTCACAAGGAGACCGGTGAATTGTCCTGAACCACTGGGCGGAGTTTCAATGTGCGGTCAGCGACTCAGCCACCCAAAGCACAGAACAGCTCACGACTGAATACAGGCAAAATCAGTTTTATTTTAGACGGTATTTTAACTTGCATAAGACAGAACTGTTAGTGAGTGGCGATACAAAGCAAGCGGAAGTTTATCTGAAATACCGATATTCTAAAAATATTCTCATATAGAACTTTATCTTCCCCGTAGACAGAAGCAGCTTTACAAACAGGTTATGGCAACTCAACAGCCTGAAAGTAAATTCATTTCTCACTAACTTTAAAAAGAAGAACTGCAATATTTTACATACATTTAATAGCATATCAGAAGATTTATGGAGGAGGAGGGGGGGGGTAATATAAATTCTCCTTAAATGAAGAGTCATACTTTTCACCAAGTAATTGATTCTGCTCTTTCCCCTTCTCTCCATTAAGAATTAGTTAGAAATTATAGCATCCTTCCTACACTAGTGTCAATATACTCAATCTGGAACTGTTCCCATAGTAACCAGGAAAGCTGAAATGTTACCCATTAGAACAGAACAAGACGACAGCTCTGTGGTATTATTATTATTTTTTTTTTCCTGTACAATAGCAATCTAACTTATTGCCTTGAGTAATTCCCACGTTTGGCCAGCAGAGGGTGCACTTCCAAAGCCCCTCCGGTTCTCCCCCAATAATCTCGGGGGAGGAGAGGCGTGGCAGGGGCAAGGGCCGGAGGTTACGCACGTTAAGCACATGGTTCGCCGTCGAGGGAGCGTGAGGGGGAGGGTTTCAGTCCCAGGCCTCCCAGTCATCATCTTCCAGCTGAAAAAAAAAAAAAAAAACAATTTAATGCAGCCCCTGTGCAGACTGCAGTGGTTCCACCAGTACTACTACAAATCTAAGGGGTACCGAGGTGGGTCCAAGAGGAACTCCCATCGGAAATGTTTCGGTTCAAGCTGAACATCACATTCTTCCAATTTCACAAATACTTTAAGTGTCTGACATTTCCTATGAGTGAATTATGATATTTTCCTTTTTTTCCCCCCCAAAAACAAATTTTCACCCATCAAAATTTTTTAAATTTTATTTCTACAATCATTGCACACACAGAATCAGTATTGGCGTAAATGAAATGTACCATACCTGCCCTGTTGCGTTGACTTTGGAAAGTGCTAGCTGAACTTCCTCTTCTGTCATGTCCAAGTCAAAGTCCTTTTCCCAGTCCTCGCTGATGTCTGTGCTGGACCCTGCAGAAAAAAGGGCCCAAGGCTTTATAGAGCCCAGAATCAACATCTACCAACTCCTACCAACCCCCCTAAGCCTAGAATCAACTCTAACCAACCCCCCTCGAAGCCTAGAATCAACTCCAACCAGCTCCCCACAACCCATCCAGAATCAACTCCTACCAATTCCCCAAAGCCTAGAATCAACTCATACCAACTCCCCTAAGACCAGAATCAACTCCTGCCAATTCCCCACAACCCACTCAGAATCAACTACTACCAACTCCCCTAAGACCAGAATCAACTCCTGCCAATTCCCCACAACCCACCCAGAATCAACTCCTACCAGCTCCCCAGAGGCTAGAATCAACTCCTACCAACTCCCCACAACCCACCCAGAATCAACTCCTACCAACTCCCCAAAACCTAGAATCAACTCCTACCAACTCCCTACAGCTGACACGGAGCACAGGGGTAGCGAAGAACAACAGAAAACTAATGGTGGAAGACACAGATAACTATACAGGAATGCCACTACACTTTAACTCACCCGGTTCACACGATCCAAGCAAACTCGGTTTCCCCAGTGTGTTTAATTTTATTAGTGTTTTTAATAGCAAGCTGGCAAATTGACACCTCTATCACAGGGTAATGTAATACTATGCTGCTGGAATTACAGGAACCAGCCAAGACATTTACTTCAGTAATCTCAACACAAATGAAAACCTTGTTACCAGCCTTGGCAAGAACCACTTGGCACATTAATGGATGTTTTAAAAGAGAAAAACAGGATCGGCTCTCCACATAAACTCAAGATTGGAGCAGACTCAGCATTAATGAAGCCCTCCATATTGGTGGCCCACTCCGCACTGCCCAGTTTCCCGCTCGTTTTTTTATCGCTCTTGGGGTGCCCTCACCTTTCTTGCCGTTGTTGGAAGGGGTGGACTTGCCGCTGTCCGAATTGAGCTCGAACACCCTCAGGTCTTGCGCCACCTCCTCTTTCACAGTGTCTGTCCGGGGGGCGGGCCTGGGGGCGGCGGCGGCGGTGGCCTCGCCTCCGGCCCCGCCCGCTCGCGTCTTTGGGGGTTGGTCGGTCTCCGTGGGCGGGGTTTCGGGTTGGGGGACCCTGCCGTCCACCTCCTGCTCCCCCAGGCTGGCCTCGGCCATCCCGCGCGTCAGCTCCTCGGGGGGACCCGTGGCCCCCCCTCCTCCGGCGACCCCGCGGCCCCGCCCTCCTCCGGACTCCTCTCCACCTGGGTGGGCGGGGTGGCGCTCCCGCAGCTGGCCGAGGGGGTGACGGCGGTTTCGGGAGGGGGCGACGTCGGCGAGGCGGAGTCGGTGGGCGGGGTGCGGGGTTCTTCCGGCGGGGGCGTGAAGTCCAAACGAGACGAGGAGGCGGCGCCCAGAAACTCATCTGTCCCAAAACGAAGAGGAGAGGAACACACAGCACACATTCAGCTGAGGAGTGCAGCGCCACACCTCCACCCAAAACACCGCCTCAACGCCACCCAAAAAACAGCCTCAAACCCAGCACACATTCAGCTACACACCTCCATCCAAAACACCGCCTCAAACTCAGCACATTCAGCTACACACCACCCAAAACACCGCCTCAAACTCAGCACACATTCAGCTACACACCACCCAAAACACCGCCTCAAACTCCACCCAAACTCAGCACACCTCCACCCAAAACACCGCCTCAAACTCCACCCAAACTCAGCACACCTCCACCCAAAACACCACCTCAAATTCAGCACACATGCAGCTACACACCTCCACCCGAAACACCGCCTCAAACTCAACCCGTCACACGTCACTAGTCAACACAAATGTTAAAATCTGAGAGGTAGTGGAGAAAATGTACTTTTCCGAACAATTTCAATTTCTCACTTCACAGCTCATTCAGATAAATTCTCCCTCTGAAATCTCACAACGTACATGTGGCACCCGCTAGCAGTGCGGACCGCCATGTTGATTTAAACACACAACCCTCCCGTGCAGGCTAACAAGCAGGCGCTCAGATATGTGCTCGAATCCCATGTAGAGCTTTTGGTTCTGCAGTCCCAGAACAAGATAGTTAACACGAGCTGTTTCAGCTCATGAATGTGTGAAAAAATAAAACTGGTCCATAGAAAACGTTTTAAAATCCACAATCAGTTGACCCAAGAACATTTACCAAGTTGATGGCCCCCTCACACTTCCCAATGCCACGGACATATGACTCCACTGCAATAGCAGAACAATGCACTAGGGCAGTGATCTTCAGTCCTGGGCCCGGACAGCCACAGGCTCTGCTGGATTTTGTTGTCACTCTGCACTTGATTGATCAGTTAATGCAGTCTGTTACACAGTTAGCTCACCTCACCTGGCTTCTTGGGTCTGAATCGGTTATTTTTTTTAAAACCCGCAGACCCTGCAGCTCTCCAGGACCGGGACTGAAGATAAGCGATCCAGGGTCCCTCAGAATTACATCCCTTTGTTATTACTGCATGCTGTTGCCGTGAGCGACATTTATCCCCACAGATAAGTCCTACAAGCACCGGGCTGCTCGGCCTCCTTGAAGCACACCTTTATGCTTTTAAATGTTTCTGTTCTTACTCTTTAGTGAATGGAGCAGTGATCTTCATTCCTGGGCCTGGACAGCCACAGGGTCTGTTGGTTTTTTTGTCTTCGCTTTAATATCAGCAGCTGATTCAGACCCGAGACACCGGGTGAGGTGAGTTAACGGTGTAACAGGCTGCTATATCTGATCAATTAAGCGAAGAATAGCAACAAACAAGACCAGGTTAAAACCGTGTATGTGGCTGGACCTAACACACGTGATCCGGCCGACCAATGGTGTGACTTCATAACTCGGCCGACCAACGGTGTAACTTCATCACTCACTCAGTCAGTCACTCACTCACTCACTCACTCACAGACATTCGCATTTGTAGGGCTGGCCCCGCTGTTGCGGTCCGGCCAAAAACAGCAGACCCTGCGGCTCTCCAGCACCAGGACTGAAGAGGACTGGTACGGAGGTCATATCCTACAGGCCCAGGAAATGACTACCATGTACTACTGAAGCCAGAAAGCACAGCTAACATGAAAAAAGAACACCGGACTACATTTGGATGGATGAATAATGCAGTGTAAACACAGGAAGTGGCACACGCACCCTCCTCTTCCTCTTCCTCCCAGCCCAGGGCCTCTGAATGCGTCACCTGCTCTGCCCTCTGCTTCAGGGCCACTCTGCCGCGCCTCTTCCTGACAACGGCACAAAAAAAAAAAAACAGGTAAAGGTCAAAGTTCAACTCCTTCAGCTCAGCCCTCACAAGCAGTGACTACATGCAGGAGCCCCAATGCCCGATGCAGTTCCAGCCAAAGGAGTCACACTCATGAACCCACTGCCCACTCTACAGCTACCAAGTTGCACAAAACATGGACTGAACTACCCCATCGAGCATTAAACTACATTACTGTAACAAGAGCAAAGAACCACAGACACTCAAAACAGGAAACGTTACACCTTATCAAGTTGGGGGGCTGAATCTGAGGGTTAGAGTCGGGGTGGAGGAACAGAGTTGCAGTCAGAAGAGGAGGGTCTTCAGCCTGCGACACAAAATGGCCGACGTTTCCGCTCTCTCCACACACTTCCAGTTCAGCAGAACAAACTAGCTTATCATGACGGCCATATTGTGTCCATAGCGTAGTGTGACGAGGGCTTCTCACAGAACAAGACTAACACTCAGGAACAGAAGGGGCTGATTGATAATTACCCAATGAGTTATCATTTTCATTTATGAACAGCAGACTAATTAAATTACATACGTAGATGACACATAAGTGACAGATCTAATTTTATAGAGAAGAAAGATGCTATATCATTTTGAGGCCCAGCAGAAAATAAGTTTAGGTACTTAATTTTTTTTTTTTTGACATAATACAAGTGTCTTGGATGACAAGAACATGTTGCAATTAAAACCTTTTCCAAAATAGTATTTACTTCATTTTTATTGAATGTCCCTTGTAGTGTTAGGTTTCGGTAAAGTAGAATATATAGTTCTTGAGATTAACAGAAGGGGACAAAAATGAAATGTAGGGTCTTAGGAGAATGAAGATGTTGAAGAGGTTGACAGACTGACTAAAAGGTGTAAAAATGTTTTACATCGCACGGGAAGTTAGTTTCAGGAAAATGAGGGCGACGCTACCTTAAATAAAGGAGGTTGAGGAAGTGTCCAGATATAAATATATTGGGACTCACACCGATGGCCAACTTGGAAGTTGGAAAAGCATATTTAGAAAAGCTGTTCAGAAGTGAACCAGCGACCATCACTTCCAATACAAACACAGATCTTTCAAAGTGGATACAGGACCTTTAAAGCTTTAAAATTTAAAAGGTTTTATGCAGACATTTATCTAAAGTGACTGCACAACTGGTTTTTTTATATAAAATCCATTTGTACCACCATTTTACTGGGGTAATTCAGGGCAAGTACCTTTGCACAAACGTCCAACAGAATCAGCCAAACAGCAATCCCATGTCCAGGCTCTCTATTACGCCGAGTCCAATATTAATTTTTAATAAAAATCATACTTATGCTAATATTTACAATGTGTTCCATATCGTTGAGAGTGCTCACGCTTCAGTGGATTTGATGAGTTTCCTTGGTGTCTCTGACCCAATTTCCTGTTTTTACACATGAGCTCCCCCCCGCCATTTTACCATCCCCAGACCAGCGCTGGACTTTGGGATCCTCCTTCTCTCGATCGCGGGTTTGTTGTGTAAGGAGCAGCTTTCCCCCGATCGCCCCCACCACCTGTTCCCCACCATCCATCAAAACACCTGTCAGCCCTTATCCACAAAACACACTCATGCTAAAGTCCCCGCAAAACAAACACACACACACACACACACGATCGCACTCACACACAAACACACACGCTCGCACACACACACTCACACGCACTCACGCTCACACACAAACACATGTCCTCAGCCTTCACTTTCTGCTACTGGCTCCAGGGTACTCAAGGAAAACCAACAATTCTACACAGAGCGTAGAATTCATTTCCAGTTAACCTCCAATAGTGCTGAGCGATATAATGTAACGATAATTAAAAATAGTTAAAAAAACATACAAGAACTTTTCATAATCATAAATATTGCGTATTGTCCAGCCCTGATCTCCAAGTGCCCAATTACACGACGGACCCAGAACACCCCGGTGATCCTGACCACAGTCGTCTGCACGGACGAGAAAACCAGCTGTTCACCAGCGCGCGCGCACTTGCACAGTCTGACCACCAGGTGGCGAACGGAACGTTTTCCTGAACGTGCGGGCAGCGCTGGAGGTGGCCAGCGGCTGTGGTTGTGGACGTGAGGCCTTGGAAAGCGGCTGTATCTGCTGGTCTTTTGCCTCACGGGCACACGCTGTGACACAGAGAGGCGCGGTTACCTGGTCCAGCTGAAAGACTTTGTAGAAGTAGCGCTGCCAGAACTCGGAATGGGCCACCGCAGCAGGAACCTGTGGCGTGAATGGTACATGGGTAAATGGACTGCATTTATATAGCGCTTTTATCCAAAGCGCTTTACAATTGATGCCTCTCATTCGCCAGAGCAGTTAGGGGTTAGGTGTCTTGCTCAGGGACACTTCGACACGCCCAGGGCGGGGGATTGAACCGGCAACCCTCCGACTGCCAGACAACCGCTCTTACCTCCTGGCTATGTCGCCCCCTGGCGTGAAGAGGACCGGCTCAAGGACAGGGCAGTTCAGACACAATTTCCCAATGTCAGACAGGTTCTCATCATCAAAGGCTCACAGAAGCCCAGGAAGAGAGTCTCTCTTCCTCCCCCTCTTTCTCTTCTCACTCTCTCTCTCTCTCCCTCGTACGTTTTACTACATATCAAAACGTAAAAACTATTTCTCTGTTCCAAAGGACAGTCAGTCATATCCCACCAACGCCCAACCAACCCCCCCCCCCCCCCCCCCGAACAGACAGACTTATGAGAGTCCCCTTGGATGCAACAAATGGCAGCGGACCGTACCATTTTTGTGTAAAGGGACCGGATGGAGGGACTGTTGACCAGGAGTTCAGAGATCTCCCCTTTCTTCTCCTCCAGAGAGAAGCCTTGGAGCCAGGCTTCAAACTGCTCTGGGGGACCTGCAGCAAAACACAGGCATAGTCAAACGCATACCTACACACAGTGAAGAGGAGACAGGCATACTCAAACGCATACCTACACACAGCAGAGAGGAGACAGGCCTACTCAAACGCATACCTACACACAGCAGAGAGGAGACAGGCCTACTCAAACGCATACCTACACACAGTGGAGGGGAGACAGGCATACTCAAACGCATACCTACACACAGCAGAGAGGAGACAGGCATACTCAAATGCATACCTACACACAGCAGAGAGGAGACAGGCCTACCCAAACACATACCTACACACTGCAGAGAGGAGTGTCTCAAGTCACTATCAAAGGGACGGACATATTTTCAAAACCCAGGAGGGAATCGGATGACATATTTGCTCTTTAAATTACAGAATACGATCTTCAAGATGTAAGCACTGCACAGCATCTCACTGCATTTCATACTGAGCACCATCTCACTGCATTTCATACTGAGCACCATCTCACTGCATTTCATACTGAGCACCATCTCACTGCATTTCATACTGAGCACCATTTAAACGGAAGAGCACCAAAAACACATGTGCAGGTTCGTAACGCCCCCCCCCCCCCCCCCCCCCCCCCCCCCCCCCCCCCCCCCCGAAAGGCAGAGATTACGTCAGTTGCAGGAGCAATAGGGCCACCAAGCCCTCCTGGGCCGTGGGACAGGAAAAGCAGGTCTCACAGGCACCGCATTCTAGAGCATTATAGAACAGGAGACGATGTACTGTGGCCCCAGTGACGTGAGCACCGACACGTGGCTGTGTGCGCTTTCTCCACCCCTGGTGAGGCTAACCCCATCGCTTCCATTACATTACATCACAAGCCAGGCCAGAGCCAGACTCAAAAAGAGGAAGATGTGTGTAGAGGGGAAACTGGCAAAACAGAACGTTCTAGAACAGGATAAATCTGGGGCTAAATGGGCAAAGCACAGATGCTAAAAGACTGAAAGTGCTTTCTTAACTCGCACAACATGCCCCACAGAAATGCTGCCTTCTCTTTACATTAGAGGAAAGTGGGCAGCACACACATGCATGCGCAATCCCTAAATCGAGTGTGGTGGTCACAGCAACGCGTGTAGCCAGCGAATACGATTGTGCGCAAAAAACATTCTGAGTGACCAATCGCCTGAAGGCATACAGCAAGCTCTGAGCATTTCGAGTTCATAAAGCTAAAGCTGATGACGTCAATGATGTCACCCATTGAAGCCAGTCAGCTGAACGGCCCTGATCATGTGACGGGGGGCCGCCGGTGCGCAAAGGCAGACTTTTCCCAGCCCTCCGCTGGGCAGCAGCGTCTAGGTAACGGCGGTAACGACGGTAACGATGGCAACGGCACGTACCGTCGGGCTCGTTGCAGTACGTCGCCGGGTCTGCCTGTAGGCAGTACAGACGTGCCTGCGAAACAGAGACGCCAGGTCAGCAACACAGTCACACAATGCAATATGGGTAAAGTGGCGATCCTTAGTATTTTCAAATTTTAAAAATGCCATTTTTGATACCTTTTCACACTGGCGTATTTGTAGCAATATTGATTCAATGTGTTTGCAGTCTGAAAGTATGCTATTCTATATGCTATTATCCACTGGTGGTGTCAGCTGCTACAATCCCGCCAAGTATGATGACGCACGCACAGGAAGTTGCACGACGAAAGAGAAAGAGCCTAAAATCCAAAAAGTGGAGGTCTGAATGAGGTCTGATACATTGCTCAATACTACCATGCAAGACGCCATTGTTGGTGGTTTCTAGGCAGGTCTTCTTTCCCCAAAATATGTTACTGCTCGATTATCTTCTCGGAAAAATAAGCACTTGACGTGCTCCTAGCAATAGCTTTGTCTAGAACGGAACTCTGGTATTTGGAGTCTGAAATCAAACTTTTGCGACCACCAACACCACAGATGTTGCCAAATCCACCAAAACTAAAAAAGCTTGAGGATTGGCACTTTAATAACCACAGACAGGCTCATAAGTACAGGCATAAGGGTCTCTGGTCGTAATGCCTAGTTTGTCTAGTAACGTCTAGATTGTCTTAATGTCTAGATTGTCTAGTAATGTCTAGTTTACCCGCGCATTCGCTGGCCCGGCTCACCTTGGTGCTGTCGTACACCTCCGTGGTGCCAGCAGGGGTCGCCATGAGCGTGATGACATCACAATCGATGGTTTTGTCCGGGGGCGGGGCCAGAGTGTCCGTGATCACGCCCAGGAGATTGGACAGGCTCCTCTTCACCTTCTCTGTGGTCTCCGTGGACCCTTCCACCTGTGGACAGAAAGGGGGGGTAAACTTTTTCAGACAGACTGCCTGGCTCGTCACCAACGCCACTCTCCAAAAAGCCAGGGGACGATTAGACCCCCTCCACTAAATGAGTTACAGCATCTTCCATCTCTTCTGTTCTGATCCTACCAGAACCTACTGCAGCTTTCGACACCGTGTATACCCCATGCTCCTCCTCTCCACCGTGACCTCACTCAGGAACTCACTACTCTTAAGAGGACTGAATCCTGCATCTCTGGATGTTTCTTTAGGGTTTTCTGGGATGGTGGCTTGTCTCATGTCCAGGGCCTTCCTACAGGGGTCCCCCAAGTCTCTGTATTTGGCCCCCCTCCTCTTTCCCCTGCACAGGCTTATATCATTTCCTGGGTGTGTGTCTCCCATGGTTTTCCACCATCTCTATGCCAACAATACTCTGTTTTCCTCTCTTTGCCTCCATCTGATACTCAGGGCTCACTCTTCATCTCAGCCTGAAGGGCATCTCATGCTGGATGATGGACCATCGTCTTAAGCTCAACATGGCTAAAACTCCAGTTCTTCGGTTCTCAGTCAACCTCAAAGCCATCTGCAGATTCCAGGAAATTCCTCACCACTGCTACACCACTAGAGCTTCTTTTTTGATCTGCTGCAGGACGCCCCACATTTTTTTTCTCCAAGAGGCCCAGATCCTACATTATAAATGTATAACGAGATTCTGACAGCAGCCCGGGGACCAATGTTAGAAAAAAAACCTTTGTTTTTTTGGCCTCCCCGCTGGTGGAGCTGCCCATGACAGGGTGACTCACTTTTCCCCTTATTCACTTATGCTGTACATGCATGTAAATATGTGTGCGTAATATAAAGTATTTTAGTACTTGGTTCTGAATTGCAATAAATCATGCGATTGCAATGCCAGTAAATGAATAGAAGTATGCAATTCAGCAATTAAATAATGATAGCATATTCATAAATACTGTAACAGAGGCATCCTTCTGATGATAATGTCAGCAAGCAAACGTCTGTCCACTTCGTCAATGTGCACCTCGCGTTCTTTAATGGACGCCATCTTTAATGTCCACCTGTTTGACGTACTGCCCTGTGGTTGAATTACTCACCGCCAGTTTGCTCCGAACGGCGCTGGCCGTCGCCACGATGGAGCACGCCGTGTCATGTTGCACCACGGTGGAGAACTCTGTCAGATCTCGCTTAATGAACTCGTACGCTTCAGAAGACTGTGAAATGGAAGTTCAAAGTAACGTCAACGGCACATCACAGAGCACGATTTACCGTGACAATTACAATCACACACGGCATGCCACACTGGAGACGGGTGGGCGGCTTCAAAAACATTCTCTTCAAATACACGCTTGGAGCCACACCATGCTACACGCTGGGTGAACGTCACAAGGCCTACCTTGTCTTTAACGGCCTGGAAGCCCTGCTGTAGCCAGCCTCCCCACCAACCTCCTTCCCTAGTTACACAGGAAAGAACAGGCGCAACGCTTTAGCCAATGTTTCACTCTCTTTCTTAAGTTTCTCTTCTGAACGCTGGTAAATAAATAAATAAATAAAAAACGCAGGGATGTTAAATCATTTTACACCGAAGCAAACGCGTCCCAATGAACATATAGTGCCCAACACGAGCTAACGAACGATGTCGTCATTGAAAATACAACCCAATATTTGCAAACAGTTAACGTCAATCCATCTGAAATAAAACTATGAGCTAGTCTAATGTGAAACCCATCTAACGCGTTAGTTAGCTAGCTGGCTAACGTCAGCTAGCCACTTTTAGCTTACATGACAAAAGTAAAACGTGTCTGTCAAGAATGCCATATTTTCCCCCCATTCATCAAAATAATGAAATACACAGTCATAAAAATACGATACTGACGTTCGCATGTCATTTTCCTTATCGCTGTGTCAATGCTAAAACATTTTTGTAAACAAACCCAGACGGACTTCCTCTTGTATTCATCCGCAAAAACAAACTGTATCAACAAGCACATCCAAATCATTACCAGCTGTACACATAAATGTGCATCGAGCCGGTAAGTTCTGCATAATAATCCTAAATTGCATTTTTGAACTGGGTAGCGAAGTCTGATAGAAAATAAACAATAAAGATTCCAGCGACATAATACTCACCCTTCAGCCATTTTCAGCGCATGACATCATCAATATTTACTGAACTCTGACCCAACTGACTAAGCAAACAGATAAAGAAAAAAAGATACACCTTTCAAAATTAATTAAATACATTTTATAATTGACATTATAAAACAGTGCGTACATATTCACTACAGATACATATATATTTTCTAAAATATATAGTTCTATTACAATTTCGCTACGGGGTGCGTGAAGGGTCAAACAGTACGGTTACTTAAGTCTTGTTTTCCGATACGCTCAAGGAACGGGTTCTCGCATAAACTAATGACTGCACGTGCGATATGCAATCTATCTTTCGAAGTCATGTAAATTTCTCAATTTAACGAAGGTAATTAAAATGTTTACATTGGTTTACACATAAAATTGTAAAATTAAGAGTTTATTCATTATGTCAGATTTGTAAAGGACCTGTTTATGCAAGGGAACTTTTTACCCATTTCAGTATTTCAGCTGAATTAGTTGTAGTTGGAACTACACAACTGTGTATTACTTTTCCACGCACAGAAGGGAGATTTTCATTACACAAAAGTATTTTCATATGTAGTTCTTGCTACATTTCTACTGAGATAACTACGTTTGTTCAATGTCCTTAGGCATTTTCTGAAATATTCATAGTTGTGTCCACCATTATCCTATTGCAGTATTGAAACAGAAAAATAAACTGCTTGTCTGTGGTCATGAAAATGACATCAGCTACTGTTACATCTGCACCTGAGGCCAATCGATGGAGCTTGAGTGTGTGTGTGTGTGTGTGTGTGTGTGTGTGTGTATGTGTGCCTGCTTGTGTGTGTTTGTGTGTATATGTGTGTATGTGAGTGTGTGAGTGTGTCTGTGTGTGTGCCTGCCTGCGTGTGTGTATGTGTCTATATGTGTGTATGTGCTTGTGTGTGTCTGTATGTGTGCATGCATGTGTGTGTGGTGTGTGTGTGTGTGTGTGTGCCTGCGTTGCGGCCCTCACCGCAGCTGTGACCCTCTCATTAGCATGGGAAAAGAAAAGAAACACCCACCCAACCACCCCCCCCCCCCCCATCCAAAAAAAAAAGGTCAGACAACAACCTTCTGGAAAAGTCCAATCTCCTAATTGAAGTTTCCCAGCATCCAGAAGTGGCATATTGTGTCCATGTGTTCTGCAATATGCCTGTTCTGTCCAACCCCCAAATCCCACTAATTGGGCCCTGTCGCTTTCCTAATTAACTCTACCTACTTTTCCCTGTACAGGGTCCCAGGGCAACAAACACTCATCTATTGATTAGCATTTCTTCCAGTCTGAACATCCATCTGTCCTGCACGCATTGCGGGGCACCAGTTGTGCTTATGCCTAATGACCACAAACGCGGGCTCTGAATCCACACCGTGGAAACTCAAAGATAAGACCTGATGGAGAATCCAGTGTGCCGGGCCTGGTCCCAGCATATACCATGACCATTACCTCTGGTCCCTTTTCACAATTTCATTTCCTTTCTTTTTGCTGTTTGTGTGCGCATGCGTGTGTGAGTGTGTGTGCGTGTGTGTGTGTGCATGCATGTGTATGTGTGTGTTTGTGTACATGCGTGCGTATGTGTGCAGCATGCGTGTGTGTGTGTGTTTGCATGTGTGTGTTTATGTGGTGTGTGTGTGTGTGTGTGTGTGTGTCCGTGCATGCATGTGTGTGTGTGTGTTGAGGGGAGTTTCTCGCTCTCCTTTTGAACATCGGGTGTCCTATCATCCGTATTCACTTTCATCTGCAGCTCTCTCACACTCTCCCCTGCTGTGATCTCATCAGGGTTCTGTGAGCTTCTCAAGTTCCGTCCTTTCATCATAAGTTCTCAAAGAGCTTCAACTTGCACTAAATTTCAAAATTTCCTCTTTGTACACACACACACACACCCATATTTATATACTTATAGAAATTATCCACTAAGCTCAGTCATCCTGCTTTGTGAAATACACAAATTTTCTAAACTCTCGGTTTGACTTTGGCACTCTGTGATGATGTCACTGCATAGTAGAGGACAGTCAAGTTATTCACCACAGGAAGAGATGAAAAGGGGATGATTAACTGTCCTGTGTTGATAAACGTCAGACAGGAAGCAATCCCTGCTGTTTATTTTCTATTTTGTCTGCTTTTCTTCTTCCTTGATAACACAGTATCTCTGAATATACAAGCCACCTGTCATTTTATCACTTGAGTTGTCTTTTTTTGTTTGTTTGTTTGTTTGTTTGTTTTGTTTTTGTCGTGTTCAGACCTTGTCAGGGCTGCAGTGAAGGCTGCACAGGCACTGCTCATTTACTGATCTGATCCTCACCGTGGCGGTGAAACGCAGCTCAGACCGCTAGTACCAGGGAGATATAAAGTTTAAACGTTTAAGATCATCAAGCGCAACTGAAGAATAGCTAGACTAGGATATAAACCAAAGAATGCACAGAACAAACACATATGCGCATACACGCACACATCCACACACACGCACACACACTCACATGCATGCAAACACTATGCACACACACACACACACACATATGCACACACACTCACACACCTACACACACACACGCACACACACTGACACACACACACACACACACACACACGCACACACACACACTCACATGCACACACATATGCACGTACACACATGCAAACACAACACACACACACACACACACACGCACACACTCACATGCACACACACACACACACACACACATACACACATATGCACACACACACACACACACATGCACACACACACACACACACACACACATATACACACACACACACACACACTGCCCTTCTCATGGGTCCACACCATCTGCCGCGGGAGCGGAAACCCCAGTTTTGCTGGAGTCAACATCCCTAATTACCCTGCTAAAGGAGCCCCAGTCCCCCATCTCTAATCCTTCCTACCCCCACCTGTGTTCTTCAAGGGCCGGGGGAATGGCGGGGGGGAGGGGGGGACCAGGTGACACCAGAGGCCCTGTTCCCTCCGCGAGAGTCCCACCAGTTTGGGCTGTCCCGCAGCTGCGTCCCCTTTTTAGGCCAAAATACAGCTGACAACAAGCAGGGGTCCCCGCGACGTCAATACGTCCCCATAAATTAGGGTGTAACCGCTTTTGTTGGGTCTGGGTGTCAGGGCCCCCGGGCGTGGAGGTAGCTGTTACTCTGATGAAATGGATATTGAATGGGCCTGGGCGCGTGTCAGAGATGGGGGGGGGGGGGGACCGACCCCATTGTGTCCCACCGGCCGCCATTGTCCCGCTCCGCGCCGTTTCTTCATGGGACACGGAGACGCCGAGAGAGGGGCGTGTGTGTATGTGTGCGTATATGTGTGTGTGTGTGTGCGTGGGGGTGGAGGCGGAGGAGCACAAGAGTGCCTCTCCAATTAAGGAACCTTTCATCGTTCCTCTTCAGCTCGTGAGATGTGGGAGATTCAGCATGTGCTTCCTTAACCCCCCAGACACTGATAAGTGGACAGCGATTGTGTGTTCTGGGTAAACCCCACTTCATTCTGTTTACATTCATGGCCTTGTTTTCCTGCTTTTTACTTCTTCTTTTTTTAAAACGGTCAATACTTGCCTTTTTGGTTCTCCGGAGGGACAAATTAAAGTAAAATATGTTTCTACGAACATTAAAAAAAAAATGTAAAATTGTGACATCACTACGTAACCGGTTCGAACACCGCGACAGCGGCAGGAAAGGGTAGCGCTCAACGACGGAACTCGAGGCACGTCTCCAAAAATGCAAGTAGCTGCGTGAAAAGAAGGAATGGCTCTCGATATGAAAATATGTATTTATTTGCTTATGCCATATCGGAGGGTCATATCATAACCCAATAAAAACATAGATGTCTTTGGCTGTTGAGCACCTTTCAGTTCTGTAGGCAATATATCGATTCATTTTCATATTATTTGTTTAGCGTTACTCAGTTTTGTCACAGTGAAGCTGTTTGTCATTGTTATGATGGCTGCAGGGCATCTGTTTTTTTTTTTTTTTTTTTTTTTACTGTGGATGAAATAAATTAGTATGTCTATTTATGTGGACAAGTGTGTGTGTCGTGCCAAAAATACTGAAACAATCGAACGCGTACCAGATGCTGTGCACTTCAGAAAATCTGGAATCGTCTCAGATTAATCTCCCAAGGGTATAGCTGACGAAGCAAAGTGAGACTAACAGTACCATAAAAGAACATTTGAAATTCACCAACACCGCATATTTGTAATAGTTCAAATGCAGTTACAACATACTGCGTATAACTCAAAAATGATTACAACACAGCATGTAATACTGAAATGCAATTACAGCATAGAGTGCTGATCAAGTGTCCAAGCTGCGTTTTCTTAATCGGTCTTAATTTTTATTAATTAGCGTTAATTAATCACGGCGATCGATCGCCAGCGCGTGCGAGCGCTGACTCAGGCTGCGAGGGTTTTCAGCCGTTGCCCCTGGGGCCGGGACCGCAGCCCGGGAGCTCGGTAGGGGATCGACGGGCGCGGGGGTCGCGGATAATGAGCCTCGAAAGCCGCGGGCCGCGAAGGCGCTTAACAAAGCGCCGCCGATCATGTGACCGCGCGCGGGGGCCACGCGCGCTTTCCTTTTTCATCGCCAACGAGCCGTGCCGGCGGCTGATTGACGGTCGCCAGGGCGCGGGTCGCACAATGAGGCATTGGGGGGGGGGGGGGGGGGGCGGGGCATTGGGGGGGGGGTTAGGGATATTGTCTGGAAGTGCCGTCGTCACAGGGCGCCTGGTCTGGGATTTCCAAAGCTGGTTAGCGGCTGACACGCCGGTCGGTCTGCGGAGCTGTTTTTTTAGCCCCCCCCAGCCCCCCCACCCCCCCACTTAACAAGTCTGGGAGCTGTCTATTTAGTAAGCGCCCCTTTCCCACCCCCCCCCCCCCCCACCCCACCCCCACCTCATCGTGTACTTCACCCCAACTCATTACCCCACCTCCCCACTCATTTTTTATTTTCAATTATAACTTTTTTTTTTTTTAAAACATGGCTGAGATTGATTTGCTTTTCCGCTAAATTCTCACTTCGTATTTTTTTTTACCATATCCCCATTAGAGCTCGCCTCTGTGCTTCTGTCCGTTGGTTGTACTGTAAGGTGAGGAAAAAACGCCCAGGCTGAAAAAGGAGCGTGGACTGAAACCTGCCAGACAGTTCTTACAGGTGCTACAGCACGTAGACAATTCAAACTTTTGAGACGGAGAGAATGTGATGTTCCGACCACAGTTACCATGGTAACTCACCGCACACAAATAATCGAGTGAAAAAGATGCGATTGAAATGTATACACACATGGAAGTTAGATAAATAAAGAGAATATCATTTTTAAAAAAATAAAACAATATATCTTTTATTTTAGATAACAAATACTGTATATACAAATAAACACAGGCCTTTAACTTCTTTATACCATTTTTGTCCTTGTTGTGGTAGCTGTATACCCAAAAAGACAAATTGATAGCAGCTATCTTCACTGTTTCAGGCCAGGAATATAACAACTGTTCAGCACAACATAAATTAGAAAACAGAACTGAATGTTTATCTGATGGTTCTGTGCACTTTCTAGAAAAGTTGCCGATGTAAACAAATATATACTGACCAAAAAAAGAAAATTACAAAATGCCAACGGCGTGCTGAAGAAATCACTATCTGTACATTATATTTACACACTTAGACAGAAACTTTCAAGGTGGTTTCTTACTTCTTTCTTCCCTTCCTTCTGATTGGATAAGAAGGATAGTCCCCTGTGATAGGTCCCAGAGGCTGCAGCAGCTTTGCTGCGATTTCATAGAACCGTGGTGCGGCCTGCGCCGCGGAGTTCAGTCCTGGGGCTCGCCTGCTCACTTGCCCATGGCGAGGCTGTGCAGGCGGGGCAGGGAGGCGGGCAGAGGCTGGCACAGGGCGCAGGGGCAGGGCAGGCCGTGGTAGTGCCGGTAGGAGGCGGAGAGGTGGAAGGGCTCCTTCAGGAGGTCCTGGAGCGGGGAGCGAAAGGGCAGGTAGCCGGAGGAGGGGGGCGACTGGGGCGCCGAGGGAGGGGCAGGGGCGCCGGCGGGGGCCGGCAGGGGCGGAGCTCCCACCAGCGAGTGCAGGGACTGGGCCAGGGGGTGCAGGGAGAGCTGCTGGGGGGCAGCGGCCGCGGTCGCCGCGGAAACCGGGGCGGCGTGGCGGGTCACGTGACCCTGGCTGCCGGCGGCGTTCCCGCCGTACACCTCCCCCACCAGCCTCTTCATCTCGTCCAGCGAGCTGGAGAGCATGAGGATGTAGTTGCGGGCCAGCAGCAGGGTGGAGATCTTGGAGAGCTTGCGGACGGCGGGGCCCTGCGCGTACGGCATCACCTCCCGCAGCCCGTCCATGGCCTGGTTCAGGTCGTGCATCCTCTTCCTCTCCCGGCTGTTCACCTTCAGGCGCAGGTCCTGCCCGTCCTCCCCGGCCGGCCCCACGCGGGCCTTGGCCTTGCCTCCGCCCCCGCCTCCGTCCCCCGGCGAGGGGGCCTCTGCTCCGGGCTGCGCCCCCGGAAGCCCTGGCTGGGGAAGTAGGCCCCCGAGCGCCCCTGTCCGTCCGTCGCCAGGTCAGGCGAGGAGGAACGGCTGGAGGAGGAGCCGGCTTCCGAGTCCATGTCCGACAATCGAGATAAAAAAATTTTTAAAACGTACGCAAAAAAATGTTAAAATAAACAAATCGATTAATCTCAGTCTCTCTCACTCCCTGTGTCTGTCTCTGCTGTTTCAGTGCTATAAACCAAGTGTGACTACAGAGGAGCTCAATTGAAAGCAAACTGCTCTGGTCCGTGAGTAAAGTTATCCTCTCTCTGGCCAGGGGCACTTGTCCTAAATCTACACCCCCCTGAGGGCAGTATTAAACGACAGCGGCGGATTCAGACCAGGGGCTGACAGTCCTGGTCCAGACTCTGATGGGGGGACTTTTATACCCCTGACCTGACAAAGGAACAATGAGCCGCATAATGAGCACTTAGCGACGGCCAATCAACGGAGAGGACACGGTCTCTGCCCCGCCCCCTTTTAACTACCTCTAATCCCCATCCTATACTGCACCCCCCCCCCCCCCCCCCCCCCCCCCCCCCCCTTTGCCTCCCCACCCCTCCCCACGGGCTTACCCCACTCACACCCTATGCACATTAGCCAGACCATGTCCAAATTCACACATATATGCAAAGGCACACACAGTAATTGTCAGACAAAGCTGAAGGTTTAAGTGTTTAACTGACTGTGCGCCGAATGGTTTAAATCACTCTTCCATGCCTGGCATTGTCTGGCCTGGCAGCTTGATAGCTTCGGCAACACGGGATCAACATCACGGCCATTTTGGGTCTAAATGGACCGAATGAATTTTACGAATGCGACCACAACACAGAGGAAATTCATTTTACAGTCAAGCAGGTTCCCTTACAGTGAAAGCTAAATTATACCATTAACATAAGAGTCAGAAAAAGGATAGAATATTTTAAGAAACAAACATTATTCATTTATTTATTCTATGTTTTATGTTAAGAGCTAAAGCAAAATAAATATCATAATGTACGTGCTCATGCAGTGTTTTTTCCCCATTTACTAATCATAGAAAGTGTTAACAATAGGATAAGTATTAGTTTGTGCCCCACAGTGTCTTACTTGATTGAATTACTTGAGATTATTTTTTCCAGTAAACTATTTCTGGATGTATTATATGTGACTGATAATCCTATTCATTCTCTGTAACAACTATCCACCAGCACTGCCCAATTTTAAATGATCTCCATTTTCCCCACCAGTATCACAGAGAGATCTATGACTGACATGTTATGGCGAATTTGTAAAAATAAAAAATAAAAAACATGCGGACAGAATGTTAACAGTGCCATTCTTGCAACCATATACCAGACTGAGTACATATGAGCAGTTTACAGACACAAAAGTATACAAAGTTTCAAGTTTTTACGAAATAATACATAATGCAATAAAATATGATAGTATGTATGACCTCAACTGTGACGCTCATAGAAAGCTCTAATTTCTGATTCTCTCTTGTCGTGTGTTTTAAAAAATCTAAAAAATTTAAGAAATAAAATGAGATGACATGCACACTTGCCAGGTTAGAAATAGTGCATGAAAACCAGAAGACCAATAATAACAAATAATCACAGGCCTGTGCTTGGTCCCTGTCTGTTTTTCTTTCAGAACAAAGAAGTTACTATTATTATTATTATTATTATTATTCTTGTTGTTGTTGTTATTATTATTATTATTATTATTGTTGTTGTTGTTGTTGTTGTTGTTATTATTATTATTATTATTATTATTATTGTTGTTATTATTATTTTTTTATTACTATTATTATTATTATTATTATTATTATTATTAATAATGGATTGATTGATTGATTGGAAACCTTTCTGGTACAGAAGGCAGTTTAAGGGAAGGATGTGGCCAGCAGCTACTGAGCTGTTGCTGTCAGAGTCACGTAGAAGCAAGCGGGCGGTCATGTGGGTGTAAAAGGAAATGACTGCCGGGTGGTTTTTTATTTTATTTTTTATTTTATCCCCTCTCTTTTTTCAGTTCCCAGTGCCCCTGCTGCGATCCTCTCCTCGCTCCATGCTGCCCGTTTAAAATTAAAGAAGAACCCCGAATTAATGGCGAACCAGGGGCAATTTACCCGCGTTAAAGACAATGGGGGTGAATTCCGTGCTCACCCTTCTCAAACAGGCTGTGAAATCGGTTTGGGTACGGACTGGGAGGGGGGTGGTTGGGGGGGGGGGGGGGGGGGGGGACGTGGGGGGGGGGGGGGGGGGGGGGCGAGTGGGGGGGGGGGGGGGAAGTCTTGACGAAGCGGCATAGGAGGAGGAGGCGAAGGAGGAGGATGTGGGGGAGGGAGGGGGGGGGGGGGGGGGGGGGGGACGGCGTTCAAAAAAGACACAAAAGTCCCGAGTTTCACAATGCCGGTCTATTCTGTGGTGAAAGGAAAACCCCTGGGTTTAAGCTGGTTAAGTTTCTGAGCCGCAGCGCAGAGTCAGTTTCACTCCCCCTCCTTCCCCCCCCCTCCAATCCCCCCCCCCCCATCGTTCTGTCAATGCTGCCCCCCCTTTCATTAACATCACTATAACGTCCTCCGCACTCGTTTCTGAAGCGGAAGGAAGGGGAGCCGGGTAGAGGGGCATTATCATGCTAAAGTTTACAG
>CM045883.1:80812501-80827501 GCA_025169545.1 Anguilla japonica | reverse complement strand
CCATTTTAATTCAGTCAAGTTCAGGAAATTATTTGAAATTCAGTTAATGAGCTGAATGATCCCCATAGAGGATTATGGGTATTATTCAATTTATGAACTCATCTGACAGAAATAAAATGGATAACACTCACCAACATTGTCACAGAATATGTTTTGGACATTTACAGGAGTGCTCTCAAATATCAGACATATTTACGAAACTCCATTACTTTCTAGTAAGTGTGGATTCCTTCTTGTTATTAATAAGAAAAGAAAAAAAAGAAAGAAACTAGAATTTCATGCCTATGTGAGATTAATGTATTGCAAATGTATGAGGGTTGCGATAAAAAAATACAGTCTTTTATCACCCCATACAAGTTTGTGCCTGGATGTCTGCTTGGTCCATTTTGAAGATTTTACCAAAATTTAAAGCTTAGTATTAAAGTTCAGTGCTCCAACTGTGCGAGCTTATTACTGGGTTTAACAAACATATGCTGCTGCATAAGTGAAATGCTTATAAAAAATGTGTTATCAACATCTAAAAATTTTCAGATTTTAATCCGTTTTTTTCTCATTACAAGCCATTCTTGGAGTCCGTGATAATAGCTCTGTCAATGTTGCTGTTCTTCCTGTGTGGGTTTGTTTTGTCACACTGATGTCAATCATTTCTCAAACAATAAGAAATGGGTCACCAACTGCTGATAACTTTTATTTTTTTCTGTTTCTACACCTGCTGTGCATAGGTCCCGACAAAGGAAATCTTCAGAGATTTGTTTTCCGAAGGATATTTGTTTCGCACAAAAAGGTTCTTCACCCAAGGTTCATGGAGGGTACCTTTTAAACTGGATGCATAGAGAGAGAGAGAGAGAGAGAGAGAGAGAGAGAGAGAGAGAGAGAGAGAGAGAGAGAGAGAGAGAGAGAGAGAGAGAGAGAGAGAGAGAGAGAGAGAGAGAGAGAGAGAGAGAGAGAGAGAGAGAGAGAGAGAGAGAGAGAGAGAGAGAGAGAGAGAGAGAGAAACAGAGAGAGAGAGAGAGAGGGAGAGAGAGAGAAACAGAGAGAGAGAGAGAGAGAGAATAACAAGCCGTGCCTTGCTGTCTAACAGATGTGTTGTTTATCTCACATCGGCGAAGGCCTGCCTGAGCGCCCTGGTCTCACGGCGCTAACGCTGGAAAGCCCCAGGATTCCTGCCTACACAGAGAGTTCACTGAGTCGCTCGCTCGCCCGCTCGCTCGCCGCTTCAACATACCTACTTCCTTTCTGTCACAGACAGACAGACAGAACAGTGAATAATGGCATCCAGCACAAAGGGAGATGCACACTTTTTGTTTTTCGGCTACATGCACTGGCGTACACTTTCACACGCAGATGCACAGGACGTGCACCCTCTCTCTCTCTCTCGCGCGCGCACGCACGTGCACACGCACAGACACGCGCACAGCGCATGCATATGGACTCTCACGCACGTGCAAGCATGACTGCACGCGTATACACTCATAAACCACACAGAGGCATGCGTACTCACACATACACACACACTCACACTCACACACACTCACACACACATTCAGACACACACACACGCACACACACTCACGCACACATTCAGACTCACACACTCACACACACACACACACACATTCAGACTCACACACACACACACACACACACACACACACATTCAGACTCACACACACACACACACACACACACATTCAGACTCACACACACAATCCCACATGCACATACACACATACACACACACATTCAGACTCACACACACAATCCCACATGCACATACACACATACACACACACACACACAGACTCGCACACATAATCCCACATGCACATACACACGCACACACATACACACACACACACACACACACATTCAGACTCACACACACAATCCCACATATACACACACTCACACACACTCACACACACACACACACACACACACACACACAGACAAGCACACTCAAAGCTGAAGAGATCTCCGTACACTGACGTGGGCCAGTGGCACAGTGCGCTGTCAGTCACACTCTTAAGAACAGTTGGCTGCTCACTGGAGCAAGGGGAATGCTTTGTGTTCCCCAATCTGCACACTTCTGCCGCTTGTCCTACCACACCCCCCCCCCCTCGGCCCCCGCCCCTGCCCTGCCCCCCCCCCCACTCCCCCCCCCACACAGTAATCCCCCTCGGCACAGCCAGAGCACACTCCAGCCCTTTCATCAGCACCATTGTCTCTAGGTTTTTACCTATGCTTATGTTCCCTCGCCATGGTAACAACCCCACCCTCCCCTCTCGTACAGCTGGCCCATCTGTGGACTGGTCTGGCATATGTCTCCTCTGGAACCCCCCCCCCCCCCCACCCTTACCCACCCTCTTCGAAACACAGACTTCATCATTCATCACTATCATCATCATCCTAATCACTTGCATCAACAATTTGATGTCAAGGTCTGCATAAGATCTTAAAAAAAACATTCACCATCAATTATATAATACTCATCATAATTACAATCATCATCAATATCATCATCATCATCATCATCATCATCATCATCGCCATCATCATCATCTTTATTGCCTCACCTCACCTACCTACCACCACCCCCCCCCAAACCCCCTCTCCAATCCAATTTGCCAGCCTAACCCGAGGGCATTCCTACGAATCAAAGGTAAGGACTATGGATGGACAGAGTCAGGGCAGTTATACATGTATTTTAGCGACCTCACGCCTGCACATAACACCCGTACGCCCCCCTCTTCTCTCCTCCGCGGTGCCTCGTTCACCCCGGGGGGTGCTAAGCGGTGACCTCGGGGGTCAGAAGGGGCAAACAGTGAACGTTGGTGGCAACTGTGGCCCTTCCTTTGTGGCCTTCTGCTGGGGGCGCGCTGTGTGTACATAACCCTCCACCGGGTGGGGACCGTAGCAGTTAGCGACACCCGATCGGACTCGCAGGAAAGAAGTTTTAATGAACTCAGGGGCATGCCGTTCGTCAACGGGCCCACACCACATCCTCAAACGGATCGATTGAGCGGGTTGACGTCCGCAGTTAGGACCTCAAAAAAAAAACCACACTTCTCAATTCTCCTCAGCCTCTTCCTTCCTGTTTGAGCTAAATGCGTTTATTTTAACACAGCCAAAAATAAAAAATGTATTGGTCTTTTTTTATAAACAACCGCAGATGATCGCTTGACTGGCGTTAAAAGGGAAACGCGGGCAGTGCGGCGATCACGGGATGATGCGTATATTTTATTTTTGTTTTTCGATTGTAATCTGGCATCGGAACACAGTGAGTGCTTTTTCTCTGAATTCATGGGGAAAGTCTCATTGGAGGGTGAATCAGAAGACCACATACTCGCATTGAGAAAGTCAAGAAAAGGGAAGTAACTCAGAATAGGGTGATACAATTGCACAGCTTTTCCATTTAGTTTTTTGTCATTTTTTTTTCTTCCCACTGGGGATTTTTTATTTTATTTTATTTTGTTTTATTTTTGGGTGGAAGTGGGGGGGGGGGGTTGTTGAGGCCCCCTTCCTGTATTCTGTTGTCCTGAAGTGCCGTTCTGATACTATCTCAAAAAAAAATTGTGATGTAAATAAACTTGGACTGAATTTAATTTTTAAATCTAGTTATTTGTACAAACATATGGGAGCAAAAAAGCTTAATTCAGAAATGTATTTATAAAGATGCAGAATATAATAAAGTGAGTGAAAATGTGGTCGATGCTGTTTAAAAAAAACAAGTGTGAAAGAATTTACCACTTTGCGAAAGAAAAAAAAACACAGTGACTTAGAGAAGATAAAACTCACATATTTGTGTACATGTGTGCCTGTGTAAACAAACACACTTATGCACACGTGTACATACAAAGACAATATGCAGAAACACACCCACATACACACACCACAAACACACACACACAGGAACCCTCGTGTACGCATGCGCAAACACATTCATACGCACTCACACACATACCCAATGGACTCCATTTCATTCAGTGTCACTGGAGGGGGTGTGACCTAACAAAGGAAAGGGCGTGACCTCCCCATTCACTACCCCCCCCCCCCCCCCCCACCCCTCCTGTTTAACCAGAGACACAGAGGAACGGGGGGGGGGGGTGCTTCTCCTAATTGTGCAGGGGGGGAGTGTGTGAGAAGAATGATGGGGTATGGGAATGAAATTTCTGCCTGCAGTATCATCATCATCATCATCATCATCATCATCATCATCATTCCCATCATCATCATCCTCGTCATAATCATCATCATCATCATCATCATCATCATCATCATCATCATCATCATCATGTGCCTGATCGTGAGCCACTTCCCTGCATGAAAAGGTCCATTTACTGGGCGGACGCAAATCAGGAGCACGGACACATTTCCTGCCGTGTTGGGCAACGCAGGAAACCACAGCTCTGTGTCAGAAACGTCCTGTCCTGTCCAGACGCTTGGAATAAATTACCAGACATGGCTGCCCGCGTTTCAGGACACGCCGTAAAATTTGAGTACGAATTAATTGGGAATATCCCGAGCCCAGAAATCCCCGATCGCAGACGTGAGGCCCCGGGAGTGTGCAGAAGCTTCTGGAAATGCACGCGTCGATTGCGGGGAAACTATCTGACTCACAACAGACACCCCCCCCCCCCCCCCAAACTTCACTGGAATTTAGCAGGTCGGTTATCTCACAGAAACTTTGAAACGTTCAGTGTAAAGTGAAGAAGATGGGATTGAAGAGTCAAACCAGTGCCAGTGTCAAACCACTCATACACTGGAGGGAGTGTAGGGTAACCGTGGGGAACTTGGGCTTGTAACATAAAGGTCGCAAGTTGGATCCCCAGGTAGGACACTACACTGTCGTTGTACCCTAAAGCAAGGTACTTGGCCTGAATTACTTCAGGACACGTCTAGCTGTACAATTACACACTGTGTAAAAACGCTTTAAAAAATTGTAAGTCGCTCTGGATGAGAGGGTCAGTGAAATGCCAGCAATGTAATGTACTCCTAGTCAAAGTCAGATGATGACATGGCCACGACCAGGCTCAAACTAAATTAGCTTTTGAGTCCTCCGGTGTCCTCAATTCAATTCAATTCAATTCGCTTTATTGGCATGACAAATTTGTACATTTGTATTGCTAAAGCTTGTAAGGTACAACAATGTATATATAAAATAAAATAAAATAATGAATCCTCAATGGATCATTGCTTAATCATTGCAGGCTTCTGGGCATTTATATCATTACGAGTGGAGTTTGCACTTTACGGGAGGTGGGGGGGGGACGGGGGGGGGGGGGGGGGGGGGGGGGGGACAGCATACCCTCTCCACCTCTCCCCTTACGGTAGCTATGCCGTGTGTTTCCGGTTTAAGGGCACGGTAAAACGCTCGGGGTTAAATCAACAGAGTTATCTCGCATACCACACAGTACATCTTACAGAGCACACATCACCAGGCCTTACTGTCATTGTTTGCGCAACGTTGTTTTGACTGCCTGGAAGTTTTTTGCACTTTGATTGTGCCAGTTCTTGCACTTTGACATGTAAGGTTTTTTTTTTTTTTTTCTGATGCTGAATGGAATCAAAAAATAAATAATAAAACGAGAAATTTCTCGCACGTGCTTGTAGCGTAGTGTCGCTGTTGCACTAAGCTCACAAGGTGATAGTGAATCTTCAATGGAGTTCTTCTTCATTATTATTATTATTATTATTATTATTATTATTATTCAACGTACATGTCCATCTGATGTGAAGACACTACAGAGAAGACAGTTCTCCTTTTCTTTGTAGGGACAAGCCGAAAAAAGACAGAGACAGAGGAGAATGTCTCCTCAGTCCTCGCCAGGCCGGTGAATCGACCGAGGTCCGCCATCTTTAAGGCCACTCCAACTCGTTAAAGGAGCTTGGAGCGAGAGACTAGGAGGCTTCCACGGGATCCTTGAATAAGGAAACACAAGTGCGTCCTTCTGCAGAAGTATTTTTTTCAGAACGCGTTAAATGATGGACCTGTGGATCCACCTCCGTACTGTACACCGTAACACTGGATGAGTGTGTCTGCTAGACAGGGCATATCTGAGGGACTCGGAAAAAAAAAAAAAAAAAAACCTGCAGCAAATGTGTGAGCATTAAGCAAACACGCCCAGCTCTACACACAGATATGGAACGGCATTCCTGGCCCGGTACAGTACGTACTGCATTCGTTCTTTATGAATGTGGAACATGCGCGTTCACAGACAGACGCTTGACAAGATGTGCTTGAAGCGTATGCCTCTTGCCCAGAGATAGGAAAACTACACCTTTGTCTGCCGCGTATTTTTATTTTTTGTTTTTTTGAAACCACAGGTGCCCTTCCTCTCCCACCCCACCCCCCGCCCCCTCAGCATATGCCCCACACACGTGCTGTGGAAAACATGAACACAGATGTTCTGGTTGCTGTCAAGAAATGGTTCTCATATTCACTCAATCTCAATGTCATGTTTAAATTTTTTACAGACATCAGAAATGCTGACATTTCTGTAAAACAAAATAGGTCCCACCTGTTCTGTTTGAAGTGACCTCGTTCACTTGTGGATAGCAGACGTTAAGTTCAGGTGAACCGAAAATGCATTCAGGGCCTGAAGTGGCATAACATAACATAACATAACAACATAACATAACATAATGACATGACATACATGAACATGACATGACATGACATGACATAACATAACAACATGACATGACATAACATAATGTAGCATAACATAACATAATGTAACATATCATAACATAACATGACATGACATGACATGACATGACATGACATGACATGACATACTGACGAGAACAGGCCGTTAAGCCCAGCAATGCTCACCATTTCCCAGACTAAATTAGCGCTCTGATCACCTACATTACCCTACCAGACCTACCCCTGGTCCAGCCGCGGCTCGGCCATCGTGTGGTCAGTGAGCGGCCCCCCCACTGTTTTACTTTTATTAGCCTTCAGAGAGAAGCGACCGGTCGCTCGGACGCTTGGTTCCAAGACGGGCTCAGGGCCTGCCCTCACGCCTCTGTGACCTCACCGTGAGGCTTTCGGCCGGCTGTGGACGTCCGGCCTCATTGTCATTCATTCACTTACAGGCATTTGGCAGACGCTCCAGAGCGACGTACATGTATAACCATAACCAGGAACAAGTATGACGAAAACCCTAGAGAGAAGTACATGCGGGAACAACCGCATTTCAACTTGTGAAGGTCAAAACTGACTAACACTAACACAAACGAGAACAGCAACAACGCAGTGTATACAAGCAGTAGTTTTTGCACTTAAGTCACCTTTAGTTACAACCCTTTACAGTCATTTCACAGCCTCACTCACTTTTTTTTTTCGCTTTTGTGCTGTATTGTTTTTTTCTTTTCTTTTCTTTTTTCGCCTTTTTTTTTTTTTTGGAAAGAGGGAGGAGTGGGGGTTTTGCTGCCTTTCCTGTAAGGGAAAGTCCTGTTGTTGTCTGAAGACAAACATGAAAACAGGTTTATGACCCGTAGCCCGTGAATAAAGCCAGAAGGAGGCATCAATAAACGGGAATGAAAAGCTCAGGGGTCTTATTGCCCCCTGGATTTAGGGTGTCTTCACAAGGGCCCGGTTAAGGTTTGACCTCCGCATGGGAGCCGATGGCCTTGGAACAGCCATGAACAGGAACCTCTCTGGGGCTGAGCAACCTTGTACAGTGATGATAAAAATAACTGTTGGAACAAATCGTTCAAGCGTACAGAAGCCACACTGAATCCCCTGTGGCGGTCAGGGACAGACTGTATTTTAAACACTCTGGTATTTGCATATACATGTATGCATTTCATATATGAGTTTTTTGCCTGTTTTTTATGATTATAATTATGATTTTTTTTTATATATACCGCAGTGGTTACCTTAAAGAAACTTATGCCTCCACCATTTTGATTGAGGTATTTATACACATTTATTTGGCACGTACTCCTTTCTTTTTTTGTATTATGTCACACGATATATATTTCCAAGCCCCACCACCCTACATCATGTGGGGTACCTATAGGTAGGCTGATTGGGGTGGGATGGGATGGTGCTTACACAAAATGATGCAGTTGTTTTACTGACTCTCCTGTGGGTTATCTGTGAGTAATAGACATGCTGGGTTTGGAAGCCCAGAACAGAAGACTACCCTCGCTTTGCGAAGCACCAACAGACTGGAAGCATTTGAGACAAAGCAGGAGCGGATTCATTACATTACAGGCATTTAGTCGACGATCTCATCCAGAGCAACTTACACAACTTTTTTACATAACCTTTACATTTTATCTATTTATACAGCTGGATGTGTACTGAAGCAATGCAAAGGTTAAGTACCTTGCTCAAGGGTACAACGCAGTGTCCTACCTGGGAATCGAACCCAAGACCTTTAGATTACAAGACTAGCTCCTTACCCATAATACCACACTGCCGCCCATTTCATTTACACAGGAAATTCTTTTAAAATATGGGCGGGTCATGAGAAATGTAACTGCATTGAAAGCTGCACTGCTAATCTAATTGATGATATCATGGGCAGTAGTGTAGTATGATGGGCTAGCATCCCATGGGTTATGAGTTTGATTCCTAGGTAGGACATGGCCATTGAGCAAAGTCCTTAAACTGTATTTCTCCAATAAACATCCAGCTGCTTAACTGAATAATACTGCCCAAAAACCTTTGTAAATTGCCCTGGGTTAAAGTGTCTGTTAAATGCCAGTAACTTCATGTAAAATCATTTAAAGTTAATCATTTAACATTTAAGCACTGCGAATGAGTGTTTCTCTCTCATCCTTAGATACTTTGCACACGCTTCTTGGTTATAAACAAAAAAAAACTCACAAAAAAAAAAAAAAAAAATCCGTCGACGGGCCTTCGGAGTCGCGTTGGACAAACAGTTTCCCGGGAGCTAAAACACACAGAGGCCAGCGGTGAACTACTGAGAGTCCGCTCAGCCCCCGCCTCATTGTCTAGTTAAGAGGTCCACACAAGCCCTGTTAGCGCCAGAATGGGGGGGGGGGCAGGGGGGGGGGGGGGGGGGGGGGGGGGGGGGGGGGGGGGGGGGGGGGGGGGGGGGGGGGGTTGGATTGGGGGCCCTCAGCGCGGGCCCACACAGAACCTGTCGTCCCTGAAAGCCTTCGATTGAGACGTACGAGGCCTCGGGACGGCCCGCGCTTCGTGGGGCGATGCGTGTGTCCCCCCACTCGTAAAAAAAAAAAAAAAAAAAACCCGCAGCGGGACAGATTGGGCGTTGGGCCTAGGGGGGGCCCCCTTCCTGACAGTGACGGACGGGACGCCTCCCCGCACGGGGGTCAGTTCCTCCTGTCCGCCATGTGGGCGAGGGCAGGCAGCCCCATTAGAACCTGCACTCACGGCCCATAAACGCGGGACAGGGCGGGGGGTCAAGTTTTGGGCCTTCTGCCGCACAGAGGGACACAGAAGAGCACAGGCTAAACGTCTTCCACCCTCTCACTCAGTGTTCTAGAACTCCACTGCTTTCAATTAGCAGTAGCGATTGTGACATCAGCGTTAGAATGTTCAGTTAAGAACATTCTAAACACATATTTGTGATGTCACACGTTAAAAGGGTTAAGTACTAAGAGCCTATTGTCTCCTGGGACTGATGCTGTTGTTTTTTTTCTTTTATTTTTTTGTTAAAGGAGTCATAAAAATCTCCTTAATTGGGTACCCTTTAAAATTAGCATATGCAAGCAAATTTGATTTCCTCTCTTCTCTCTCTTCTCTCCATTCACTCTTTCCTCCACCCCCCCCCCCCCCCCCCCCCTCCACCCCCCCACATACACACTCACTCATGCACTGATGACACACCTTTTTTTGGCCCATTCACTTTTAGTTATTTCTTTGAAAAACGACAAAAAAGAAAAGAAAAGAGGAAGTGCTCGTAAAAAAAAGAACTCCCCCTCCTTCCTCCCTGCTCTCTTATCAGAGTTTAAAGAGGTGAACTCGTGCACCGTGAAGGTGGGTCTTCACGGTGCATGAGTTCACCTCTTTCAGGATGGCAGAGGGTTTTCTTCTCTCCTTTTTTTCCCCCAGGGACAATGAGAAATGATAAACTTCTTCATCGACCCTGCTTTGGTCTAACAACGGTTTATCTGATCTATTGACAAGAAATGAATGGTTTCAACTGTCTTCCCCATCTCAGGAACAAGGATCACTTGTCTGACTTTTCTAAATTACTGCTATGACACACACTGAGCCCTCTGCAAATATGATATAACATTGGAGTCATAAAAAAAGAATTTTAAAAACTTGTCAATGAGAAAAAATGTAGAATAATTACATTATAAACATTTTAGGTGCAAGGTGTTATAAAAAAAAAATGTACAAATGAGTCATATAGCCATGAATTATTGACAGTACCCACAGGGTAATGCTAAAATTTCTATTGTAATTCATAAAACATGCAATGATTTTTTCAATATATATAACCATATATTCACAATGGGCAGTAATATATGATAATATGCTTAGATGTGAATTTCAAATCAAAGGACTGTGCATTAAATCAAATTTACAATCTTAATATAACCATTACCAATGCATGTGCAAATAAGACTTTTATTAGCATTTTAAAAGCATCTGGATAAAATCTTAAACAATAAAAAAAAAACACACAGAAGTGCTACTAAGGAATGAAACTAGTATACTATATCTCGTCATTCTTTAACAAAAATCCCATTCTCATCAGACTTTGTGCAGTAAGGTTTTGAAGAAGATATGGAGAAAGCACAGAATGTGACCGTAAAATTAGCAGGGAACCCAATGCAACATCATTGTGTCACGCTACAAGAGGGAAGTGTCAGGATCTGCAAGTCTTCTACACATGGGATCACATAGCTAAGTTACTGCCCGGGGAGGGATTTGACTGACGCACAGGGAAGCAACTGTATGTTCCTCTGAAAGGGAATTTCCCATGGACATCGTTGAGTGAAAAGCCTCTTTTCTCTCTCTCTCTCTCTCTCTCTCTCTCTCTCTCTCTCTCTCTCTCTCTCTCTCTCTCTCTCTCTCTCTCTCTCTCTCTCTCTCTCTCTCTCAATTCAATTCAATTTTTTACAATTCAATTTGCTTCATTGGCATGAAATACATACAGTAAATATTGGCAAATATTTACTGTATGTACTGTACTCTCTCTCTCTCTCGCTCTCTCTCTCGTTTCAGTTTGATTTGGTGTGTGTGTGTGTGTACATGTGCATGCACGCGCATGCATTTGTGTGTATGCGCGTGTGAGGGGATTTCTGAGGAAGACCCGTCCAAAAAACTCCACCCCTAAACAAAGCTGAAAAGACAGCAGACCTTGTGTACTTCAAGTACAACTGTCAACGTTCTCTGGGAAGCGTGCTGAAAATGTCAGGGATGGAGCCCCCTGGGCAGGAAGATAAAGGCCTACAAGCACTCCTCACCATTGGCAGTTATGGTATAATTACAAATAAATGTAATGTATTCTGTAGCAGTGCTGCATACTTCCTTCTGTATTCTCTATGTCATATTTAAGTCCGTATAAGCGAAGAAAAATGCTTTTTTTTTCAGGCAAAAGATCCAGCATTTCAGGTGTGGACTACGTCAGATAAAACAAAGAAGAGAAATGCTAAGTGAAATAAAATTCCAAAAAAAAAAAAAAAAAAAAAACGATATCAAATGGTGACTAAATGAAGTATAAGCCAAGCACTTAAAAAAAAAAAAAAATACTTTTTTTTTTTTAAATGAGGTTAACTTGGGTTATCACAGAGTGTGAGTAGACCTGTCGAACCCTGTTGGTGTCAATCATTAACCAGAGGGAGGAGAAACGAGAGGTTGTTAGCAGGGTGATTGATATACGCATTTTTTTTTGGAGGGAAATTGGGTTTTGGAGAAAGCGAATGTTGCCTGCCTTTGTGATGCGCGGGGGGTAAGGGGGGGGGGGGGGGGGGGGGCTGATTGTGCTCTGACCTATCCTTTACACTGTAAAAATTTCAACGTGGCTCCACTTAAAATGACGAGTCCACCAGGCCACCTTAAAATCTTGAGTTTGGCGAACAACGGGTCTTCAGTTCTTTATCCTACTTCTGTATGAACAGGTACGCAGAACCGAAGAGCCGCTCTTCGCCTAACTGGCGGCCTGGTAACTCATTGTCTTAAGTGGTGCCACCTTGAAATTTTTACAGTGTACACACACACACACACACTCTCTCTCACACGCACACACACACACACACACACACACACACAGGCACACCACATGCGCACACACACACACACACACACACCACACACACACACACACACACACACACACACATACACACACACACACACACACCCACACGCACACACACACACTCACACACACACGCACACACACACACACACACACACACACACACACATAACCCACACACACACACACACACACACGCACACACCAGGGCTGCAGTCGGGCACCAGGCACCATTGTCTCTAAAGAAAATGAACATTGGCTTTGGGGGATACGTCAAACAAGCGAAGGGGACGGGCAACCTAGCCGACAGGGAAAACAAACAAACAGGAAGGGGCGTGGCTGGCCGAATATTCACAGGGGCGCACGCAGCTACACGAAGCTCTGACGGATTGGTTTCTATAGCGGCTGTCCCAAGTAACTCACAATGGTACATCACCTGTGTTACAGCGTGAGCGTTGCATTTGACTATTTAAAAGAACAAAACAAAAAACGAAAAAAAAACACATATTTTACATTTCAAGACAGATAAGAGTAACTATCTGTAATTACGCATTATTGTAAGCTTAGTTAAAAAACAAAAATTCACACAGCACCTGTCAAAGCGATATTTCAAATTCAGTTGGGGCAGGTTAGGTTTCACAACCAGTGATTTTGTGTCATTATCCACTTAAGTTCAAAAATGTAAAAAAATGCCCCTGGGTTTTTTTTCATGGTGATAACAAGTCAGTGGCTGATCCAAAGTAGTAAAAGCGCTTGGCAAGCCTGTCTACAGTTTGAGACATATTTCTTTTGGCCTGAAGGTCCGCCAACAGAAACTCACTGCTGCAATCGCAGATTTTTAAAAAATGGACCTGCACTCTTTTTCCTTCGAATTAACAGCCAGTGAACTGAGACTCATAATTCACAAACCATTGTGCACGAAGCGCTGATTCCGACTGATTCACATGGCAGAAGCTCCGCGCGGCTTCTCCACATTTACGTTTGAGCCATTTGGCAGACGCTCTTATCCAGAGAGACTTGGACTGGTTTTCGGTATTTCACATTCGACCCACCCGAATACAGCTGGATATTTTACTAAAGCAGTTTAAAAAAAAATGGTTGAGGTTAAAAAAAAAAAAAAAAAAAAAACAGGTTGGTGCCGTGATGGAGTGTCTGGTGAATAAAACGTCATGGTCCAAGACAAAGGCCTTCAAAGAGCTCCGAAACGCATTTTAGGCTACAAAAATACCTCCATAATTAATGTAAGTGGAAAAATCAAAATGGTGGAGGCAAAAGTTTCTATGTACACAGCAATGAGGCACAAAGACACAAACCATTAAAAAAAAAAATAGATGAGCAATGCATGGGACATATGCAAAGTCACACATGCAAATGCGTATTAAAACGTGTGTTTGAAATCATGCCCCCCGACGAGTAGAAATGCGATGGTGATGACAATGCTGCCCAACCCCTTTAAATCAAATCATCCAGAATTCTGCAGCCCAACCCCTTTAAATGAAAATCATCCAGAATTCTGCAGCCCAACCATTTCAAATAAAATCATCCAGAATTCTGCAGCCCAACCAATTTCAAATCAAATCATCCATAATTATTGCAGTCCCAATCATTTCAAATCAAATCATCCATAAGTATTGCAGTCCCAATCATTTCAAATCAAATCATCCATAAGTATTGCAGACCCAACCATTTCAAATCAAATCATCCTAAATTCTTGCAGGCCCAACAGGTGACCTCTGACCTCATCCAATAGGAAACTGGTCACCTCCCCAGCCAATGCAACAGGGTTTCCAACCCTCATTTTCTCTGGACTACACATGAACAGTAAGCGCTATTTCCCACACAGTCCCCTACCAGCACCACATGACCCATGTCCAGTTGGGACCACTGGTGCCAAGTTCTGTGATGCAAGCTGACATTCACTCGTGTTATGTCCTCCTGACCTTGACCCAACTTCCTTTATTTATCCCAACTTCCTCCTCTATCCAACCATTGTCTTCATTAAATGTACTGTCACGTATACAAATATTTCAGAAAAAAAAACCCTTGAGAATTTACAGACTGAATTCTGTTTAAGTATTTTTTTTTTTTTTTTACTTTTTTGACATAATGCAAGTGTCTTTGATGACAAAAAAAAGCTGTTACAGTGAACATACTGTATTTGGTTCATGTGATTAGGACTAGAGACTCATGTACCCTACAGGGGACAAAAATTAATTACCAGGTTTTAGGAGGATATTAAAATGACCTTGGGTTTCAGAGAGGAGCTATACAAATAAAAATTATTATTATTATTATTATTATTATTATTATTATTATTATTATTATTATATTAAGGACAGCTTATGTGACAGACCCTGCACTAGCCACAATGCACATGCACTGTCCCCTACAGTGGACAGATTTTGGGCCATGAGGAATGCTGTCACACACAGGGAAATGAATCTTAGGCAGGCACGGAATGCCGGAATGCTGTTTCCGTACCGGGAATTCCCTCAGGAGCGCCCTCTGCAGGGGGAAGGGAGAGGGGCCACGCCCAGGTGATTTCTCCCAGGACGTCCCACAGCGAAACACACAGGTGTTTACCACCTGCGGTCGGTTCACCGGGTTAGTTATTGCCTTCACGCCAAGTTGGCCCGTGAGGCCAGTGATCTAATTCTCCACCAAAGGTGCACTGTCCAAGACCCACCATTGTGTAAGCTATAACACGAAATCTGTAATTAAAAAAAAAAAATTTTTAAAACCTTAAACCTTAAAACCTGTTTTCCTGTAGAATATGACA
>CM045883.1:80745001-80807501 GCA_025169545.1 Anguilla japonica | reverse complement strand
TCACCAGTATTCGTGACGTACCCTCCATACTGCCTACGTGCGTCATATACCTGTAATGTAATATAGATTGATGAGGTGTGATCTGATTGATATAGCCTATCTGTAGCTCGCTTGTTAAGCAAGACAGTAGGACATTGTAGCCTACATGAATCTATTCACTGATGACAATTCCGTGTTTGGAGAATGAAGGGCAGAGACAGCCAAGAGCGCACGTATTTTTAGAAATCGGTTGGAAAGTCCCTTTGCGGCACTCCCACACCCACCCAAAACAGCACGGGTATTTTTGACGGAAACGTCAAACCGTAAAGGTGAACAACAACAACATATGAAGCAGAGTGAATAAAGTGCGCTCAGCCTACAGAGCTGGTAATGGAAATAAGTTGATAACTTTTTTTTTTTTTGCTAAATATATCATCGATTAGCCTACAGCAGACGTCTTTTCCCCGAAGGACAAGGCGATGCAGACGAATGATAAGCGCATTCACGCAGTCCTCGGGGAGTAAACCTGGACACTGTCAGCACGTGCAGTAAGCCCGTTTTTTATTCACTCACTGTAAAATGTGAAATGAAGGTTTCTTATAGGATAGAGAAAACTAGCCTGCATAGTTGTTTCCCTCTGCTGCTTGTATGGGTCACACTTCTACTTCGACCCCAATGCTACAGTATATTAACCGGTGACGACTATAGCAGCTGGTGACAGTGTTTTTGTCTGGAGCGATAACGTAGGCTATTTGTAGGGTCCCCTTTCTTTCTATATACAAACCTTCTGCAGTCCTTTCTGAAGTGTGTAAATTATTTTGCATGTGGCAGACGCATTCGGTTTCTACATGTCGTGCAACAACGTAGCCTACAAGTATTTAACGGTCTCTGAAATGACCACTTCAGGAAGGCTACTCTAAGTTATAACTTATTTGAAATGTTATGAATGGTGGCACAGTAGTGCAGTATATTGCGCTAGGAAGCCGGACTTATTATTCAGAAGATCCTGGGTTCAATCCCCAACTGTAGCTATTCCCTTGTACAGTCGATTATGACACTTAACCTGAATTGTTCAGGAAAAAAATATGTAATAATCCTGCTATAATCAACGGATTGTATGTGAAAAACTGCAATCTGTGTAAATCGCTCTGGAGACGCGCGCTACATGTCTAAATGTAAAAGGTAAGGGGTAATAGGGCAATGAGAACCGGTAAACTAAGTCGATTTGCGTTCATTTGTTCAGATGGAGGACAGAAGGCGACTCCCGCTCTCCCTGGAGGAAAGTAACAGGGCCAAAGCGCTGACCGTGTGGGAGCGGATCTCGGAGGACGTCTCGGGTCCCCGGCGCTCTGGGCCGCCCGTGTATCACCTGAGAACGCTGCATCGGTACAGCGTGCACCTGAGCGACTACGTGCCCGAGGCGAAGCGCGGGGACCTGATCGCCGACTCGCTGTTAGATCTCCGGCTGCAGAGGGAACTGGAAGTAAGCGGCGCGCTGAACTGGAGCGAGCGCGGACGCAGCCTGCACGCGCTGAAAAACGCAGGTATATGATTAAAACCACATTCGCCGTGACACCGACTAATAGCGATCTGCCAGTACCGTGTCGATTTTCTACACAGCAAAATGTCCAGTGTTAATTCTCAACTCATGATTTAACTCTGAAAATTGTAATGCGTATGATGTGCATGCGCACAGCGTGTTGTGCCTCTGCAACTGAAACTGAAAGCTGATGATTATTGTGTACATTGTGTGAAACTATTTACCAACTGTACATTTGCATGTACACTCGTTTTTTGAATGCATGTTAATTCTAATACATTATTTAGCATGGACAGCCCATGCATAACAGGAATAACAAGTTGCGCGTGGGTTGCGTCACCAACCGAAAAAGCTTTACGCACTTCAGATAATTTGATCGCACAAGTCCAAAAGGTCCTAATGTCCTGTTCAAAAATGTTAAATGTTACGCTACGCACATTACTAAAAGTGACCCATTAAATAGCTAAGACCCTAAAGGAATTGGAGCCAACAAATGACAACATACTTTTTTTGGGGGGGGTATTACAGGTCAAAGCAACGGCCTCTTGGATGCGGTTTCTGTGTGCATGTGGGGAGTGAGTGACAGCGATATGGTGCTGCGGACAGCTCTCTATAACACTATGGCGCAAGGTAGCCCCGCCCACCTTCGTATCGCCTCGCAAGAGGAGGAATGGAGTCCCACTGGTCAGCGGGTGAGATCTCCTTGCGTTGTTTTTAGACGACTAAAGAAAAACGCTATTTAAAAAAAAAAAAAAAAAATTGTTACAGTAAAATATTCAATGTAAAACCAACTATGACCTGCTGTAGATTTTACTCAGATAGTGTACAATTGATCCATTTGGTTTTGGGCTCATTAACATTATCACCACATTTCATTGTGCTGTTGGTTATAGAATTATTAAAATAAAAATGTGAAGTTCCGGAGCATGAGGGTGCAGCTGCTATTTTGATGTCACAGCTTGACAAGTCACATGACAAGTATATGTACAGGAGCTCAAGCCGTTTCAGTTAATCTGTTTACACAGTAAAATGTCCTGTGTTAATTCAACGTGAACAGTGTTAATTCGACTCCTTCACAGATTTCATTTGGTCCCACTTTCCAGAGTACGACCAAATGTTATCTGTTAAGAGTTGAATTAACTCTGTTTGAGTTGAATCTAGTGGACATTTTACTGAATACGAAAGTTAATAGATTCACTGGTAATAATTCTCCTTCCAGCAAACCACCACGTTAGATTGTGTGCTGCCAGCAGTTGACGGCCATGTTTGTTTGGTTGTCGTAGAGACAGGTCACCAACCAGGACTGGATTGAGGCGGTTGAGCTGGCCAGCCCCAGAGCTAGAGCTGCTAAGCCTGTGGACAGTCCCTGCCAGCGCGTCCATCTGTTTGTGCTGGCCAACATCATCCGCAGGCCTATCATAGTGGTGGGCGGTAAGCAAAGTTCAGCAGCGGCTTCAGTACCTCAGCATAACAGCTTCAGTAACTCAACACTTAGACTTCAGTAACTCAACACTTAGGCTTCAGTAACTCAACACTTAGACTTCAGTAACTAATACTCAAACACACTTAGGCTTCAGTAACTCAGGCTTCAGTAACTCAACACTTAGGTTTCTAACTCAACACTAGACTTCAGTAACTCAACACTTAGACTTAGTAATTCAACACTTCTTCAGTAACTCAACACTTAGACTTAGGCTTCAGTAATTCAACACTTAGGCTTCAGTAACTCAACACTTAGACTTCAGTAACTCAACACTTAGGCTTCAGTAATTCAACACTTAGGCTTCAGTAACTCAACACTTAGACTTCAGTAACTCAACACTTAGGCTTCAGTAACTCAACACTTAGGCTTCAGTAATTCAACACTTAGGCTTCAGTAACTCAACACTTAGGCTTCAGTAACTCAACACTTAGACTTCAGTAACTCAACACTTAGGCTTCAGTAATTCAACACTTAGGCTTCAGTAACTCAACACTTAGACTTCAGTAACTCAACACTTAGACTTCAGTAACTCCGTGTGACAGCTTTCGTAACTAAACATAATTGCTTCCACAACCCAACACTTAAGCTACAGTAACTCAACACTTAGGCTTCAATTACTCAACCAAACAGCTTCAGTAACCCAACACTTAGGCTACAGTAGCCCAGCACATCAGCTTCAGTAACCCCACGCATTGGCTTCAGTAACCCAACACATCTGCTCCCGTAACCCAGCACGTCGGCTTCAGTAACCCAGCGGTAGCACCGAGCCACACTCCCACAGTCTCATCCCCCTCGTTAGCCAGAATTTATGACGGACGGGGGGAACTTTTTGTAATTTAATTTCACGCGTCACGCGCAGTTGGCCGTATGAAAGAGGGAAGAGAGCTGCTGCGGTCACAGGTGGCTCAACACTTTTTAATTTTTCTGCCCCTCTCTAAGTGATTCCTCGCTCCATTGAGCTTTATTACGCTGTCTGTATGTCCCTGGCCAGCTTAGAGCCGGTAGGCGGGAATTACTTCCGGAACGTTCTGTCTTCAGGCTGAGGCTGAGGCTCCGTGATTCGCTGTTTTATGGTTCACCCCCTAAGCCCCTCCCCCTCTGACCTCGTCCCCTCTCCTCCCTTCGTTTCCAGGCAGTGTGGAGGACTCGGAGGCCGCGGCGGGCTCGACCTCGAACCCGGGCTCGCGGGGGATATACGTCCCGTGGCTGTGGGAGGGTGCCGACTGCCACCCCTACCCCGTGGTGCTTGGGAGCTCGTCTCCATGGCGACGCTTTGCACCCCTGGTGACGGCTGGCAGTGTCCAGGATGACGGTAAGAGCGCCTAGCGATTCGCTAAAAATCACTGCGTCCAGCACCGGGTTCAATCGCGCACACACACACACACACACATTTATAGTGTACAGACACATGCAAATACAGTATACACACATACACATACGGTATACACACATACACACACACACACAGTATACACACACACACACACACACATTTATAATGTACAGACACATGCACATACAGTATACACACATACACACATACACACAGTATATACACAAACCTATACAGTGCACACACACACACACACACACACACACACACACTCGCTCATACACTTATGGTAAGTCACTGCAGTTGCACACTTGCCTAAGGTAACAGTGTTAAAGTGAAATACATTATATACTCTGCTAATGAAAGGGTTCAAATATAAAAGAAGGTCGTCCCTCATCCTCCAACCGTTGAGCTGGGACTGTTGCCTGCTGAGTCTAATTATCTGAGAGAAACCATTTTAAGTTTCTCACCGATCTTATGAAGGGATCAAAACAAGTTTGTTAAAATGGCAGTAGAATTAGAGGGGTGAGATTTCACACGAGCAAACAGGGAGGACTGTGGTTCAGAGACCTTGGTTATGCCTCTGAGGGGTAGAAAAGACAAAATATAAGCTTTTCTGTGGATCTCCGGTTTACAGAAATCAGCCAAGAAAAGGTGCAGCTGGAAATTGGTTTTTTACTCTTCTGGTGCAAAATAACAAAAAGCATTCATTGCTGTGTCTAAATGAGAATAATAAGCCCAAGTTTTTAAGAATAATATGCTTTTATGAACCATAAATGTGAGAGGAATATGTCGCATGTGGGAATGACTAATAGCAGGATGTTTACGTTCAAAAAAGAATGAAGGTAGAACTACAAAGACGTGTGTGTGTGTGTGTGTTTTGTGAGAGAGTAATTGATTCCATTGCTCAGTTGATTCCGTGAAGCAGTATCTCTGAATACCAAGTTATTTTACGGAGGGAGAGGTGTGCAGAATGGACAGCTCAGACCAAAATGGGGGGGAGTGGGGTGTCACTGTGGGCTTTCAGGCTGCCGAGTGCACTTTGTGACCTTTAGACACAGAGCCTTCCCCCCCTTTCTAATTGATGAGTAATGGTTTCTTCCAGGTGTGGGCAAACATAGTTAAATATCTCATCGCCGTCTTTTTGAACCCTCCATGATGGGCGATATTAGTGTTGTGTTTCGTAGTGACTTAGCAAGAAACACTGTTTACGCAAAAAAAAAAGAAGAAAAACCCCCCAACGGAATCCCCAAAAAATACTGGATATGTAGGTCAGGTTTCCTGAAACTGCAATCTGAATACTCCCCTGGGGGGCCCACAATGGAGTCCAAGAGGGTACTCAGCAAGTTTTAAAAATTATTTTTGCTCATGCTTATTTTTTACTTAGATTTACATTTTTTAAAATGACATATTTTAGTTTTTAGAATATACCCTATCTGGCTTACACACCTGTGGTAATACAACACAGTAAAACGTCCAGTGTTAATTCAACTCCAACAGAGTTTATATGAGTCCAACAGAGACCAAATGCGCACTGTAAGAGTCCATTCTCATTCCAGTCCATTCTGTGCGCTTGGCCGTCGCCCTCAGCTGCTGATGAACAAAATGGTGGCCCTCTTGTCCTTCTGTGCTTCTGTTACTCAGCGCTTAATTGTTCCAGAAAGCGTTTGATTTCACAATAAACAGCTGCATTTAAGACACATAATATAAAAAAAATAATTTTAAAAGGGATTGCCTGCTAAGAGCTGGAAAGTGTGACGTTGCTTGGGTTGAAGTGGAAGAGGAAGGAGCGGGCAAGCGGTCAGTCCCGTCGGTTGCTTACCCGACCCTGCGTTCTCCCCTCACACAGAGGATGGCGTGGCCCTACCCCTGGTTTGGGGTACCCCCCGAGGCCTGCGGGAGCTGCCGCTGCATTTCCCCCCCGACGAACGCGAGGGGACCCGCCTGTCCTGCCTCAGGGCCTACCTGAAGCTCCGGACCCTTCCGCTGGGCAAGCACACGGCCTACGCCGCCAGGTGAGATGGCCAGCGCGCCGCACCTCTGCGTCCCAGCCAGCAGGGGGCAGCCTAAGTGCCGCTCAACTGCCCACAGGTCCACGGCACTCTGTGCAACACATACGGTGTGTTCTCACTCCTGTCATACGAAATCACCTTGTAATCTGAAGGGAGGAAAATGGCCTGTGAACTTGTGTGTGCGGTAAATATTGTTGAATTATCCACTCTGTGAAGATTTTTTTCCCAGGTTTGGAAATTCCACCAGGCAGCCCTGAATGTGATTTTTGTCTTCAGCTGACATTCAGCTGATGTCAGCTGGTGCACCATGATGCTTAAATCCCACTGCGTTTTTTTATTAATTTCCAGGTTGAAAGGTCATAACCTTCCCGAGCCCTTCAGCTTGGTGCAGGACTACTTCAGGCTGGCCAATCACACGTGCAGTCAGGTTACCCAGGAAGTGAAGCGGGGTGGCAGAGAAGAACAAAATGGAGGCCTTCCTCTCCCGGCATGCCCCTCCACCACCTCCTCCTCCTCCTCTTCCTCCTCCTCTTCCTCCCCCTCCGCCGTCTTCTCCATCACCGCAGGTAGATGTGCCACGGAACAGTGCCTCTACTTCTGCTCTAAGTTCACCTGGCCCCTGTGTCACAGTTGCCACGACAACAGGCAGCAGCATCAGCAGCGGCTTCAGGCCAGGAACTGCCCGCCGGAGGGGCGGGGCTTCAACATCTCTGTCTGTGGGGACACGCCCCCCTCCGACCCTAACCCCGCCCCCTCCTGCAGCCCTTCCGCCGTCGGCGATGACCTCACCCCCCAGGGGTGGCCCAGCGACCTCGTTCACCATCCCAGAGTGGGCGGGGCCAAGGACAGCGACTTCCTGTGTGGGCGGTGCCTGTCGTGCAAGATGGAGACACGCACTTTCAACGGCCTCTGCTTCCACTGCCTCCAGAGCCAAACCGACCCCCCAGGCCTGCCCCCACCGGACCCCACCGATACCGCTGACGCCGGACGGGCGTCGCCAGGCCGGGAGGGGGCTCTGGGGGGGCAGAGGTGCCTCACGCCTGGCTGTGTGTATTTCGGGACCACCCAACACGCGGGGTACTGCACGGTCTGCTACTGCATTCAGAGTGAGCGCCTGCCCCCGCACAATCCCTTCATCCATCCACCCCTCCCTCCACCCATCCATCCATCCCCCCCCTCTCCCTCCCATCCTCCCTACCTCCATCCATCCCCCCTCTATCCCTCCTTCCTTCCCTCCATCCATCCCTCCATCCATCCATCTATCCATTCCTCCCCCTCATTCCCCCTCCATTTTTCCCTCCCTCCATCATCCATCCATCCCTTCCCCTCACTCTCCCCTCTATCCCTTACTCCCTCCCTCCTTCCTTCCATCCATCCCTCCCTCCATCCATCCTTTCCTCCCCCTCACTCCCCCTCCATTTTACCCTCCCTCCATCATCTATCCATCCCTTCCCCTATCTCCCCCCTCTATCCTTCCCTCCCTGTATCATCCACCCCCTCCTCTCCCTCTCACCCCCCGCTACCTTCATCCATCTCTCCCCCTCACTTCCCACTCCATCCATCCCTCCCTCCCTCCTTTCTTCCATCCATCCTTCCCTGCATCCATCCATCCATCCATCTCTCTTTCCCTGTCCTCCCCCTTCCATCAATCCCCCCCCCACTCCCCCCATCTTTCCTACACCAGCCGCATGCTTCAGACCAGTGGCTCTCTAAACTAATGTGCCGTGCTGTCACATAGCCTGAGATGTTTTTAAAGATTAACTTTTATTGAAAAGCCAGTGCTTTATAAAAAAAAAAAAAACAGGTCCTGAAAAACAAATGCACTCAAAGCAGAACAAAGGACAGCATAACGCCACTGTGTCAACAGCTACGGGAGCCTCCCTCATCAGCAAACATTATAACTCCCTTGTGAGCAAACATAATCAGCTCGGCGACAAAAGCTGGTCTTGACGTGTCAGAATGGTGCAATTTCAGGAAGCTTTTGGGAAAGGTATGACACTAGTTAAGGTCAGATAGGTCAAAGGTCAAAAACAAGTTGTTTTCTGAGGGAAGGAGGGTCATTTTTTTGGTGTGGTAACTCTGCTGATTGATGCTTTGCCAGTGCTGCGTGATAAGGTTAATTTTCTTCACTCTCTCTTTTCTCCCCTCCCCTCTCTCTCTCTCTCTCTCTCTCTGTCTCCCTTTCTCTCTCCCTCTTGTTCTCTTTCTCTCTGTTACTCTCTGCCCTTCAGATCAAACACCAAACCGCACGCCGCCCCCAGCACCACCTCTACCTTCCTCCTCCTCCTCCTCCTCCTCCTTTCCTCCCCCCCGCCCCTGCAGCTCTCCTCCACCCTCAGGAATCTCCCCCGTTGCGCTGACCCTGCGTGCGACATGCTGGGAAACTCCGCCTTCAAGGGCCTCTGCGAGCGCTGCTTCCTGGCCAGGCCACCAGGGGGCGACGAAGAGCCAGGCTTCAGAAGCAATGCTGTCAGTCAGGTATGACCGTCTGTCTGTCCATAAAAAAAATAACCTAGTTTCTCTCTTGGGCACTGCAGCACATTACGCTTGTGAAACTTCTGCGAAATAACGGTAATGACTTGACTCAGGTCATTTTCTGTCTGCCTGTGTGGTGCCAATTTTGCCGCATTATCTTACAGTAGGAAAAAAATCAAAAAAATCCATCCACCCACCCAGGCAAATCTCTTTTTTTTTGCACCCCACTGAACCTTTTACAGATCATTATCAGTAATTAAAATGATCAAGGACTGTGCGATAGCTGTGCACTGAGAGGGAGAGAGAGAGAGGGGAAAGAGAGAGAGAGAGAGAGAGAGAGAGAGAGAGAGAGAGAGAGGGAGAGAGAGAGAGAGGAGAGAGAGAGAGAGAGAGAGAGAGAGAGAGAGAGAGAGAGAGAGAGAGAGAGAGAGAGTCATTATTTAAGCATTTAATCGTCTGTGGCTGTAAACCGGCCCTCATTTCAGTGTTATTATCTAATTTCGGAAAAAAACCTAATTTAGTTTTTGGACGGCTCGCCGAGCTTGATTTTGAGCGCGTCCAGGCCCTTATCCTTTCTGGAACTTTTTATTTTATTTTATTTTATTTTATTTTTCAGGGAAGCGACTGGGTGAACAGAAGGCATCACAGGCCGCCGTCCAAACCGGACCCGCCCGGCGCCGGGGCGGAAAAGGCCATCGCGGCCCACGTCGAGGGCAGGCAAAGCCGCAGGGCCTCGCCAGGAAAGTCCCAGGCTTCGGCCGAACCCGACAGGCCCAGGCCCTGTCTGGGGAGCGGGTGCACCAACTTCGGCAACTCCAGGTGTCGGGGACTCTGTAACAGCTGCTACAGGAGTCACATCTGAGCGTCTGCTCCGGACTGGCAACCCGGGCCACGAGAATCGCATTAGACTGACCGAGTCCAGACTTGCGGCCAAGCCGTACGTCGTATCTGAGTGAGAGAGTCCCACCTGGCAACCGGGCCACGTTTCATATCTGAGACCAGATGGGTAGCCTGGTCATGAATCTTACCCGACTGACAGAGTCCCAGTCTGGGAACCAAGCCTTCAGTTTGCACAGGCCCATCGGCTACGAATCACATCCGACTGACAGAGTCCCATCTGGCAACCCAGCCTCGAGTCCAGCCGTGCAAACCTGCCATTAATCACAACCTGAGCGAACAGAGTCTAGACTGGCAACCCCAACAACAGTCAACACCCGAGTCCCAGATTGGCAACCCCCCGACTTCCCAGCAAGCACGGGCGCACTTTAAACTCTTTAAAGTTTTTTATTTTTGAACTTTGAAGTTTTTTTTTTGTTTGTTTTTTTTTTCCAAGACAACACAGATCTAAACTGGGACAGTTTTGGGGAAGTGTTTCTCTTTTTTTATTTTTTATTGTTTTAATATTCCTCCACTCTCCACACAAACTTGGCACCTTGTTGAGATGCAGTCCAATAAAAGAAAATAAATGTGCGTACATCAAATTCCAAATTAAAAACCCTAATTCATATTCCGTCTTAGAGAAGCTCCTTGGGAATCCTGAGTTAACAGGCTGACGTTCATATTAATAATATTAATAAAACAAGCAGGCGTGCTTCCTGTACTAGTTTACTGTAAATGATTTACTCAATTTAATATATGCATTCAGTGCAGATCTTACATTAATAATGAGAGATATGTTCATATCATCATTTATACCACATCTTTATAAGAGGAAAGGATTTTCATCGGGGGAAGCTTGTTGTTGTTTATATTTGCCCCTACTGTACAAGGCTGCTGTACAGCTGAAATACCAATGCTCGATTATGCCGAGATTATATTCAAAGGGTTTCCGTTTTCTTAGAAGAATAATTTGGACCTTGTGTGCCTTTTGTGTTTTCCTGGTAGAAGTGTCACAGCTGCGCAGCAAATGTTTGGTGTTGCTTGCAGGATTACTGCATTAGCTGTATAAGTGTGGTAAGTGAAACCTGGAACAGCTCTTTGCTGCAGTCCATGTTCCAGTTTTGGGAGGGTTCTGGGTTTCACTCAGTGCAGTTAATCCAGTGAACTCAGTAATCCTGCTTCGTATGAAACAGGGCACAGATTTGCTCTGGTCAGAGTTGATTAAACGCTGAATGTTTTTTTCTGTGCACCTGCTGGCCTTGCATAATTTGCCTCTGTCCTCTTCTTCGTGGTCTTGTTGGAACAGGCTGTGTCGGCCGCCTCCGTTCTGCCAATGCCGTGGCAGACGTGTCGCTTCACAGTAACGTCCCCCTGCAACACGTGCCCTTTGGGTCGTTGGTTCCCCTCTGCTGGGGAATGTCAACAGCGACCGCACTGTGTGTGTGCGTGTGTGCGTGTGCGTGCGCGTGGTCATGGCAACCCTTCGCATCTGCGTCCGTGCGCAGACAGGCCTGCTGCAATGCAAACAACGGCTGTGAAACAAAAGCCTCAAGCCTTAAAGTGGAGAACTGAAACTTGAGGGCAGATTATGTCCGTGCTTTGATGGAGAACTGAATCTTGTGGACAGATTATGTCCGTGCTTTGATGGAGAACTGAATCTTGAAGGCAGATTATGTCCGTGCTTTGATGGAGAACCGAACCTTGTGGACATATTATGTCTGTGCTTTGAGTGCGGTTGCTTTCCACGTGTGCAAGTCGTGCGGAAAACTATATTTATTATTAAAAACTGCAAACCCAAACACAAATTGACTGGTCCTATTTAAAATTTAACAAAATGTCTGTTTGAGCGGCATGGTGGTGCAGTGGGTAGCACTGTCGCCTCACAGCAGGAAGGTCCTGGGATCGAGTTACATGTTCTCCCCATGTGTCCACCTGGGTTTTCTCCAGGTACTCTGGTTTCCACAGTGCAAAGACATGCAGGATGGTTAATTGGAGACTCTAAATTGCCCATAGGTGTGAGTGATTGGTGAGTGACTGGTGAGTGAATGGTGCGTGTGCCCTGCGATAGATTGGTGACCTGTCCAGGGTGTATTCCTGCTTCTCTTGCACGCTATGCACGCTGGGATAGGCTCCAGCACCCCCCCGCGCCCCTGCCCAGGATGAATTTTGTGCAAGAAACATTATGTCTTGTAAGGAAACACACCATATCTACTTGCATTCATGTATTTCAAGTTAGTTGTTCTGTCTAGGTAACTGATTATGAAGAATGTACTCAAGAGCAACTGCACCCCCTAGTGGTAAAACTGAGCAATTGACTTCAGCTCTCAATGGCAGCTTCCAGAAAGGGCTGGCAAGTTTACTTTGAAGTATTACACGAGAAAATAAAACATCAGAGGCCGGCGGAAATAATTCCAGCATCATTTGTCACCTATAATCAGATGTGAGATTTTTTTTTTTCAGTCATTCAAAAAAATATTCATAGCTTATTTTTTCTTGGAAGCAGAAAAGATCTTCTTTTTTTCCTAGACGTGTCCATGCCGAGCCAGAGAGTAAATATTTGGCAGTTTTAGCCGCCTGTCATTGGAGAACCACGCCGCGTAAACGATAAATAACTGAGCGGAAAACTTGAGCTGAAGACGTGGATTTGTGCGTCGGACCTGAAGACGGAGTCGTCTAAGAGTACGGTGGCAGCGGGGAGAGAGAGAGAGAGAGGGGAGAGAGAGGAGGGAGAGAGAGAGATAGAGAGGGGAGGGGAGAAAGAGAGAGTGAGTAAAATGAACCTTATCACGCCAGCACTGGCAAAGCATCAATCAGCAGAGTTACCACACCAAAAAAATCACCCTCCTTCCCTCAGAAAACAACTTGTTTTTGACCTTTGACCTTTTCTGACCTTAACTAGTGTCATACCGAGAGGAGAGAGAGAGAGAGATGGGGAGAGAGGGAGAGAGAGAGAGAGAGAGGGAGAGAGAGAGAGAGAGGAGAGAGGAGGAGAGAGAGAGAGGGAGAGAGAGAGAGAGAGGAGAGAGAGGAGAGAGAGGGAGAGAGAGAGAGAGAGATGGGGAGAGAGGAGGGAGAGAGAGAGAGGGAGAGAGAGAGGGAGAGAGAGAGAGAGGGGGAGGGAGAGAGAGAAAGGGAGAGAGAGATGGGAGAGAGAGAGAGAGAGAGAGAGGGAGAAAGAGAGAGATAGAGAGGGAGAAAGAGAGAGAGAGATGGAAGAGAGGGAGGGAGAGAGATAGAGACGGCCTGGCCGGGTCTTTGAAGCAGTGTCTAATCACCACCGTGCTGCTCTCAGGGGGGTCTCTCTGAGCCTGTGTGAAAGTGTCCGTACGTCGCTGTCTCAGCCCCCTGGGCTTTTTCTCGGGAGAGAGGCCGCTTGTTTACTCTCTTTATTTTTTTTTTTGAGGGAAAGACGCAGAAATAAAGCCGTAATGAATCCCCTCAGAAGTCCCCTTCCTGCCCTTGTGATCTTCCTCTCCCTCTACTCGTCCTCCTCCTCTCTGTCCCTCTTTCATACAGGGACTAATTAAACGCACTCACACACATACACAATCACACACTCACATACATACACACATCGACACACACACACACACATCCACACACACACACGCTCGAACACACATGCATGCACCTACCCTTTCCTGGAAACATGCATCAATGCTCCTGCACACACATATGCACTTACCTCCCCCCCCCCCCCCCCCCCCCCCCAGTCCTGACTTAAAGGCAGCGGTAGAGTCTGAAAATTTAATGGGGGGGTGGGGGGGGGGGCATTACAGAGACAGCTGCAGGCTGGCAGTCAGGCAGGCAGGCACATGCTCACTCAAACATTTATGTGTGTGACGACCGGGGGGGGCGGGGGGGGGGGGGGGGGGCCAGCAACCCTGCCCCCAATTACACCGCTAAAAGACCATCATACACCCCCACCAGCAAAACCCAATATAGTCAGCGCTCCCCCTAAATACAGTCCTATAACACCCTCACACCCCCCACCAGAAAATCCCAAATTAGCCAGTGCTCCCCCTAATTACACCCCTATAACACCGTCATACAGGTCCCCCACCTTAACCCCAATACACCCAGCGCTTCCCCTAATTACACACCTATACCACCCTCACACCCCCACCTTAAATCCCAATACGCCCAGCGCCCCCGCCCCCCATTTACACCCCTACAACACCATCATACACCCCCACCAGAAAATCCCAAATTAGCCAGCGCTCCCCCTAATTACACCCCTATACCACCCTCACACCCTCACCTTAACCCCAATACGCCCAGTGCCCCCACCCCCATTTACACCCCTACAACACCATCATACACCCCCCCCAGAAAATCCCAAATTAGCCAGTGCTCCCCCTAATTACACCCCTATAACACCGTCATACACCCCCACCTTAACCGCAATAAAGCCAGCGCCCCCCCCCCCCCTCCCCCCCCCCCCCCTCCCCCGCCCAATTATACCAGAATGACACCTTCACCAGCAAACCGCAATAACCCTGCCGCTCCCCCCTAATCACACTGTGCAGGTAACCAGCTGCTGCCAGGACATCTTACTGCAAGCTCTCATTATTTTATCCCGTTTCCACCGTTCATGCTTTTTAATCTTACAGGTGAGCTGGGGCATAATGAGAGGGAAGAGGAGCAAGGCTCGGTTAATTAAGGGAAGCTCTCACAATGGAAAACAGCTCGGCCACACAAAAAACAAAAAAACAAAAAAACATTGCATTGGTGCTCAAAGCACTGGTAGAGTCGATTCCGCGTTTCGGCATCGAATCAGCTCAGAGAGTACATTTCACACTGAGAGAGTGAAAATTAGCACTGGAGGCAGTGAGTGCAAAAATGAAAACACAACAGTGTTCCAGTGTGAAGGGTTCTGGTGGCTACGCACTGGTTTGGGGTGAATTTTCCTGTCAGATAAAGTCCATGCCAAGCATCCCTGAACGGCAATGAGTGCTTCCTCACCCGGTGTCTTTCAAGATTCTGACATCCCTGTCCTCTATGAGCAGCGTGCAGTTACCCAGCAGTCCGAGGGGCGTGACACAGACGTTATCCGCCAATTAAAGCCTCTCTTCTCCAGGCTGGGGGGCCGGTCCAGCTTTTAATGTAGCGGCACGATGTCTGAGAACGACACCAACACGCCTCTCCTTCCACCAACCAAACACCAGCTGACTGGCTTCCTTACTCGCGGAAGAGTGAGTGATGTCACACAGCAGCCCTCCTGCAGAATTCCAGGTTCTGGAACGTCCGACACCGCGGAATTCCGTACCAAGGCACACACGGGAGAACGTGGCCGTACGTGGTGGCCGAACAGCTGATCGACTGATTGGAGTTTCCTTTTTTTTTTCCCATCTTCTATCTGTGTGCAGTATCTTTGGGTCTCAAAAACTACTGTAAAATAGCACTGCTGAAATGTCCTTCTCATATTCTTTTTTTTCCCCTTTACCGGAAACCAATATGAAGCAAGATTGTTCCCATAAATTCACGTTTGAAGTATTTTTTGACAATTTAGCCTTTTTAAATGAGAGAATATTAATTTTTCTCTCCACATTTCATTTGCAGTTTGTGATGGGTCAGGAGAGCCCACTAAAATGTTTTTTTTTATGACTTCTTCTCTCCAAGCAGACTCTTCACTCACCAGTTACTGAAATGAACACACAGGATGTGATGCTGAGTATTTTACAGGAACTGATCGTATTTACTCAGCTGGAGAAGGGCAGGAAATTTAAAACTGAAATAATGCAGAAAGAAAAGGTTGAAAAGCAGTCATGTATCGTATCCTTTATATTATTATTATTATTATTATTATTATTTTATTATTATTATTATTATTATTATTATTGTGGCCAGCGATATTTTGGCGTCCTGTCCAGGGTGTATTCCTGCCTCTTGCCCAATGCTCGCTGGGACAAGCTCCAGGACCCCCCACGACCCATCTTGATGGATGGATGGATGAATAGATAATGATTATTGTACCAGTTCTAATTTTTGGTTGAGGCAAGCTTCCCATTTATAACACTCGTAAATGCAGTACATTACGACACAATAAAATATCTGCATTCACTCTCCCGGGAGAAAATTATACATCTCACATCCGTTTAGCGGTCACTGTTTCCTATAAAGCTCGTCTTTATGGTCGATAAAGATCAGGCACCCGCATTCACCTCATTTTCGAAGGATTTTATGTGTTACTTTGTCAGCCGTGCAGCATAATCCAGTGTTTGGGAGTTAAGAAACCATGGCAACACTTTAAATGAATGTTCCATGAATCGTTATCTTTTTTTTAAAAACCCAAACTCATTAATATTTATCCTTGTTCCTGATCTAAGGCAGATATTGCTCACCCTTTACAAACGACTTCAAGACACGCCGCGGCCTGAATTGATTAATTAACATAACAACGGCCACCGCGAAGCCAGTAATTGATGTGAATCGTTAAAACAAAGGTTATGATGTCAATTATTAATGGATGATGAATGGAATCTTGGATTAATGGTTCACAAAAACCGTGCATCAAAAAACAAAAAAAGCCGTCTTGATGTTTGGTCCAGTGTGTTATCTGTTTGTTACCCAAAAGCCATTTCCCCTCCAGTAAACATGTCTGGCTGAGTCAACTGCTGTGTCTGACTTTTTACAATGATGACATCATGCCTGGCAGGGGGGTGGTTCAATTGCTGCCAGTGATGGAATGACTGCACCCCCCTCTACCACACGCAGCACATCAGCTCTCAGCTGGCCTGGGGGACTCCAGCAGCCCTGCTGCCTGCAGACCTGTACATGCTGAGCGCGCTCAGTACATCTCTCAGTACATCCCTCACCATGCACACATACAGAGAAACACAAAGAGAAACACACACACATACAGACACACAGAAACACACACACACACACACACACATGCACACAGACACACAGAAACACACACACACACACACACACATACAGACACACAGAAACACACACACACACACACACACATACAGACACACAGAAACACATACATACACACACATGAACACACATACATACAGACACGCAGAAACACACACACACACAGAAACACACATACAGAGAAACACAAAGAGAAACACACACACACACACATACAGACACACAGAAACACGCACACATACAGACACACAGAAACACACACACACACACACATGCACACACATACAGAGAAAAACACACACACACACACACACGCATACAGACACACAGAAACACACACACACACACATGCACACAGAAACACATACATACACACACATGAACACATATACATACAGACACACAGAAACACACATACAGAGAAACACACACACATAAACACAAACACACACACATACGGGAAAGTGCACACACAGACACACACACACATACATGCACTCACACACATGTGCATCCATACACATGCACATTTATACACACATTCACAATTAGACCTGGGTCAAATCCTTATTTGAAATATTTTAACAGGCAACCTGTTGAAACTGTGTTCACAAAAGAATAAGAAATTCCTCTTATAATTGTCATTTACGTGCCGCAATCGAGCTGGTGTCTGAAGGGTTTAATTAAAGTATTCCATATTATAATTTCCCCCGGGACCGATACACGCAACGCTTTTGATTAATGCGATTAATTTCTCTCCAGTGTCTGTGACTGATCGCTCATTGGCTTAATCCTGTGCCTCGGAATCCATTTACAGAACCGAGGCCAGTCGCAGGCTTGTCTCGCGAAAGCCGCCGATCCTGTCCCTCCCTTGCACGTCCTTGTGAAAAAAAAAAATCCCTCGTGAAAAAAAAATCTCCCTCGTGAAAAAAAAAAGCCCTTGTGAAAAAAGCCCTCATGAAACATTGTGAAACTTGCTCATCGGGAAGGGTGCAAATACTTTTTTTTTTTTTACAGCATTGTATATAAATATAAACTATATGACCGACAGTATCTAGACACCCCTTGGTCTGGGGGTTTTTCATGGTTTGTTCTAGCAAATCCTTGCAGGATTGCTAGAACAACATCTAGTATAAAGCCTTCCCAGAAGAGTAAAGGTTGTTATAGCAACAAAGGGTTGACCAACTCCATATTAATGGCCATAAGTTTGGATGAGATGTTGGATGTGTCCACATACTTTTGGCCATGTAGTGTATATTCCAAACCACATCAAATTTAAAATAGCAGAGTTATCATGATTATGAAGGCTATTCTCCAGTAAAAAATTGACATGTTTGCCTTCCTGCTTTTCCAAGGCTCCATTTCCTGCATCTAATTCTGGCACTGGGTAAATATACCTCATCGCATCATCAGCAATCATTTCTCTCTCTGGGCCAATTTTTCATATTTTTCTCCTTTCCTCACCATAACCCCCCCCCCCCCCCGCACCCCTTCACCCACCACCCCCCCCACCACCCCCACCCCACTTTTACATTTTCAATCACGAGCGACGATAAGAAGCCGATTACGAAGGGCTAAACCTTGGCATTATCTCGGCGGCGCTAGGGCTCCTGACTTAGCTAAATGAAGATGGCCGAACGTGGAGGAGCTCGGGGTGGGGGTGGGGGGGGTGGGGGGGGTGGGGGGGTGTGATTTGCGGCGTAATTAGATCCCGCCTCCCACTCTACCCTCCGGGCCGCGAAAGGGCGAGGAAGGGGCTAGCGGACGTTAGCGGCGGTAAGAGGAGCGTGTCCGTAGCGGAAGAGCGTGAGGCGGAGCAGGCAAACCGACGTTTCCGAGACGGAAAAACGGGTAATAAAACGGACCAGCATGTGACGACGTCATTCCAGGAGTATGCGCTTTTAATTTTTATGCGCGCTGACTCTCTACCAGCCAGATGAGGTGTTTCCCTGCCAGTTGGCCACTGGCAGTGCACCGTCAGGTTCCGCTGTTGGTCGGCCAGCGGTCGGCAAATCGGTTTGGCATGATGACGGTCGGCCAGCGGTTGGCAAATCGGTTGGCACCACGACGGTCCGCCAGTGGACAACTGATGGGGAGCAGCTGGGTTGAGGACCAGCTGTTAAAAAGAATGCAAAATCACGTGTGGTCGGTTCCAGTGGGCCTGTGGCTCTGATTGGTGCTGGCTTCATGGGGTCATGCTTCACTTGCTTGGCCGTGATTGGACCTGAACGTGTCATCAAACGTTCAATGGGCGAATTTTGCAGTTGGTTCTGGCAATCCTGCACTGGTCTCTCCTTTGAAGCAAGATGATGATGATGATGATGATGATGAGGATGACAATGATGACAGTGATGATGGCGATGATGATGACGACGATGAAGACAATGATGATGATGATGATGACAAGGACGGTGAAGAATAATTCACAATTGCACATTTCCACTTTCTGGGGGAATGACTAATGACATAATGCTATGTGATGGAGTCAAGACTCCAGTGCTGCATTGAAAAAAAAAAGGAAGACAAAAACTTCTTTTCACCCCATCAATGGACCAAGACCGGGTGCCAAAAGCTGCTCTTATCAGTTGTGTACCAGCCATAAGTATAACCAATCAGATCAGTGATGTTTAGTTTTCATACCCATTCACAGCTCTCTCTCTCTCTCTCTCTCTCTCTCCCTGTCTCTCTATTTCTCTCTCCCCCCTCTCTCTCTCTCTCTCTCTCTCTCCCTCTCTCCCCCTCTCTCTCTCCCTCTCTCTCTCTCTGCACAGTTTGTTTGTAAACAAGTTAAAGCTCATCAGCGCGGTATTCCCTCTGAGCCGAGCTCAGAGAACTTTCCATCACAGTTGAGGAAGCGCTCAGGCTGTGAAATCGAGATGAAGTGCACCACCTGTCATCACTTAGAGCGACTTGACGCACGCGTTCTGTCACAGAAAGGTGGCCGATCGTAAGTGCTTGTTTTTGGGAGGGTGTTTAAGCGTCCCCGGGTCAGCTTGGACCGGGCCAGAGCACCAAAAACAAAACCATAATGGTGGACTTTCTGGCGTCCCAGGGAGGGCTGGTCAACAGTCGCCATGGAAACCAGGTTCCGGGTTCCGAGGCCGGTGTGCGGAACTCCGCGGCCTTCAGACGCGGCGGGGAGTGTCACTTTGGATTAACTTGCCATGTCAGGGGCCGTTATTTACGGGACAACAAAACATCCAGCAAAAAGTTACTGTCCTTCTGTGTCCCTCAAATCAAGGGGAGGGGGGGGGGGGGGTGAGAGAGAGAGAGAAAGAGGGGCGGGGGGGGGAGAGAGAGAGAGAGAGAGAGAGAGAGATGCAGAAGAGAACAGATGGAGAGTAAGGTGTGAGAGGGACAGTTTGGACAGGAGGAGAAATGATAGCTGTGCCGGCCTTGCAGGCACCCTCACTTCTCCCTGTCTTACACACACACACACACACACACACACACACACACACACACACACACACACACACACTCACGCACACACACACACACACACACACACTCAAACACACTTACACTCATACATACTTACACACACTCACACACACACACACACACACTCAAACACACTTACACTCACACATACTTACACACACTCACACACACACACACACACACACACACACACTCAAACACACTTACACTCACACATACTTACACACACACACAGACACACACACGCACACATACATGCACACACACACACTTACACACACACGCAGGCACACACACACACACACACACACACACTTACACTCACACATACTTACACACACTCACACACACAGACACACAAACGCACACATACATGCACTCAAACACACTTACACTCACACATACTTATACACACTCACGCACACAGACACACAAACGCACACATACATGCACACACACACACACACACACACACAGGCACACACGCACATGCACGCACGCACACACACACACACTCACACACGCACGCACGCACGCACACACACACACACACACACACACAGCAGCTGTTGGTAAAATGTGACGTTTAATGTCACAACAGTGGACTGCTCCGGGCACCAGCAGCGATGACTAAGCTAGAGGAGCAGAGGGCCACGGGTCCTTTCAGCTCATCACAAAACCCCCCACCCCTGCCAAACCCCCCTTCCCCCCCCCCCCCCCCCCCCCCCCCACCCCACACCCCAAAAACACCCACACCATCCTGTCTCTCAGTTCTCCTTCTCTATATGACTCAGGGCCTGGCTTGGACAGGTGAGGCAAGCCGATAGACAGAGCAATCCATCAATCCATCGTGCGCACCATGGGTAAACCACACGACACAGGGAGTGCAGTCGATTAATGATTGCGCCAACAATCCATCTCACGACAAGGACAAGCTACACTGCAGGCAGTGCAGCCAAGCACAGATCGCACCAACCATCCATCTCACGACAACGGTCAGCCACACTTCACAGGCAGCGCGGTGGAGCACAGATCGCACCAACCATCCATCTCACAACAACGGTAAACCACACTTCACAGGCAGCGCAGTCGAGCACAGATCACACCAACCATCCATCTCACAACAACGGTCAGCCACACTTCACAGGCAGCGCAGTGGAGCACAGATCGCACCAACCATCCATCTCACAACAACGGTAAACCACACTTCACAGGCAGCGCGGTCGAGCACAGATCGCACCGACCATCCATCCCGCACGCCGACAGTAAGCTACAGCAGATGAGCCAGATGAATGAACAAACAGAAAAGCATCTGAGGGTCCAGGGAAGACGATGTTCCAGATCAAAGACTGAACCACCCGTCCAAATCATACATCAGCAAACAGCAAACAGCGACCGAGGAGACGAAGAGTCCATCTGTTCCCTCTGTCATTTACTCGCCAGCCTGAACGCCAGAATAACCAGATAAACAAATAAATCTCTCTCCATTTTAGCAACCGTCAGAACTGTCACAAAGCTCAGGCTGCGTACTCCAAACGGTTCCTGTTTTTGAAGTGGGATGAAATGAAGCTCATGAGGCACTCTGTGTGTTCTTGGCTGTGAATAACTGTACGAAACGAGCATCTCGTCGAACCTGAGTTTTGTAGTTTCTCCGATGACCTTGATACGCACTTTTGTACGTCGCTTCGGGTAAAAGCGTTTGCTAAATAAATGTAATGTAATGTAAGCTGGGGGAAAAAAACATGCTCCTCAGCACCCTGGCTGCTGGTCTTATATCAGCTCAACCGCAACAGAGCCAGTGACAAGAGCTGTCTCCTCTGATCGTCTCGATCTGTCTCGACACTTTAGTCTGCTGATTACTCGCAAAAAAATAATCTTCACCAAATGTGAAATGTCAAAACTGAAATAATGTTTTCAATGTCAATCAGTCAATCAATCAGACTTTATTTGTATAGCACTTTTCATACAAGTAAAATGCAACACAAAGTGTTTCACACAATACAACAACACCCCCCCCCCCCCCCCCCCCCCAAAGCAATAAATGATTTTGTAAATTAATAAAACACTCAGTAATAACAGCATTCAATCCATCCATCCATCCATGTCAAATAATACTGGCGAAGTGTCCAGGGTGTATTCCTGCCTCTCGCCCAATGCATGCTGGGATAGGCTTCAGCACCTCCCGCAACCCTGACCAGGAATAAGCGAGTATAGATAATGGATGGATGGATGATGGATGGATGGATGGATGGAATGAATGTCAAATAATGTTCAGGGAAAAGCAGGCATTGGACGACTCACTGTCTGAAGATCTGTACAGACATATGAGCTCATACACCTTTTCCAGAGCAAGGTTAATTCCATTTCTATCCAGTCAATTCAAGAAATTGATAGAGGTTGATTTCATAAATAATTATTTTTAAATTTAAATGATTTTACATGCAGAACATGGACACCGTATGATATTTACTAAAGGAATTCAGCTTAAATATCTTTTGGTCAAGGGTCAATTCAAAAATCAAACGGAATTCAGAACAATGATTAATCATTGTAAATTAACACTATTTCACATGCAGTCCATTTACCCTGCATGACAGTTACTAAACAAATTCAGGTTAAATACCTTTCGGTCAAATACCTTTTGCGCTATAAAACTCACTTCCCTAACCACTACACTACACTACTGCATCTGAAATATGCATGAGCATAAGGAATAATCACATCAAATATGCCCGATGTCTTAAAAATGAAGTCATACTTCATTAAGGAATCCCCATCTTACTTTCTATCTTGAGAGCTATGGTGAGGTATTGAGCCATAAACGTCATAGGTTATGAACAATGTCTGAATTATTCAGAGCCAAATTGCGATGGGAAATATATCAGCAGGATAATGTTGGTAGCTGTTTATATATAAACCCTATTAAACAAATTGCAGCTTCCTGTTTAAACTCTTAGGGCCAATAAATATTGGCTAGGCTTCACTTGAAGTGACTTTTTTAAAGCTTTCATAAGGTCTTTGTCAGTTGTAATTGATGATCAACACCATTACCTTAAACATACACAACATTATGCCCACTTCATAAAAACTGGCATAAAGCAGAAAATGGTGCAGATTATGACCAGGAAATGACATTTATAAATGCCCATCATATCAAGCATATTGCACGACCCATGTAAACCATACGTTATAAGACGGTTATACATTCACTCATATGTAATTGGACATATGCCATGATTAAATGCCTAATTTTGCACTCTGCTTGAAGACCCACTTACCACACAGTAAGCATTGAGAGTATTGTGAATATGGGGATGTCTGTGAGTCAGATACTATTGCGAAAGCTTCGACAACAAAGCTGAAGAATGAAAACAGCATTCCACTGTTTCACAGAGCTTTTTCCCCATTAATTAAATATTCCATTTCAAAGGCTTGTAATTAATTCTTACACAGTTCATCATTTCAGTGGTACATTTTGAATTGTCCATATCGTGAGACAAATACATAATTGGTGAGCTTTTACACATTCATACATCCAAGTAGCTCATTCTGAAATTAATTTTAATTGTGAAGTAGTACAAAAATCAACAATTCAGTATTTACCACGCTTTTAACCAAAACTAGCAACCTTTGGTAAGTTATTATGATTTAAAGATCTTTGAAAGATTACTTGTGTCTGCTAGGGTAGGCGTTTCAGAGTGGAAGGTTTATGCACCAAAGAAAAAAAAAAATCACTTGAAGTGGAAATAAACACTGAGAGAAACAATGGACTGACCCTGAGCGGTGCAAAATTAGAGGCCTTCACTGGTCGTAGTTTTTCTTCCAAACGAAAGAGAGAGAAAAAAAACAAGAAGAAAGGAAAATACAGTCGCACATTTCTGGTGTGTCTGACTGCAAATGTTAAAAATGAAAGCATGAATAGAAGTTGAAGGTTACCTTTTTTTTTTTGGCTCTCTTTATTTGACACCGTAATGTAATTCACCTAAAACAGTCGCGCAAAAAAAAAAAACAATAAAGAAAACCACAGAGCAAGAAGCTCAAATCAGCCCCCAGGGGCCAATAGTACTTGCTGGTTCACCTCTCCTATTCTGATTGATATCTCGTCGCTGATTGGCCAGGAAATCGCAGAGCTTACCTGGTGTTTCCCGGGGACTAAATCACTAACCCTGATTGGAGGAGGACAAGAGCGGGGGAAAAAAAAACCAGGAGCGTGGAGCTAAACTCCCCGGGGTGAGATTCGAGCAGCGGCGCCGTGGATCACCCGCGTTCCTTTCCATCCCGTAATGGCCGACGCACTTCGGCTGCCTAAACGTGATGGAGGGGACTGCAGGCTTCTGTGCGTGAGAGCAGGTGTAATACCCGAGAATACCAGAGAATGACAGCACACACACACACACACATATATATATATATATAGATCTACATATATACATATATTTATGTATGTGTGCACGCCTCTGCTGACGGCCTGCGTTGCCTGTGCTGTTGGAACGTTAGTCTGGATTTGGTCGTGCCGCAGCGTGGCAGAGCCACCCCCCCCCCCCCCCCCAGCGTATACATGATAACAGGTTTTATTTATACATGGCTTTTTAAATCAGACCCTCCGAGCGCTTTCCAGCTGAGGATAACAAAGGGTATGGCAAGAATAAACACACACACACATATATACACGGTATATACAGTATATATACACACACAGACATACAGGACAGCACACATGAATACAGTATGCATACGCACACAAACACACACACACACACACACATATATATATATATATACACACAGACATAGGAATGCACGCATGACTACAGCATGCATACACACACACACACACACACATATATATATATATACATACACACAGACAGGAATGCACGCATGACTACAGCATGCATATACACACAGACATACGTGCATGTGTAGACACACACGCATGTGTCTACACATGCACGTATGCGTACACACCCACACTCACACATATGTCTACACACGCACATATGCGTACATACCCACACACACACACACATACACACATATGTACACGCACACTCACACACGCATATGTGTATAACAAAGTGTATGGCAAGAATAAAGACACACACACACATCCACATCCACATATACATACACACAAACACACACACATATAATTCACAGAGATCTACAGTTTGAAAACAGACTGTAGAATAAATGTAGAATAAAATATACAAAATAAATTTTATGGTGAAATAAAAACAGAAACAGCAGAGGATTTTTAAAAAAAGCCAAATATGAATTTTTAAAAAGTGACTTGAAAGAGAAAATGGCCTGAGGAGCTTTGATGTTTCCTAGCAAAGGGTCCCATTAGTGAACCCTTCAGCTCACTCTCCTCTGCAGAAAGGTCCCAATGGCTCCAACCATCAGCTCACTCTCTACTACAACACACAGCAACCCAGTGGTGAGTGCTTTTTCATTTTATCATCCATCCATCCATTATCTATACCGCCTTATCCAGGGCAGGACCTATCCATTATCTATATGTGCTTGTCCTGAGGAGGGTCTATCCATTATCTGTACCCGCTTATCCAGGGCAGGGTCCATCCATTATCTACACCCGCTTATCCTGAGGAAGGTCCATCCATTATCTATACCCCCTTATCCTGAGAAGGGTCCATCCATTATCTACACCCGCTTATCCTGAGAAAGATCCATCCATTATCCATACCCGCTTATCCTGAGGAAGGTCCATCCATTATCTATACCCCCTTATCCTGAGAAGGGTCCATCCATTATCTACACCCGCTTATCCTGAGGAAGGTCCATCCATTATCTATACCCCCTTATCCTGAGGAAGGTCCATCCATTATCTATATCACCTTATCCTGAGGAGGGTCCATCTATTATCTATACCCGCTTATCCTGGGCAGGTTCCGTCCATTATCTATAACCGCTTATCCTGGTCAGGGTCGTGGGGGGGGGGGGGGGGGGGGGGTTCTGAAGCCTATCGCAGGGAACACAGAACACCCTGGACAGGCTGCCAATCCAACGCAGGGCACACACACCATTCAACTCATCATTTACTCACACACTCATGCCTATGGGCAATTACGAGTCTTCAGTTAGACTACCTGCATGTCTTTGGACTGTGGGAGGAAACCGGAGTACCCGGAGGAAACCCACGCGGACACGGCGAGAACATGGGAACCCCACACAGAATGACCCCGGCCTAGTTCGAACCTTCTTGCCGCGAGGCGACAGCGCTACCCACTGCACCACCGTGCCGCCCTCGTTTTACCATAACACTGAAAAATGTTCAGCGTTAAATCGACGCTGATGGAGTACACCAAATCCCGATGGTGCATATTCTATCAATTTTGGACTCGTATAAAATCTGACAGTGTTACTGGGCGCTCTGTTACTGATAGCAGGGAACAGAGGAAAAGGTATGGAAAATAAATTAAGATGGCTACTAGATATTTATTGCCATGCGCCCCTAAACCCCCCCACACAAGGAGACAGCTGACAGCAGCGATGCATCATTGATTTTCTCAGACTGGGAAAAGAATCTTGTTATTTTATTGCATATTTGTTGCATATTGATGGCAGAGCAATTCAGTGCTTTAAGATCCTGGAGATAGGGAAGAATTGTTTTTATCGTTTTAATTTTCGCTTTTTCATTCTGGGTTCCCTAGTTCTTTGCTACATCTGGGAAACTTTATTAAAACAATTGTGTTTAATAGTATGCAACAACTATTGCATTTTCATTTACAGTGTTTGACTGGGTGTGTATACCATTTTCAAAGCCTTCCTGCTTTGCCACAAAGTTATTTGAAGAAGCCGGTGCCTCTATGACCTCATAATGCTTATTGCCTGACATGAGAAAGAGTGCCTATGACCTCATGATGCCTTTTGCCTGACATGAGAAAAAATGCCTATGACCTCATAATGCCTTTTGCCCGACATGAGAGAGAGTGCCTACGACCTCATGATGCCTTATGTCTGAAATGAGAGAGTGACTATGGCCTAATAATGCCCTTTGTCTGACATTTAAGGAAGGGATCTGTCTGCTCGCTAGTCACGCCTTGATAGACTGCAGGAACAGGTGATACAATTATTTTTAAAAGGGGGCAGAGAAGGCCATGCAGGGTCCTGTAAGGATTGGGGTCTAAAAATAAAACTCCCGAACACAAGACAAATCACTGACGATTGCAGAATGACATTCCAGGGACTCTCATCCGGAATGCAAGAGAACGGCACTGAGTATGTGTGCTTGTGTGAGAGAGAGAAAGAGAGAGAGGAGGGGGGGGGGGGGGGGGGGGGGACAGAGAGAGAGAGAGAGGGTGGGCACAAATGCAGACTCATTACCTAAGAAGAGACGAGGGTAGGAAACATATGAGACTTCATTCTCGCACCATCATTCACCAAAACCAGGGCCCTTGCAGTTCCGTCCGCATCTGTTTGCTATTGTGAAATGAGCAGCATCACTGACTGACAGCAGTCTGCCTAATGTGTTTGTCTTTCCTGCGAATAACAGCCACAGAGCAAATGAAGGTCAGGAACAGGTGACCGAACTCAAGTAGAAGAAAAACAGACCCCGTTAAAAGTAAACACACAAGTGGCGCCTCCATTCTGAACTGCAAAGTTCAACAATGTGAGAAGAAGAAAAAAAGATTCAGATATTCATTCATTTAACCCATTCATAATTACTAATGACAAGACCAGATAGAGCCGAAGAAAAACTGAAATTCTCACAGGTTTTTTTCCGGGAGGAATATCACTCAAATGAATATTCCAGTCTTCTCTTCTGTTATTAGCATACAGGAAGAGGAAGTAGCCCAATGCACGCTGGGATAGGCTCCAGCACCCCTTGCGACCTGATCAGGATAAGCGGGTATAGATAATGGATGGACGGATAGATGGATGGACGGATGGAAGAGGAAGTACTAGAGTGGGGTGAGATACAGGTGTAAGGTAATGCAGCGAAGGACACAGGAAACCAAGGTGAGGGAAGGTGGGAAAGGTGAGTTAATTCGAGGGGATTAAAGAAGACAAAATTTAATGCAATTAAAGTGTGGTAGTGCATGGTGGTTAAGACAAGCCAATTAACGTGATTAAGGTGAAGAAGTGTTGGGAAAATGAAAGGTGAGGTATTGTAAGGTCAGGTAATTAAGGTGAATAAGGTGCGTAATAAATGTGATTAAGGTGAGATAATTATGGTGATTAAGGTGAGGTAATTAAAGTGATTAATCTGAATGAATAACTGGGTTTAAGGTGAGTTAAGGTTGAAGTGAGCAAGGTGAGGTAATTCAGGTTGAGGAAATGAAGGTGATTAATTGCCATTAATTAAGCTGATAAAGGTCATTTAATTAAGATGATTATGCTGAGGTGAGGACAGGGAAACTGAGGCTACTTAAGCTGTGCTTTTTACCTCCACGGAATTTTACACACTTCTTCTTTTTTTAGTGATTAAGAGTATACTCGCTTAATTTACCCTTTAGAAGTGTTGATCAATGAGCAGGCAGTGCATTACTGAGGAAGAGATTAAACGTCTCAGAGAGGCTCCTGTTTCAAAGCGTACCTCTTAAAGAACAAAAATTTTTTTTTAAAAAAAAGCTCTGTGGTTATACTATTTTCCCGGGAGTTTCCGCCAACATTCCCACACTTTCTTCGTAGCGGTTTTGGTCAGGCAGCGGTAATCAACTGTCACCAGGCAGCGGTAATCAACTGTCACCGGACAGCGTCCAGTATTTAAGCCGATGACTTGACTTGATTGAATGAAAAAGCGACTGCGCGGGTGCATCTTATGATAATACACACTGAGGCAGCAGACAGAAATGGCCTGGGGAATGCCGGTGGAGGCCCGGAATGTCAGGGGCAGCTGGCTCCGCCCACTGACCATATAAGGAGTTCCTGGGCTCATTTTAGGTGCTACTTAATTTTCTAGCATCCAGGGACCTCAGCATGAAATACCGGCGGGGAAAAGCAAGAAGGGTGGTCAGTGAGGGCAAAAAAAGGAAAAAACATGCACACACTCTTGTTGGACTCTCTAAGAGTTGAATTAACATTGGCCTTTTTATTGTGCAAGATCAGGTGAGATTAACTCAACCTAAACATGTGTTAGATGGGGTAAACAAGATAAAGACATGGAAAGGTGTGGTAAAGTGAACACTATGTTTACTTACTCACTGTTGCGAGAAGTAAAACAAAGTCAGATGCATTCAGGTGTGGTTAGAGATGGGGCAGAGAGAGATATTGTAAAGAAAAGTGGCTTCAGTCACTGTTAATGAGTCACAGTGGTTGGTTGTTTTTTTTTTTTTTTTTCTCAGAATTGTTACATAACTGTGCTTCAGACTCAGGTTCGGGTCTGCGGGTTCAAATCCCAAGTGGGCTGTTGCCTTAGCGCACTTAATCAAGGCACTTACGCCGAACTGCTCCGGCAATCATCCTGCTGTGCAAACGGACCGCGTGTGGGAAAGCAAAGCTGTGAAAATAACCCTGAATAAGGGCATCTTTCTGAGAAAAACGAACGCGTTGTGATAATATTGGGCTTTAGGAGTACGCGATGTCACCTCACCCTCTCCTCTTATTGCACAAAAGTGAGGCTCTGCGATAACTGCTGTAGTGGGTGACTCAGGAGAAGAGAAGAAAAAAGGAAAGCAGAAAAAGGAGAGAGATGGAGAGCTTGTAAACGGAATGAGAGCTGCAATCGTTCTCACTGCCTTTTTTCCTTCCTCGCATCTCTAGATCAGAGGGTGTCCCAAGGGGTTCGCAGTGTCTGCAGGGTTTTTGATGTTTCCTTTCAATCTGCTGCCAATTAGCCAATCAATGACTTAGCTGAAACGCTGTTGCCAAAAACACCTTGAAAACCATCAGACACTGCTTACCAGGACTGGAGTTAAACCTGCAGACACTGCAGCCCTCCAGGTCTGGAGTTAAACCTGCAGACACACAGCGACCCCTCCAGGACTGGAGTTAAACCTGCAGACACACAGCGACCCCTCCAGGACTGGAGTTAAACCTGCAGACACACAGCGACCCCTCCAGGACTGGAGTTAAACCTGCAGCCACAGCGCCCCCTGCAGGACTGGAGTTTGACGCCTGCGCTCTAGATCATCATTACCGCTGCTGTTGCACGTTGGCAGCTAGGTAATGGTAGCGGACAGGCAAAGAGGAGATGAGATGCTTTTCTTCTGCTATTGTCATCCACAGAGGAACCTTTCCTTCACCTGCCTCTGCTGTAAGGGTGCACAGCAAACCTTCCTGAGAGGTACACACGGGGAAACCCCCTGTGGCAGCTCACTGAAAATTTAGGTAACCCTTTTCTTGAACCCTTCGACATACCAATAAAAGGGCTGACAGTGTTATGTCATTTGACATAAAGTTACATCAACTGTTATGCCACCTTGTGACAGCTGTTATGTCATATGTATGACAGTGTTATGTCAGCCTTATGTTAAAGCATTCAAGTTAAGGCTTACCAAAAGTTACATTCTGTTTTCTTACTTAGAGCACAAAGTTGTCCACTGTTAGACTGACCAGACAACCTTCTTTTTTTTCCCGGACATTTCTTCTTTGTGTGACAAAAAAATATCTGCCCAGGTGGGATTTTTTAATTCCAAAAGTGTCTGTTTAGGTTTTGCTCATTCCATACGCCGTATATAAACAAATAGTGTAGTATTATGTTAATAATTCCCGCCAGCTCCTTAATTGAAATCCAGTATATGGTCACCCTATTCACTGCCTCCTGCTTTCAGTTTTACTGTACCATCTTGACACTGCTGATTAAAATGTTGACCTGGCATGGTGATGTGGTGCTCACATTAAAAAAAGTTAATTATCTTTATAATTAAACAGTGAACAGCACAGACAATAAAAGCATAAACCGCAGCGCTAAGTTTATTTGTTCAACAACGATTGCATACCGCACAACGATATAGGAATATTCTAACTGACTTTTGTTGGTGGACGGTTAATAAAAATAATGCACTTAAAACATATATTAAGCTAAGCAGCGACAATGCACAGTGGTGTACTGGCAAGAAAGGCTTAAACATAAAGGATCCTACCCCTTTTTACAGGCCTGTTTACGACCAAGAATAATCAACATTTCCAGAATGACTGCTTTAACTGGAAATGTCTGTAAATAAATATGAATATTTTGAAAAATCTGCTTAGATCATCTTCTATTAAACAACACAATCAGTGAGCCTCACTGCTCGCTGCAAGCAGCCTAAACACAGATGATAAATTGGACAACAAAATGGTGTGTGGTGACCATTCCATAACAAAAGATAAGCTGGGTAAGGAATTAAGGAGTTTGTGTGATTTATGTGTTATATTTATAAAGATAAAGCAGTGTAAAATATTGGGGTGGTGAGCACAGGGGACCTTTAAAAGCAGAAAGGCTAAAAAAACTGTACACAAATGAACAGCTGAACAGGTGAGCAGGGTTCAGAAATTATTTCTCCTTACCTCCTGAGCTATGTGAAGGCGACATAGCTCAGGAGGTAAGAGCGGTTGTCTGGCAGCCGTAGGGTTGCCGGTTCGATCCCCCGCCCTGGGTGTGTCAAAGTATCCCTGAGCAAGGCACCTAACCCCTAATTGCTCTCAACTCATTGGTACCATGCACGGCAGCCTTTCACCGTTGGTGTGAGTGTGTGTGTGAGTGTGTGTGTGAATGGGTGAATGAGAGGCATCAATTGTAAAGCGCTATATAAATGCAGTCCATTTACCATGTCAATATCCTCCAAAGACCGGGTAATTCAATTTTGTCTGATGAGTCTCTGGTCTTAATCTCAAGAACCGGATATTGTATTATGTGACATCCTAAGGCACATTCAATCATAATATTTTTTTAAATATATATATTCACTGCAACATTTCTCTCTTTTTGACACCCAAGGGCACTTGTATCATGTCAAAAAGAAGCGCTTAAATTGTCCCCCCCCCCCCCCCCCCCCCCGTCAGGTCTCAGGAGGCTACTGTAGGTCCTGCTTGCTTCCCTTGGCACAGAGTAGCCGTTTCCTCTCTGTAACACAGCCGTATTTTCTCTCTAACATAGCCGTCTTCCATCTTTGAAATGTGCACCCAGACGACTCAGGGCTGGCGTGTTTACCAACATCAAAAAGAGAACAACAACAAAAAAAAAACCCTCTGCTTTTTTTTTTTTGTTGCTCCAGTTTTTTGTTTTTGTTTTTGTTTTTGGCTTGCCTTCACAAAGGCAGGTTTGTTACACATCCACAGCCTCAACCTGTTCCCGCGCTGCTAATGTACAGTCCCGTGTATGGAGAAGGCACTTTAGGAACATAAAGTGTATCGTCGTAAATATTCACGACTTCAAAGTAAAAGATAAGGACGAATGTTGGCTGAGTCGGGGCACGGTCAGGCCGGGCGGCGTTTTGAAAGAGCTTTGAAAAAGCGGGGTTGCTTTCAGCCAACGTCACATTTTTTAGTGCGGCAATAAAGCTTATTTTGTATTTTTATGCTATAGAGCGAACGTCGACCTTTTGACCTTTTTACGTGAGACTCATCTGAAGGCTCCTAGTGCTGGAGAACACCTGATGCCCTCCCAGGGTCATTTTACAGAAACTGTGGGGAATTTGTGTGGAGAAAAAGGAAGGGGGTGAATGGAGGGGGGGGGGGAGCGGTGATGTCATCTTTCATCGTGTATGTCAAAGGGTTGGAGCCTCCCCCCCCCGGGGCCTCGCTTGGCAGGAAGCCGCTCGGCGATGATGATGATGGAGGCGCGCGTTGACGAAGGTTATTCGGCGGGGTCGTTTGAGGACGGCGAAAATGGCGGGAGCGGAGGCAGCCGCCAGGCGCCCGGCGGGCCCAGCGGGCAGCGGGAGGCACGGCGGGCGGAACGAGGACACGCCCGTTTATCACGTTAATGAGTTACGCAATCTATCAGCCGCCCGCTCCCGTTTGGGCCAAAGAGAAGGCAGGGGGAGAGAAACAGGAAGTGTGTGTGCGTGTGTGTGTGTGTGTGTGTGTGTGAATTTGAAAAAGACAGTTTGTGTGAATATGAGTGTGTGTGTGTGTGTGTGTGTGTGAATTTGAAAAAGACAGTTTGTGTGAATATGAGTGTGTGTGTGTGAGTGTGTGTGTGTGTGTGTGTGAATTTGAAAAAGACAGTTTGTGTGAATATGAGTGTGTGTGTGTGTGTGTGTGTGTGTGTGTGTGTGAATTTGAAAAAGACAGTTTGTGTGAATATGAGTGTGTGTGTGTGTGTGTGTGTGTGTGTGTGAATTTGAAAAAGACAGTTTGTGTGAATATGTGTGTGTGTGTGTGTGTGTCAATTTGAAAAAGACAGTTTGTGTGAATATGAGTGTGTGTGTGTGTGTGTGTGTGTGTGTGTGTGAATTTGAAAAAGACAGTTTGTGTGAATATGAGTGTTGGTGTGTGTGTGTGTGTGTGTGTGTGTGTGAATTTGAAATAGAGAAAAAGACAGTTTGTGTGAATATGAGTGTTGGTGTGTGTGTGTGTGTGAATTTGAAAAAGAGAAAAATACAGTGTGTGTGTGAATTTGAAAAAGAGAAAAATCCAGTTTGTGTGAATATAAGTGTTGGTGTGTGTGTGTGTGTGTGTGTGTGATTTTGAAAAAGACAGTTTGTGTGAATATGAGTGTGTGTGTGTGTGTGTGTGTGTGTGTGTGAATTTGAAAAAGACAGTTTGTGTGAATATGAGTGTGTGTGTGTGTGTGTGTGAATTTGAAAAAGACAGTTTGTGTGAATATGAGTGTTGGTGTGTGTGTGTGTGTGTGTGTGAATTTGAAAAAGAGAAAAAGACAGTTTGTGTGAATATGAGTGTTGGTGTGTGTGTGTGTGCGTGTGTGAATTTGAAAAAGAGAAAAATACAGTTTGTATGAATATGAGTGTTGGTGTGTGTGTGTGTGTGTGTGTGTGTGTGTGTGTGAATTTGAAAAAGAGAAAAAGACAGTTTTTATGAATATGAGTGTTGCTGTGTGTGTGTGTGTGTGTGTGTGAATTTGAAAAAGAGAAATTATGTATTATGTAATCGCTAAAAAGTAGCTGAAAGCAGCACTACCCTAATGTGACTGTGAACAACGGAGCATAATTGCACTGCAGGCCAACAGACACACGACTCTCTGCAAACATGTGCGTGTACTTCAACACATTACACACACACACACACACACACACACACACACATCAAGCTTTCAGCAGTTTTTTTGCGTCCTCCATTTTGTTCTTCGAAAGGCTGGGCCGACAGTACACATTTAAAGCCTTCATTAGCAGGAGTGCGCTAACATTTGTCTCACTGGGGGGGGGACAACAGCTAATTCAGAAGCGCGCTCATTTCTCAGAGAAGCCGCTTTCCGCGAACAAAACGGCAGCTGCCAGGAGAGAGGCTCCATCGTTTCAGAATACCGGGCACAAGGCCGACGGACGCGGAGGCTGCCATTTTCTTTATTTTTTTTTCAATCTCGGCCTGAATCGGGAAATGAAATGAGCTCAGATCGGCGCGGCCAGGACCGGCGCAGGCGGCGCGCATTTCACCAAACCAAACTACGTAGGCCGACATCTGATGAACGGGTCAAAAAAGAGTTTTTTAACCGGGTGAAATTCATGTGAAATCCGTGAAGGGCGGGCGGATTCCGAATGTCTAGTAGGGGTGTAGCACAAAATTCTGGGCCCTAATACATAAGCAGTCTCTGCGGGCCCCCTTCCTCTCTTGATCCACGTCTCTCACGCATCGTTCCAGGCTTTTCGAGGGCCCTCCCCCCATTCGGGCCCTGGGTAGTCAGTCCCACTTTTCCCCCCACTACGACGCCCCTGTGTCTAGTTTAAACTGGCTAACTCCAGACGAACCCCTTCACTTTTTTTTTTTTTTTTTGTGAAAAACCTGCAGCGCAATTAAAACACGCTTAAATATCAGAGGCGTGATCTGCCGGGGAGCCTGACTACACTTACTTAACTCAGATCACCGCGACTTTTACAGCCGTCGAAACAGACACCGAATCGAATTAGCCTCGGATAGCGAGCGTCCGTTTTTAACGTCCGCTCGATTCAGCGCGAGAAGAGGCCCTGCCCTGTACCCCCCCCCCCCCCCCCAGTCCACCCCCCTCAACTCTGTCCAACAAATGAATTAAAACGAGGGGCGGTTTCCAATTAAAGAGACGGGAGAATGATTAAGTGCAGGTGCAGCGCTAGAGAAAGGGGAGCGCTACTGGCTACATGGCTACACGGGACAGTGGCTCAAAATGAGGGAGAATTAGCAGGAAGAAAACGGGCCTATGTGCATAAAACACTGATCTAGGGTCAGTTTTGTTCATTTTTTTTTTTTGTTATTATTATTTTTTTTAACCTTTATTTAACCAGAAAAAAAACCCCGTTGAGATTGAAGTCTCTTTTGCAAGGGGGACCTGACATAAAACACAGTTACTCGACAAGGCAGTTGACAAAAAAGTTGTAAACATCAAATGGGGACATGAGACAGTTTAAACAATGATTAAAAAGCAGAACAGAGGTTGAAAAGAAAGAGATTACTTCGGTCAGAGTCATGAATTACATGTTTAAATCAAGCAGCTGAAATTAATTTGTCAAGTTTAAGACTGAAGACTGAAGGATGTAGAGAGGAGAAGCATTGCTTCAAGACACTTGCATGAATATGGGCTTTCAATTTCAGATCAGTTCGGCATTAAGCAGGCAAGGAGATATTGGCCTGTATTTTATTTTATTTTTTAAACCAGCACACTGGGATCAGTTTGTCCTTTTAGCTCATAATAGACATGGTTAGGATATGAACTGGGTATGCTTGGTCCCAGATCAGCAGTTGTAACTCTTTAGATTTAAGATCAGTTTGGCATTAAGCAGACAAGGAGATGCTGGCGTGTATTTTTAAACAATCAGCACACTGGGATCAGTTTGTCCTTTTAGCTCGTAGTAGACAAGGTTAGGATATGGACTGGGTACGCTTGGTTCCAGATCAGCAGTTGTAACTCTTAAATACAGGTGCTGACCCCAAATTCACAAGTGACTTACGTGGGGGGACAAGAGCTGTCGGTGCCCAACGCGCTCCGATCCAAGTCCACGTCAGCCAGGTCGTAAAAAAAGGTTAAAAACGAGCCACTTCCCACCATTGTAAACGAAACATATCACAACTCCGCCTGCTTATTCTTTTTTTGTTTGCAGTTTTATGACCTTGGTTAAATGTAAAGGTTTTTATACTCATAAAGCAGAGCTGCCTGTCAGTTGCCAGTGAGTGTGTGTGTGAGTGGGGTGGGCACAGCGGGATTCTGGGTGAATTTTGGGTCAGGAGATTAGTGAAAGTAAATAGAGTTCATTCTCTGAGGGCATGCCGTTCTCCCTCAATCGTTTTTTCTTTCTTTTCTTTTCTTTTCTTTTTCTGAAGGCTTGCTGATGCCTTAACTGTTACAAGTCAGGCAGGGATGTTTTTAAGTGGGTCAAACACCAGCTTACTTTTTTTTTTTTTTTTTTTTTGCATTCAATCCATTTATACAGCCGGATATTTACTGAAGCAATTCAGGTTAAGTACCTCAGCTGGGAACGAAACTTTGCATAACAAGCCCAATTGTCCGCGTTCCGATTGGTCAAACCAAGAGTCAAGAGTGCAGTCGGATTGGTCAAACGAAGAGCCAAGAGTGTTATGCTGTAGCACAGTGGAAGAATCGGCTTAAAATTTTAAGCCAATTTCTTGGGGCTGTTGTCGCATTTTATCCATTTGGCTGCTGCAAAGACGAAAAAGTGACAAACAAAAATGTATGTTGAGCAAAGTACCACAACTCATATTATTATTATTATTATTATTATTATTATTATTATTATATTATTATTATTATTATTATTATTATTGTTGTTGTTGTTGTTGTTGTTATTAATGATAATAATAATAATAATAATAATAATAATAATAATAATAATAATAATAATTAATTATTTGCATAGAAGGCACTAGGGGAGAGCAGAGACAGCAGTGTATCTGTTTCTGTTCAGCTGACAAAATTATCTGAGTTTGTTATCTGTAATCGAGTGGTGATGTGTGGGGGGGGGGGGGGGGTCAAGAAAGCTGGGGGGGTATCTGTTTGTCTAGCACTGCTATTTAATGATTGCATCTGTGAACGTGGCAAAGTAATGTTTGCTTCATTCCGTTTAAATGCTCACTTTTTAATCTCGTCTTCCAAAAATACTTCAAAATATCATTTGTACACTTTCAGAGGAAAATAACAACCACGTTATCTTCGGATTTTCGAATGTGTTCGGGATCAGACGCGAGCCCCTACGACGGACCAAAAAAAAAAAACACCGAACAAAAAAAAATAAAACCGAGCAACAAAAGAGGTAATACAAGCGTAGTGCAGATTTTCAAACAAAATTAATGTAGAACCAGTAAGAAATTGACAGCTTCAGGGCCCAATCACACTTAATTCTTAGCATATCTGTGGTGCAGCTGGCTCAGAATGAGGCTGTGCAGTAATTCGGGATCTAAGCGCTGGTTTAGACTTATGAGAGTTTGATTTATTGTCCGCTGAGTTCCTCTCCTCTCCACCAGCCAGCGGAGGACTCTGCCCCGATGAGTCTGGTACCCCCCGAAGTTGTTACCCCAGTGCCTCACTCGCCATCGGGATGTCTAAATTAGCCGGCGCACAAGCCCCTAACGGGGGGGGGGTGGGGGGGGGGGGGGGGGGGGGGGTGGGGGGGGGGGGGGAGATGTGCACTCTCCAGAGGGTAAGAGTAGCGAGCGAGCAGAGGAGCTGATAAATGATCTTCATTAAAAACAGCCGTTTCTTGTCCATGGGTCACTGCATCATTTCAGCAGGGAGATAAAGTGTATGAAACCAACAGGCATAAAACACACAAACTCACACATTAGCTAGTGATGAAGTGTACAGAACAAACAGGTGTAAAACACACAAACTCACACATTAGCTTGTGATAAATTGTACAGAAAAAACAGGCGTAAAAACACACAAACTCACACATTAGCTTGTGATAAAGCGTACAGAAAAACAGGTGTAAAACACACAAACTCACACATTAGCTTGTGATAAAGTGTATGAAACAAACAGGCACTAAAACACACAAACTCACACATTAGCTAGTGATAAAGTGTACAGAACAAACAGGTGTAAAACACACAAACTCACACATTAGCTTGTGATAAAGTGTAAACAAACAGAACAAAACAGGTTAGCTAGTGATACAGTGTAAAACAAACAAAACAAAACTCACACATTAGCTTGTGATAAAGTGTATGAAACAAACAGGCACTAAAACACACAAACTCACACATTAGCTAGTGATAAAGTGTATGAAACAAACAGACACTAAAACACACAAACTCACATTAGCTGGTAATGGAACACAGGCTCACACAGCCTAATGACATGAAACCCAGCCATCTAGTGTGACATCAGAGAGAGAGAGAGAGAGAGAGAGAGGTGAGAAGTGATAGAAAAGACAGTAAAAAGATACAGAGGAGAAAATGAGGTGGGAGAAGAAAGTTAACAGAATAGTTAGTGAAGAAAGAAAGAGAAAGGAGGAATAGAGAGAGCAGAGAGAGAGAGAAAGGATATATAGAGAGCACAGAGAAAAAGGAAAGAGAGAGAGCGAGCAGACAGAAACAGAGAGAAGGAGAAAGGAGAGATAGAGAGCAGAGGGAGAAAGGAGAGATAGAGAGCAGAGCGAGAAAGGAGAGATAGAGAGCAGAGGGAGAAAGGAGAGATAGAGAGCGGAGGGAGAAAGGAGAGATAGAGAGCAGAGAGAGAATGGAGAAAGAGAGAGCGAGCAGACAGAGAGAGAGAGAGAGAAGGAGAAAGGAGAGATAGAGAGCAGAGGGAGAAATGAGCGATAGAGAGCAGAGAGAGGTAAGGAAAGTATCTAATGAGACATGATGAAAGCTGGGGGGATGAGTGCTGCGGTGGCAGTGAGATTAATCTCCCCTCTCTGCCCGGCCTCTCCGTGCCCTTTAAGATCAGACCTCCGCCCCCCGTCCGTTCGGCTCCCAGTAACCGCCCCCCGATTGGCCCTTTCAATCACCCCCCGTTCGTTCGGCTCCCAGTAACCGCCCCTCTGATTGGCCCTTTCAATCACCCCCCGTCCCGAGAGGCCTCGCCTCCGGAACTTTCAAAAATAAACAATATCAAAGCGGGACAACGAGAGGGTCCCGTAGGCTCGGATTGGTCGTAACGTGCCCTCGTAGCCACACTGTGATTGGCTGTTCGCTCTCACGCCCCCCCCCCCCCCTCTCTCACTGCCCACCAGCAGGGCTCCTGGTGATGTAATCAAAGCCTCATTACAGGTGCAGTGTTAAAGTAATGTGGGAGGCTAGCGCAAGCACTATCACTGCAGATCAGATACACACACACACACACAATACACATGCAAACACATGTAATACACATGCACACACAATACACACACACACACACACAATACATGCAAACACATGTAATACACATGCACACACACAATACACACACACACACACAATACATGCAAACACATGTAATACACATGCAAACACATGTAATACACACGCACACACACAATACACACACACACACAATACATGCAAACACATGTAATACACATGCACACACACAATTTACATGCACACACACACACACACAATACACGCGCACACAGACACACGTAATTTACATGCACACACGTAATTTACACACACACACACACACACACAATATACGCACACACACGTAATATACACGTGTACACACATAATACACATGCACACACACACACTTGCACACACCCACACATACACACAGACACTTACACACACAAAGTTAACTAAATTGTTATGCGGAATGGGAACTCACAATCTGCTAAATAATTGAAAAGAACATACAATCAGAGTGAACATATTCTGACCCTTTTTTCCTCCTTGCTGACTTTTATGAAGGACCACTTTTCCGGGGGAAAACAAATCAATAGCACTCGACAAAACATTTTAATTTTGTAAGGTTTTATCAGAGCAGTTAGAAATATCAAAGGAGAGAGAGTGGCCAAACGTATATATATATATATATATATATATACTGTAAGTGTTTATGAATTATGACTAGTTTGGTGTATGCGTGGATCTGACTGGATGAAGGACAATGTGTTCCCTGAACAGATGGCTTGGTTGGGTCTCCATGGAGATGACGGGGATGAAGTAACCAGGGGTGACAGTGGGTGTTCTTGGCTTCCAGGGGCGTGCAGATTGTGAGGGAGGGGGCGCGTGGAGTCAACAATCCCCCCACCCCCAACCCACCCAGCTTCCCATCAGCATGTTAAAAATGTTCAATTTTCAGCACCAGAGTGCACCAGACATTGATTGACAGGTACATTTGGTGGTCGCCCTCGCCGATTATGATTGGAAATTCTGTGTGATGTCACCGTCGGGTGATGCCACGTGGTGCTCATGGGAAACGGAGTCTTATTGCCTCACTCGCGGCAGCTACACGCTACTGTAGGTCTGGGTGCACTGCAGTCCAAGAGATTGGGGTCATAAGATGTTGTGTGATTTTTTTAAATCACTATGGCTACAGTAGACCTGACTCCAGAGCCATTCCAATATTTTTTTTTTTGTAAAGAAACTGTCACTCAAGCCTATTTAATGTTTTGATTGGTGCGCACGTCTAATGTACGGTTGTTCAGAAGTTGTCCAACGTACAGCTTCTGCTAAAGTGGAAAGTTTTTGGAAAGACTGCAGTTTCAGGCCATCAGGTGTTTAAGCATTAGGTACATAAAAAATAAAAATGAATATCTTAATCTATTTTTTCAATGACACTAAATGCTGAGAAGAGAATCTTGTCATCGTACACCACTTTCCAAACTGTTCCCAAGCCATGGCAGGTTTTTAATTACACACACTGCTCAGCGGACCAACTGTCAGGAAGACGGACCATCTAAGCTTTCTTTCAAAAGGTCTCAAGTCCATCTTAGAGGACAGGTGGCACCATTTAAAGGCAAGCAGATAGATCACAGGATAAAGCAGCTAACTGTGACTGTTAGGAATGAAGTATGGCTCCTTTCTCCGACGACATAGTAGGAAACTGGCTGCGACTTTGCAATGCGGCCAAAGCACAAAATCGTCATTAGCTTGTTAGCTCGCTAGGTTGTCGACGATGGCAGGCTATCCGTCAAGATTCTCTGGAATGAAGCTGATAAGCAACGTTTAGCGATGGCATGAGCAATGGCCAGTTATTTGTTTCCTGTTTCCTCCACGGTGCTGCTTTTCCTCAAAATTCAGTGGACAGATACACAAACACAGCACTCTTGTGTGGCGCTGAATCGAAACATCTTACGGTGGAGCGTAGCTAACCGTTAGCACAGGCAGCAGAAACAGCGCAATCATCCATCACACGCTTAAACAGGCATCTCCGATAATGTGACTTCAGATATTGTTGATGTGTGTTCACATCCCGTGGGGGGGGGGTGGGTGTGGGGGGGTTAGGGGGGGGGGGGGGGGGAGGGGTTGTGGGCCTCCCACAGCGCACTCAGGCAGTAACAGGACACACACACACACACACACACAGTGTCTTCGTTATTCTCCTCATAGGAAAAACCATAACGGAAAAGCAAAGACACTTGGGCTAGCGTCCGGCACCTTACAGTGAACACGCAGGAGCTTTCAGCTGATTTTTTACGTGAGTAACAGTGTCCAGACCATGGCTAGCAACATTAGCACACCGGTGAGTGTATCTGCAACATCGCTAAAGCACTAGTGCAGGCTAACTACTGTATGCTAACAAAAAGCCGAAATAGAAACGCAGAAATAAATAAATAGATACAGATTATGTCCATAAGAACCGCAAGATCGGTCTGAGCCCCTGCTGAAGTTTAGTGTACCTCAAGCGGAGCTGGGTGTCGGTGTAAAAGCTGTATGTGGTCACAGGGCCACAACCATCCATGGGTCAGAGGGCCACGCTGTTGAGGTATGAAATTACATTTTTTTGAAAGACATTGTGCAATATTCACAGGGTGAATTTTTTTCGATGTTGCTATTGTTCTTGCTCGGTTTCTTTTCGGCCCTAGCGACCAGCTCTCGCCGTAAGCGCGTGTAAACACGAGGACACAGCCCTGTTTCTTCTGTTCACCCCACTGCTGAATCACGCAGGCGTGTCAGGGACTGAGAGCCGCATGAATATTTATTTCAAACCCGCAAGCGGTCTAGTGGATTTTAACTGTGCTTGTCCGTGGAAGCCTGGGAGAAATGGCTTTTAATCTGTTAGCACATTTCCTGAATTGTATTAAAGCAGAGTTGTGACTTCGCTCTTTATTGTATACCATTTTTTTTTATTTCTGCCGGTAAAACACTTTTATTTCTCTTTTCTGTTTTGCTTTTTTTATTTATTAAAATTTTTCGTTTTTATTACGAGACTAACGGCCTTGTCCTACATTTCCCTGAGGTTTTAGCTTCAAAGGGAGAACGCAAGACCCCCTTTTCCAGTCCGGTTTAATAGCGAATCAAAAAAAACTTTTTTTTCCGCCGGAACTTTCCAGGGCAGGAGCGTTGTCGTCTGTCGGAGTGAGGAGCAGGTGCCATATAAGGGCGTATGGCGGTAGAGCTCCGTTTGGGCCATTAGGGAGCGCAGGTAACTCACCACCTGTCAGCCAGTGGCTTTTCCCCAAGTCCGCAGCGACTGTCTGTACCGCCAACTCCGCCTAATTGGCAGTGCGGCGGAGAGAAGGCGAGAGAGTGTGGGGCGGGGGCGGGGGGGGGGGGGGGGGGGATTCTCAGACAGAAGGTCGCTAGGTTCGTCGGGTTTGTTGTCGCCACAGGGCGACAGGGTGATGGGCGGGTGGGGGTGGGGGTGGGGGGGGGGGGGGGGGGTGGGAGTGGGGGACGGACGGAAACCAGTCCCCACACCTCTGGGGGGGTCATTAATGCACCTGGCAGATAGAGCTGATTAAGGGATCTTCAGACAGCTTCGGTCACATGGGGTTGATGGTTTTGGCCTGCGCTTGGAATTATACTGTTAACGCTAGTGTAATTACACTTTAAGTACTATGTTATTACTGTTAGGGCTAGTGTAATTACACTTTTAAGTGCTATGTTATTACCATGGGAAATATACTGTTAACGCTAGTGTAATTACACTTTAAGTACTATGTTATTACTGTTAGGGCTAGTGTAATTACACTTTTAAGTACTGTGTTATTACCATGGGAAGTATACTGTTAGGGCTTGTGTAATTACACTTTAAGTGCTAGGTTATTACCATGGGAAATATACTGTTAGGGCTTGTGTAATTACACTTTAAGTGCTAGGTTATTACCATGGGAAATATACTGTTAGGGCTTGTGTAACTACACTAGAAGTATTATGTTTTCATCATGCAACCACACTTTGAGGTTGATGTAACTGCATATAAGAGCTATTCAGAGATACAGAAATACTGTGAAGATACACAGTCCCCTCACCAATTCAAAAGAAAGCATTCAAGGCTGGATATATTAAAAACATTCAAATAAACAGCATATTAGTAATTACAATGCTACTAAATTAACATGTCATATGAATAGAAAAATTATGTGAAAATGCAATTATATAAATAGAAATATACAAATACACAGTGCAATATATTAAGAGGATTATACACAAAAGCAATGAAAATTAAGTTCTTCTGGCCAAGGAGGAAGGCTCAGCGGCAGATTTTGTCCAGTGTGACCGAACGAGGGAAAAGCAGGGGCAGCTTTATCTGGTCGCTAGGCAACCGAACATTTGATTGAGATTAACCGTCGCGCTAAGCGATAAGCGATAGCAGCTTGGGCGCTCGACGGGCGAAAAGTCAAATCGGATTTTAAACTTTTGCCGCAAGCCCCTTGTCCTCGACTGTGGCCTCCCCGGCTTTAGTTTTTTTTTTTTTCGTTTTTTTTTCCCCCCTATAGAGCAGATAAATTTACTGTTGTCCTTTCGTCGAAAGAAAACAACTTCCTTTTCTTTTGAGCAACCGCTGTTTAGTAGCCGGCAGCGTGCCCATTTTTTAAAAACATAAGCGCAAGAGGTTTAGAAAGACTGAGACAAACTTGAAAAGGGAAGAGAGACGTCAGACACGGCGTCCAAATAGATTTGGTATCGTCGTTGATTTAGTGTGTATCCCATGGTGCCAAGGATACAGATAACAAGTGAAAACATTGACCCTCGCCAAAAAAATAGAGCACTCACCAAATCCTATTCTAGTCCACCAATTGACAGGCAACAGATTTTAGAAATAACAAAAACGGTAAATAAAAAAAAAACCAGGGGTCAAAATCTTACACAGATCAAGCTTACAGCGGCTTTGAAACAGGCGAAGAGAGGGTTCTCCCCCGCACCCTCCCATTAATATTAAAAGGACGCGCGTTAGCCTGCCGAAGACGGAGAGCCGCGGCTCGAGAGCGGCCGCTCCTCTGCATTTTCACAATGCGCCGCGTACTCAGCGGCTCCAGCCGCCAATTAAAGGGGAGTCATGTTCGTCTGTCCTCATCAGAGGCGTTTGGAAAAAAAGGCGCACGTCCACAAAAAAGCAGGAGCAGCGCAAAAAAATCGGTTTCGCGCAGGGAGGAGAACGTGCTGTTCTCGTGTCCAAAGAAGGAATAATGACTGGGGGGTGGGGGGGGGGGGGGGTGGGTTGGGGGGGGCTTAATTTGGTTCCAGCGAGACCCTCCCGTATGGGTCTTCAAAGCACATTTTATTTTCGAGATTTTGGCGTTTCTTAATGCTTCAGCTGAAACGGAACCGAGCCCAGTTCCCATAAATCAAACCCAAATGAAATTTATATTGTGCTGTGGTTTTTTCTTTTTTTTTTTTTTTTTTTTCCAGAGCACTGTCACAAAGACACTTTACAGAGAGCAGAAGGGACACTGGGCCCCCAAAAAGCAAGCGAGTGAGGTAAAAAAAAACTCCCCAGTGGGGAGAAAAATCCTCAAATTGAGGTGATAAAAAACTCTCCAGAGGGAAGAAATCTCAGGAGGACCCCAGCTACAGAGTGGCAGCCCACCCTCCACTGGCCAGTGCCGTGTAGTGCTCCCAGTACCCAGAATGCAACACACCCGGGACATCCACAGCCCTTCCTCTTGCCGTGGGGAGATCGGCACATTGTTAAGGCCGGATAGAAATGTACATTAAAGTTCCAGAACGACATGAAACTGCGTGGCGTGAAAATGGTGGACTCCTTCCACAGCTTACCTCAGCATCATCGCACCGCCAGCAACCGAGACGGGTTTTGAAAAAACTGGCAACGGAAAAAAATTTGCAAGAAAAGAGAAAGTAGGGGAGCTGTGGTAGGGTGGGGGGGGGGTGTACTGCATGATGGGATATGCGTGAGGGGTTTTAACAGCCAGAAATAGGTTGTGAAACCACGAAAGGGTTTCAGATTAGCTCGTGTTGCCAGCCACCCATCAAAACGAACGTGGAGTGGTTCCATCTGGAGGCCCTCTGCGGTGGATGTGTGCGGCAGCACGTCGTCCTTTTCATTTTTCTCCCGATGTTCCCTTTTCTGCGAGAGTGTGTCAAATGGCACTTAGTGATTGATCTCTTTGTTCTGCCGCCTTTCTGCATCCCGCACAGTCAACAAGCATCGCCGCCTCAAAATGCCATCCTTTCTGTTCCCGTATGAGAGATCAGCATCTGGAACAAAGAGCAATGACAAGCCCTCACACACACATGCACACACACACACACACACACACACACACACACACACACACACACACACACACCAAAGCTCGAACACAAACACACATACACACACACACACACACACACACACGCACACACACACACACACACACCAAAGCTTGAACACAAACACACACACACATACACCAAAGCTCGAACACAAACACACACACACACACACACACACCAAAGCTCGAACACAAACACACACACACACTAAAGCTTGAACTCAAACACACACACACCAAAGCTCGCGCAATAACACACACAAACGCACACACACTCACTCACATGGAATGCCATCTCCGGCTGTCAGTCACACGCAGCCTCCAAACAGTACATTTCCGGAAAACACTAATGGTTACACATGCAAACACACGCGTCCCTAGGTAGTTGTGCAAGAAATTCAGTCTCAGGGGAAACGTTTCATTTCTGCCCCCCAACTCACAAAGCCACTGGACTGGGTACAGTGGATTCAGTGTGCCCGCTTCCTCTGGAAAAAACACCACTACAATCCACTGCATCTTTTAGTGGCTCTCCATTACATTACACTATTACATTACAGGCATTTGGCAGACGCTCTTATCCAGAGCGACGTACAACAAAGTGTATAACCAAAACCAGGAACAAGTGTGTTGAAAACCCTAGAAGGAAGTACAGTTCCAAGTGCAGGGAGCGACCGCGTAGTTTAACTTGGACCCTGTAGGATAATCTGATCAACACAAACAAAAGCAGCAACAAAGCAGTCTATGCAAATAATACAAACAATAATTAACACCTCTCCAACACCTTTAGGCTCTTTTGCGAGTCAGGAATAAGATCCGGGCTCAAGCTTGCAACAGTTCCGTGGCCAAACGGAAATCCACAGAACCTCGGGTGCGGTGATCTTCATCGGGGGACGACGAAGCAGACGAGTGCACCTGCAGGACAGGTGTTTCACCTGCACAGGTGGCCTCACCAATGAACAGGTGCAAAACAGGAAGTACGGCTTTGAGGAGGTTTGAAAACGAGCAGAGAGAGAGAGAGAGGATTTGAAAGAGGCCTGCATTAGCAGCAGAACTTAGTGCTTTCTAGGAAGGGCCTTAATGCCTTTGCTCTGGCTCCACTGCAAGTTTATTGCACCGACCACATTCATTATGTAAAATAAACCGCGTGAAAGAAAAAATTGTGAAGCCGAATGTGGGTGTTTTTGTATTCACCTCACAGAGCTCGTGGTGCACTGTGTGTTCCTGTGCTCACATGAAAAAGCCCAACCAGCCTCAGCTCCGTTCTCACCCGCCCGCCCGCCCACCCGAAACAGGAAAGCGGTGCATTGTGGGATTGCTCGGTTACGAGTACGCGTGTCGTTCGTCAGCTCTGTTGCACCGCAGGGGCGAGGCGCTTGAATTTTACGCTCTGCGCGTGGGACGAGGGGTTTTTGATGCTTCGCCTCTCGCACGATTTTAGCGAGGCTCAATCACGCAACGCCCCCCCCCATGCCCCCCCCCCCCCAATCCCCCTCCCCCACAGTTCTCTGTTGAGTACCTCTTAAATCAGTGCTGCTGTTATGCAGATGCTCGGGTCGGCAGTTTACTGATGACAAAGCCACGCGTTTAAAGAGCTCTCCATCAATCAGTGCATACGGGGGTGGGACGGATGGGGGGGGGGTGTGGTGGGTGTGTGTGGGGGGCGGGGGGTGGTTACAGAGAGTGGGTGATGGAAACTCTTTCTCTCCTCACAGTGAAAGACACAAGTCTTCCGACGGATCGCCACCATCGACCGCCCCCCTGCTCACACCCACCCGCTGCTGTTTATCCCACGTAGACGACAGACTCTTCATCTTCCTCAGTCTTCATCATCCTCAGGCTCACTCACCGCTGGAGGTGAATAATCTGGCACAAATGTGCCAACAGTGTGGGTGGACTGGCACAGGCACAGACCGTCTGTGGTTTAGACAGTGAAACTGGCACAGGCACAGACCGTCTGTGGTTCAGACAGTGAAACTGGCACAGGCACAGACCGTCTGTGGTTCAGACAGTGAAACTGGCACAGGCACAGACCGTCTGTGGTTCAGACAGTGAAACTGGCACAGGCATAGGCACAGACCGTCTGTGGTTTAGACAGTGAAACTGAAACAGGCACAGACAGTCTGTGGTTCAGACAGTGAAACAGGCACAGGCAGTCTGTGGTTTATACTGTGAAACTGACAGCCACAGACAGGGTGTGGTTTATACTGTGAAACTGACAGCCACAGACAGGGTGTGGTTTATACTGTGAAACTGACAGCCACAGACAGTCTGTGGTTTATACAGTGAAACTGAAACAGGCACAGATAGTCTGTGGTTTATAGTGTGAAACTAACAGGCACAGACAGTGTGTGGTTTATACTGTGAAACTGACAGCCACAGACAGTCTGTGATTTATACTGTGAAACTGTTGGGGCACTGACACAGGCACAGAAAAAAAAAGAAAAAACATTTTGAAACTTCCATCTTTATAGCTGCACGGGCAGAATACTACATTCACACACACACACACACACACACACACAAACACACAAACATAAACACACACCTCCCCCACACACACACACATTTTTTTGGGCTTTTTTTATTCCATAAAACAGATTGGCAAATGAATTATTTGGCGTTTAGTCTATTAAAAACCTTTAATGACATCCTGTTCCGTAATTGATCCAATTAGCAGGCTCAGCCAATCGCGTTGCCAAGATGTGCAATCAGCCAATCAATAAACGGGGATTTATAGCAGCTCTGAAACTCTGCAGGAACACAATCAAATGCGGACAGCTTTGCCAAGGTGGTAACAACTATCATTTTAAATAGATGAACTGTCAAATTGATAACTTCCTGATACTTTCCGCAGTACTCTCAAAGCTCTCTCTCTCTCTCTCTCTCTCGCGCGCGGTAATGTTTCACGTTAATGTCAACGGCGGGCGCATTTGGAAACCCGATAAAAGTCTCTGAAGAACAATCCTGGCCAAGTAGTATTTCCTGGTTAGCATTGATCCAAAAAGGTTTTTTGAAAAATGAGAGCGTATCACCGAAAGATGAAGTGCTGATGACCGCAATAAGTAAGAGGAACTGCAGAGGGGGGCGGGGGACGGGGGCGGGGGCGGGGGCGGAGGCGGAGGCGGAGGCGGGGGGGGGGGGGGGGGGATTTCTCCCTGGGCCGCGTATTTGGCCAACAGACAGCCCCCCCGTGGAAACAGAGGGCTGCCATAAGCTTGCTACATATATATGTATACACAAATACTGCTCATTTCCTGTGAGTGGAAATTTGTTTGCTCAATCGCACACACAGGAAGGGGGATGTAGCTCAGTGGTAGAGCGCATGCTTTGCATGTATGAGGTCCAGGGTTCGATCCCCTGCATCTCCAGTGCTGCTTTTCTCTAATGCAGTGGAACAGCTTCTCGGTAAAAAATTAGGAGCATCGTAAGGGAACATTTACCTTTAGCTCTTCTCTGATAGCGCAGCTACTACAGTATCTGTTCTGATGAAGACCTTACTGATATGTTCATATCATAAGCAACGCAATAATCAAAGAACAAAAACTGCAGATATCTCCCACGCTTTATGTGCAAAAGTCAGTGTCCAAATTTGCCAATTTAACTACTTTAATCCTTCTGGTTAGATTTTCCACCATTGTGTCAGAATTTTTTTTTTTAATTCATAAAGGCTTTTTTTGCTTGTGAACCAATCTATACCCACTGTACCAATATATACTGAATTCATTAACCAATTAATTTTAAAATGAGCGGGACCTACAACAAAAGAGGTGATAACTATGTACTGCTTTGACCATTTGTTCATTGCTGCTTGTGGGTGTTTATGTATATATTTTTTCACTGCCTGTGAATGGACAGAGGGGGATGTAGCTCAGTGGTAGAGCGCATGCTTCGCATGTATGAGGTCCTGGGTTCAATCCCCAGCATCTCCAACAGCTTTAATTTTGCCCCTCTCCCATGATAGGGATGTCATTCAGCCGTAAGACTTCATGCTTTACCTCTATCACCGCCTCTACTGTCTGGAAATCCATAAAATAATCACTTTATTTTAAGGCAGGAGTGTCTGTCCAGTCTTATCTGAAAGGGGCTGGTATGGGTGCAGTGCAAACACTTGTTTCTACTTACCAATTAGTTGAATCAGGTGTTGTAGTGCTGGGCAGACAGACAGACAGGCAGGCAGACAGGCAGACACACAGACAGACAGACAAGCAGGCAGGCAGACAGACAGACAGACAGACAGACAGGCAGGCAGGCATGAAGGCAGGCAGGCAGACAGACAGGCAGGCATGAAGGCAGGCAGGCAGACAGGCAGGCAGGCGACACAGGCAGGCAGGCAGGCAGGCAGACAAGCAGACAGACAGGCAGGCAGACATGAAGGCAGGCAGACAGACAGACAGACAGACAGGCAGGCAGGCAGGCATGAAGGCAGGCAGGCAGACAGACAGGCAGGCATGAAGGCAGGCAGGCAGACAGGCAGGCAGGGCGACACAGGCAGGCAGGCAGGCAGGCAGACAAGCAGACAGGCAGGCAGACAAGCAGGCAGGCATGCAGGCAGGCAGGGTGACAGGCAAACAGAGAGAAGAAGAGAAGAGACAGATTTCAGCGCTACACTGCGGCAAACTTGTGAAGGAAAGCGATGCAGTTCAGAGTGCGTGAGAGCAAGCTGTGAGTGTGGGCATGTGCAGTTGTGCATTTGTGAAGTGCTTATTAAAGGGAATGACTGTCATTTCTATAACCACTATCTGCCCAACTGAGCACTCAATCTCCCACACTCACTATGGGTATGTGTTCCAACCACTTATTTTTTTACCCTTTCTTTGTCTCCTTTCCTAGTACGGAAGGCCAAATGGGTCAAAAAACACGTGAAATTGACATCTGGAATCACACATTGTCAGTGCCGGTTCGTTCCATTAACTCATTTTTTGACTCGTTTGGCCTTCTGTGAGGTAAAAAATAAAAAATAAAAAAGCTGTTGGAATGTACCCTATTTCTATGAGTGTAAGGACTCAATCTCCCATAACCACCACTATCTGGGAACTCAATATCCCATTACCCACTCCCCAACTCAATCTGCCAACTTCAAAAATTTAATGGCTCTGTTCCAAGCTGTATACGTGCGTTCTGTGTTGTAAGAACATGCTTGCAGGTACATTTACAAGACTACACTTATTGAGTGTAAGAACACACTGGAAAAGCTTTTCAATTTGAAACTTACTTGTGCTTTGACATCGCCACTACTGACCCCTTAACTTAGCAAAAAGCACATCAGCACTCCAAACAATTCGGAAATAAAACATACTTACACAAAATCCTCCTGCCTTCTGTTGTCCATTTTCTTGGCTGAGTAAAAAAAATTCTTTGTTACACTTCTGCCATACACTATGCGCTCTAGAAAGAGCACAAGCATACAGTTTGGAACGCAGCCGATGTCCCAGAAAACACCTGCAACCATGATGAATCAAAAGAAAAGTGGTGAAGAAGATGAACTGAATGACCTGTCATTATTTATCACGTCCAACTGGGGGTGTGGGACAGTCAGTCTGGTTTATGACTGTCGCCCCTCCAAATCTCATTCCACACCCTCCTGTGCACCCCAACACAGCTGGCTGCTGATTGCTGTTTTTATAACTGGCACACTGGGGAGAGTGTATCACACGTGTGGGGTCGTTCCAGGATGAAGCTACTCTCACAGTTTTGTGAGGTGATCGATATTCCGTGGGGTCCATTCTTCTCCTCCGTGGCAACATTTCTGTAAAAATCAGGATGTAAAACACAAAGTATCATCAAATCAAAATGCAAACGTGCTTGTCAGAGTCAACGCTGTGTGATTATAAGATGCTGAGTGAATGTGTGCTTCCTTCTTCCTGCGATGTCTTTACAGTGTGTGAGTGGCAATCACATTTATTTCATACATTTTACTTGTCATTGTAAACTTGTTACAGTGTAAGATCACAAATATGTGGTTAGAATGTTAATGCTTAACTGAACATTCTAATGCTGATGTCACAATCACTGCTGGTGATTGAACAATGGCGTACTAAACGCTGACTTGGAATTTTGAAAAAAATTTTAAAAATTCCAAAAAACCTACTCTTCCAAGGGTCATCTGTTAGCAAGGGCTATTACATGCTTTTATGGGAGAAAGAGCATCTTAAAATATAACACATGCAACACAGATTTTATGACATAACTAGATTATCTTTTCCTGATGTTCTTTCATCCATTCCTTTATCTAAACTGCAGATTTCTGGTTAGAGACACAAGAGTTTTCCTGTTAATCTGAACATCCACTGAAACAGTGCCGCACTCGGTCAGCTCAAGATTAATTATCACAATCAGTGAATTCGCCCGGGTCTTTGTAAAATTTGGAACGCTTTCCACGTCAACGGAACAAGAGACGGAACTTCCCCGTGCTGATCGGATCGAGGTGACCGTCTGGTCGCAATTGCTATTCACCGAGCGCCTCCGCGCCCGACGAGCTCGTATGAAGATGAATAATACAGACGCGGAATCCGCCACACAGAAATAAAACAAAAAAAAAAAAAAAAAAAAACGAAGCTGTAACAAACAGACTGCCATGCCTTCGGCGCGATCCTGCGAGGGAAATATTAATGCAAGTCTGCGGTTAAAGAGCAGTGGCATTCATCACGAAGCCCCTCTGTGATGAAGCGCCAGCAGCAAAAGAGATGATGAAACACGTATAAAATCGATTATTAAAAAAATAATAAAAATACGGGTGCAAGGTCGAAGCCGAGCTTCCGTCTGGAAAAAAAAAAAAAAGGCAGCGAGGTTGGGCAGAGAAATGAGTTATTCGCACATGATGCGCACGTTGGGTATGTGCACGGCATAGACCGCAGATCCCCGCTTTAATCTCGAATATGCCTTCAGTGGAGTCCACGGAAAGGATGGAAGAACCAGAGGGCACCTCCGTCATGTAGCGAGTCTCTCCTTCCGCCTGCCTGCCCACCTCCTCGGAACTTTTGCAACAAAAAAAAAAAAAAAAAAAAAAAAAACGACCTTTGACCTAGGCCTGGTCTCCGAAGACGCCGCCAGCCGAGTTCTGAGGCCTTGAGACGAACGCGCAGCCCCGTGATTGGGGAGTCGGCTTCGGCTGTTTTTTTTTTTTTTTTTTTTTTTTTTTTTTTGTTTTTTTGTTTCCCGCGTCTTCGCTCGACGAGGGAAAAGAACAGCCGGGAGGATCGCCGCTCCTCCGGCGCGGCGCGTAGGAAGCGCTCGGATTCCGGCGTGCGGGGGTGAAAAAAAAAAAAAAGCGCGAGAACAAACTCCCCCCTTTCTGTCCGTCGGCACGGTTCGAAGCGGGAGCCTCTGATGTGCGATGAATCCGCTTTTTTTTTTTGCCAAACAGTCTTCTGTATTTCCCGCAAATATTTTTACGGGGGGTTCCGACACACCAACACGCCGAGCTGGATGGTTAGGAGACGTGCGCCACATAGCCAAAAGTATGTGGACACCTGACATCCAACATCTCATCCAGAACTGTGGGAATTAATTTGGATTTGGTCCACCCTTTTGCTGCTATAGCAACCTCCACTCTTTCTGGGAAGGCTTTATACTAGATGTTGCGGCATTGCTGCAGGGATTTGCTCCCATTCAGCCAGAAGAGCATTAGTGAGGTCGGGCACTGATTGGGTGATTAGGCCTGGCTCGCAGTTGGCTTAGCAATTGACCCCAAATGTCTCGGGCAGGGTTGAGGTCAGGTTCTGCTTTCACGAAACGCACTCACGTAGGGCGCGTCTCTGGCCTTTTTACGGCACGCTCGGAGTCCTCCGAACTCCCCGACGGGTCCCGAGGGCCGAGGGGGTTTGAGCGGAGGCGGGTCGATGGCTCGGCTCTCGAAAACGACACCTCTCCGTTATTAGCGACCGCTCGGCGTGGAGACGCTAGCGAGCGGCGGCGTCGCTTCTCAGACGCGGCGGTGCGGATCACCGCGCTGTGACGCGCCCCGCAACACGCCTCGGTGACGTGTCGGAAGCTGAGAGACGCACGCCTGTCACCGCGGCACAATTTGTGGCTGAGCGTGCGGATTGGTTCAGCACAGAGCCGCACGCTGGACTCAGAGACTGGTGTATCAATGAGGACATTTCTACTGGAGCAGCTAAGGAACACACACACACACACACCCTATGCCCATGCACACACACACACACACACACACACACACACACCTATGCCCATACACACACACACACACACACACACACACACACCTATGCCCATGCACACACACACACACGCACGCACACACACACACATAAACACACATGCACATACATACACGCAAATACAACACAAACACACACAACATACAGACAGGCATGTACACAGAAACAGACACATACACACTCTAGCACAAAAACATACACTACACACACACACACACACATGTCCAACTTTATTTTGCAGTGTGTAGCTCGTATTCCCGTTTTCTACATGCTTTGCTGGCTCCCAGCACCTCCAGCACAGTAAACAGCTTATTGACTCAGCGCAACAACATGTTTCTCAGCTTGCAAACGGCAATTTCACTTAATAGTTTTCTCCACCGAAAAAAAGCGCAGCTTTAAAAAAAGTCGCTTTTATGGTTTCAAGTAACCCTCCACAATTTATTTTTGTACAAAATCTGTTATTTTGGGAGATGCATTGATGAATTACATTCAGATTTTTGCTAATGCACTTCATTTCGTTAAGAAACACCTGTCTCCTGCAGCTTTCTGTGCTCCCAGCTGAAGTCCTTAATGGAACAGCAGTTTTAGAACGCTATTCAGTGACCCTCTCCATTAGCCAAACTGGGCAATTTATTGGCTCTCCAAACAACGTTTTTCCACCAGAGTAGACTTCCTGTCGAAGACACTCCGTGCTGTAGATTTGCCACAGTCCATTTCCCTTTATCAGAGAAGAAGAAGAAGAAGAAGAAGAAGAAGAAGAAGAAGAAGAAGAAGAAGAAGAAGAAGAAGAAGAAGAAAAGGAAGAAGAAGAAGAAGAAGAAGAATGGGCTGTCTCGCGGCATAGCCTGTAGAGCACTATCCACATGCTCATTGCGAAGTCACGACATCGTAGCAGTTCGAATCCAACCGCGCAACCTTTCGCATGTCTCTCCCTCTCTTCCCCATTCTTCCTGTCTCTCTCCACTGTCCTATCCAATAAAGCTGAAAAGCCCATAAAAATATATTTAAAAAAAAAAAAATAATAATCCATCCAGGAGTACTGTGGATGTGACCTGGGGCCTGTATCAAAAAGCAGTGTTACTGACTTGGCTGAATAACTTCAGTGAGGAAAACCCGGAACCTTCTCAAACCTGGAACGTGGACTGAGGTGGAAAAGAGCCGTTCCGGGTTTTACTGCGGGCAGCTAATGATGATGCAGGCCTCCTCTTCCTCGGGAGAGGAGAGTCGGGCCGACGGCAGGCGGGGAAGCCGATAGCCGAGCGGTAGCGGGCTACGCTAAAGCGAATGGGAGTCGATGGGAGAGCGCTGGCGTGTAATGAACCAACACCGCGGGCGAATCTGAGGCCTGAGGGCTGCTGCGGGCACAAAGGACGACCCCCCTTTCCTCAAACAGCAGGGCTCACTCCCCCGAACAGCCCTCGGCCAATCAGCTTTGTTTCAGAGCTCCCCGGAGTTCCACGGATTCGGTTCCGCAGTGCCCCCAGGGCCCCGCCCCCTGTCCTTCGGAGGGCGTGATTGGCCTTTCGAGTGTGCGAGTCCAGAGGGGTTGTTGGGCCGGGGGGGGGGGGGGGGGGGGGGGGGGGGGGGGGGGGGGGGCTGAGCTGGCAGGGGGCCTGGGGTGCACATACTGATGCTACATATACACTATGCTGACACTGGGCACATGGGGGGAATACACACACACGTGGTATTCGGGTGACTGGGCCTTGAGCCAGAGTGGCCTGCACACACACACATACTCATACACCCACAGAGATACACATACACACACACATACACACACACACACACACACACACTCATACACCCACAGAGATACATATACACTATACACACACTCAGACACGCACAGAGAAATACACACACACGCACACACACACACACACACACATACCCATACACCCACAGAGATACATATACACTATACACACACTCAGACACGCACAGAGAAATACACACACACGCACACACACACACACACACACATACCCATACACCCACAGAGATACACATACACTATACACACACTCAGACACGTACAGAGAAATACACACACACGCAGACAAAAAATACACACACACACACATACACACACACACACATACTCATACACCCACAGAGATACACATACACTATACACACACTCAGACACGTACAGAGAAATACACACACACGCAGACAGACCAAAAATACACACACACACACATACACACACACACACATACTCATACACCCACAGAGACACATATACACTATACACGCACTCAGACACGCACAGAGAAATACACACACACGCAGACAAAAATACACACACACACATACACACACACACACATACTCATATACCCACAGAGATACATATACACTATACACGCACTCAGACACACACAGAGAAATACACACACACAACATATGCACATGCACACACACGCAGACAAAAACACACACACACACAGGTACACACATCCTCTCTCAAACTTACGCACACTCTTCGATCACCCACTCAAAGCGGCGCTTCTCCCTGCTTAATGTTAGCCCCCTAATCCTAATCCTGAGCGGCGTAATCCATCCAAAATCACGTTAAAAAAAAACAATCCGCCACATCAATGATAAAGTCATTTCTTCCATTTAATTGCAAAATTCCTGAGTCTTCACTTTTTTTTTTTTTCCTTTTAAATTCATTGGTTTCAGGAAACATTAAACAAAAACAACAAGCAAAGCATTATCCTTTCGTTACTACTCACGCCCCCCTCTCCTGCACCCGCCCCCTGGCCTGAGACAGGAACTTATCCCCAGTCCTCGTGCCGAACAGTAATGCCGTTTTTTTTTTTTTCTTTTTTTTTGGCGAGGTCAGCTTACCTGTGCACACAGCGAGGACTGAAGACGGACCGGCTCCATCTCAGGGGGACTGAAAAAACGGACCCTTTTCAGCTGAAAAGGCAAACCGGAAAATGGATTAACAAATATATCTCTCCCTGCCCCCAATCAATTCTGCTGCCTTTTTTTTGCCTGTTTAAGGGGATTTCGTCGGTGGAGAATGGAGCGTGGGGAATTACAGCCTCTATTCTGCCATGTAGTTTCACATTCATAACCAGGCCCCATTTACACACTGAACAGCCAGTATTTAAAATACTTAGCCCTGAATTGGGTGACCTCCCTCTGCGCTAAAACGCTAATATTCCACAGGAGTTTAACACAACACAACACACACGCTCACATTTTCACATGCACACATACACACTCATACACAAACACATGCTCACACACCTACACACACACACACACACACACACTCATACACATACACATGCACACACACCTACACACACATACACATACACATGCACATTTTTCAAATGCACACATGCACACTCATACACATACACATGCACACACACCTACACACACATACACATGCACACACACCTACACACACATACACATGCACACACACCTACACACACATACACATACACATGCACATTTTTCAAATGCACACATACACACTCATACACATAAACACACACACACACACACACATACACATGCACACACACCTACACACACACACACACACACACACACACACATACACATACACATGCACATTTTTCACATGCACACATACATGCACACACACAGGCATGCACACACACACACACACACAGACACACATATACACACAGGCGTGCACACACGCACCCGCATGTGTACCAGTGTGGCCACAACCAGAAGCGTCTTTTTTTCTTTTAGGTTTATATTTTAACACATTTTCCTGCATATTTTTTTCTTCGTGACAGCCACAGACAATATTTATAACAGTTATGATATTTAATATGTAATACATACGAAATAATATAACAGCATTAGCCTTATCCATGTTAGGTAACCACTCTAATATGGGTCTATATTTTAAACTGATAATTACACCAACAAAGGTACAATAAATACAAGGTAAAATAAATTAGTAAAGACAATAAAAAAAATGCAGAAAAACTCAAACAAAGAACAGGCACTTTCCTCAAAAATCATATGTCTTATAAAACTCATTTTTAACCTGCGTATGGGGAATAACTGTGGCTCCTTACTGTAGAAAATGCCCCCCTCCTCCCACCACCTACCCACACATACACACACGCACACACACACATACACACAGAAACACACACACGCACACACACACACACACACACACACACACACACACACACGGATGCTAGGGCAAGCACACGCACGCAACTGCGGTTGGCATGGCGGGTTGCCAGTGGCGACCGTCCACGAATTGAGGCACAGCCTGGATTGACCCCCCACCCCCCCACCTCCGCTCGGTCCGGTTCCACCAGATAAATCAGAGGGCATTTATTACCCCCACCTGCCAACAATAAAAACACCCCAAATGGAAATGATTGTCCTGCCGGGGCAGACTCCTTTTAAAGACCATGACTTCGTAAATTACCTTTCTGTAAAAAGAAAAGAAAATAATAAAAAAATGTAAAAAATTTTTTTTTTTTTTAAACAGACTCGAGTAAACATTGTTAGCTGAAAAGCCTGGCAGTTTCTGTTTTGGGGAAAGGTAAACGGGAAGCCCTGGCTCACCCTTCTTCTCGAGCTCTGAGATTTTGTGAATAATGAGATTTTATTTTATTTTATTTTTTTTTTTTTAAAGAGAACAAAAGGTGAGCGGCATCGTGGATAGCTGAGAGAATAACAACTCGCTTTGCTTTCCGAGAGGCTCTGTTCTTTTCGCCCAGGCCCTGGACACCGACCTCAATTCCACAGTGTGACAATTAGGCCGACACAAGACCACAGAAGTCTGCCCGCGTGTATCCCGTGTAGAAACACAGTGTCGGAAGCGCGGGACGATGGGACGGGTTATGGCACATGGTGATTAATTAGTTCTATTAAAACGTTGAGTCCGCAGCCAAGCTAATCTTTTTTAAGCCTCCTTACTTACTTCTGAATGGTTTTCTTTTTCCTCTCAGTAAAAAAAAAAAAGGCTGGTGCTTTTGAGTAGAATTCACGTCAACGGGCTGTTACATAACTGTGTCACAAAAAAAAATTACAATTAAATAAAAGAAAAAATTTATGAGAAAAAGGAAATTTAGCTTCGCTTCTTTGCAGGTAATTGCTCTTTTTTAAATGCAATATTTTCTTTTTTTAAAAACCCTTATTGTTATATCATATTTAATCTTTAGAAGGTTTTCTTTCCCCTGATGTTGTTTCCTAAGCTGTAATGTATGGCTCTTCATACCTGCACAGGTAGAACACCTCCTGACACACCTGGTGGTGAGGAGGCGGGGTCAAGGACAGGAAGTCACCGCCCACCTCCATCAGTCATTAGCCTCCCACCCCCTTTCGACAAAATGGAGGACAGAAGTAATTAGCTCATGCACAGGTAACGGTTATATTTTATTGGTTAGCAAATTCTTCCAGTAAAAAACACCACTTCTTTTAAAGGTTCCAAAAACAAAAGTCAAAAAATTCCAAAAGAGACTGAACACGGCAAGACATCTCAGCAACCATGCACAGGAAAAGTCATGTGATCTGAAGAGGCCACTGCTGATTGGCGGAGGATGGTGGGACGTGCGAGGACGGGGGGGGGGGGGGGCGGGGTGGTATTCCACTCCCCTGGTATTCCGGTTCACTTCAGGATGCTACCCCCTAGTGGCACCATCTGGATCCCCCCCCCCGCCCCCCCCCCCCCATGTGCGTTTGCCCCCCGGTGTGCGTTTGCACCCCATACCCCATGAGGCACCGCAATGAAAAAGTAATGGCGCCGACTGGGACTTTGAACCACACGTTTCTGGTTTTGGGGGGGGGGGGGGGCACGGGGGCGGCGGTTGAGTTCCAGGGGATAAAATTAGCACAAGCGAGTCCCAGCGAGAGATCGATGGAGATTTCTGTGCCTGCTCAAATCCTTTGAAGCCCCCTCCCCCCCCCCCCCCCCCCTCCCCCTTACCCCAAATATTTTTGGGCTCAAAGCTGGATGATGTCTCCATTAAAAATCTGCAGTGAAAGCTGTACACCCCTCAGATGCATTTTGGGAAGTCTTGTTTGTAGACCCCCCTCCAGCGTCTTTCGCGATTAAGGCGCTTGCAATGCCTCATGGGTAATATAAGATAGAGTCATCGCTGTGTTCTGCTGTTACAGACACTTCTGTGTGTGTGTGTGTGCATGCGTGAGAGAGAGAGAGATAGAGAGAATGTGTGTGTGTGTGTGTGTGTGAGAGAGAGAGATAGAGAGAATGTATGTGTGTGTGTGTGTGAGAGAGAGAGAGAGAGAGAGAGAGAGATAGAGAGAATGTATGTGTGTGTGTGAGAGAGAGAGAATATGTGAGTGTGTGTGCACATGAGAGAGAGAATATGTGTGTATTTGTATGTGTGTATGTGCATGAGTGCATGTTCGTGCGTGCTTTTTTTTTCCCCGGTTCACAAACCATGAAAATAAAAGAAATCTAGTATGACTAATGGATTTAAATATCCCCTCATATAATAAAAGAATCATGCGACCTATTCTTGGCACCACTGCATGCATGTGAAAATGAACTGTGTAATGCTGTATGTATGTGCATAGATGCCGTCGGTTAACTCATTTGTTATACTTTTTTTTTTTTTTTACACAGCTTAAATGTCTAGATAATCCTAAGAAAGCTGTGAGATGAAGAAAGGAAATCATTTCCTTGGATAAACAGAGCTGAACCAAGCAGCTCTCAGACGGATGGAACAGCTAGTATACATACACATATTCAGGAGGGTGTAGCCGATATATATATATTTTTTTTGCTGCATTTTTGCAACGCACTTTAAAGAGTACATTTTCGAGAAAACAATTACATTGTAAAAATAAACTGCAAAACTAAAAAAAAAATGAACCTGCAGGCCCAAAAAACAGTGCATATAATAAGGATATGGGAAGAGCTCTCTCAACTCTATCAAGTGAAAAAGTCATAGTAATATTCACGTAGGACAGCCTGCTAACAACCCAGCAAAAAAAACCCAGTATTTAACCCTTTTGCTTGTAAGGTGACACAATATGTGCTTAGAATGTTCTGAGAACTGAACATTCTAATGCTGATGTCACAATCACTACTGGTGACTGAAAGCAGTGGAGTTCTAGAACACTGACTTAGAATTTTTTAAAAAAATAATAATTAAAAAACTCTTCAAAGGGGTTGAAAGGTGCACAGAGGCAAGATCAAAGACTGTTTTAATGCCGTTATTTATCCATCAGTCCTGCTGAGGATTGTAAAAATGATTATATAACGCATTTAAATTCTCATACATTTATTCACCCAGTCCAGAACACGTTACTGTGTTCCGGAGAAACAGGCCAGTGGTGCTGGAAAAGGGTGCGTGCTGCAGTCACCGGTTTAAAAATAGCTAGAGGTCAATCTTCAAAATTTCTCCCGTAATTGAGAAATGAAAAATGACGTAACTCGAAGCGCTGACGAGGTCGGATAAAAGCTGCCCGCGCTTCACCTTAATTGAAAAGGAATTGCGGTGGGCTCAAAGTGTCGCCGCGCGTGCATACATTGCCCGGGAGACGAACGGCTCTGTGCCTTATTAAGCGCTATCGGCAAAGAGGAAGAAGAAGAAGAAGAAGAAGAAGAGCGCTTGCAACACTGAACCATGAACAAGCTTCGGCGGACTCCACAAACCTCCCTAATCAAGTGAGCGTTTGTCAATTAAAACGTGCGACACAACTTTCGGTGAAGTGTCAGGCCCGGGAACGTTGAGTTTTCCGAGAAGTTTTCCGCTAGCAGGGAAAAGCAGCGGTCAGCTCAGGGAAACATTCCGACCTTGTTAGGCGCGCTTAGACCCCCCCCCCCCCCCCCCCTCCCCCAACCCATCGAGCAAGTCGGCAGAAAGTGGCGTGTTTGTTTGAAAGATGATTGGTTGTTGACCTTCAGTGGTAGAGCCTGAGGGGGTTGGGGGGGGGGGGGGGGGGGGTGGGGGGGAGGGGTTAATGGGGGTAAAGGCAGGAGCTCCAGTCTGTCAGATGCGATTACAGAGCCACGTCACTCAAACAGCGATGTACAAGTTATGCAAATTAAAACCCGAGTCCTAACTCTGAGAGAGGACATCCTGTCATTAAACAGAATGAAGAAGAAAAAAAAAACTTACGAAGCAAAAGTAGCAAAACTGTCACCAAGCGAACAGAAAGTTTTTTACCTGGCGATTCCTTCCTCATGTATTTATTTAGCCATTTCTTCATGTATACATTTTTTTTTTTCATCTGCTAAAGGAATGTGATTGGTCCCTCTCCCCGAGGGGAAGAGGAATTGATGCGTAGGCAGTTTGGTGGAGGGCTGCCTGGGGGGACAAGAGTATAGCTGAGGGCCTGCTAGTTCATCAAAGGAGGTGGGGGGGGGGGGGGGGGGTAAGGGGGGGGGGGGGGGGGTATGCAAGAACCTGGAACATCCTGGTCCCCAATCTGTGTGTGGCTGTTCGCAATGTTTTCCTGAGTTTGATCTGTACGAACAACATCTGGTTCACTGCACCTGCTGACCTTTCGTACGCGTTTTTACGTGTGTCGATAGTTTGAAAGGCTGGGGAAAAGCCTAGCTGCTATTTTTGCTCAATGCGATTAAGACCGTCACCCTGATTACGAAAATCTGTTTACATGAGCATCGCTACGATCA
>CM045883.1:80675001-80742501 GCA_025169545.1 Anguilla japonica | reverse complement strand
CACTCTCTCACACACACAGGGGTGTAAGGCCAGCAGTGGGCACGCTGTTTTATATGCATTGCGCCTGGCGCAGGTTCCTCGACGGCCCGCTTTAAAAACGCTGAGCATTTCCTCGACTTGCATTTTCGCCGCCCTCCGAGGGAAGACGCCGCGGCCGCTACAGGAGACACGCACGCTCGCTCTGAGGAACCTCCTTTCAGTTCCCAAAGAACCGCTGGTTTCTTTTTTTTCGCAAGGCAGACAGGACCAAGGACATCTCCTTGGCATTTCCTAACGTGTAAAATAAAGTACATTTCACAACAACAACAAAAAAAAAACACCACACACACTGTGAAGCTGATGTACTTCTCTGCTCGGACCAAAACAGGCCGATGTCAAACTTCAGTCTGGATTTCCTGGTCCAAACAGGCCGATGTCAAACTTCAGCCTGGATTTCCTGGTCCAAACAGGCCGATGTCAAACTTCAGCCTGGATTTCCTGGTCCAAACAGGCCGATGTCAAACTTCAGCCTGGATTTCCTGGTCCAAACAGGCCGATGTCAAACTTCAGCCTGGATTTCCTGGTCCAAACAGGCCGATGTCTAACTTCAGCCTGGATTCTGGTCCAAACAGGCTGATGTCAAACTTAAGTCTCGATTCCTGGTCCAAACAGGCCGATGTCAAACTTCAGCCTGGCTTTCCTGGTCCAAACAGGCCGATGTCAAACTTCAGCCTGGATTTCCTGGTCCAAACAGGCCGATGTCAAACTTCAGCCTGGATTTTCCTGGTCCAAACAGGCCGATGTCAAACTTCAGCCTGGATTTCCTGGTCCAAACAGGCCGATGTCAAACTTCAGCCTGGATTTCCTGGCCAAACTGGCCGATGTCAAACTTCAGCCTGATTCCTGGTCCAAACAGGCCGATGTCAAACTTCAGCCTGGATTTCCTGGTCCAAACAGGCCGATGTCTAACTTCAGCCTGGATTCTGGTCCAAACAGGCTGATGTCAAACTTAAGTCTCGATTCCTGGTCCAAACAGGCCGATGTCAAACTTCAGCCTGGCTTTCCTGGTCCAAACAGGCCGATGTCAAACTTCAGCCTGGATTTCCTGGTCCAAACAGGCCGATGTCAAACTTCAGCCTGGATTTCCTGGTCCAAACAGGCCGATGTCTAACTTCAGCCTGGATTCTGGTCCAAACAGGCTGATGTCAAACTTAAGTCTCGATTCCTGGTCCAAACAGGCCGATGTCAAACTTCAGCCTGGCTTTCCTGGTCCAAACAGGCCGATGTCAAACTTCAGCCTGGATTTCCTGGTCCAAACAGGCCGATGTCAAACTTCAGCCTGGATTTCCTGGTTCGGCGCTGCGGAACGGACCACAGCACCACCTCAGTAATCGAGCCTGCGGTGTGCGTCAGACGAACGCGAAAAGGACACAACGGCGCCTCCCGATTTCAGGAAGCAATTAAATAGGAACGCTCGCGGGAATACCGCCGCGCTGATGGAGGAGGAGCAGAGGCCAGCCGTAAAGAGGTGGGCATCACAACAACCAGGCTGCCGCCCCACGCCACTCCAGCACTCCAGTAATTGCGTGGGGCGCCGTGGAAACGGACAGGTGACCTCACCTCCGTCAGCGGGACACACCGCCGGGCTGGTAATTACCGCCATTCCCCCCCCACACCCCCCCATCCCCCCTCACCCCCCCCCGGCTCGGGGGGCCCGGCGAGCGCGTTGCGATGTCGGTGTTTTTATTTGTTATTTCGGGACGGGAGGCGAGCGCGCTGCGCGAAAGAGCGTCGCCGTGGAAATATCACAACCTGCGTCACGCCCCACTCTAGCCCCGCCGCGGGGACTGCTCAGCCGGCTATTTGTGTCCGACTGCGGCCCACTCATCCCTCTCTCTCTCTCTCTCTCTCTCTCTCTCTCTCTCTCTCTCTCTCTCTCCTCTCTCCCTCTCTCCCTCTCTCTCTCTCTCTCTCTCTCTCCATCTCTCTCTCTCTCTCTCTCCCGATCTCTCTCTCTCTCTCTCTCTCCATCTCTCTCCTCTCCTCTCTATCTCTCTCTCTCTCCTCCCTCTCTCTCCTCTCTCCCTCTCTCATCTCTCTCCTCTCTCTCTCTCTCTCTCTCTCTCTCTCTCCTCTCTCTCTATCCCTCTCCTCTCCCTCTCCTCTCAACTCTCTCTCTCCTCTCTCTCTCCCTCACCTCTCTCTCTCTCCCTCTCTCCCTCTCTCTCTCTACTCTCCTCCTCTCCCTCTCTCTACCTCTCTCGTGTTTTCACTCCTTGCTCTCCATCCCATGCGCTATGTATCCCCACCTAAATTACTGTAATCTCTCTCTGTTTCTCTCTCTCCTTCTCGTTCTCTCTATCCCTCTCTCTCTTCCCTCCTTCTCTCTATCCATCGCTATGTATCACCACCCTCACCTTACTGTAATCTCTCTCTCTGTTTCTCTTTCTCTCTTCCTCTCTCTACCCCTCTCTCTTTTCCCTCCTTCTCTCCATCCATTGCTATGTATCACCACCCTCACCTTACTGTAATCTCTCTCTTTGTTTCTCTTTCTCTCTTCCTGCCTCTTCTCATTCTCACCTCTTTCTCTACTATGAGCTTCCAGTCTACCTCTCCTTTATTCTGTCCCTTTTTATCTACTTTTATCCATCTTCCCCATTTTTTCTACCTCTCTTTCTCTCGCCCTCGCTTTCTCTTGCTATCACTCCATCTTGGCTCGTTTCTATCTCTTCATCTCTTTGTGATGCTGTCTGTCTCTCTTTCTCATCTCTCCTCATATCTCTCCCTCAGTTGTGCTCTATCTCTCTCTCTCTCTCTCTCTCTGTCATTTCATCTATTTGTTAAGATGTCTTGCATATTTTGACTTTTAACAGCAAAGGCTGTGTCAATAAAGGATTGATTAAAGGTCAAAAAAATGTATTTTTGTTTTCCCTTTCTCTCTCTCTCTCTCTCTCTCTCTCTCTATCTCTCTCTCTCTCACTCACTCCATGGCCTCCTGCAGATTGTAAACTGCCTGCGGACTCACCTCCTCCACTCCCTCTGTGACCCCCAGATTCTCTCCGTCGGTGATGAGATGGGCTCAGGGGCCCCGGTATGGAGAGTGCTTATGGGGCCCCAATGGGTACCTGACTCACAGTGTGCTTTCAGCCACTGTTTGGGGGGGGGGGGGGAGGGGGGGGGGGGGGGCATGGGTTTAAGCAGACTCAGCTCATACAGGGGGAGGGGGACCGAGGTCACAATCCACCCCCCCACCCCTCCCTTGACACAGAGGATATTAACACTACAGATGCCCAACAAATGCCTTTCGTTTGACAGATTGTAGACTACTTCCCTTTCCCTCCACCTTTCTCTCTATCCTTATCCCCGCATCCCGCTGAAACTACATTATTTTTTCCTGTCCTTTTCACATTCTCTCTCTCTCTCTCTTTCTCTGTCTTTACCTTAAACATCAACTCCCTCTTCTTCGTTTTTTTTTCTCATCAATCTGCAGGCTAGCTCCTCTTCCATCTTTCTCTTGCACTCCCAGCCATCTCTCGCTAGCTCTCCATCTCTCCATCTCTCCCTCTTTGTGTGTGCGGTTGTTCATTTATCAGAGGGGATTGATTAGGGGATACATGGGAGGGGGGGCTTATGGTGGGGGTTCTGGCCTGGTACGTTTAATCGTGCTCAGAAGCTGTGTCAGCAGTCAGCAAGCAAGCCCCTGTCAGGCCTTCACTGAGCGATGGCTAATTGCAAGGACCGCAATTCCCATGAGCCTCCAGACAGGAAGTGGATGGCATGTTCCTTACTCAACTTTCCGTGGCAACCTGTCAGCACAGCTGAAGATACAATTCTGTACAATCAATGTTATTTATTACACTAATCAATATTTATTATCCACATTAGATATCATACCACAACTGATTACGCTCACAGATTTAGCCATTTTGTCCAAAGCAACGTACAAAGTTCTGGCAATTGGTAACTGCAAGTACAAGAACAGAGGAGACAGCAAAGGCCCATCTCCACAATCTTACAATAATTAAAAAAGCTAAAATCAAAGAGATGAGTCCGATTAATTAATCAATACCTGCAAATACGCTGTAAATTAAAATAAAATAAAAAAAAAAACAAATCCATTTTTAGCTGAGTGTTGAAGGAAGACTCAGCAGAATAATGTCCAGTACTGTACTGGTGCCCCATTGGCAGAGACAGAGCTGTCCGATTGAGGTATTGTTCCTTCCCAAAGCTCGTCAGCAACAATTCTGTCATGGTCGAGAGATGATTTTTTTTTTTTTTTTTTTTTTTTACTCGGCCAACCACCTCCTGCAATTACTGCCTGGCTCCTGCACTGCCTACTGATAAAAAAGAAGGAAAAAAAAAAAGAAAGAAATCACTCCACATCCTCACTCGTTCATGTCAGTGGTCTCCTGCATCCCTCGCTCTCTTTATCTTTCCCCTGTTCTTTCGCTTCCTCGCGCTCAAAGTGCAATAGCAAAATGCTGAACGCTCAAGTTCAAGTCCAAGTTCAAATCACAGTCGAATGTTTCAAGTGCAGCATGCGGTACCTGGGTAATGTTTTACACCACGAGAGAACCACGCCTCCCCTTCTGCCAAAGGAAAGAGAGAAAGAGAGAGAGAGAGAGAGAGAGAGAGAGAGAGAGAGAGAGAGAGAGAGAGAGAGAGAGAGAGAGAGAGACTGGGAGAGAAAGGAAGAGACGGTGATGGGAGGGAGGGAAAGAAAAAGAGAGGAGAGGATGAGAGTGAGAGAGAGAGAGAGATTGCACTGCTATGATCCAAATTTCCCACAATCCCCCGGGGTTGTACCCAGTCTGTGTTTGTGCTCTATGTGCCCTCCTGTTAAACTTCCCTCTGAGAGGCTCCAGCTGCAGCGCTGCGCAGGGCTGATTTATTCTCGCCGTGGCACAGAGGGGAAGGTCAGTGTTTATGAGCGATAGCGGATTATTGGCCCAGTATGGGTACCCAGCTCTCTCTCTCTCTCTCTCTCTCTCTCTCTCTCTCTCTCTCTCTCTCTCTCTCTCTCTCTCTCTCTCTCTCTCTCTCTCTCTCTCTCTCTCTCTCTCTCTCTCTCTCTGCTGGTCTGGAAGGCAGGGTGGGTGTGAGCTGTGAACAGGAAACACCTTCCCCCTGCAGACATTTATAAATGTGGAGCCATGCCCACACATGTACACTGGCGAACACATACCCATACACACACACGCATATGCACACACACACACACACACATACAGACAGACACACATACACACATACACACACACGCACAAACACAAATACACGCACAGACAGCTATATACACACACATACACACACACAAACACATATACACACACAGACAGATACGTACATACACACATGTATGTGCACACACATGCACGTGCCCATACACGCGTGCACACAGACACACACACACAGAAACATATACACACACAGACAGACACACATACATACACACGCACAAACACATATACACACACAGACAGCTACATACACACACACACGCACACACACACACACACACACACACACAGACAGATACATACATACACACATGTATGTGCACACACACATATACACACATAAACACATATACACACACAGACAGACAGATACATACACACACACAAATGCAAGCACATGCCCACATGCATACACACACACACATGCACACACACAGGCACACGCATATGCTCACACACAAACACACACACAGACACACACACGCAAACACATGCCCACACACATACACACACACACACACACGAATCCAGAGGTACCTCACTGTGACCCATGTGGGTGAGCAGCACTAACATTATGTTGAGCGCACTCGATTCCTGTTTCAGCTCCTGATTGCATGACGACAGCAGCTGCTAATGTGAGCCGCTGATGAGAACCCTGACTGCAAAGCCTCAAAAACAATCATCTCAGTGCACTTTCTACAGCACTGATGAAGTGGCAGATACTGCAGCTTTCCATTACAACAATATAGCATACTGAATGACATGCACACACACACACACATATATGTATATATCTTATGCAAGTGTATGGGTGCGTGCATGTGTGTGCATAAAATACATTTATCATTAAATATTAATTACATTGTATACATAAAAAAGTCCCCATATTTACAATATATTGCCATATATTACTTTTCAGTAAGATGCACCCCCATAGTGGTTAGTGTTTTCAGGGAGGGCTGGAATGACTTGGACATTTGTGTGTGTGTGTGTGTGTGTGTGTGTGTGTGCTTGTGGTTCATGTGTGTTCGAATGTGTGTGTGTGTGTGTGTGTGTGTGTGTGTGCGTGTGGTTCATGTGTGTTCGAATGTGTGTGTGTGTGTGTGTGCTTGTGGTTCATGTGTGTTCAGATGTGTGTGTGTGTGTGTGTGTGTGTGCGTGTGGTTCATGTGTGTTCGAATGTGTGTGTGTGTGTGTGTGTGTGCGTGCTTGTGGTTCATGTGTGTTCAGATGTGTGTGTGTGTGTGTGTGCTTGTGGTTCATGTGTGTTCGGATGTGTGTGTGTGTGTGTGTGTGTGTGTATGAACTCAGGTTCATTGTAATTGTTCGGCCTGAAAAAAAAAAATTCAGACCACTTCCCCCAGATTCACGGCTGCTGGGATAGTCTTCTCCTTGATAGCAGACGTGGTTAGTGGGCTGCTTAATTGAGAGAGGCAGCTGAGTGACAGGTGCAAAGCATGATGGGAGATTTGCACATAATTACGCACGCTCTGTTCGCCCACCCGCCGTTGAGGGACTGGCGCTAAGCGATGAAGGTTAGGGGCGGAGGGTTTTCAAAGATAACGCTCATCGAATTTGTTTATGGTTTTATAATCTCTGCAGTTCTGTTTGAGTCGGTGTCACCGGACTGTGAGGCAACAGTTGAGGATGTTGAGTCATTCATGGCCTCATATTTTCACATTTATTTGTTTCACACGTGTGAATTTCTTTCTCTTTCTTTTGTGCATTGCTTTGTCAGTCCTGTGTTGGAACAGAGAAAAAAAAATTTATTCGGGAGAACAAAAAATACCATTCTGCTGAATGAGGTGCCCACAGTTTTCCGGAAATTAAACCTTGTACGGTGCAGTATGATTATTATTTACATTCATAACATTTTGGTGGAAGCTGTTACGCAGAACGACTTACTAAAGTTAAGTGAATCACAGTAGAAGATATTTTTTGCATGCAAGGATTTGGCTGTTTAAAAATGCTTATGGCGAAACAAATACTATGATCCACACAACTTGTGCTGTTTTTAAGGGTAGAGAAAGGGTTTGAGACATGTTAGATTTGAGGACAAGCGCAGGGTAGGAAGGGGTTCGGTCCAGGTGTTCCCTGAATAGACGGTTCTTCAGTCTGCAGTAGAAGAAGGAAAATACTGTTTTGGTGGCAGTGGGGCAGTAACTTGGTGGCAGTGGAGCAGTAACTTGGTGGCAGTGGGGGCAGTAACCGGAGTACTATTAGACCAAAATATAACATGAGCTGGGACTAGAGAATTCTTCCCTGCTGGAAATTCCAGCTTTTGCTAGCTTGAACATCTCCAAACCAGCTTAAAACCAGCTGGACCAGCTTGAAACCAGCCTGGAAACAATCTGGAATTTTTCATCAGGGTTACCTCTAATAAAATTAGGTCATACAAATGGGCAAAACGATGAGCCTTGTTTACTGTATCCTAACCGAACCATACGCTGTGCAACCTGAAGAAACAAGACATCGATTTTCCTGGCCAAGTACACAGCAAGGCGAAAACAAAAAAAAATATTTTTTTTCGTTTGTTTTTTTTACGATTGTGGAAAATGCGTCTTCGGCGACCGCACGGCGTCGGCAGTGACGCGTGCGCATTCGCGGCATCTTGTTTTTGCGTCCGCGTGTGACACTGACTCGGGACGAGCGGCGCGGCGAAAAACACGGCACCCAGCCAGCCACAGCCGCTCCTCCCTCCCACTCGAACCAGCCGGCTTATCGGCTGGGACGCAACAGGCCGGGCGAGCGCGGTTTCTAGGAAACAAACAGAATGCATTTTTTTTTTTTTTTTTACACTCCATTCGAATCCGCGATGCATTTTAACGAAAGGCGTGCGTGTCCGGTGGGTAGAAGCTTGCGACTTTAATTTGGAATGTTTTAGATTTCCTTGGGTATCAAACATGCGTGTTGGATCGGTACGTTTGAAGGATGTACGAATGTTTGAATTCATTTTCACTCAATCGACGCTCAGTTGACATTAATAAACTTGTTTCCCTGTGTCATGGGATAATTCAGGGTTTGTTCTCTCCCGTGGGTAAGTACAAGCACTGGGGCAGTTACGGAATGCCATGACGATCTTCAACCAAATGTATTTTATAGCGCCACAGCGCTGAAGAACAATCACGGCATCCATCATCTTTCTCTGCCCGAGACGAAACCGCCAACAAAAAAAAAAAAAAAAACGCAAAAATCAGAAATGTGTGATTCAGCTGGAATCGGTGACCTTTAGCAGCAGAGACTGAGTTGCCTCTGGATAGGCCCCGCCCACACGCCAAAATCTCCACCCCTGAATCGATTCCGTCAGAGTGCGTTCTGACTCCCACTGCTGAAAATCCGCCCCGCGGTGGACTCTTAACTCGACGCGCTCTGCCGGAGCCGAAGTAGCGACAAACCTCCTTTATACGCATGCCAGAGCGGGCGCAAAAGGGTTTCAGTGGGCCCGAAAACAAGCACGCTGTTGTGGCCCCCAAAAGTTGGCCTCCAACATCACGTAATTTTTGCATTCATTTTTAACTGTGATTGCGTGGGTTAGGGACGGCCTGTGCCCATAAAAAATAAAAAAAACGTTTATGCCAGCGGACGACCGCCTCTGCGGCACGCTGGGCTGGTACCATGCCAACCGTGATCAGAGGCAAAAACGGGCATTAAAAAAAAAACAAAAAAAAATTATAATAAATGGCATGGTTTAAAAAAAATAACGCTATCAGTATCACTCTGGGCTGTGGTCCCCTGTGGTGTGGTACATTAGTACCCCTCCCGCCACTCGACAGAGGGAACTCTGGGGATTGCGGTCCACTAAGAGTGGGCGTCGCCTCGCCCCCACGGCCACGGACGCGGACGGGGTCCTGCGCAGGCCGAGGGGGCAGGAAGAAAGCCGAGGGCCGCGGGAGAAATCTGTGTAGGCACGTTGTCTGGGAGACGGGGCGCCGGGAACACCCAGAGACGGAATGCAACCATGGCGACCGGCTCCGAGAGTTCCGAGAGCGTGGCCAGGCTCCTGGGATGGCCCCCCGCGGCCTCACACTGGCCTGCGGAGGAAGAGGAGGAAGACCGGGCTTCATTCAGCTCAGCATGCCGTCACGCTCCAAACTCTCTCTCTCACTCTCTCTCTCTCTCTCTCTCTCTCTCCATCTCTCACTCTCTCTCCCTTGCTCTCTCTCTCTCTCACTCTCTCTCACTCGCTCTCTCTCCCTCTCTCTTTCTCGCTCTCTCTCTCCATCTCTCTCTCTCCATCTCTCTTGCTCTAGCTCTCTTTCTCTCTCTCTCTCTCACTCTCACTCTCTCTCATCTCTCTTGCTCTCTCTCTTTCTCTCTCCCTCTCTCTCCCCATCTCTCTCTCTCTCTCCCCCTCTCTCACTCCCACTCTCCATCTATCTCTCTGTCTCTCCCTCTCTCTCTCTACTGATGATGGGGAAACACATTTGGTTCTGCTGTCCTTCCTGCAGTTTTGGCAGGAAGTGTGCAGTTTAATAGCATTTCTGTCATTTCGCTGGATTGTCCTTGCGGAGGACGTGTGGCGGAGAGAAGCTGACGTCACCCCAGGAATCACTGGCAAACCCTGCAGCCAAGAGAGCTGTGCCACTTCTGTACACACGCGCGCGCGCGCACACACACACACACGCATACGCACAAACACTTTCGCACGCACACACACACACATGCGCGCACACAAACACACATGCGCGCACACACACACACACACATTACATTACATTTATTTGGCAGACACTTTTATCCACACACACACAATCTCTCTCACACACACACACACGCACACATTCACACACAATCTCTCTCACACACGCACACACACACACATTCCCACACATTCTCTCTCTCACACACACACACACACACGCACATTCACACACATTTTCTCACACACACACACACACACACACATTCTCTCACACACGCACACACACCCACCACACACACACACGCACACACACACACACACACACACACACACACAGGGACACTGGAACAGCTGGCTGCTTCCATACGGCACACTTCCATCCACTCACTTCAGACGGGGCACAGAAGGACCAGGGCGGAGTCATTAATATTCATGAGCCCGGGCGCAGGTGATGTCAGCTGTTTTCAGGCTTGTCTTCCTGGAGTCAGGAACCCTCAATGACATTGCAGCTAGTGTATATGCTCAGAACGAAATACAGCCATCTGCACCCTGCCACCCCCCCCCCCCTCTCACTTTTCTGTTTCACCCTTCCTCTCTCTCTCGCTCTCTCTCTGGCACACACACACTGTGACACACACCTACGTGTGCACAACGCAGCTCTTTCAACCTCTCCGTTTCTCTCTCCCTTCTTTTTGCGTCTCTCTCTTCATCCACCTTTTCTTGTTTTATCGGCCCGAACCTCTCAATCTCCATTAACAACAGTTGTGGTAACCGTGGAAACCAACCTTTCAGTCATCTGAATAATTGGCTCATCATAACATCAACGAACAGAAAGAGATTCACAGTCACTAACGAAGGAAAGACACAGAGAGGCAGGAAAGAACTGGGCCAAATCTAGCAAAGCGTTTTTGCCGCCACACTTGTCATATCGCGCAGAGATTTCAGAGCAACTCTGAGAGTTTTCTCGATCTTGTGATGTGTAATTGCTTTTTGATGTTCACTTGACTCTACTTCAAAGAGCATTCGTTGCCATTGTCAACAGTTGCTTTTTTGTGCATGTGTGTATGACTGTGGCTGTGTATTTGTGTCTGTGTGCGTGCGTGCGTGTGTGTGTGTGCATGCGTGTGTGTGTAAGTGTGTGCGGCGTGCATGTGTGTGTGTGTGTGTGTGCGTGCATGCATGGGTGCAGTGAAACAGGGCAGCAGCAGGTCTCCTGGGTACAGGATGGATGGACTGGGCGTGTCCCTGGACAGCAGTGACTGCCTGCATAGGAGTACTAACCCTTTGAAGAGTAGGATTTTTTGGAATGTTTTTTCAAAATTCTAAGTCAGTGCTTTCAATCGCCAGCAGTGATTGTGACATCAGCATTGGAGTGTTCAGTTAAGAACATTCCAATCACACATTTGTGATGTCACAGAGGGTTAATGAAAGACAGAGTTCTGTCCGTATGCTTCCACACACAATTTCACCTTTTCAGTTTAACTCTGCTTCACTCACCAGTCACCACCAATCCAGTGTCTCATCCATTTTGTAGATATCCCGCGCAGAACTGGCTGTCCCCATTGTGGGTGACAAAGGAGACCGTTGGGAATGGGATTTTTCCTCAATTTTGGACAATAGAAATCGTTGGCTAATTTGTTAATAAGTGAGCCAGTCGTTGACATCGATCAGTCACACTTTAACAGCTTCGCTAGTTTCTCTGCTGACAGACTCGAAGGAGGCAATCCTTGATCAGTCGATAAGCCCCGCCCACCGACCATGTCGATAGGCCATTTTGTCCGTCCGAAAGGAGAATCCATCTTTCTTCACTGCAAACAAATCAGCAATGGAGAGTTCAGTAACAGCAAAGATCCAGGAACACACTTCACCAGTAATATCCATCAATAAATCAATAATGAGATTTTACACAGTGCATTTTGTCTTGTGTTTACTCCCCTGTACAAACCCCCCCCCCCCCGCCCCACGGCCCCCGCCCCCCGCCCCCAGCCTGCCTTCATCCCCAGAACATTAATATTTTAAGCTATGGCTGCATCTTTATCAATCTTTCAGACAGCCTGCAATATACAGTTTATCTACAGAGCAAACCCTGTGACAAACCGACCTATGGTATCTATCTCTCTCTCTCTCCCTCACTCGCTCTTCTCTCTCTCTCTCTTGCTCCCTCAAACTCAGTCTCTCTCTCTTTCTCTCTCTCTCTGCTCTCTTTCTCTTGCTCCCTCAAACTCAGTCTCTCTCTCTCTCTCTCTCTCATTCTCACACTTGCATCCAACCTTCCCAGCATAACGACGAATGGACTCCCACACCGTGTCCCCTGACCTGCCCCGCCCCCTTTGACCCAGCTCATTTGCATTGACGCATCGGGATTGGCTGCCCCAGGCAGATTGGCAGATGGGCAGGGGTGCCTTGCAGAGGCCTCGCTGGGTTGCATCAGGTGCGCCAGGTACAGTACAGCATTTCCTCGGGGTACAATTTCCCAAAATTAAACCAACTCCTCTCGATTTTATTTATTTATTCATTTATTTTGGTGCTGAATGCGCTTCTGGATGTTTACCACACTGCGTTTTTACTGCTCATCATTAAAAAAAAATACTCACATGTAAGACGTGCAGCAAACGAAGGACAGACGGACACAGCCTGGGGACCCGAAATACAGCAGGCGTTAGAAATACAGAAATGGAGTCAGGATATCCCAGAGAAGAACCTTCACACAGGCAAAAAGACATCAGGTGAGATGAGGACAGCTGCAGGTACATGCAAATAAGCATGTACCTGCAGCTGTCAAGCTGCAGGTACATGCATGTACCTGCAGCATAGCAAACGAAGGACAGACGGACACAGCCTGGGGACCCGAAATACAGCAGGCGTTAGAAATACAGAAATGGAGTCAGGATATCCCAGAGAAGAACCTTCACACAGGCAAAAAGACATCAGGTGAGATGAGGACAGCTGCAGGTACATGCAAATAAGCATCCACCCCCCCCCCCCCCCCCCCCCCCAAAACCCCTTAATGATAATTAGCCTTGATTAGCCACACGCCCCCACGCGAGGCCCACTGTCCATGAATACTGATGGGCAGGCCATCGACCCCTTCCGTGTCGCGGAAAATAACGCCGATCGATTCTCGCACCCGCGCGGACCTCATCACGCTGTTCACCGCCGGACGGAGTGAGGGGCCGTCGCCCCCGCACGATGCCCACGTGCCCCCCCCCCCCCCCCCCCCCCCCCTCGTGATGCCCGCGTCGGCTCCCCCCGGTGGAAACAGAGATAGGGGCTGGCATGGTGGGGTTCTTTTTCCGTTTATTGCCGCACGCCATTATGGCAGAGATCGTTAGCCCGAGCGCTAGCGGGTGGTGGCGCAGGCTGGGAGGCAGATGGAGGATGCTGGGTAATAAAGGAGATGAGACGCCGTTTGGCCGGGGAGAGGAGAGAGAGTTCCATCGGACCAACGAGCAGGCAGACTCGACAAGCCGAGCGCAGATCAGAACAGCGAGGAGATGATGCTGGAATTGAGCAACAAGCAGGCAGGCCGAACAAGCCGAGTGCCGATTAGAACAGCAAGCGTGTGTGTGTTTGCTTGCATACACATGTTTGTGTGTGTTAGTAAATGCATGCACTATACTGTAAATGTTTTTCAGAAGAGCTGGGAACTCATCTGGGATCAGCTGGGCGATGACAGTGATGCACATCTGACAGTGAGGTCACTCTTCTGAAAGCTCATTTGTCCATTCAGACCCCAGTCCACCCCACAATAGAACAAGAGAGAGAGAGAGAGAGAGAGGCAGAGAGAGAGAGAGAGAGAGGGGGAGGCATGACATGCACTACCATGCTCCTCCAGAAGGAGGAGCCATCACACAGAAAGGTGAGATTCATAAACCCTGTGGTTTCTGAAGAAAAAAAACTTTCAACAACAATAATAACCCAAAAGGTAAGAATAAACACAACATCCATTGAGTGTAAGGCCTCACTGAACAGCAAAGGCTTTGGAAACATCCCGGTCGTCGGTTGTTTATTTCGGTTTCTGTCCCCTTGGAGGACAACATTGGTTCACTAACATTCAAAATTGGTCGACTTACAGCCGTGAGACTCAAGCCTCACCAGCCCCAGCTTTACAGAGGGCTTGGGTTACCTCTGCAGGGACCAGCTGAAGAGAAGGAAACAATGAAAGCATAAACATGTGAATGTGTAGTGCTTCTTTTTTTCCCTTCCCTCCCACGTGTATAAAACCCACCACTTTCTTTCACTTGGCTGACCATCTTCCCTTCACGCAAGCCAAGCGCTGCTAACCACCCTCTTGCGCTACACCCACACTCACTTATAGGAACGTTGCATAACCGCCGCCATCTTGGCTCAGATTGGTCACAGTTTCATCCGTGCTCGCCTGCTGTGTCAAGAGCGGAATGTATCTGCTCGTCGACGCCATCACGGTTCAGCTGCCACCAGTTTCCCCCAGTCTCGTGTTCCAGACTTTACAGACACATCGAAGTCAGCTCATTCGAATTCAGGCTTCAGTCAACCTGGAGCCGGTGGAGCCAAAATGGCGGCAGGCACATCCACAGCCCCCCATTTCGGCTCAACCGGCTCCCTGTTAACTTCAGAGTGAATTCAGATGTGCTGACTTCCACGAGTTAACACAAACTAGGGGAAGTGAATGAATAAATCTCGACATGAGCAGCCAAGCGCGCCATTTTCTTACGAGCTGCATTCACCCGCGGTAACTGTTTTATGACCCAGCGAAAGAGTTTTAATAGCCTTTTGGGAAAATGCTATTTATGCATCGATCTAGGGATGGTTTAATTTATGGTGCCGTCACTTTAAATCCACGGGCGCATAAACAAAAGAGACCGTTGAATGCGTTTCAGCTCGCGTTTCTGCTTCCGCTTCTGTTTCAGAAGGAAACCCTAAATCGCGGCGATAATGGTGTCGGTGTGCATACTCCACTGCGCACGGTCATGAAATATCATTATCCCCGTACCCCTTAATTACCGCTAAGGAAACTTGACATTTTGAAAAAAAAATTTTCAGGCTGCATGCAATGTGTTCCTGTCAGTGTTCTGCCATCTGTGTTGTTCAGTGACAACTGTCTGTGGCACAAAGGAATAATTAAACTAAACTCGGCTAAATCAATATGAGGCTTATAATTGGTTTTTGTGAAGCACTTTTTTTATTGAGTTTACTAGCAAAATAAGAACAAAAACAGAAAGAAAAAACGAGGACATACTTTGGGGGGGGGAGGGGGGGAATACACGATACACAATACTCAATACAGGGCTGTTCATTTCAAGCTCATAAATAATTGTCAACACATTTCTCACAGATTCAATCACGCGCGACCGTCCAGAGATTGTTTAAAACTTGCTGAGCACCACGCAGTTTGACAGTGGATCGTTCTAATAGTAAAAACTGCCCGTAGGTGTGAGAACCACGTTGCTGCCCGGGGCAGAGCTGGTCGGATCCTCTGTTCCAGCATCGTTTTTATTTTTCACAGCAAGAAGTGATGCCAGTGAAATTAAAATTGGTTTGAAGAGTTTTTGGGGACAGGGGGGGCGACCGGTGGGTCCATCCCGTTAGGTCATCGTCCTCCAGACCGCGCTGGCACCGACTGTGCCCTGCAGCCCAGCAGGGGGACATCCACAGCTGGCTCTAGCGCAGGGCTGGGCAGTCCCAGTGCTGGAGGGTCACTGTAGTGGAGGGCAACTGAAATGGAGGGTCCTTTCACTGGAGGGCCACTGCACTGGAGGGTAACTATACTGGAGGGCAATTTCACTGGAGGGCAACGGTACTGGAGGGCGACTGCACTGTAGGGTAACTTCACTGGAGGGCAACTGTACTGGAGCCCCACTGTACTGGAGGGCAACTGCACTGGAGGGTAACTTCACTGAAGGGCCACTGTACTGGAGGGTAACTTCACTGGAGGGCTACTGTACTGAAGGGACACTGTACTGGAGGGCAACTGCACTGGAGGGACACTGTACTGGAGGGACACTGTACTGGAGGGCCACGGTACTGGAGGGACACTGCACTGGAGGGTAACTGCACTGGAGGGACACTGTACTGGAGGGACACTGTACTGGAGGGACACTGCACTGGGTGTTTCCACCAGTTATCCTGGCTGTATCTGGCTGCACACACCAGTGCTGGTTCACTGGTAGGTTAGGTCACAGGAAACCCTTTCATACAGCAACACAAGAACAGTCTGTGAGGGAGTGGGGGTTTTGGGAGACCAACCGCGATTGAACAGCGGGTTCTTTAAGCTATTCACCAGAGGTAGAAGAATCACAAAATCTCAAGAGACGGGGACAGCGGAAAAATAACTGAAAGGAAAACAATACTCCTAAGGGAGAGTATCCCAAAAAAAAAGCTCTACGCAACCCACGTACTGGGTAAAAAAGAACTAAAGCTTAAGGAGTATGATTTTTCTGAAAATAAAACAAAACTGCCGGAGCAGAAAACGGGGCAACTCAAAGAAAACAGACCTCGAACCGAGGCTGAAAAAGTAACACCCTACAGAAAGATTTCTGAGTTTAGGTTGCGGCACTAACTTGTTGCCAACAACCTAATAAGCTAAAGACTGTTGTGCTAATTTTATAGCCACAACAATCCAATATCGCACTCTCAATCCTTTACCTTTACCTTTACCTTTACCTTTACCTTTACCTTTACCTTTACCTTTACCTTTACCTTTACCTTTACCTTTACCTTTACCTTTACCTTTACCTTTACCTTTACCTTTACCTTTACCTTTACCTTTACCTCGCTTGACAGATACCGGCTCTCGTGCAACGTAAGTGACACTGAAGCAAAGCTTATCGGCTTGCTCGGGTTTAAATAGAACGCCAACAGGTGCAAATTGTAAAGAAATTTGCACGTGTATAATTCAATCAACTCAATGACCGTAATAACTGAAGAAAAGGTGCATGAAAAAACCAATGGCCGTAATAACTGAAGAAAAGGCGCAGGAAGGAAAAGAAATGGTGGTATCAGCCAAAACCATGACACAGTCTTTGCCTGTGATTCATTCACATATCAAGAAATGTAGCTAAAATGTCAGACGGCATTAAATTTAGTCTTTGGCTAAACGAGCTAATTGGCTGTGTACACCAACGCTGATTCACTCGTAGATTATGTCGCAGTAAAAACGTTTCACATTGGGACACAAGAACAAGTTTTTGGCTGTCATTTGAGCACTTATCAAGTAATGTAACAAAATTAAGTAATTAGCTAATTAAGTAATAAAGGCCAGAAGTTGGCATCGAAAGATATGGCCCTTGTTGGCCAGCTCTGCTCTAGCCGGGACATCAGCCTCTAATCGCTCACCAGCGACCCCTGCTGGTTGATCTGCACACAAAGTGTTTTCCTCCAACTCATACCTGATCCTGTCTGGGGTCATTCTTATGTTCCCAGGGTTCTCTGTTCCCCAGCTCTACATATGTGCTCTCCCAGGGTCCTATGTTCCCCAGCTCTTCAAAATCAAATAAAATGATAACCATTGGTTTTGTTGTGTTTATATAGCTGTTTTGAAGCTTTGTTCCAATAAAAAAACTGGATAATATTTATGAAATATTTTAACTTGAAACGGGTCAAATTTGACCTGAACACAATAGGAGGGTTAATGTGTGTTAACAGAATATTGAACTGGGGAGCATAGGACCCTGGGAACATAGATACGCTCCCTCTTGTCTCTGCTCAATTTTTACCTCACTGCCAATTAGACTCGTATGGCCTCTCTTCCAATCAACGCTCCCTTTTACATCTCCTCCAAACAACACTCCCTTTTTACCTCTCTTCCAATCAGCAGTCCCTTTTACCTCTCTTTCAATCAACACTCACTTTTACATCTCCCCAATCAATAATCCCTTTTTACCTGTTCCAATCAGCACCAGCTACCCTATTGCCTTTCTTTCAATCAACACTCTCTTTTTACCTCTCCTCCAATCAGCACCAGCTACCCATCGCCTTTCTTCCAATCAACACTCCCATTTTACCTCTCCTCCAATCAGCACTGCCATTTTACCTTCCCTCCAATCAACACTGCCCTTTTTACCTCTCCTTCAATCATCAGTACACTTTTGTACCCTCATTTGACACAGCACTGCATTACTAGGCCAGAGTGATGTGTAACACATGTGTCTTTACAGCTTTACAGATATCAATGCACAGACTACAGTACCCTACAGTAGGATTAAAGTACCCCCCCCCCCCCCCCCCCCCCCCCTTCTTGGCCTGTTACTGCTGAAGCCGGAGGTGGGTCAGGCTCTTAAGTTTTGGAGCCTAAGTCTACATTTCATAAGTTCTAAATTCAGGCTTCTTCCAAAATGAATATTTTCATATTCACCACATTCCACCACACCAGCTGAACATCATATCCCGCAGCGTTTCCTGACCGAAGCTCCTCAGTCTCCACTGCAGAACCATGCTTACGTTTCATGTTCTCTCAGGAGAAGATTGGGTGCTGGAACACCGAGGACCCCCATTCACAGGGAGGGGGGGTGGGGGTCGGGGGTGGGGTGGGGGGGGGGGTCACTGAAAAGACAGGATTTAAATTGTAGGCACTTTCTGGAACCAGGGTGTCTCTGTAGCTGTTACACGAGAGGACAAAAAAATCCCCACAGCAAGAGAAAGAGAGAGAGAGGGAGAGAGAGAAAGTGTGTGTGTGTGTGTGTGTGTGTGTGAGAGAGAGAAAGAGAGAGGGAGGGGGAGAGACAGAGAGAGGTAGAGACAGAGAGTTTGCGTGTGTGAGAGAGAGATGGAAAGAGAACAAAAAGGGAGACACAGTGAGAGAGAGACTGAAAAATTTTAAACCTGAATAATGAGAAAAATATAAGCAAAAGTTAAAGCAACAAAAAAGAAACACGAAGAGAAGAAAAAATGGCAGAGAGGTTAGGGTTAGGGTGAGAGCAGGGAGAGGGGGAGAGGCAGAGAGAGAAGAAAGTAACAGGTGGAGCAATGATTTTGTGGCCGGGCGCTTGTGTCAGTTGTTGAAAACTCTGGGGCAGAGGGCAATATTTTAAGGGGCGTGTGATTCGATAACCCCCCTGAGGACAAATGACTCCTGTCCTATTCCTGACCAAGACCCCCTTCAGCTGTCCAAGAAAGATCTTCCTCTCATCCATGAAAGGTTATGGCAGCCTGCCACGCACTGCCAGAACCCCAACAGAAGGTACCAAGATTACACCACGGAAGATACCAAGATTGCGCATTTCAGAGGGGGAGACGACTGAGGGCATCGACCCAGGAGAGCATCAATTCCTGTCAAAGTCAGCCACCAGCTATGCTTGGCCAACCGTGTACACAGTTTGCCTTATGGTCCATTCTTAACACCGCTGTAAGAAACCTGGAGCCTCAGTCACGGTAAATTAATCAACTTCAGATCATGTTTTATCTATTTCATGGGCTTTGAGTGCTTCATATTCTGAATGACAACAACAGCAAACAACAACAATAACAACAGTCTTAACTTACTATTATTATTATTATTATTATTATTATTCATAATAATAATTATAATAATAATTACAAACATAACAACAATAATAATAACAACACCAATAATAGTAATTCTTGTTATTGTTATTTTTATTAAGTAAAGATGCATTTGTACTTGTACGTGCACAGAAGGCACATAACTATAATCATCAGCTGTGTTTAACACAGGGGTAGGCTTCAATGGGCCACCCGTGCCTGAAAAATATAAAGAGCCCTTTTTTAGAGATCGAATTTCTCCACTTCTGTCTCAAGGCTCAGGGAAATCACTGTGGAATCCATCCTGCTTCTCTACATGTTTATGAATAAACATGACTATGGGTATTAAAATAGTGGAACCCTTTGATGTGAGTACAGTCTGCCCCCAGACATATGCGCCAACGTTCGCGCAACCACCCCCCCCCCCCCCCCCCCCGACACTCCCGTTCACTTGCCGCTTTTAAAAAATTATTTTTTTAAAAAAAAAATCTTTGTTTTCCAAGAGACAAACAAAGTCTTATTGTCTGCCCGCTCTAGTGATTCCCTTTGTGTTTAACTAATGAGATTTTCCCTGTTTTAATTACAAATGATGCTTTCTTCTTTTTTCTTTTTTTTTTTGGTTGTTTTGGTTTAAATGAATGAGTATTAAATTTAAAGAGTATTCATTAAATTTGAGCGCCTGATTGAAGTGCAGTTTTATGTGTTCTTCAAAAGTACATTTGCACAACTTTACACATTTCTATATTGAAAATTAAATATTTTATTTTTTAACGTCGATTTTCTGTTTTACTTAGATCAGAGGACACAGCAAAAGTAAACTTTTTATACAGACTCTAACAGCATGAGGGTTTTCACCACAGATGTAATTTTATGTAATGTTAACAGCCACATGCAATATTAGTTGGCTGATCCCATACTAAGATATATGGGTCAATGTGTGGATGCACCCTTCGGGGGGGGGGGGGGGGGGGGGGGGGCGGTTGGGTTGATGGTACGGTGCCATTGCAGATTGGAAGGGGGGGGGGGTTGGTGGGCGGTTGGGTTGATGGTATGGTTGCCATTGCAGATTGGAGGGGGGGGGGGGGGGTCAGTGGGTAAAGGTTGCGATGATTGTGACTGCAGACTCGAAGGGGGCCCCGTTTGGACAGATGGGGGTCCAACAGATCAGTGGGGGCCCAGGCCATTGCCTATGTCACCTATGCTTGGAACTGGAGGACACTGCAGTGGGTAGACAGTTTGCACAAAACGTTACAAACAGGGAGAAAAACATTGATCAGAGTTCTAAAAAATGAAATATAATTTTTTTTAAAACACCAGGAGTGTAACAGAATGGTTAGGGAACTGGGCTCGTACCCTAAATGCTGCAGGTTCGATTTCCCAGACGGGCACAGCTGTTGTGTTTTGAGTGAGGTACCTACCCTGAATAGCATCAGTATCAGTATACACAGTAGAGACAGAAACTCTGGGAATTTTCAAGACTAGGCTTGATGCAGTGTTAGATACTATCTGATCTGTAGGTAATCAGAGCACTAATTTAGTTAGGAAAATGGCGAGCATTGTTTGGCTGAACAGCCTGTTCTCGTCATTATGTTATGTCATGTCATGTCATGTCATGTTATGTTATGTTATGTTATGTTATGTTATGTTATGTTATGTTATGTTATGTTATGTTATGTTATGTTATGTTATGTTAGTTAGGTTAGGTTATGTTATGGTATGTTAAAAGTATGTATCCAGCTGTACAAGTGGATTCTATGCAAAAGCTGTGTAAGTTGTTCTGGATAAGAGGGTCTGCCAAATGCCTGCAGCGTAATGCAGTGCAATGTAATGTGATCCAAGTGTCTTTGAGGAAAGTGAGAGCACACCATCAGAAGGGCTGTGCAGAATCAATGCCAGAATTCCACAAGTTGTGCATTTTCACACCGAAGGGAAACGCTCAGAGAAGGCCTTCACTTGAGAAAGATACATATCTCCCTCTCTCTCATTTGTGGATATATGAAATATCAGTTTTTGTAGCGCACACATTCCGAAATGCCTGACATTTACTTAATAGGTGCCTTTGATAGCGCTGCCCGTTTTATTCATTTTAAAAGGACACACAGATCTGATCGGGTTTGATAACCGAGCCTGATTGATGCGGAAGATTACGGATGTTGCAAGTGCTTTATGGGAAAATTCCACAGTCCCTTTTTTCTTTCTCTTTTTCTTGACATTCACAAATAACGCCAGAAATGGTTTCCTTAATATATTTATTATTTATGTATTTGTGTTTTATTTGCATCACAGGGTTGTTTTGGAAACGCAGATTGGCTCTTCTGCAATTGATTCTCTGGCTTTTCTGACGGAGGCGTGTGCTGGCATGAAAAAGGAAATTAATTTCAGATTTTGGAGCCTGTGGTAAGACTGGGGGTGTGTGTGGGGGGGGGGGGGGGGGATTTGTTCTGCATACCTTTGTTTACTGATGTGAGAGGGGAAGATGTGTTGGTTAGTTCAGTGCCTTAAACTGGGCCATATTTGGTAAATTAAATTAAATTATGTGTAGCAGCGTGAGATGTACCTATTATATGTGTATTATTCAGAAAGGGCCATGGGCTACCTGCGACAGGGCCCTTTCCCTCAGAGCTGTGGCCCCTTACTTAGAGCTGTGGCCCCTTACTTTGAGCTGTGGCCCTTTACTTAGAGCTGTGGCCCCTTACTGTGAGCTGTGGCCCTTTACTTAGAGCTGTGGCCCCTTACTGTGAGCTGTGGTCCTTTACTTAGAGCTGTGGCCCTTTACTTAGAGCTGTGGCCCCTTACTGTGAGCTGTGGCCCTTTACTTAGAGCTGTGGCCCCTTACTGTGAGCTGTGGCCCTTTACTTAGAGCTGTGGCCCCTTACTTTGAGCTGTGGCCCCTTACTTAGAGCGGTGGCCCCTTACTTAGAGCTGTGGCCCCTTAGAGCTGTGGCCCCTTACTTAGAGCTGTGGCCCCTTACTTAGAGCTGTGGCCCCTTACTTTGAGCGGTGGCCCCTTACTTTGAGCTGTGGCCCTTTACTTAGAGCTGTGGCCCTTTACTTAGAGCTGTGGCCCTTTACTTAGAGCTGTGTCCCCTTAGAGCTGTGGCCCCTTACTTTGAGCTGTGGCCCTTTACTTAGAGCTGTGGCCCTTTACTTAGAGCTGTTTCCCCTTAGAGCTGTGGCCCCTTACTTTGAGCTGTGGCCCTTTACTTAGAGCTGTGGCCCCTTACTTTGAGCTGTGGCCCTTTACTTAGAGCTGTGTCCCCTTAGAGCGGTGGCCCCTTACTTTGAGCTGTGGCCCCTTACTTAGAGCTGTGGCCCCTTAGAGCGGTGGCCCCTTACTTTGAGCTGTGGCCCCTTACTTTGAGCCGTTGGCCTGTGGGCAATGCGTTCCTGTAGTCTGTTTGATTTACGGCCAGTAAGCATTATAATTTGAAACGCAGTTCTACCTCTCTACTCCCTCCTTTGTTAAGGGCTTTATCTGTTCTTAACAAGCAGCACGTCACGTTTTGCCACTTCATCGCACTTGCTGTGGTTTTGCAGTCACAGGCAAGTTTTTGGTATCAGAAGAAAAAAAAATTGATTTTAGCTTGATCAGGGTGCTGAAAAGACTGGCGCTAATGAGTTCAGTCATTTGAAACTCATGCAGCGTACAACGTGTTGAACTATTTAGCTAAAATGAAGCGGGAGAATTAAATGCATTAATTTCAGGCACAATAATAGGGCTTTGCTTACATCTGGGAGTTCAAAAGGTGGCGCCCCTTTTTTTTTAATGCCAATTTGGCTTTAGAGGAATCGCTCTCAGACTCGGACACCTCTGACGGCATTAATGATCGCTGCTTTTTAATGAGCCGTCCACGATTTTCAAATTATTCGCCGAGCTGAGGTGTCTCCGTAGGCCATCGATCCCTTTTCGGTGTTAACATCAATTTCGTCTGCCGGTGTTACAAAGAACAGCGCCCCCCCCCCCCCCCCCCCCCCCCCCCCCCAAGCAATATCGACGCTGCTTTGCCCCCCAACCCCAGTAACACTGATTAAATCTCACGGTAGACTGCAAGTATGTAAGTCAATAAATGTGATGGAAATATAAGAGGTGAACCGTGGGGGGGGGAAACTGCAGAGCTCAGCAAGATACATTTTTGTTAAAAAATGCACCGGAACAGACCTGGGACAGATTTGATTTCATGAAAGAAACAGAATGAATAATAATAATAATAATAATAATAATAATAATAATTAATAAAATGTGTTTCTTCTGTATACCGCATATTTCATCATTCGCCTTGGTGATATCAAACAAAACAAAAAAAAAAAAGGAACAGCAGGGAATATTTTTTAATACCCAACAGTCAAAAAAAAATCAAGTGAGCTCATAAATAGGGCTGCGGGAATTTGTTTTAATCGTGTTTTTGCAACAGACATTTAAAAAAAAGTTGCTTTTTTACCCATTAAGGACGTATTGAGGTGTATTGCTGATGTTCACCTGCTATGTGCTGCATAATAAGGATCCCTGCCCTACCCATCCTGTACCATTGGGCTTGCATAGTCTCAGATGTGCATTCATTAACCCTGATCTAAGCAGTACATCACAAGTGCTTGGAATGTTCTTAACCGAACATTCTAACGCTGATGTAACAATCGCCACTGGTAATTGTATGCAATGGAGTTCTAGAACGTATCATTCTGAAAATAAAAAAATATTCCAGAAACCCTACTCTTGAAATGGTTAAGGAAAAGCCTGATGGCTGATATTAAGCATGAAAACAGGTTTTCTCACAATCAAAAGCTGCAAAATGGGTGCTCTGAAACAGAACGCCAAAATCAAATGAGGAAATGGACAGTCATTTGTGCAACTGTATGCCGTGCAAAGACCTCTGGGATACACTGATGAACCATAATACACAAGCAACAATGCTGTCGAAAGAGGCTTAAAGTAAGACCTGTCTTCCAGTCCTCACTGAAAGGTCTTTTTCACATTATCCAAATCACCCCGATCGAAATGACCAGCTTTAGCACTGAGACTAAAAACATGAGCGTCTTTAGATTGCATTCCTAAACTGCTTTGCTCCTTCTATGTGCCTTTACTTACATACACATCTACTTTATGACAGCAAGCATGTTCAGCAGGTGCTTGCAAGCTACGACCATGCTATGACCTTTGACTTTTTTTTTCTAGTTGATCCTCACACACATTAAAATATAACAAAGAACTCTTCAACTTTGCAAATGACTGTGTCACAACTGTCGTGCGTAACTAGCTGTCGATGCCATTTGACTTCTCATCGTGTGCCAACCACGGTTGCCAGTCAAGAGGGGTGTGTTTAATTACCCCTCATGCACTCTGGGACGGGGACGCTGTCCTGGAAAGCACATTTTTTTCCAGTTTGCTGGCCGTAACTCTGAGCAAAGTGCAGGGCCCAAACTGAGCCTGCTGTGCAAAAAAAAAAAAATGTTTTAATAAAAAAGATCTAATACCCCTGGAAAAGCAATCTGATGATGCAAAGTCATGGTTGTTAGCCAGGTACGAGCAGCTGGTCACAGATTTTCATTCCGATTTTGAAAACGACAAAGAATTTCGGCAGGGCAAGCATATTTTTTACGGAACTCCGAGGGGAAACCACGGTTACGCAGCTGGATGATTTATAAAACAGGGGCGTAGTTTTAAAACTCAAGCTGTAACGCCTGCCCCCAAACTGACCCCGTCTCTTACCCACAATCCACGCTGCCAGTGCAGTGCCCTTGAACAGAGTCAGAACCCTGAGCGGTCGTCTTGGAAACGGGCCTGCTTCTTCTCATCAGCACCATGGCAGGACGCCTGGCACATCCGTCGGGGGGGGGGGGGGGGGGGGTGGCATGACTTCACCCCCATGCCTGGAAGGAAGGAAGGCTTTTTTTCTTTGTCTGTTTGTTTGTTTTCACCCATAACAGACCCATCAACTTTGCTGAAATATGCGGTGAACTGCGTACCGTGGAAAAAAGGTTACGTTTCAAAAATGCGTCGGCGACAGGGGCACCGTTTCCAGAACCTTCCCTGAACAAACCGCGCGGAAAACTCATCATGCGGCTCAGCATCATTAATCGCTCACCCTAAGTCTGCTCCTATTGGCCGTCTCTGAGGTGGGCTCCTGCTTCTAGGAATCTCTCCTCAGCATCAGACCCTGTTTTAAACTTCCACACTGAGGAGGCTGGCGCCATCAAGGCAACACCACCATCACACCCATTAAAAAATTTTTTTGAAAACTTTGATTTATTAGTGATGTTTCGCTTGATCTGCATTTAATGCGCAGGCCTATAGGCTTCAGTGAGCCATTTTCTAAAAGCGAATTACCTGCTCCATCTGATTCCTTTATGTGTTTGCTGAGCATTGAATTTAACAGCCATTAATATTCTACTGGGCCAAGTCACCAAGCCTTGCCTGGTACCAAAAATTTTGGTAAGGAAACTGCTTTATGTACTTCAGCATCCTGCCGTTCGTAGCAAGCAAACTCTCCTATTTTTACTTTACATGAATCTCTGTTCACATTTAATACAATTTTAAAAAATGAATAAAAAGTGGTTTTAAGTTCCAAATTTCCTAAAAAAAAAAAACTCTGGTTATGTAATCATGGTCCAAGTTACATACCTGTGCTAAAATGACACAAAAGCACTCAATTGTTTACATCGCTCATGACAGACCTTTCACTGTTATGATGCTGCATGTTGTCTTACTATTTAAAATGCTATAATTCATACATTAGTTTATATATAATGTACTTATATGTGTGTGTGCGTCTGCATGTGTGTGTGTGCACAAGTGTGTGCATGAGCGTGTGTGTGTGCACATAAGCATGTGTCGTGTATGTATATGGGCTTGTGCGAAGTGTGTGTCTGGGTGCGTGTGTGCATGCATGCGTGCACGTGCATGGGTGTGTGTGTGTGTGTACATGCATATGTGTGTGTGTATGCCCATGTAAATTCATGAGTGCGTGTGTGTGTGTGTGTGTGTGCTCACGTGTGTGTGTGTGTGTGTGTGTGTGTGTGTAAATTATAGCCCAAAACGGCTATGATTCCCTGAACCCACGCCCATAGTCGGCCACAGGAGGACAGGCTTCCCCACTGAGTGCTGCTCCTGCCAAGAATCCTTCCAGTACGCCCACCCAGGGAGTTCCCCTTGCCACTGTCACCCAAGGCATGTGTTTAATGCCATTTTTAGGCTTTAAAGCATGTTGGTATAACTTTTCTGTGAAATGAAATGTATATAAATAAATTTGACATTTATACAATCTATGAATGCTTGTATGCATTAATTAGTACCGAGACATACCAGAAACCTGCCTAGGACTCGAACCTATGATCAACTGGTGCCTACAGTATGCCCGATAGCCTAACCTCTAATCTACCCTGATAGTCCATCGCTTTTATGCTCAGGTCAAATGGATTCAGCCTCACAATTAAAAAGGCGTATTTCCGCATTCATGAAGTCCTTGATCCGGGAAGACACTGAATCAGCAGCTACGCCAAGACACAGAACATTAAACCGATTCGGGACGCCTCCATTTAATTGCGCAAGTGAGCGTGGAGCTGGGATACCAGATAATCACGTAACTGGGGAAACGGATAACAGGCCAGCTTTTGGAGAACATTCTCTTTTGGGATGTTGTCGCATTCGAGGCTCTCTGTTTTCTGTCGAGGACCCGTGCCTGACTTTGAAAAGGTCCTTCTCCACTAGGCTTGTGACGGGGCTGTTAAAAAAAAAAAAAAAAAAAAAAAAAAGTCAGGCGATCGTGGCCCAGGACTGAGACACACACAAGACACACAAAGAAACAAACAGCAGAGAGGAGCTACTGCCCAGTGTAGGTAAGGAAAGAAAAACATCAAAACATTGTCGTTTTTATGTCAGACACGTGTAATCAATTTCGGCTCTGTTGTAATGATTTTACATGTCAAACAAACGTTAAATATGTATGCAACAGTATAATATTAATGCAATGCTTTGCTAATAATTGATTATGCCACTTGTGCAGCGCGGATATAAATACATGGGGCTTATTAGACGTTATTTTGCATTACGGAAATAATTACTGAAGAATCGGCAGAGGTCAGAGCTTCGGGAGAAACTGAAAGGTAAAAACCGTCGCCTCCCTCTGAGCGCGGGTGGAGTCCAGCTGGATACTTGACTCGAAATGCTCGCGCCGAAATGCTCGCGCAGTCACTCCCACTGACTCATTCGAACTGCTGCGCCGGGAAGACAAACTATTGATGCACATCTATTTATATAGATTCGGAGCAACAGAGTCGCGAGAGGGCGAGTTTACCAATTATAGCAAATGCATGCGGGCTGAGTGCTGGACACATTCACAGCTGGACAGTTTAAAAAAGGCTCGGAAACTGGCAGAGAGCCCTTTGCAAATACAAAAGAAGCGCTGACTGCATGTGTTCGCTTCACATAAATTGCGCGCGGACGGTAAATTGCGAAGGCAATACAACCTAAATCCATAACCACTTTCAGCACGAGAACTTTATTCCACGGACGATTGAAACCTATTCGTTGGAGGTGCACTGTAGAGAAATAAAGACCGCGCGGATCCTGTGTCCATCTATCGTTCTAATACAGTATCTACAACATCATATTTTTTGGCTGATTCTTGCGTAAATAGGCATGTTAATGTATGAAGATTTGCATAATTAAAGTATAATAGTTTTTCTAAAAAAAAAAACACTTTATACATACTTACATGCGTATACTAATATGTGCATTCAACACGGAATGCTAAAGCACAGAAAAATACTATCTTAAATCCAAAAAGAATATAACTATCCGAACGTAAAAAGGATAATGGGCTATATGTCCACGGGTTCCTCCTAGATTAAACTGAATGTGATACGCAAAAATAGCCAGCAGACGTTTGGAAGTACCACGCTTTATTCGAGGACCACAGCTACTCAGCCGATTGGTCGATGTGAAAGCAATTTCTACGGGCAGCGCTTAAATTGGCAGAGGCGAAAGTAGTACCGGGAAGACTGGAGGTCCGCAGCGAGGCGATGTGATGTGCCTGTGTGTGCTCTCCTCGTGCTTCTGACTAGGCGCGCGAGAGTGAATGTGCTGGCTGTCATCGCTAGCGCGTTCCGTCCTGCAGCAGTTGAGCTCGCTCGAGCGCTCCTAAATAGAGTTCGGCGGCACAGATGTGTTGGAGCAAGCTTTGGCGTATCCTCGTGTTCACCGCGACAGACACAAAAACAATAACATGGATTTCGTTTTGAGAGTTGTTTTTCGGTGAAACGATGGCTCCGTAGCCCTCGGTAATAGCGTGTAAAACAATGGGAGACGGGCTTTCGGCTAAACACACGGCCCCCCCGTTGGCTTGCTGTTGAATGCGGTTCTGGATGCGCTGTCCCAGGTACTGAATTGCCGAGCTTGTCGGGTGTCTGCGACACGCGCTTCGAGCTGTGTCTGAACGTGGTTTTCAGATGAGACAGGAGGTGGACTCGTGAATGCTAAACAATCGCACGCGGGTACCCGGTTAATACACCCTCCTGAAAGTAAATGGGATTTCACGTCCTCCGATTGTTTGAAGGATGGAGAGATTTTCCCTGCCTGCCGCGCTGGTGCTGGTTCTGACCTGTCTCGACTTGTCTTTGGTTTCAGCAGGTAAGTTTGGGTTCGCTTTGCGTTCGTACCCATGCATTTTTTTAACGGACATTTATATTTACATTGAAGTGCTTTCTGTTTATTCTTCATTTTTTAACCAAGTATGCACGTTACGCCGAGAGCAAGCTAGTGAAACACGGCACTCTGGTGTTTGGCTTAAATGGCTTAATAAATTTTGTCATGGGTTTTTTAAAATACACATAACTAGTTTGTCTTTATATGCAACATTGCGTTCACCTTGGTATACAAGTGCTAAAATATAAAAGAATACGCGTCGTAACAGAAGGTATGCAACAGATATTGGAGGTAGCTAAACTGAAATACTGCCGTAATGAATGGGAGGTAGGCTATTGTGCAATTTTCTTTCGCGATTTCCTCGTAATTTTGAGCATTTATTGTAGTTGTAATTTACAGGGAATAGCGACATTTTCGCAATGTAAACGTTAGAATATTTTCTAGTATTTCGTAAGAAATATGAGTAGATAAAGAGCCAGAAAAAGCAAAATTGCTGTACTGTAGGCTACTGTGTGGGAACGGTGACTCGGGCGTACACAAACAGTGGCCTTCAACACAAGTTTATGAACAAACAGGCATAACTGATATCTGTCGCGCAGACGAGAGGAGTAAGCTTGTCTCGAGAGGAGCGCGAGTGTTTTGTATTTCAAGCGGCGACTGACTTTCGGATTTTTAATTTTTTATTATTTAAAAATCGACTAAAAGTGGCAAACCAATCAATGTTGTGTTTTCTTCAATTCGTTGAACAAAGCCCAAAAGTGTGCATGCCGCGTCAAGGTGGAAAAGTTATGTGCCAAATGTTAATGGGGAAAAAACGTGCAGACCAAAATAAATAAATAAATGAACAAACAAACAAACAAATAAAAATAAATAAATAAATAAATAAATAAATAAATAAATAAATAAATAAATAAATAAATGCCATCGCGCGCTGTCATTAAGTCCATAATACTACAGACTACGTGGACAGATACGTATGTTTTATTATGTCCCCTTTGTCTCTCCAATAAATAACTTGACAAATACGTAAATATCTACCCAATCATAAATGTACTAAACTTTCTTCTCCTTTTTCATCTTTATCATCGTCATCATTAGAGCCATCACATTGACATAAGTAACGTTAAACTTTTTTTTTCTCTCAGAATTTATCATTTACAGTAACGAACAAGTCGCAGAATCATATATATATATATATATATATATATATATATATATATATATAATATATCATATATATATATATATATATATATATATATACATATCAAGGCCTTATGATTCAGTTCTGCTTTTATAAAGTTTTCCATGTTACTTGTAGTTTCCCCACTGAAGCCCACGACAGTTTGTTATGGTCTAAAATGTTTGAGAGTAGCCCCGCTGATGAACTACAGTCTGGTGACAGTGATTGCTCTGAACACAACAAGCCCTTGCTCTTATATTTTTCTCGAGATCTGCAGCTTGTGATGTTTGCGATGCTAATATAATTCAAATTTACTGTGAGTTCTGCGATGCCCTTGAAGGTATGAGATCACAAATCTGTGATTGGATCGTTCTTAACTGTAACAATCACCACTGGTGACTGAAAACAATGTTAGGACACTGACTTGGAATTTTGAAGAAATAAAAATTCCAAAAAAATCTACTCTTTAAAGGGTTAAATGGAATGAGACATAAGTCCGAGTAAGTTACATCATGCTGTGCAGAGTTTGCACTATTAATAGCTAAAAAATAAATAAATAAAAAAACACACACGCATATTGTGAATCTCTCAACAACTCTCATTTTCAGAGTGGCACAATTTATGTACTGACTCACCTTGAATGTTATATAACATAACATAATGACGAGAACAGGCCATTCAGCCCAATAATGCTTGCCATTTTCCTGACGAAATTAGTGCTCTGATTACTTAGACTAGATAGAATCTAACACCGTATCAAGCTCAGCCTGTTTTTCTGGTGGCCGGTGCACAGCTTCACTGTTCTCCCACAGTAAATTTGACGGGAACACGCCCACCTGCTCCGGCTGACTGTTGAGCAGCTTGGCGTGTGTTTATGGCGCGAGTCACCGAGCCGCTCTCGACTGCCTCTTTGATGTAGCGATACGAGCGTAAGGTACTGTACGGCAGTGTGGAGGCGGGGTTTGTGATCTGGGAACTTGGAGCTGGCAGTGTGGAGGCGGGGTTTGTGATATGGAAACTTTGAGCTGGCAGTGTGGAGGCGGGGTTTCTGATGTGAGGACTAGATATTGGTGGCAGTTTGGAGGCGGGGTTTCTGATGTGAGGACTAGATATTGGTGGCAGTGTGGAGGCGGGGTTTCTGATGTGAGGACTAGATATTGGTGGCAGTTTGGAGGCGGGGTTTGTGATCCAGGTTCTCGGTACTGGCAATGAGGGGGTGGGGCTAGTGATCCGTGGACTAGGTGTTGGCAGCAGTGTGGAGGCGGGGTTGTGATGTGAGGACTAGGTTTTGGCAGCAGTGTGGAGGCGGGGTTTGTGATGTGAGGACTAGGTTTTGGCGGCAATGTGGAGGCGGGGTTTGTGATGTGAGGACTAGGTTTTGGCGGCAGTTTGGAGGCGGGGTTTGTGAGCTCAGCTGGTGGTACAGTTCTGTACGGGGGCTCATTTAATGGATGTTGACTCGTTTGCCTTGCCTTGATGCAGCACCCTGACACAACAGTCAAACTCAAAATTTTATTTAAAATAGATCATACAGTAAATAATATCTCGGAATGTGGAATACTACTGGGTATACTTGTTAAGCGCACTGGACGAGGACAAGCATTGTTAAGTAGGCGAAATGTCGCTAAATGTAGTGTGCTTAAAGTCCCATGGATAATATGCTTATTTCTGGGGTTTTGCTGAGTATACTCGGGAGCATACTTTTTCAGGAAGTGAACAACCATTTTGGTCCCATAGATATAATGAGCAGCTTTGTTTAATAACCAGCTGCATCTTCGCTGACGTTTTCCTTCAACAACTACAACGACACGCAAGTGATGCATTGCAAAGGTGGAATGAATGTCTCAGAACGGATATTTTTCACATACTTCCCCACACCCACTAAACAGTATGCAGCATGCTTAGAAAAAAAGTACATACTTTGAGGACACAGTAGTTGGGAGGCTGACTCAGACACTCAGTCCCTGGCTGGGACTGGCCAGTCATTTCATTTTATCTGACGTTTGAGATTGTGGCTGTAGCTGGGAAACACAGCAGTCAGCAGCAGTAATCACAAGCTACAGCTGCAGGCTACGCACACACACACACACACGCACACACACACAGACACACACACACACACATCCCCAGCGAAAGCCTTTTACCATGGTGCACTGTAGCAGTGAGCCGACCTTTGCTTATAACATTAGGGCAGAATAACTGGTGGAAACAAAACCGGCATATAGACCAGCTGTCCTGCAAGTAAACAGCACAGCGCTGAAACAGAATGACCCCCCATAACACCCGACATTAACATGTGAATCGTATCCAGATTGTGTCCAGATATGAATTAGCCAGATTACATTTACATCTGGCATTAACGTGTGTATCGTATCCAGATTGTGTCTAGATAAGAATTAGCCAGATTACATTTACACCTGGCATTAATGTGTGTATCGTATCCATATTGTGTCTAGATAAGAATTAGCCAGATTACATTTACACCTGGCATTAACGTGTGTATCGTATCCAGATTGTATCTAGATAAGAATTAGCCAGATTACATTTACACCTGGCATTAATGTGTGTATCGTATCCAGATTGTGTCCAGATAAGAATTAGCCAGATTACATTTACACCTGGCATTAATGTATCTAGATAAGAATTACATTTACACCTGGCATTAATGTGTGTATCGTATCTAGATAAGAATTAGCCAGATTACATTTACACTGGGCATTAATGTGTGTATCGTATCCAGATTGTGTCCAGATATGAATTAGCCAGATTATGGTAAATGGTAAATGGACTGCATTTATTTTACAATTGATGCCTCTCATTCGCCAGAGCAGTTAGGGGTTAGGTGTCTTGCTCAAGGACACTTCGACACACCCAGGGCGGGGTTTGAACCGGCAACCCTCTGACTGCCAGACAATCGGTCTTACCTCCTGAGCTATGTTGCCCCCAGATTACATTTATACCGGGCATTAATGTGTGTATCGTATCCAGATAGTGTCCAGATATGAATTAGCCAGATTACATTTACACCTGGACATTAATGTGTGTATCGTATCCAGATTGTGTCTAGATAAGAATTAGCCAGATTACATTTACATCTGGCATTAATGTGTGTATCGTATCCAGATAGTGTCTAGATAAGAATTAGCCAGATTACATTTACACCTGGCATTAACACGTGTATCGTATCCAGATTGTGTCTAGATAAGAATTAGCCAGATTACATTTACACCTGGCATTAATGTGTGTATCGTATCCAGATAGTGTCCAGATATGAATTAGCCAGATTACATTTAGGGCGGCAGTGTAGCACAGTGGGTAAGGATTGTATCTAACCGAAAGTCATCATGTCCAGATTCCTGGATATGACAATGTGTATCATATCCAGATTGTACCCTAAATATGAATTAGCCAGATTACATTTACAACTACATTAATGTGTGTATCGTATCCAGATTGTGTCTAGATATGAATTAGCCAGATTACATTTACACCTGGAATTAATGTGTGTATCATATCCAGATTGTATCTAGATGTGTATCATGTCCAGATTGTGTGTAGATATGATACATTAATATGTGTATCATATCCAGATTGTATCTAAATATGAATTAGCCAGATTACATTTACACCTGGCATTAATGTGTGTATCGTATCCAGATTGTGTCTAGATATGAATTAGCCAGATTACATTTACACCTGGCATTAATGTGTGTATCGTATCCAGATTGTGTCTAGATATGAATTAGCCAGATTACATTTACACCTGGCATGAATTAGCCAGATTATATTTACACCTGGCATTAATGTGTGTATCATATCCAGATTGTATCTAAATATGAATTAGCTAGATTACATTTATACCTGGCATGAATTAGCCAGATTACATTTACACCTGACATTAATGTGTGTATCGTATCCAGATTGTATCTAGATATGAATTAACCAGATTACATTTATACCTGGCATTAATGTGCGTCTCCATCGTCTGCGCTGAGATCCAATCATGATTAGATCTCGCTTTCCAGCTGAGACAGCGGCAGCGGCATCTTCCTCTCCCAAGCGGGCGAGTCGCTGGGAAGATAACTGTAACTGGACTTGTTGTCGGCCGACGTTTTGACTGCGTCGTCTTTTTTTTTTGTTTTTTTTTTTGCAGTGAAAGAACGGTAACGGTGGGCCGCCCGTGAAGTTACCCGAAACGCGCGCTTCCGAACGCTACGCCTACGTACAGGGGTGCGCGGCACGGGCCGATCCGTTTCGGGATTTTGCGCCGACTTCTCTTCTTGATTATCGATTAGCTCAATCACATCTTGGTCTGAAAGTTGCACAGGCGCCAGCTACAGCTGCACACTGCAAGCATATCCTAGAGAGTTTACTGTGCTCAAGTCCAGGAGTTAACCAGCCTAGTCTGATAGAGCTGTCAGAAAACTAAAACTGAGGTAAATTGGTTGGAACAAAAACCAGCATGCGCACCGGCCCCCCCGGGACCGGAGTTGTGCACCCCTGGCCTACATACAGTAGCCTAGCTGTAGCACGTGGACTGAAAAGGGTTCACGGATTTACGCGGGCGTTCACAGGGAGGTCGCGGGGCGTCCCTGACCACCCCGGGGGGGGGGGGGGGGGGGGGGGGGGGGGGGGGGTCGGGGGGGGTTAGCGTCCCGCTGCTTGTGTGAGCTGAAGGGCCTGTTCCTGCCATAGTGCTGGAAGCTCTCGCAGAGCACAAGAGCATAGGAGAGTGGTTATCAACCCCGTTCCTGGAGATCTACATGGCGTTCGGTGTGAAAATCAACTCATACAGAGTGCATATGCGCCCAGTTGGACTCATATGTGCTCTGGTAGAGTTGGAATTAACACTCGAAATTTTACCGTGTTACTGTTTTGTGGGTTTTTATTGCAACCCTAATTTGGCACACCTGATTCAATGGGATCTCCAGCTGTTGACTGAAGTGTCTTTTTGGTTGTGAAAAACCTGAGGTGGAACAGTGCTTTAGCTGTTGAGGTGTGCTTTGGGTTGGAGTGAAAACCTACAGGATGGTAGATCTCCAGGAACAGGGTTGGGAAGCCCTGCTCTAGCTGGTCGAATGAGGTGTGCTTCGTTAGGGTTGGAGTGAAAACCTACAGGATGGTAAATCCCCAGGAACAGGGTTGGGAAGCACTGCCATAAGAATATATAAAGTCAACAACCGGCCCACTTCAGCTCACTCCATCCGTAGAGATCAGCACACGTTCTGTTTCAGGACTGCACTGTTCACCTCCCCCCGAGCGCTGGTCTATGAGCTGCTTTTGCTCTGTGAGAGCTTCTAGCACGACGCTCAGGGTGGAAATGATGGAAAGATCAACAGAGGAGCCTGGACGACGGCTGGACGTATGGAGGATAAAAGAACGGAGGGATGGATTGATTGGGGTTGAGCGTCTGGATAAATGTCTTTTCAGATCCATTCCTGGGGCACCCAAGGTCAGATCCTGGTATTTGATGTGTTCCACCTCATTACACCTGATACAACAAATAAAGCCCTTTGATCAGGCGTGCTTGAGATGGAACACATTAAATACCTGGGTCCAGCTGGGGGTCCCCTAGGAGAGGTTTGGGAACCACTGATATTGATGAACTGACATAATGAAGGATAGGCCCATATATTTTGGGAAATGGAAGGTGTTGAGAACCTCTCTGAATTGTCCACAGCACAGCCTGATCTTTCAGATCTGTGCTCGGACCGCTACAAGTACTGAGGATGATTATTTACAACGTGTCAGCTTGCAAAGAGTAATTTAAAATTGTAAGTACAGCACTAATGTTTTAAGAGGAAGAACACTTGCTCTCTTAAACAATAAATCACCTTTAATAATCCTTCTGCATTTGTACTCATAAACAGTACAACGGCAACAGCAATAGCAAGTGGAACAAGAAGAATAAAAAGAAGGGTAAAAAGCAGAAGAAGTGCCACAACAATGATATCTATTCTGAGACCTATTTCTATCCCTAGATGACTTGAAATCATAGAATTTTACTGAGTACTAAAAATCCTTTGAAGATGCAGCCCGGCCATTTGTGTTATAATGCAGACAAGTTATAGAGTTTTATGAAGTTTTAACGCTTCCCATTTCCTCAAGGTTTATCGCGCCTCGGTACAATTATGGGCACACTCAGGAAGAGCTGCGGAATTAAAGCTCTCTTCTGAACGGCCTTGGCACTGCTGACTCTCCCCGCCCCAAATCCAAAGTCACACTCCCGGCCGAGCCATCCCAGAGCCGGGCGTCCCGGGAGCACGGCGACCAGGTGAATTAGACAAACCTGTATGACCGAGGGTCACAGACAGCAAGGCTTCCTTTTATGAATGAATGAATGAATGAATGAATCACTGCATTTATATAGCACATTTATATCGCATATATATATAGTTAACAGACACAGAGCATGCAGGGTAACAGACACAGAGCATGCAGGTTAATTGACAGACGCAGAGCATGCAGGTTAACAGACGCAGAGCATGCAGGTTAATTAACAGACACAGAGCATGCAGGTTAATTAACAGACACAGAGCATGCAGGTTAATTAACAGACACAGAGCATGCAGGTTAATTAACAGACACAGAGCATGCAGGTTAGTTCACAGACACAGAGCATGCAGGTTAATTAACAGACAGAGAGTATGCAGGTTAACAGATGCAGAGCATGCTGGTTAATTAACAGACACAGAGCATGCAGGTTAACAGATGCAGAGCATGCTGGTTAATTAACAGACAGAGAGTATGCAGGTTAACAGATGCAGAGCATGCAGGTTAATTAACAGACACAGAGCATGCAGGTTAACAGATGCAGAGCATGCAGGTTAATTAACAGACACAGAGTATGCAGGTTAACAGACACAGAGCATGCAGGTTAACAGACACAGAGCATGCAGGTTAGCAGACGCAGCTCATGCACAGAGGTAAGCAGAAGAAAGCTAGTCCAGTAGCTCTGGAAGACTGTGTGTTAATGACCATGCCTTCCTAGCCTAAGAAGGGAAGAAAGAAAAGCCTCTTTGTTTAGCCCCCACAGGAGGCAGGTTATTTACATGTGTCTGCGCTCAGGCGCGTGTGTGTGTGTGTGTGTGTGTGTTTGTGTTTGTATGTGTGTGCCTGTGTGTGACAAATTGTGTTTGCCTTTGCTTGTGAGAGCGGTCATTTGTATGTGCACTGATGTGTGTGTGTGTGCGTGTATCTGTGTCCCCGTGTGTGTATGTGTGTGACAAATTGCACTTTGTGAGAGCGATTCATTTGCATGTGCATCGGTGTGTGCGTGCGTGTGCGTGTGTGTGGGTTTGTGCGTGCGCGCATGTATGTGTGCGTGTGCGTGTGTGTGTATTTGTGCGTGCGTTTGAGCGCGCGTGTGTGTGTGCGTGCGCGCGTGCGTGTTCTGTACGTACACAGTGTAAGCACACACAGGCAGGCACCGCTCCGACTGTCTGTGTGCACAGCTGCGCTGGCAGCGTTGGAATGCACGCTCTCATTGAGGCGGTAATGGCTCACTGTGGCATGCAGAGACGACCCACAATCCCCCTGGGCTTCCTGATGTGTGACTGTGTGCACAGGCGGCCCTGGAGAACCACACACAGCACTGCTCTAAATGAGAGCAGCAGGTCCTATTCTTCATAGCCAAACTCTGTTACTGTATTATCTGTCAATGTACAGTATATTTGGTATTTACTACTTCTACTACTACTACTACTACTACTACTACTACTAATAATAATAATAATAATAATAATAATAATAATAATAATAATAAAATAAAGAAGAATATGTTTATGATTTACATTGTTTTATTTAGGCAGATGTATCATATAAATCCTCAGTTCTCCATTCGCAGTAATGACCTGCACAGCCAATCAGAATTAGTCATCCAGTAACCGGGTTAATGCCCCCCCCCCGGAGGCAGATTCCACCCCGAGCAGGAAGCAGAAAAACGGGCTCTTCGCGCCTCCTGGCCGTGCGGGTCGAATATAGAGCCTGACCTTTACGGTGCCGGTGCCAGGAAAACAACCCCGAGCCGCTGCCAAAAGAGCTGCTTTTCGTCTGTAAAGTCGCACTTACAACTGCTGCGTCAGTCTTTCCCGCTCCACGTAAATCGTTCTGTCGGTCCACGGCCAAAATTTAGAACAAATTTAGAAAGAATTACAATCATTAGATCCAAATAATTAAAAAACCAGAATTAAAGCCCCCCAGGAGGCACACACACACACACACACACACACGGCTACACACATGGTCACACACACATACACACACACACACACATGGTCACACACACACATACACACACACGCACACACACATACATGCTCACACACACACACACACACACACACACACACACACACACACACACATACATGCTCACACACACACACTCATACACACACATGCTCACACACACACACGCACACACACACACAGCTCTTATAAAGAGGCAGTTGTCAGCCAGAGCAGTAGCTCAGACACAAGCCATTTTTACCCCTTTAATCCAATCAAAGAGCCTTCGCCTGTTCAGCCTGCAGTCATGGCAGGAGGTTTGAACAATGGAGTGATGTGTGTGTGTGTGTGTGTGTGTGGCAGGGATGGGGGGGGGGGGCGGTGCCATGGCAGTGATTGACAGCGTGGCACTCTCCTCACAAACTGCCGACTGCAAGGAGGAGAGAGGCCCCGGGAGTTAAAGCACTCTGTGGGAGTCGATTTAACACCAAACGCTTCGCTGTGTGCACCTACCCATGAAACCCATGAGGCTGTCACCGGAGAGTGATATGCATTCTGAGAGGTAAAATGGAGAGAGCCAGGGCCCTGTGGTCCACAGCACCCGCCTCGCTGAGGAGGAGGAGCAGACCGGGTGTCGTCATGGCGCCACACTTCCACAGACATTTTTGCGAAGAATTAAAATGATAGCCTTCCAGCTGGCCTTCCACTGAAAGGCATTAAAGAGTCGTTTAGCAGAGAGACACAGTGATGGAGAGAAACAAGGGGGGGGGGGGGGTGGGTGAAGACAGATGAAGAGGAGGAGGAAAGGACAAGAAAAGTGAGAGTGGGCTTTCTTGAGTCATGACAGTCTGTGTCAAGCTGTTAAGTCAGCCTCAGAAAAAGCCTGGATCTGGTCATGTGACCGGGGTCATCTGTGACATCATCTCCAATGGATTTTTACACTCCAGCACCAAAGACCCTCTATCGCCCCCTACGGGCCGTTTGAAACCAATGCGTCCTATCGTGCATCCTGCTTGTGTTTGAGGGTTGAAAAATGATGCAGCACACAAATGACAGTCCAGTAAGCTGTTAAGGGTTCGAGGGAGTTCAGGGCTGCCAGATTGGACCACTGAGGAACTTCTTCTGTGAGCCTGAACTAGAGAAACGGGGAATAACTCAACAGGGCCCCAGAAAATCTCTGGCTGCCATACAGCCCAACAGGGCTGGAGTGTGGCATAATGCTAATGGGACTGGTTTGTAAGGTGCTTGTAATTCAGGTTCTTATCCCTAATCGCTTCAGTTAAATACCCAGCTGCGTGACCGGAGCGTTTCTGAGAGGGTGTAAGCCGCGGAAGTCGCTACGAACGAGAGCGTCCGTTAAATACCGCCCGAGAGGTGCTAAAGAGCATCAAAGCGGGGCAGGAGGAGTCACAGCCGGTTAAACTCAGCAAAGCAGAGCGCACCGCTGCCCCCTGTCTGCACGGTGATGTCACAGGTGACGTCACAGCTGTGTCGCAGGGTTGCCAGATTTAGGGCTAGTCAAAACCAGACACACATGCACGCGCATGTGTCGGCACCGATCCCACGCCAGGGGCAGGGCGGGGGGGAGGAGGAAAAAACGAAATGTGACGGTAGAGATGGAAATTCATTACAAACGAGCGATCGGATTGCAATCAGTTATCCAGATGGGACATTTATATTGTCTGACGTGGGAACGCAGACCGGTCCTGTACAAATAAATTTAGAACATTTAGGCATTCTGGTCCGAAACCAGCGCATCTGGCAACCCTAGCGGTCCGTCTGCCAGTGTTGCGGTAAATCAGAGCCGCCGTGTCACTGCTCTGCGAACACCGAAAGCAAGGCCGCCCGCGTTTTGGATCAGCGGTTAGGAACGACGGGCGACGCAGTTTTGGGAACGTTCGCGGTGCGAAAGGCGGAGCAAGGCAGCTTGGGTTTGGACCGGCTGGACGGAACTCTTTGCTAACGTGATTGTAACGAGTCGCAATGTCTGGATAATACATTTTATTTAAAAAGTATTGATTTTATTTTATTTTTTTCGGTTTCCGCGCGTGTTTTTTTTCCACGCTTAGCCGGAACACCGCGTCCGTCAGGTCAAGAGCCGCAAGCCGATTGGTCAGCGGAAAAGCTTAGCGGTCGGTCCTCCTTTTTTGCATTCACGCCACCAGCGCTGGCATTTTGGCGGAATTAAAATGGCCGAAATTACGAGCGCTGTCAATCACGGTTGCCGTGGAGTTTAACCGTAGGCCTGGAGAAAGGTGATCCAGCCGTGGAGCCCCCCCCCCCAGGTTACACCGCAGTTCACTCACACAAATATCATTCGTTTCTTTAAAACCATGTGGTTTTTAAGTAGATGTTTTGCAGGCGGCTGAGTCCAGGTAAAGCAGTTGAGAAAGAGAGGGAGAAAGAGAGGGATGGAGAGAGTGAGAGAGAGAGAGAGATGAGGAGGAGAAGGTGAACTCCTTTTATCCTTATAGATAACACCAGAAATCTATTTTTGAAATGTAACTTCACTGCATGTCCATATTAGGTCAGCGCACCAAAGTCATGACCCGGCTTAACTGAGCACAGCGCCTAAAAATCATACCTCTCAGCATTTATCACACTGGGCAGTGACAACAATCTCAAAACTACATTTTTTAAGTCAAGTACATCCTCGAGTACATTTTAACTGTAAGGACACCGATGGAAAAAATTAGACTCACGACTGAAAAAGGGAACCCAGATAGTAAGCGACTCTGGGCCGGATCTGGTGCAGATCTGGTGTAGAAACAGAGCAGATCTGGCCCGGGGTCGTTTGCCATCTGGGAAGTGTTACTTTTTTTTTTCTCTACAAACGAAGCAACTTAATTTTGATCCCTGAATTGGCCAAATCGCATTGGCAGAGAAACCAAGACTCGTAATTAAATCATGTGGTGACAAAGATAACTGAATCCAGACTGAAGTGAACAGGGTCTTAAAAGGCTAGAGCTGGATTAAGGGCAGACAAAGACCACACAGGAAGGAGTCTGTTCACACAGCCGTGCAGCGATTCCCAAACTTCCCGAGCCCATAAACACCTTATGAAAGGCATGAAGGCACAGGCATATATGTGTGTGTGTGTGTGTGTGTCCATGCATGCGTGTATGCGTATGTGTGTGCATGCTTGGGTGCATACATGTATGTGTTTGTGTTCGTGCATGTGTATGCATTTGTGTGTGTCGGTGTATGTGCGTGTATTTGTGCATGTGTGTGTGTGAGAGAGAGAGAGAGAGAGAAAGAGAGAGAGAGAGTGAGAGAGGGTGTGAAAGAGTGAGAGAGAGATTGGTCAGGGGAAGGAGCGAGATGCCACAGCACTGCACCAGAAGGAGAGCCGACCCCACGAGTCCAAAGGCACGTGGCGGTGTAATGCTCTATTGATTTTATCATCACGCCTTCTGATATTTCCATTAGAGAGAGGGAGGGATAGAGGGAGAGAGGGAGAGAGAGAGAGAGAGAGAGAGAGAGAGAGGGAGACAGACAGTAAGAGATAAAGGAGAGACAGACAGAGTGAGAGAGAGACCCTATTCTCCACCTTTAGTTCTGCAGGGTGGAGGTAAGGTGGAGAAGGGGGGGAGGCGGGGTGGATTAATTCCTGATCGCACATAACTTATTCAGAAGGGTAAGGTACCACATGGAGAGAAGAGTGCTTCGAACCTTGGGCAGGAGGGCAGCAGTGCGGAATAGTGGTGAGCGTAGAGAGAGTGGGTGTTTCCCAGGTCTTGGAGAGCCACAGGAACTGCAAACAATTAACCCTTTTAAGACCAGGCCTTCTGGAATGCTTCTTCTTCTTTTTTCAAAATTACACCTCAGTGTTCTAGAACTCCATTGCTTTCAATGACCAGTAGTGATTGTGACATCAGCATTAGATTGTACCGAGAAGAACAGTTTAATTACATAATCGTGATCTCACACTATAAAGGGTTAAGATCCAAGAAAACCATGTGAGGCGAGTTAACTGCAATCATATCACTGCTTTTCACTGTAAAGTGCTTTGGGTGTGAGAAAAGCACTATGTAACTATGTAAATAAAGCCATTACTATTGCATTACTGACCAATGAAGTGCTGACTAAGCAGGAACAGCAGCAGACTGGGATTACATCTTATTACTGGCATTTAGCAGACACTCTTAATGAGAGAGTCTTACATGACTGCTAAATTATCTTTTAATTTATATCTATTTACACAGCTGGATATATGCTGAATCAATTCAGGTTAAGTACCTTGCTTGGGGGTAAACCTGGGAATCGAACCTGCGACCTTCTGGTTGCAAGCCCTGTTCCGGACCCGTTATAGTACTGGGTTTAGGGTTTAGGGTTCCCTGGGGGGTTTGCGCGGCGGGCACGACGGAGACCCGCGTGACTGTGACTGCGAGCTCTTAGCCCCTCCCACCTTCCCATGAGTACGTCTCTATCAGTGAGAAGGCGAGGAGTTTTCTCTCATGTGTGCTCTTCTTTCATATGAGTAAAGCTGTCTGCGGTGTGCTAAGCTAGCCTACCGGCAATCCCACCAAGTCAAAGGGGGTGGATGAGAGGGAGGGGTGTAGGGGATTAAGCCTGATACCACTGTAATGGCCAAGATCTCTGTGTTACGCTTCAGAGAGCTTTCTCCTTGACAGCCCTCAGAGCCTGAGGACTGGGCCCACAACGACACAACGACTGGGCTCTGACGACACAACCAGAACAACACTGGGACTCTCTGTCAACCAATCAGGCTCCAACAGAACGCTAGAACGCCCCTGCAACCAATCGCACACCAAACAGAACACCGGAACTCTCTGTCAACCAATCGCACACCAACAGAACACCGGAACTCTCTATCAACCCATCACACACACCAACGGAACACCAAAACGCTCTGTAATCCAATTAATTGCACTCCAATGCTGAGAGTGCTTACAATGACACAGCTTGGCACACCAGTAATATCCAGTTTCACAAAGCAAGGTTATTGAGTTAGCCAGCATGCTAAATTTTTGCACATGTTTTGAAGTACATTAAGCTTTTCATCCAATCAGGTTCAATCGAGTCTGAAAGATAGCAGATTAAATTCCAGTTACCTCGTTTGCTTTACGTGATATTTCCTAAGCCCCTTTTACATAATGAGAAAACGTGATTCCTATTTCTTTATCTCTCTCGCTTTTAAAACGAAGATATCTCTCCTTAAAAATTATGTCTTGGGGAGAAATCCGAATTAAGATAAGTAACTTTTATTCCATGTGAGATGCTTTCTTTTTACTCAGTTATCATCCTGCTCTGGCTGCAGAGCTGCATGCAAAGTCCAATTTCTCGTTTTCCCATTTTTGGAGGATTAAAATAAAGTAAAAACGTAAATAAATAAATTGGAACTGAATCCAAAGAAAAATCGTCGTGACTTTGTACAGGACTGCTGAACTTCTTCGAATGAGATGTGACAGACAGAAACTTCAAAGAGCGATTAATCCTCATGAGCCGAATGACCTCAGTGACCTTGAGAGGCTCCGCCCCTCTCCCCTTAGAAGGTTCCGCCCGGCACCTCATTCGCAAGCTCGCGGTTTAGCGATTGTTTGGCGGAAGCGCTAAATGCTTCTCCGCACGTTGGCGGCAGACGAAGACGTGCTAATGAGCACACGCCAGTTAATTATTTAATTAGTTAATTAGCCCCCTTTCCTCTCGCCCCGAGGGCCCCCAGACTCGGCCAAGAAAGAGAGAGAGGAGTTTCATCCGCCTTTCCCTTTTTTTACTCCCTCGCTATCTCCAGAGAGAACTCGCCCTCTGAGTGTTCTGCTCGCAAACACTTACTCGCATACACACACACACACACACACACACACACATGCATGCACACACATGCCAGCACACGCACAAACACATACTCACATACACACACACAGATGCTCACACACACACACACATACATACACATGCACGCACACACATGCCAGCACACGCACAAACACATACTCACATACACACACACACACATGTACACATGCACGCACACACATGCCAGCACACGGGCAAACACATACTCGCATACACACACAGTACACATGCACGCACACACATGCCAGCACACGCACAAACACATACTCACATACACACACACACACATGTACACATGCACGCACACACATGCCAGCACACGGGCAAACACATACTCGCATACACACACACACACACACACACACATGCACACATGCACGCACACACATGCCAGCACACGCACAAACACATACTTGCATACACACACACACACACACATACACACACGTACACATGCACACATGCACGCACACACATGCCAGCACACACACAAACACATACTCGCATACACACACACACACACACACACACACACACACACAGACACACACACACATAAACACACACACACACACACACACACACGCGCGCGCATTTCAGCAGCTCACTTCAGGCATGTACGTGTGTCTCTCCCACCTCCTTTCAGCGCTTCCCACCGCACTAAAGGTTACTGCCCGCCCTCTCGTAATGACAAACGTTATTACCCCGTAAAACCGAGGAAGACTTCAGCGACCGCGATGGCTCTGCTCCGTGAGGATGTTAAACCCACGAAGCCACGAAGACGTAACTCGACCAGCGGAAACTTCTGGAGGGCACACAGGGACGGGGGGGGGGGGGGGGGGGGGGGGGTCTGTGTGAGGAAGAGTGACCTTTGACCTGCGGAGCAAGAGGGGTCGCGAGTGATTTTGAAAATGGATTCGCCATGACGACGCCCCCGGCTCCCTGAATATCCCGCCACTGAAAAACACACTCCCGAGGGCGTTCGAGCATGCTCAAGTATTCCTTCTCTCATTCTTTTCACGTGGTGCCGCATAACTATAAACTTTCTTTCTTTCTTCTTCTCACCCGATACCAGAAGTTTCTCACCTCATTTTTATAATAGAATTAAATCAGAAGAGGCTATTAGCCAATGACCTTTGACTGGCAATTACTGTAATGTTTATACGTCATCATTTAATATCGGTTTCTGACAGTAGAGATTACGGAGATTGATACTGAGGTTGCGATCGCAGACCTGGGTGGGGGGTGCTGACTGCAGTTGAGGGGGGTGGGGGTCTGGGATTGCGATCACAGACTGGAGCGGGGAGGTGGGGGGGGGGGGGGCACTTTAGGACTGACAGGGCAAAGGGGCAGGGGCAGGGGCTGAAGACACACTTGGGCCCTACCTATGCACAGAGTAATATCTCCTTGTGTTTCAGAGAACAGCGAACTTATTTGCAGCATGCTAAAAATCTGTGACTCAAACTAGTCTAAGTGCAGAAATGTAGGTCCCTTTGATGCTACCTGACCAACCAGAATTAGTTAATAGTGTCAGTGGCTCTGTGAAAACAATTTTTCATTGGTTGAACCTTACTTCCCAGTCACTGTATTGACTCTGAGAAAAGTAGACCCTCCAGAGGGGCGTGGCTTCTGTGATGTGGTAGATCTTCCCCCTTTATGACATCACAGTTGCATAAAGCACTGTGCAAATGTTCCAATGCCAAAAATCTCTTCATTTTTTAATTCATTTAGTCAGTGTTTACTCAAATGTGTGTAGCCTCGGTTTTTCCCGTTTAAACTTTATCTTATTTAATACTGTTTCAGAACAAACACTTCTAATCTAACATGCTGTGAAGGTTTAGAAAATCAAAGATAAATTCCACACAAAGGTGTTCCCTATGCCCTCAGCCCTGTAGAGATATTCATTCAGAAGTAGTTACCAAAGTGTTTGTCATATCATTGTACACACACACACACACACACACACACAAGTGCGCATTCTCTGACGAGCTCTGGAACATTTGCTTGCCTTTGAGAATCGGTGAAGGAAAGTGGGTGCTACAAATGCAAATTTGAATACAAAACTTTATCATCCAGACAGTGGAGATTTACCTTCATGTTTGAAGTAAGCCAGGGTGGCAGGGTGGTATAACGGTTAATGAAACAGAGTTTGTAGCCTGAAGGTTGCTGGTTCCATTCCCAGCTAGGACACTGCCATTGTGCCCTTGAGCAAAGTACATAAAACTGAATTGCTGTTGTATTTATCCAGCTGGATAAATGGATACGATGTAAAAATGCAAAAAGTTGTGTCAGTTGCTCGAGGCAAGAGCATCTGCTAAAATGGCGGTAATGTGATGTGTTAATGCAATGAGTGGCAGCCGTAGCTTAGCTGAGCAGGACACACACACACACATGCACGCACACACACACACACCTTCTGAAGAGATTGTGCTGAAATGCACAACAGCAGCAAGTAGAGGTCAGCTTTTTCTTTGTTCTTTGTTGCTATGGTGATCAGGCAAAAAAAAAAAAATGTGGTTAGAAAATGACAAAAAGGTGTTTTAAGTGTCTTTCTGCAACTGTCCTCGAACTAAAAAAAAAAAAAAAAATAGGACCAAAGAAACTGCCCGGCCCGTTTCTCGGTAGCGGAAAGGGCTTTTATAATTCTGGATCTCGGTCGTAACGGAAAGGGCTTTTATAATTCGGGATCTCGGCGGCGGCGGCGGCGGCGTCTGGCTAGATAGCGAGCGAGTGAGTTTCAGAGCGCTCTGGGAGCAGAAAATGGAGGAGTTATCAGAGGGATGATCGGGTCCGTGCCGCGGGCGGCGGCCGTGGCGGTTCTGCGCGCGGTGGGACCGCTGGCCACTGACAGCCCTTTATCAGCGAGTCCGGCAGAGTCATCAGAAACACAGCGTACCCTCCGCCTGACCTCCCAGCATGCACCTGTGCACAGAACTACAGTACAGAGACCAGCTTGCACCTGTGTATAACTACTGCACAAACACACACACACACACACACACACACACTCGCACTCGCAAACACACACACACACTTGCACTCACACACACACACACACACACACACACTCGCAAACACTCACACTGGCACACACACACACACACACACACACACACACTCGCACACACACACTTGCACTCGCACACACACACACACACACACTTACACTCACACACACACACTCGCACTCACACACAGACACACACACACACTCGCAAACACTCACACTGGACACACACACACACACTCACACACACACACACACACACACACACACACACACACTTGCACTCACACACACACACAAGGTGGACTCAGCGCACTCTTAATTAGGTAAGGTGTTTTCGCAGTGTCACCTGCCTGTTGAAGACACTTCCAGTGACTGGCTGGCAGGCTTGGTGACAGCACTAATAAAGCAGAGAGACAGGGTGCCCTGTTGCATGCTGGGTAGGAGAGGACGGAGGACACTGCAGTTAACCGCCCCCGCCCCCCCCTCCAAAAGTCACCCTCTCCCTCACCATCTGCAGCGCTGAGAGACCGAAAGGTGCAGCAGTGACACCCCCCCCCCAACCCCCCCCCCCCCCCACAAAGGACAGGACATTCCAGCGCACTTTAATGCATTTAAGACATCATCACTCGCCGAGCATCGCTGACGCCGCGTAGCGAAATCCAATTTTCGCGCTGAGCCGTAAAAAAAATCGAAGATAACGCATTTAAACGCGCCTCGTGCCTCGTGTAGGGAAAGGTCGCCTGTCCCGGAAGCGTCGCGTCTCGTAAACCATGACACGCGCGCACAGAGCGCACAGAGGAGCATGTGCAGTAAATGCGCAGGTGACGGGCCATGCGTTGGTGACGCGTGGAAAATGCGTCAGCAGTGCGTGGATGCTCTTATTCAGAGCGACTTACACAACTGTTTACATGGCATTTACATCCATTTATACAGCTGGGTATACACTGAAGCAATGCGGGTTAAGTGCCTTGCTCAAGGGTACACAACGGCACTACCTGAGAATCGAACCTGCAACCTTTAGGTTACAAGACCTCAACCATTATACTACACTGCCGCAGACTCCATCCTGTATACACCAGGTAGATGGTGCATAGAAAGTGTATGCACCATCTTTGTTCCTAGAGATCTATCATCCTACATGTTTTCACTCCAACCCTGACAAAGCACACCTCATTCAACAGCCAGAGATCTCTTTGAGCTGCTAATTAGTAGAATCAGGTGTGCCAAATTAGAGTTGAAATGAAAACCTGCAGGATGAAAGATCTCCAGGAACAGGGCTGGGCAGCCCTGCTGTAGACCAATAAATGTGCAATTGCAATACGCTTGCATGCTTGGAAATTAATTTGCTTTTAGAGCCACCAATCTGTTTATTAGTTTACCTGCCAATGTACCTGTGCTGGAACAGGGTTGGGCAACCCTGGTGTAGATGATTCATACAGGATGCATAGAGCGAGCGTAGATGATACATAAAGGGTGCATAGACAGTACATAGATGATTCATAGAGGATGCATAGAGAGAGCGTAAATGATTCACAGAGGATGCATAGAAAGTGCGTAGATGATTCATAGGGGACGCATAGAGAGTGCGTAGATGATTCACAGATGATGCATAGAGAGTGCATAGATGATTCACAGAGGATGCATAGAGAGTGCGTAGATGATTCACAGAGGATGCATAGAGAGTGCGTAGATGATTCACAGAGGATTTATAGAGAGTGCATAGATGATTCATAGAGGATGCATAGAGAGAGTGTAGATGATTCACAGAGGATGCATAGAGAGTGCGTAGATGATTCACAGAGGATGCATAGAGAGTGCGTAGATGATTCACAGAGGATTTATAGAGAGTGCATAGATGATTCATAGAGGACGCATAGAGAGTGCGTAGATGATTCACAGAGGATGCATAGAGAGAGCGTAGATGATTCACAGAGGATGCATAGAGAGTGCGTAGATGATTCATAGAGGACGCATAGAGAGTGCGTAGATGATTCATGGAGGATGCATAGAAAGAGCGTAGATGATTCATAGAGGACGCATAGAGAGTGCGTAGATGATTCATAGAGGATGCATAGAGAGAGCGTAGATGATTCATAGAGGATGTATAGAGAGAGCGTAGATGATTCATAGAGGATGCATAGAGAGAGCGTAGATGATTCATAGAGGATGCATAGAGAGAGCGTAGATGATTCATAGAGGATGCATAGAGAGAGTGTAGATGATTCATAGAGGATGCATAGAGAGTGCGTAGATGATTCATAGGGGATCCATAGCACGCTGTGCAGAAGACGCACAGTCACTAACTCTCCCTGCACTGCGGGCCCCGCTGGTGCAGTCTCGGCCTTGCCTGCGGTCTTGCCCAATCGGACGGCACTCCGGACCGATGTGCCAGGTAGGGAGAGGATATTGGCAGCAGGGCGTAATCTATGGGGCCTGTCAAACCAGGAAGTGCGTCATTTAATCTTTTAACGGGTGGAGGGGCCGGGGAGCAGATAACAGCTCGGGCCTTTATCACTCTGCTTTCTCCTGAGAGGAAGGACCCGGTAGTCCAGCACAGCTCACTGATTGTCTCTGAGCTACAGGAAGGGCCTGGAATCCAACACAGCTCACAGACTCAGAGCTACAGGAAGGGCCTGGTACAGGGAACACTGCCCAGCTGCCTGGGCTACAACACATGAACAGACAACCCGGCAGACATACAGGTAGACAGATAGATAGATAGATAGATAGATAGATAGATAGATAGATAGATAGATAGATAGATAGATAGATAGATAGATAGATAGATAGATAGACCAACAGACAGACCTTTATACAGACAGACAGACAGACAGACAGATAGATAGATAGAGATAGATAGATAGATAGATAGATAGACCAACAGACAGACAGACAGACAGACAGACATACAGGTAGACAGATAGATAGATAGATAGATAGATAGATAGATAGATAGATAGATAGATAGATAGATAGATAGATAGATAGATAGATAGATAGATAGATAGACCGACAGACAGACCTTTATACAGACAGACAGACAGACAGACAGATAGATAGATAGATAGATAGATAGATAGATAGATAGATAGATGGATAGATAGATAGATAGATAGATAGATAGATAGATAGATAGATAGATAGATAGATAGACAGATAGATAGATAGACAACAGACAGACAGACAGACAGACAGACAGACAGACAGATAGATAGATAGATAGATAGACAGATAGATAGATAGATAGACCAACAGACAGACAGACAGACAGACAGATAGATAGATAGATAGATAGATAGATAGATAGATAGATAGATAGATAGATAGATAGATAGATAGATAGATAGATAGACCAACAGACAGACAGACAGAGAGACAGATAGATAGATATATAGATAGATAGACAGACAGGCAGATATACAAATATTAAGAGACATTAAGACTGGCAGACAGGTGGGCAAGTAGATGCCTCTACATCAGGAGTGTCCAGCCAGGGCTGATTCATTTCAGGGCTTCATCCCAACTTCTGCTCCTAATTATCTGAGTTTGCCAGTGATTTATGTGATCTGGCATCCTTCATAAAGCCCTGAGCTCCAGCTGCAGATCCCCGCGTGTGCATCCTCGGACCTGGATCGAAGCATACACCTGTTCACAAAAACGAAGCCAGGACATAATTGGTTTGAACAACAACAAAAAAACCAACAGATACCTCCCAGCTGTCCCAAGACAGGAGTGGTGCACCGTGTAATTTAGCCAATCGATGAGAAAGTGATGAAACGCGTGGAAAACCGGGGGCTTTATTCAATTGGCCGAGCAGTCCGGCCGCCTTACGGGAAGAGGAATATGATACTACAACTTTATTACTCCCTCATGGGGTGAATAAAAATGGCGGCATTTGCTGTGTGTACAAACATGCATCCTCCACACTGGGCTAGTGCAAAAAAAGAAAAAAGGCAGGACAGGACATTGGGACGAACAGAATTTATATTACAGGGCTTTAATCTCAAGGCGGTGAGGTATTGACACACAGACTTCCACATGTTTAAAGGCTAGCCGCAGTGTGGGGGAGGGGGGTAATCACTCTGAACAGTAGATTTCTGCTGGGTTTTGCGATGCTCCTCAGGAGGATTGTGCCTGTGTGTGTGTGTGTGTGTACATGCGTGTGTGTGTGCGTGTGTGTGTGTGTGTACATGCGTGTGTGTGCATGCATGTGTGTGTGTGTGTGTGCATGTGTGTGTGTGTGTGTGTACATGCGTGTGTGCGTGTGTGTGTGTGTGCATGGGTGTGTGTGTGTGTGTGTGTACATGCGTGTGTGTGTGTGTGTGTGTACATGCGTGTGTGTGTGTGTGTGTGTGTGCATGTGTAAGGAAGGTTCTGTGGAGTGTCATAGTGGAGCCGAACTCCTCCAGGCTGCCGCTGCCATATTCTAACAAGCTGAGGTTCCCAATCGGCCGCAGCAAAATGGCCGCCGTTCGCTTCGTTCTATGTTCACTTCAGTTGCGTTTCAGTTTGAAAAACGTTCATGTGACACTTCTGTGCTCTTGATTGCTTCTCAGTGTAGCCCCCCCCCCCCTGCAGAATCTCCTGGTACCCATCTTTAAGAGGAAACAATTTTACATAACCCTCGAAGGCTGCTGACAGATTCACGTGAAGGCAACGAGGCGTTTTTCATTTTCATGACAAACAAGTTCTGTCCAAGAGAAATGTGCCCAAGACCTCAAGCCAGGTGAAAATCATTCCTAGCTGGTCAAAGCCAGTCTCTAGCTGGACAAAGCTGCTCAAAGCTGGTAGAGTAAGCTGGTGGTGGCCATCTGGTGGACTAGCTGACTATATAGCCTGGTCAGCTGGTGAAGAGCTTGTTGACCAGTTAAAAGTGTCAAAAACACAGCAGTCTCTGCTGAAAATTCCAGCCTAAACCAGTTTGACCAGCTTAGGCTGGTTTAAGCTGGACATTTTCAGCAGAGACTGATTTAAACAGACCCTACCGTACTTTATACAACTTGGGAGTTTTAAAATGATTTCAGGCAGCAGTAAATAATTGGAAACGAACCACCAAGGAGAGAACGCTTATTTGGCCAATCCCAAGCACAGGTCAGGCAAACTGTGTGCACAAGCCCATTTAAATACATTACTGGCCAGGCCAACCAAGCATCTTTCTGTGAGATTTACATGCTGATATACGATCCTCTGGGACCTTTTTAAAGTTGCAGGTGTTGTGTACTTGAGCTTTCTGTTTTACTCTATCGCAAAGAGCCAAAAGTGGCCGTTGAAGAGCCTTTGCTCATGATAGGGATCTACACAGGGGTCTGATTGGTTAATAAACTGAAAATACTCCACACAGTACAACCTGGTTTCAATCAACACTTCTTCTCAACTTTGACTCACAATTAATTGCGGCCGTCTCTTTATTTCTTCAAAAAAAATTCTATTTGCACCAGAAAAAAATAATTTAGCTGAAAGCTAAAGGTTAGGGCAAATGTTGATTGAATTCAGGTCTCTTTTTTTTCGTTCTTCATTTGTCGATGATTGGATTAAATGGCAAATAAAGTAGGAAGTGATGAGATTTACAGAAGATGTTCTTGTCTTTCACAACTGGCACTGGGCAGACCAGCGAAGTACGGGCTTTAAAGCTGACTTCTCCTCCTGACATCCGACTCTACACGGCCCTTTCTTCTTGTCACTGGGTGTTCTGTTTTTTTTGGGGTTTGTTTTACCTTACCTGATTTTTCATTGGTTCAGGCTCAGTCTCTTTCCAGCTTTCCCGCCTCCCCTTGTGTAGTCTTTGCGACGTCGTCTCTGCAAAAGCACTGCACGAATAAAAAAGAAAATTGAACATCCAACTAAAAGTTAACCAAAAACTCTACTGAATGTCGACCTCAAAAAAAAAATAAACACCAGTTCAGCACAGGTCAGTACCTAACAGGAGAGTAAGCTTTAGTTTATCTCAGGATACAGCGATCTGTTCGTTGGGTTTTCCAGAGAAGCAGGCCACAAAAGCAGGCCTCTCCTAAATCAGCTCGCCGCGGGAAGGAGCTGTCGATAAGGGGGGCGGGGGGGGTTGGATAAATTACAGCGGTTGGGGTTATTAGGCAGGACAGATCGCTGACTGAGGTTTTGCCCGACGGCGCGGCTGGCCCCTGCCCCGTTTCCCGGGAAACGCCCCCGCACACGCGCGGCGGTCCCACGGCGCGTTAGGCACTCCGATTAGACGATGGTACGGTGTGTCAGCGGCTCCTGCGGCGTTTTCGGGAAGCGGGGGCATGCATGGCCTGGGGGGGAGGGGGGGGCAGGGTTGGTGTGGATGGGGGGGAGGGGGGGGTGGCAAACGTCCAGGAGCACGCTGTTTGTCAGGCCGCAGCCCGGCTCGAACCCCCCCCGGACGACGCTAACGCTGTGTTAGCGGTCGCGGCGCGCTCGCCTTCCCTCTGGAGCGGAACGCCGCGCTCCCGAAACCGCGAGGAGATTCCGTGCGTCCCCGCGGCGTCTCTTCTGTTCCCCCCCCGGGGGGGGGCGCTAATTAAACTGTTAATAAATAAATAAAAGAGTCTGATTCTCTGAGAGTCTCACGCTCAGCCCCCCGGCCCCCCGCTCTGCTCTGAGAAGAAAAACAAAACGGAATAAAGTAAAAATAAAAAAGAAAGAAGTAAACGCATCAGCGCAGGAATAAGCACTCCGCCACGTCCGATTTCTCTGCAGAAATTCATCACGTTTAGAGTCGTGCCACGTTCAGCCTTCCCGCTGCTGTACGTCGATGAGTCTCAGCACTGTGACTCAGCATTCCCAATGCTGTGAGCCTACATTCCCAGAACTGCGACTCAGCGTTCCCAAAAATTCCCAAAACCAGAGCTAAAAATTCCCAAAACGGCATCTGCATTCCCAGCACTGTGACTCAGCATTCCCAATACTGTGAGTCAACATTCCCAGTACTGCGACTCAGCATTCCCAAAACATCCGGGGCTCAAAATTCCCAAAACGGCATCTGTATTCCCAGCACTGTGATTCAGCATTCCCAATGCTGTGAGCCAACATTCCCAGCACTGCGACTCAGCATTCCCAAAACATCCGAGGCTCAAAATTCCCAAAACGGAATCTGTATTCCCAGCACTGTGATTCAGCATTCCAAATGCTGTGAGCCAATATTCCCAGCACTGTGACTCAGCATTCCCAATGCTGTGAGCCAACATTCCCAGAACTGCGACTCAGCATTCCCAAAACTTCCAGAGCTCAAAATTCCCAAAACGGCATCTGCATTCCCAGCACTGTGACTCAGCATTCTCAATGCTGTGAGCCAACATTCCCAGCACTGCGACTCAGCATTCCCAAAACTTCCGGGGCTCAAAATTCCCGAAACGGCATCTGCATTCCCAGCACCGTGGGCGGGCTTGTCCACGTGAGAGAGCCGGGCGATCCTTATCGCGTCGTCCTGGGCGTGCGCGGTCAGCGAGTTTGGCGATTGGTTAACGGCCGTATAACAGCACACAGCCGCATTAATGATTCATGTCCAACAGGCCGTTAGCACCAGCCGGGCCCGTTGCTCTCCTTAATACGGTTTCTGTGCGTGTGCGCTCCGCTCCACACAGTCAGACACACGGGCAGCCGCAGGGAATCAAACTCTGCGCTACGCTCCACACAGTCACACACGCGGGCAGCCGCAGGGAATCAAACTCTGCCGTGCCGAGACTGTAGCCCGCAGAACAAGCCCCGCCCCTCTGGCTGGCCCCTCCTTCCCATCTATTAAGCCCCTCCCCTCGGTCAGACCACACGATAATGGTAATAGCACTAATGACATTACCTTACCTCACATAATATGAAAACCAATTTCATAAGAACGTTGTGAAATTGTAATAAATATTACAGTTATCGTATCGTAATATTCGTGCAGATGGAATTCAGATCTGGGAATGCACACGCTACATTGGGACTGAGATGCATCACTGCAAGGGAACTTTAATGAGATGGATACACAGACTTTGAGACAGACTACAGCCCTTGAACTGTAAATTCAAACCACAGACAGGAATATTTATTGCAGCGCATAACTTGCTTTGCCACCAATTTGGGCTTTTTATCCCTTTTCTCAAACGGCTGACAGCCAGTCAGGGAGCCAAAACATCCTGTCATTTTTTCACTCAAAATCTCAAGGATGAATTTTTGAAAAAGTTACAGCGCAAAAGTGCTTGCGGGCACAAAACATCACTTTCAGCCAAATCCTCTCGATGTCGGGAGAAAACTACTTGCTGACTTTTCAGGGAAAAAAACTAAACCATAACCACCGGTATGAGGGATTCATTAAACAGTGCTAGCTCACCACGGGCCATTAACAAACTGCCTGTAGCCTGGAAAGAAGTTTTACCCGGTCTACAGGGTCCTTTAAACCTCCAGTTTCTGTTGTGCGCTGCAATTCACTTCTCCCCTGAAATGCGTTGTACTTGACAGTCTTCTATATAACGCATTGGGAACCTTTACTGCATGGTCTCTGGTTGGAGCTTCTTGCATTTTCCACAGTTTTCCTTGGAATGTTTCTCCGCCATCTTTTCTTGGGGTGAGAATAGAAATGCTGATGACTCACTCTCATAGTGCGCCCTGAATTGCTTCCCGCCTGGAGAATAGTGCCATGCCGGGGTGGGGGGAGGGGAGGCGGGATTTTTATGAATTTCTGCATGGAAACTACTTTTTTTTCAGGATAAATAAATGAGGGAGAAGAAGCAAAAAGCCTGTTCTCAGCACAGCGGGAGTTAGCCGAATGCAGGAGCTGTACGCTTTTCCCCTCCAAACTTGGAAGACAATACTTTATTAAAAAAAATACGCTGCCCACTTCATAAGGCAACCCGGCACCACTCGCCAGAGAGGCTGTTCTCCATCTACACCTCCTTTTCTTATTCCCCCCATCCGTCCTCTGGGCCTCGTCTGTTCCTCCGGTTGTGTCCATCAGTCCCATCATGCACCAAGCGCCTCGCATGAAATTCCATCTCTAGGAGGCTCTGACAGTGACTGAGGGGCCGAGCTTAACACGCACACAAACTCACACCCGTGCACTCACACACACACACACATACACAAACTCACACACGCAAACACACGCACACACACACACACACACACACACACATACACAAACACACACCCTTGCGCAGTCACACACACACCCGTGCACACACTCACACACACACGCACTCACACACGCATACACAAACACACACCCTTGCGCAGTCACACACACACACAAACACACACAAACGCACACACACACACACGCAGGCTTCAGTCTGCTCTGTCTGTATAGGATCTGCCATTGTTCCATCCCTTATGCAGACTTCAGAAAGAGTGACAACTTCATTCTGGGACTTGTTTTCACCTCTGAGGAAATTGATAACTTCATCTCTATTCTCTCATCCCTCATCCCTCTCTCTCTCACACACACACATACAGACACACACACAGACATACACACACGCACGCACACACACACAAACACACCTACACGCACACACACACAAACAAATACACGCAGACACACACACATGCACACACACACACACACACACACTAACGCATACACACACAAACACACGCACACACACACACACACACACACACAGTATATCTCCAGATATATGGAATTTATCTCCACACATCACTTGTCCAGCCCAGTCAGCTCCGGGGTTCTCATCCATAATACATCACAGATTTATGAGCACGTCTGCCGTCTCGATCTCACAAGACAGGTCTGACTGCAACAGAGCGGTGAGACTTCCCTCTCTCTCTCTCTCTCTCTCTCTCTCTCTCTCTCACTCTATGTCTCCCTCCCCCCTCACTCTCTCTCTCTCTATGTCTCTCTCTCCCCCTCTCTCTCTCTCTCTCTTCTTTAATCTGATGGGAGCTGTGAATGTGAGCTTGGCGTGGTGCACTCATAGAAAGGTGAACACGTATCAGTGAGGAGCAGTGGTTAGAGCAGCAGTGTGGAGCAGTGGTTAGAGCAGCAGTGTGGAGCAGAAGAGAGCAGCAGTGTGGAGCAGCGTTCAGAGCAGCAGTGTGGAGCAGCGGTTAGACCAGCAGTGTGGAGCAGAAGAGAGCAGCAGAGGGAGCAGCGTTCAGAGCAGCAGTGTGGAGCTGCATTCAGAGCAGCAGTGTGAAGCAGTGGTCAGAGCAGCAGTGCGGAGCAGTGTTCAGAGCAGCAGTGTGGAGCAGCGGTCAGAGCAGCAGTGTGCAGCAGAAGAGAGCAGCAGTGTGGAGCAGCGTTCAGAGTAGCGGTTAGACCAGCAGTGTGGAGCAGAAGAGAGCAGCAGAGGGAGCAGCGTTCAGAGCAGCAGTGTGGAGCTGCATTCAGAGCAGCAGTGTGAAGCAGTGGTCAGAGCAGCAGTGCGGAGCAGCAGTTAGACCAGCAGTGTGGAGCAGCGGTCAGAGCAGCAGTGTGGAGCAGCGGTCAGAGCAGCAGTGTGGAGCAGCGGTTAGACCAGCAGTGTGGAGCAGCGGTCAGAGCAGCAGTGTGCAGCAGAAGAGAGCATACTGAGAGTTGTTTTGCCTGTGTGAGAGAGGAGTGCAGCAGTAAATGAAAGTGCAGAAGTAATAGGGCTATCGATCCCCGTTCCTCTGGGAGAGATACTGGAGCAGAAACACATTGTCACACACACACACACACACATAAACACACACACACACACAAAAAACGCATATACACACGGACACACACACACACACAAACAAGCGCAAATAGGGATACACACACACACACACACACACACACAAACAAGCGCAAATAGGGATACACACACACACACACACACAAACAAGCGCAAATAGGGATACACACACACACACACACACAAACAAGCGCAAATAGGGATACACACACACACACACACACACACACACACACACACATGCGCACATACACACACACACACATGCACACACACACACATGCGCACATACACACACACACACACGGACACACAGTTCCAGTCTCATTTAATACATTTTTTAAATCGTCGTTTAGAAAACGTTCCGAGTTTGATCGTCCTCCTCCTGGTGAGCTATGAGCTGAAAACTGGAGGGGGGGGTCACTGATTTCATCTCTCCATTCCTCTCTCTTCTTCCTCCTCTCTCCCTCTCCCTCGTTTTCTGAATTCTTTGTGGGGACGCAGACAGCTTGACGGCGCCGGTCAACGTCACCATCAAGGCTCTGAAGGCCAACTCCGCCGTGGTGACCTGGGACATCCCCGAGGGGGATCCCGTCATCGGCTTCGCCATCACCCAGCAGGTAAGGAAATATCGCCGTGGCAACCGCCCCGCCCCCGCCCTCATCCTCAGCTTCCCACTCACACGCTCACACACTCACACTCACATACTCACACAGTCACAACCTCACACACTCACACAGCTCCCTACTCACACACTTACACACTCACATGCTCATACACTTACACACTCACACGCTCACACACTCACATACTTGCACACTCATACACTCACACGCTCACACATTCACACGCTTACACACTTACACAGAGGGATAAGTGTCTTCCTGTCACTGAACGTTACTTGCAGGGACCAACGCACACCTGGTACTTTGGAAGAGAGTGTATCGTACCATCCTGTTTGGTAGTTCCTCCCGTAAGGAGTTCTGTTTCGAGGACATGGGGGGAAGGGGGTACGGGGGGGGGGGGGACCAGGTGTTGAGGGAATCTACCAAAGGTGGGCTGTACACGTTTGAAACAGACAGCGCTGTTTAAAAAGCAAACACAGGACATCCCTGTCCTCAGGGATCTGTGCAACTGTCACTCTGTTCTCTGAATCTTTAATACTTCTGTTCTTATGTTTTCATAATGTAAGAGAGCCATATTTTCTCTCCGCCCCCCCCCCCCCCCCCCCCCCCCCCCCCCCCCCAGGGGGACTGAACATGTCAGCAGTAAAGTCACACAGAGATCGATCTCTCATCAGCTCAGCTGGTCTGGAGCAATGGGTAGTGCCTCTTATCCATCTGTGTGTGTGTGTGTGTGTGTGTGCGCGTGCGTGTCTGAGTGTGTCTGAGTGTGTGTGTGCATGTGTGCATATGTGCATGTGCGTGTGTGTGTGCGCGTGCGTGTCTGAGTGTGTTTGAGTGTGTGTGTGCGTGTATGCATATGTGCATGTGCGTGTGTGTGTGTTGGAGTGTGTGTGTGTGTATGTGCATGCACGCGTGTGTGTGTGTCTGAGTGTGTGTGTGTGTGTACGTGTGTGTGCATGTGTCTGTGTGTGTGTGTACGTGTGTGTGCGTGTCTGTGTGTGTGTGTGTGTGTGCGTGTGTGTGCGCGTGTGTGTGTGTGTGTGTGTGTGTGTGTGTGTGTGTACGTGTGTGTGCGTGTCTGTGTGTGTGTGTAGATTTACAGGCAAAGCCCTCGACTCAGAAGACAGTGTTACAGCCTAAAGGCAGGACCAGCTAAAGAACAGCCATCCCTGGCTTTGGAGACTGTGCATAATTACCACTGGAGTGCAGAGGAGAGTTTCAAATATTAACTCAAGAACTTTTCCCCTATGCATAACTTTGGAATTTATAAAAGAGCTGCATTAATTACTCCTGCTGGGTTTCTCATATTTGTTAAGGCTCTGTTCCAGTGTGTGGATGGGCCCCATGGTCTGGTATCTGTTAAGGCTCTGTTCCAGTGTGTGGATGGGCCCCATGGTCTGGTATCTGTTAAGGCTCTGTTCCAGTGTGTGGATGGGCCCCATGGTCTGGTATCTGTTAAGGCTCTGTTCCAGTGTGTGGATGGGCCCCATGGTCTGGTATCTGTTATGGCTCTGTTCCAGTGTGTGGATGGGCCTCATGGTCTGGTATCTGTTAAGGCTCTGTTCCAGTGTGTGGATGGGCCCCATGGTCTGGTATCTGTTAAGGCTCTGTTCCAGTGTGTGGATGGGCCCCATGGTCTGGTATCTGTTAAGGCTCTGTTCCAGTGTGTGGATGGGCCCCATGGTCTGGTATCTGTTAAGGCTCTGTTCCAGTGTGTGGATGGGCCCCATGGCCTGGTATCTGTTAAGGCTCTGTTCCAGTGTTTAGATGGGCCCCACAGTCTGGTATCTGTTAAGGCTCTGTTCCAGTGTTTAGATGGGCCAGTGTTTCTGTGTGTCTATAAGGTGTGTGCATACACATTTTATTCCTAACAGAAGAAGGATGTGCGTATGCTGCGGTTCATCCAGGAAGTGAACACCACCACACGCTCCTGTGCATTATGGGACTTGGAGGAAGAGACGGACTACATCGTGCACGTTCAGTACCTCAGCATGAGTGGGCCCAGCCCGCCAAGCGAAGCCCTGCACTTCCGCACCCCAAAGGAGGCTGAGCAGCTGGCCTCCAAGAGCAAAGGTGAGCCCCAAAAACCTGCACAGTCAGAGACTGCACCCCAAAACTGCACAGTCACAGACTGTGCCCCAAAACCGCACAGTCACAGAGTGAGCCCCAAAAATGCATGGTCACAGGCTGAACCCCAAAACTGCACAGTCACAGAGTGAGCCCCAAAACCACACAGTCACAGACTGAGCCCCAAAACCACACAGTCACAGACTGAGCCCCAAAACCACAGTCACAGACTGAGCCCCAAAACCACAGTCACAGACTGAGCCCCAAAACCACAGTCACAGACTGAGCCCCAAAACCACACAGTCATAGACTGTGCCCCAAAACCACACAGTCACAGACTGAGCCCCAAAACCACACAGTCACAGGCTGAACCCCGAAACTGCACAGTCACAGACTGAGCCCCAAAACCACAGTCATAGACTGAACCCCAAAACCACACAGTCACAGACTGAACCCCAAAACCACACAGTCATAGACTGAGCCCCAAAACCACAAGATCAGCCCCAAGCCCCATGTAGAAGAAGAGCATTTCTTATACATGCAGAGAGCACCCCAAAATCCCTGTCACAGAATGGTACCCCTGTACACATATTGAGCCCCAAAAAATGTACTATAATACATTAGAGAATATATTTGGATGTTGGGGGCATGCATATTGTCCTCTGTGTGGACCAAGCCCTGAAACCCCACTTTCATAGAAGAGTTCTATTCCATACGGACGGGGCCCCAAAACCTGTCTTCGTAAAATGGTTCTGCCTCCATACACATTGAGCCCCCCCAGTGAGGTTTGGGGGGTACAGGGTGCATCCCAGCACCTCACTCCTTAACCTCCCTATGACTATAGGGCCTTCAAGTGTAATCAAAGTCTGAATTTTAAAAAATGCATGCAGTGTTTCAGTCTCACAGAGTAGCAGTGCTTTGCGTTGCCTGTCTGCTGAGGACAATACATGCAATTACAGGAATGGATGAATGGATTGTAAAGCGTTAGGAGAACACTATGAATGTTTCATGAAGGCCGTATGAAAGTATTGGAAAGGGTGACTCAGACGTGCCCCAGCTTGGTCATTTCTCCCGTTTGTTTTGATTAAAGTGGTTACAGGAAGAAGTGCGAACAGTTTGAGGGCATTCATACATAAGTAAAAAGGCAGGCAGAGCACGCTCAACTTGCGTCTTTTTTATTTTTTTTAAACCGTGTGCAGTGTATTATCTGTGTGTGTGTGTGTGTGTGTGTGTGTGTGCATGTGTGCAGGTGTGGTTGTGTGAGTGTGTGTGTGTGTGTGTGTGTGTGTGCATGTGTGCAGGTGTGGTTGTGTGAGTGTGTGTGTGTGTGTGTGTGTGCACGCATGTTTGTGTAGCCTGTGTGTGTGTGTGTGCAGGTGTGTGTGTGTGTGTGTGTGTGCGTGTGTGTGTGCAGGTGTGTGTGTGTGTGTGAGTACACACGTGCGTGTGTGTGTAAGCAAATTACATTTCCCCTCAAAACCCTAGATTGAGAGTAACTGAAAGAACAACACCTTCACAATGCCGTGGGATGCAGTGAGTCAGTGGAACTCGAAACAAAGAAAGCGTGTGTTAGGTGTCGGTACTTGACACCCCAGCTTGTCTGCACTTGAGTCTGCAAACATCCCGAAAAAAACATCAGCGGTTCAATACACCCATCATCTTTCCCCAGCCCGCGGGGAGGACTCATCCAGAGCCCAGCACTCTGTCCGAATATTAGACCTCCCACCTGTCCACAGCCCTCTCAGTACTCAGAATTATCTCTGTGATGAGGCCTCTGGCAATAAAAGCACACCTCTACCAGGGTTTTTTTTTTTTTTTTTAAATCCCTTTTAGACGTGAGGTCACAAATATGTGACTAGAATGCTCTCAACAACTGATCATTCATTCCACTTGGCGACTGAAAGCAATGGAGTTCTAGAACACTGACTTAGAGTTTTGGAGAAAAAAAAAACATTCCAAAGAACCTACTCTTCAAAGGGTTAAAAAACATGCCATCTCACTTTACGGTATTACTCCCATGCAACATACGCACAGTCAGAACAGCAAAAGGATACCAAAAGTGGGTTAAAACACACAAAAATATCATAAAAAGGAAGGGGGGGGGTGATCTGAAATTTTAAAAAATGTCTGACTAAATATCGGCAATGAGATAAATGACTTGTAAAGGACAATTTGCACAGATTCTTCCAATATTTATGTCCTGGGTGTGAGCTCAGAGAATCAATAGGAAATTGTACAATTCTACAATATGAGAGAAAGACAGTTTCGCTTAGATTATTTGGATAACATTTGATTGTCGAGTAAGAAGCAAAAACATCGGGGGCGGCATAGCTCAGGAGGTAAGAGCGGTTGTCTGGCAGTCGGAGGGTTGCCGGTTCAAACCCCGCCCTGGGCGTGTCGAAGTGTCCCTGAGCAAGACACCTAACCCCTAACTGCTCTGGTGAATGAGAGGCATCAATTGTAAAGTGCTTTGGATAAAAGCGCTATATAAATGGAGTCAATTTACCATTTACCATTTACCAAAAAAAACAGTTTGAGACCAATGACATCAGCACTGGTCCAAACGTTCTCCAAACTGTGCCCCACGCCACTGTGCGTACACCAGACCCCAGCGTCGCGCCTGACCGATGTTTGAGAAACAGCGACTTCACACTCAGCCGTCGCCGAGAAGAACCCTTCATCTCCATGGTGACCAGGTGCGCTGGCGCTCAGGGTGGCAGCTGGTCGGAATCGATGAGCTTTGGGGGCTCCCACCCGCACTGGCTCTGTCTGCCCCCCAGGGGGAAACAGAGGGCAGCGGAGGGCTGCTGTACAAACTCAGAGAGGCTGAGCTACTGGAAGACTCTGAAAAAATGACGAATTTACTTAAAAACACGGAGTTATCAAGTACAAACTAAGAAATGCTGTGTAATTTAGAAAAGGCCCTGTACACACACACACACACACACACACAGAAACATGCACACACCCACAAACACGCACAAATACACACACACATACACACACACAAAGACACACACACACACACGCACACACCCGCACACACACACAGACCAATATGAATGTCTAAGATGTGAAAGCACCCCCACATTAGCAATAACTGCAACAAATGATAACTGCTTACATCAACAATAGCCAACAAGCAAGCCAGCAAGAATAAATAAATGCAAAATAAATAAATATAGAAATGGGAGTAAAGCTAGCCCTGATTTATTCCTAAAGCTAGCCCTGATTTATTTAGGGCCACGAAGTTCATTTTGGCTCTTTCCTCTCGTGTCAGCCTGATAAATGTCTGTTGTGGTGTGGAGTGACTGCCTGCTTCTGATAATGACATTCCCTCCATCCGTAGAACGAGAGAGGGGGGGGGAGAGAGGGAGGAGAGAGAGACAGAGAGAAAGCGATGGGAAAAGAGAGCGAGACAGAGAGAGTGAGTGAGGGCGAAAGAGAGGGAGAAGAGAGAGAGGGAGAGAGAGAGAGAGAGAGAGAGACAGAGAGTGAGAGAGAGGGAGAGAGAGAGAGTGAGGGGAAAAGAGACGAGAGAGAGAGGGAGAGAAATTTTTTTTTAATTTTCAAAACCTCTTTATTTGCTCAAAACAGAGTTTTCTAAATACAATGACGCTATGTTCCCAAAAAGCAGAAAAATAAATTTAAAAATGTAAAAAATAAATAAATGAATGAATAAATAAATACAAAAACATAATTTAGCTCAAAATTAGTCCAAAAATCAGGTCAGAGAGAGAGGGAGAGAGTGAGAGAGAGAAAGAGGAAGGGGGAGAGAGGGAGGGAGAGGGAAGAGGGAGAGAGAGGGGGGGGGGGTGGAGAGAGCTTTTTGGCCAGCAGTGGTTTGGCAAAGCTTACGCTTTAAAGGATGTTGGACATGGGTGTACAGCAAGGGCTGATCCATTTCAGGATTTTGCCAACTTCTGCTCTTAAGTATTCAATTAGCTCCATCATATCTTCATCTGAAATTTATATAAGTACCAGCTGCAGCCACAGACAACAAGTGTGTCTTAAAGACTTTACTGTGCTCAAGTACAGCAGTGAACCTGTATAGTATAAAGAGTTATGAGGTTGTTTAAGGTAAATTATATCAATAGACATTTGGCCAATAATCTTCTATCCCCTCCCTAGCATGCTGAGGCTTGGTCAGAAATTGATGTTTCAGCAAGACAGTGGTCCCTGAGCTTAACCTGAAAAATCAACCAAGAAATGGCTGAACTCATCGCAAAATTAATGTTTTTTTCAATGGCCTCTTCAGCCTACAGACGTGAACCAGGTTGACAAATTGTGTTTTGAACTGAAGAAGATGTGTGGGACTGAAGGACCTTGAATTCGATTCTGTAAGGAATCATCTTGGTCAAAAAGATGACCAGTCTCATAAAAGACAAGGAAATGGTGCATTACAGCAGTACTTGGGAAGGGACTCTTCAAAAGGGGAGTTGCAGGTTCAAATCCCAGGCAGGACACTATCATTGTACCCTTGAGCGAGGTACTGAACCTCAACAGCTTCAGTATACATCCGGCTGTGTGAATGGATGCTATATAGAAAAATAAATGTTCTGTTGAAAATTGTGAAAGTTGCTCTGGATAAGAGCATCAGATAGAATGCCTGTAATGCAATGAAAACCTATTCGACAGACAACTTTATGACTGTGGTGAGGACCTTGAAGTTGGAGAAGTTGTGTCTGAAGGTCAAAATAATTATTCAAAATAGTTCAACCCCTTATAGTCCAAGAGAAGTCCAGCATGTGACCGACAGTTCGCAGGGTTCATCTGTTTTCGTCAATATTCAGAAAAACATGATTTCACATGCACGCAAGCACGCTGGACAAGAGCATCTGCCACAAGGCCTCTAACGCAGCGAAAGCACACTTGACAGATACGCCCCCGTGCAAGAGGAGATACTAGAGAGCCTGACGTTGTGAGGATGACTGTAGCAGGGAGAAAAAACACACACACACACACACACACACACACACACACACACACACACACACACACACACACACACACAATTCAAAAAGCTCTCCAGTTTCCCGACCTTTGAGCTCACACGAATGAAACGGTGCTCTTCGCAAGGCGCGCAGGCGGAGTTTCCTGGACGACGGGGGACGGGGGCGGGGGGGGGGCGGGTAACGGATCGCTGGGTAACGGTCCAGCGAATCGGATCGGCCGGCGTCCCCCCGCGCGACCGGCGTTCGCACAAACCGCACTCGCTCCCGAAAAAAAGGTCGCCCTCGCATCCAGATCCAATCTCTGCGAAGGCCGGAGGGGTGTCAGTTTCTCTCCCCGGCGACTCCCACGATGCACTTGGGGCCTTCCCGTTAACCTTCGGCTGCGTTTCAAAATGTGGCGCGTCTGGCCCGCTGAGATTGTTTTTCCGACTCCGACGCGCTCCTGTCCGACCCTCCGTAATCACGCGTGGTCTGTAGGGGGTCCCGTGCGTTCAGACGCCCCGCCCCCAAAAGGCCACGCGTGTAATACGCAGGGGGAGGGTGATGTACGATGCACACTGAAAAGAGCACTTCAACGCGTCCACACACAGGCCACATTACACTGCAGGCATTTAGCTCTCATCCTGAGCGCCTCACACAACTTTTTACATAGCATTTACACTGCATCCATTTATACAGCTGGATACATACTGAAGCAGTGCAGGTTAAGCACCTTGCCCAAGGGTACAACGGCAGTGTCCTACCCGGGGAATCGGAGGGGGGGGGTCGGGGGTGAAAGACCCCCTCTCCACCAAAATTCCAGTCAAGGTAAATTTAAGTCGACCAATGAAATTTGGTTGATGTTCGGAAAATGAGGTCAACGGCGAAGAGCGGGAAAATGAAATGGAGAAGGAAACCCGTCCAGCACCTGCAGTCGACAGTTTGTCAGCAAAACCCCGCCCCCACCCCCGCGCCCCCACCTCTACCGCACATCGCCCCGGCGACGGCTCACGACAACATCAACCTGACGTCGCTTTCAACAAAAAGAGCTTGTTTGTAGCAGTCACGGTTTGAACGATTTCAAAACCCGAGCTTCCATTTCACTCGCTGACGACGTTGATTTAATTAAGACGAACGGCACAGTGACGAGCACAGCTATTTCACCAAACAACACCAGTCAGTGCTCACAAAATTGCCGGGGGGGGGGGGGGCGGGAGGGGAATTGTTCTGCGGGAGAATTCTCCACACTGCCGGCTCACCTGTAAGTTGCCGTGGTGACTGCAGCGGTAGCTAACCGGCTAACATTCTGAACCTCTGATGATGTTTCATTTCTGACAGCGTGTAATTATCTGTCTCTCTCTGTCTCTCTCGCTCTCTCTGTCACTCACACCACAGAACACTGAGCCACGAAACCCAGGGGGACCCATTTAAAAACATAAAAATATGACATGCACACTCATGCTGACGTACACACGCACACACACATATATACACACAAACACACGCACACACTTCCACACACACACACACACACACCTTACTGCTGAATACACACACATACACATTCGCGCATGCACACACACACACACATGTACACACACACACACATCCACACACGCACACACACTCCTTACTGCTGGATACACACACACACGTACACGCACACACACACACCCCTCACTGCTGGATACACACACATACACGCACAAACACACACACACACACCCCTCACTGCTGGATACACATTCATACAGGCAGACTCCTTTATTTGGCAGGCGCGACTGAGTGGCTGTGGGACATGAAATTGATCCGAGCTCTCAAAGCGTCCGCTCGAGCGAACGCTCAGAGCCACAGCATGGCGTGAGTCCCAAAAGTGTCCGAGCGAGAGCACCTTTTGTACCGCAGCACTGTTTAGCAACTAAAAATGTCCGGCTATTGAACCTATTTCCTAAATTTTGAAAATGCCCAGCGTCACTTAAACTCCAAGAGGGTACATACTGTAGGAGTCCAGTGTACATCTGCTGTGTTGCGGAT
>CM045883.1:80650001-80672501 GCA_025169545.1 Anguilla japonica | reverse complement strand
CTGGTCTACAGGTAAGCTGCTGAAGGTGTGAGGTTCGTGGGCACATTACTGGACAGGCGAGGAGCTCAGGTGTGCAGGAAAACGATGTCATACAGGTGGAGCTCACCGTTCTGCTTCTCTCTCTCTCTCCTTCAGACGAGGTGAAGATGGAGGGAGTGGGGCAGACCACTCAGCTGAGGGCGGGGGAGCTGATCATCATCGTGGTGGTGCTGATCATGTGGGCAGGTGAGAGACGGACCGTACCAACGCCTGGACCCCCCCCCCAACCCCCACCCAAACCCCCACCCCCCCCCCCCGCGCTCACAGAGCACGGCTGTTTGAGCGCCCATGCTCACGGGAACACACAGAAACAGTAAAGAACCAAACTAAAGAGGCTGTATGAAATGCTTCTGGAGGAAAAAAAAAAAACTCAACCAGTGTTATGTATTGGATGTTGATAAGACAGCCAATCAGCACCAAGGTTCTACAGCCTGTCAATCACATGGAGCTGAGGCCTAGCTGCTGACTGGCTGTTTTATGGTCAGCCAATAGATAGCAGTGGTAATGTTATTCCCTGAAGCATTTCACATGGCCTCTGAAGCGTGGTTGTTTACGACTGCATCAGGTATGATTCAAGAGAAGAAGACAAAAAGAAAGGCAATACACCACACGGTGGCTACGACCGTTATTGCATTCGATAATTATCGTAGTGATATATCACCCATCCCTAGTCTGGGGTAGAGTTATTACCCATGGGAAGAGAGTGTGGGGTAACTGAGTTATTACCCCATGGGAAGAGAGTCTGGGGTAATAGAGTTATTACCCATGGGAAGAGAGTGTGTGGTAATTGAGTTATTACCCCATGGGAAGAAAGTCTGGGGGAATAGTTATTACCCCATATGATGAGAGTCTGGGGGTACTAGAGTTATTACCCCATGGAAAGAGAGTCTGGGGTAATAGAGTTATTACCCCACAAGAATAGAGTCTGGGGTAACAGAGTTATTACCCCACAAGAAGAGAGTCTGGGGTAACAGAGTTATTACCTCACAAGAAGAGAGTCTGGAGTAACAGAGTTATTACCCCATGGGAAGAGAGAATGGGGTAACAAAGTTAGTACCCCATGGGAAGAGAGTCTGGGATAAAAGAGTTATTACCCCACATGAAGAGAGTCTGGGGTAACAGAGTTATTACCTCATGGGAAGAGACTCCAGGGGAATAGTTATTACCCCATATGAAGAGAGCATGGGGTAATTGAGTTATTACTCCATGGGAAGAGAGTCTGGGGGTAATAGATTTATTACCCCACAAGAAGAGAGTCTGGGGGTAATAGAGTTATCATGTCATAGGAAGAGAGTCTGAGGTAATAGAGTTATTACCCCATGTGAAGACAGTCTGGGGGTAATAGAGTTATCATGTCATAGGAAGAGTGTCTGGGGGTAATAGAGTTATTACCCCATGTGAAGAGAGTCTGGGGGTAATAGAGTTATCATGTCACAGGAAGAGAGTCTGGGGGTAATAGAGTTATTACCCCATGTGAAGAGAGTCTGGGGGTAATAGAGTTATTAGCCCACAGAAGCTTTCTGCTCTCTTGACAGATTGACTTCACAATTTCACCTCAAGGGCCAAGACAATAAATCACCCACAGACTTTAGGTATTTAATCAATTTTACTGAGTGAGGGGATAAGTGAACCATGGTGTGTGTGTGTGTGTGTGTGTTTGTGTGTTTGTGTTTGTGTGTGTGTGTGTGAGTGTTCGTCCACTGATTAAGTCGGTTTTAATCGCAGTGATTAAACAGCTGTTAAAATCGAGGTCACAGTCATTACACACCCAAATGAATTCCTTCACCAATGTATGCGATTCCAGTTGGCCGCAAATTGTCAAGACAACGCAGCTTTTTATTCAAATCGACAGGCAGAAAACCTGAACTCCACGTAATGTAAATTATCGTTAATGAAACTTTCATTTATATTATAAAAGTTTACAATTTTATTTTATTATAACTAGTTTTACTAGATGGAAAGTTATATGAGTTGCAGGCTCCCGATTGTTTGTTTTTTCTGATCGGGACCAAATCGTAAAAAAAAAACGTGAGATACCATTTCGAACCGATCTGACTGGTTTGCGGGCTCCCGATTGTCAAAAAAATCCGGCCACAATCGGCTTGAATTCGTCGGGTGTGAGAGGTCACGCCAGCCAGATTCTGTGTTTCAGTTCCCGTTGACCAATCAGGAGGTGGCTCCGCGTACGACGTTTTGCCCGCTGTGCTTTTTTGCCGACTGTAACGACCATCTGACCCGGCTGGGAGCTCGTGTGGTCTGCGCTATCATCATCCGACCGGTTGTCACGGTCCAAACCTCGTTAAGTGCGAGAGGGCATCCGATCTCCCAACATCCCTAACCCGTGAGGAAATCGTGTAATGTAGGCCCACCCTGAGTTGCATTGGCCACTGTGGTTTCAGGACTGACGTCATGGCGATATTTTGCGCATATTCTTCTCTGCTATGAAAGCTGGTAAAATGCACACGGGATAGCTGTGCACTGTCACACGTAAAAGTGTGGGCCTCACGGAGTGGAGAAAGCTGGTGTGACACAGGTCAGGTAAACACACTCGCCACCACCTTTCCCTCTCACGCTAATATTTTCCATTTGCGTTTCCATAGATACAAGCAGACTGTTCTACACTATTTGCTGTGAAGCAGACATGCACACGACTTGGACGAGCTCACTGTGCGCTTGCTTATTAAAAGATGAGAATGATTTTATTTTTATTTTTTTACTGTGTGAATATATACCGGTGGGGAGATATGGAAGCCAGATGAATTTTCTGTATATAATTAATGCCTCTCAGTACTTTAGTCCCAATGAACCTCTGGTTTAATTTTTACTGCAATTTATGTCATTCGGGTTTTTATCCTCTCTAATTCGGAATCACCCATCGCTCGAGGCTCTGCAGGTTTTACTGTTCTCTCTCTCTCTCCTCTCTCTCCCTCTCTCTCTCCCTGGTCCTAGGCGTGATCGCCCTCTTCTGTCGCCAGTATGACATCATCAAAGACAACGAGCCCAACAACAACAAGGACAAAGCCAAGAACTCCTCAGAGTGCAGTACCCCTGAGCACCCAACGGGGGGGCTGTTGCGCAGTAAGGTATAATCCCTCACCACCCCCCACCCACCCCCCTCTCCACCACGGCCGCCTCCAGCCCCCCGGGCAGGTGAATCGCCCCGGCGACCAACACTTCCACACCTCCAACACCCAAACTTCCGCCTGCACACCTCCATCCCTGCAGCAAATTCACCTGCACCCCCCCCCCCCCTCCTTACCCCACCCCACCCCACCCATGCCCCTCACCCCACACCGACCCCACAGGTGGCAGAATCCAGTCCAGCCCGGTGGTGGTCGCAGTGTCTGCAGATTTTTGGCGCATTTCAGCACTGTCGATGCTTCTGAACCAGCGGTGCTCAATATTATCCAAGAAAGTGCAAGCTTTTTGTTTCATCCGAGCGGCAACACACCTGATTCTGCTAATCAAGGTCCTTAGCAAAGACCCTTGTAGTTGATTAGTGGAATCAGGTGTGTTACTGCTGGGTTGGAACAAAAAGCCTGCATCCACAAGAGCCGAGGACCTGCATTGTAAGCATCCGATTGGCTAAATCAAGTCCACACACTTTATTCTGAAGGCTTTAACTAGCTGCTGATTGAAAGGGAGTCTCAAAAACCAGCAGACACTGCGCCCCACTAGGCTGGAGTTTGACACTCCTACCTTAACCCTTCCCCCATGCTAAATCCACCCCAAATGTACAGCAGAACCCCCGCCCGTTCTAAAATTAGCAACAGTACGCCTCCACAGGGTTCCCACTCATTTTAGGAAATCATTTTCCAGGACTTTTCAGGACATGACTTAGACTTACAGACATGAAACATGGACAATGGTAGCCCAAAGCCGGTGGTGGACCGGGCGGGGGGGGGGGGGGGGGGGCAATGTGCAAGTACCATAACCATTCAAAATTTTGTGCTGCCGTGTAATCTCCGTAAGGTTTTCCAGGATGAGTGGGAACCCTGCTCCACTTCCTCAATTGCCTCCAATCCCCCCCCCCCCCCCCCCCCACAAACACCCGTAGTACCTAACTGAAGCAGATAGCTGTTAAGTTTAACACTCATAGTCTCGACTTAGAAAACCAGCAGCACCAGCAACTGAAAAGTGCTTTGGACCCATAGCCTACTACTGGCAGCCAGCCCAATGCAATTACACTGAAATGTAAATATAACACAACTTTGTGTTTGCAAGCACAAGAACACTCACACCTGGACCTGACCTCCTTTTACTGCAAATTCACGCACCGGCAACTTTACCTGAAGCCCTGCCCTTCTTACTTCCTGCTTCCTGCAAGGGACATTAAAATTGAGAGGAAACAGTGTTATGTCACCTTACTGGCAGAACATCGAGGTGCTCCACCCAGGGCTGCCTGGCGATATTATCAGGCCCGGGAACAAAATTATATTATTATATTAATCCTGGACCTGGGACAGTTATATTTAACAGAAGTTCACAGAGCAGTACCCTTCCCCCCTCCCCTTCCAGGGCCTCGGACCACATACCCAGTTGCCCCCCCCCCGGCAGCCACCCTGGCTCCACCAATCACGTAGTACGTTCAAAAGCAGTTGAACAACGCCAAAGGAGATTGGTGGATGATGCTTCCCGATAGTGCCCACAGGGTGTCAGGAAGGAGAGTCAGAACGCATCCACCAATCAGTGTCAGCGTTGTTCCACTGGCGGTTGTGTTCTGAGGTTCCTCTCAGGTTTAGAGCTGTAATGCGATGGCACAGCTGTCCAGACCGTTTTATCGTCCCTGCTTTGGGCCTCTGAGTGAGTTTCTGAAGGACAAGGTTCAGAACTCAAGAGGCTTTCCATTCTGTGCCAGAACAGCTGAGCCTTCTGGCAGTGAATAAAACACACACACAGACACAACATATACACACACACGCACACACACACACACATACACAGGCTCATGTTCACACTCATGCTCACTCACACACAAACACACACACACTCGCACACACACAAATACAGACACACACTCATGCTCACACACACACACACACACACACACACAACTCAAACATTCATGCTCACGTTCACACGCACACACAGACACACACACACAGATGCTCTGCTTTTGCCTGGCTGGCACCATGTCCATCGCAGAAAGACAGTCAGTCTGCCTGAGATTTGCCCACAGTCCGTCCTGCTTACAGCCTCTTGTTTGTTTGTTTTCTGGCTCTTTCCAGTTCCCCAAGAACAACCGGAAGCCATCTGTGAACATCATTGAGGTGTGACTGTTTATTCTTCCACGCAGCGAGACTTGACTCAGTCCAAATCTTGCGTCGGAAAACGACGATGAGACAAAAACAAAAAATAAAAAAGAAACTTGCTTGAATAAACCGGGCCCCCTTCTACTGCTGCTGCTGCTGCTGCTGTTGCTCGGCATGCTGGGAAAAAGCCGGGAATTCTGGGAATGTCCTCCCTGCCCGGCCGGAAGAATGTAAAGATTCTCTGGGTTGAAGGGAACCCCGGGCCGGGTTGGAGCGTTAGGCTTGAAGGGGGGGGGGCCCTCTCGGCGAAGAGACAATGGGTGGATTTTGGGGTTCCACTCCTCTGTGGAGCTTTGGGGGAGACCAGGCCAAAGCCATTGACTATGGGAAGTTGGAAAGGGGGGGGGGCAAGAAATGAGGCATAAGGAAGGGGGGTACAGATGATGGGTAGAAGGACCCTTTTTCACCCTTGCACGCTGTTACCACTAAAGTCGCAAATCCCCCCCCCTCCGCCCACCCCCCCCGCCCTTGCCCTGGGACTGAGAGCGTGATGGCGGTTCACCACAGGCCACGCATCAGACTTGATTTCTCTCTCGCTCTGAGTAATAAACTGTCCCTCTGTATCGCTCGCTCACACGCACGCTTTAACACCTGCCACCCCCCCCCCCCCCCCCCCCCCCCCCCCCCCCCCCCCCCTCCTCCCTCTCCTCTCAATGTCCCCTTTTTAAAAAATGATCATTAATCACCTTTTCGCTTCGCTGGACCGAAAGACGGCGTCGGAGGGGCTTTGCGATTTTTTGATTGGACTCGACGGCGAAAGAAAAAAAAACTCCTGAGACGTCGCCTTTGAAGGCTTGCCTTCTTTTTTTTGGAGAATCCGGGACCCGTCCGGAGGGCTACGCGGAACCCGAATTTGAGCGAACGTCTCCGGCACGCCTGTGCGGGACCGCGTCCGCGTGCGACTCGACCGACGCTTTTGGACATCTCGCCGCTCGTTTCCACGGCGACCTCGTCGCGAACGTCGGCTGACGAGTCCGTCTCCTCGGAACGTCGAGACGTCGTCGCTGATTAAGCACATGACCGGAAACTAAAGACGATGCACATCGGATGCGAATATTATCATTCCTGTTATGATTCTGATTCTCATTATTATTATTATTATTATTATTATTATTATTATTATTATTATTATTATTATTATTAGCATTGTTAGCGCTGTCGTTAGCATTGTTAGCGCTGTTAATTGTCGTTTTATCGGCGGCCGATATCTTTCAGATGGCTAACCGCTAATTTCTAGGGGTGCGTTTAAGAACAATCTGCCGAAAGGTGCCTCTTTTTCTCCTGGTACCGTTTTTAAATCACCATCTGTCCGTCCGTCTCCCCCGACACCTGACCCCACCTGCCGGCGAGGTTCTGCGATTCGACGCCCAGTTTACGGAAAAAAAGGCGGGACCTGTGGAACGGAGGAGGGTGGGGGACTGGTTTAGTGTCTGGGGAGGGGGGGGGCAGTGTGCATATGACCAGAGTGGAGAGCCGGTGACATCATCAACCGCTAGCAATAAGTCCCCGCGGAAGCTTCCGGAAGCACGTGGGCACACCCGCTCAGGCCCAACCGTTCACCCGCACTGCGCGCCTGGAGGCAGCCGTCCGAATCGAATCGCCCGTCCCGCCTCCCAGCGTCCACCAAAACGAACCCCCGCACGGGGGGGCCTAACGGGGGGTCCCGGCGAGCGCGTCGAACCCCCGCTTTGTGAAAGACTCTGGCGCTCTCATTCTAACATCGTCTCTGATCAACTTACTCCGCCTTTGCTTGTTTTAAATGAAAGGTGCATTTGTAATTGATTGATTGATTGGTTGATTGATTGATTGAAGCAGTAGGGTCAGGTCTCAGTGTTAATGGTTAATAACCCTTTGCTAACGAGCTTATTAACGTGCAACCTCCTTTCTTTCTTTCTTTCTGTTGGTATCACATATGTGATAGTGGCAAGGGCTTCTGTACAGTAATTTATCAAGAGAAGTACACACGCACACACACACATCCAGAGACATTGTAACACCTGTGACAGGTGAGGTTTGAGGTGAGGTGGGGCTCGAGTGGGCGTGTCCCCACGTGGACACGCCTCTCATCCTCCGTGAGTGACAGACGGTCACAGGCCAGGAACGTGTGGTTCTGGAAGTATCTTGTAAAATTGCCTTAACTTGTTGATTTGTCAAACCCGTGCGCTGGCGTGACTCAGCTCTATCTGTTCTGCCATTCTTTATTCGTACGACCCTGAGGATATCTTTCCTTTATCTGTTAGCTGTGCTAGAAGGGCGCTGTTATAAAAGCTGTTCTGCTTTGTCCTAAGATTTTTGTGTGTGTAAAAACAAAGAAATGTGTTATTTTGAGTTGTGCTAAAGGGGTGACACATTAAGCCAAAAAGAGGCGTGATATTGATTTGAAATTTTTTTTTTTTTTTTTTTTTGTGTGAGCCTCACAGTTGATCTCGAAGCTGTTTATCGATTCCAGACTCTTTTCTGAAACTGCAATTGTTCCCCGAACCGGTGTTTCTATGAAAAACAGTTTTCTCTTCTTTTATGTTGTATATATTTATCATTTACAGAGTTTGTTAAGTCGTGAGAAGCAGGAACTTATTTGCTAGTTTGAGTCATTACCTGACAGATCGCTTTGGGCACAGTTTTTTTCTGGTCCGGAACACTGAGCGGTGGCTCCGCCCCCCTGCAGTTCTGATTGGTGAAGCCACAGCCAAAAAAAAGAATTCACAGCCATAAATGAGCTTAACGCAGGGATTTTTTGTAAGCCAGTGGAGGCAAAAAAAAAACAAAAAAACATGGCGCTTCATTTTCACAGTTGATACAGTGTTTTTTTGTTTTGTTTGTTTATTTGGTATCTTCAAAGATCCTGTTTTTTATATTCTCATTCAGGTCAGACATTGTTCCATTTTACCTCCTCACCTCCGGAGGGCGCTGTCTCCAGCAATTTTTTTTTTTTGGAGGGGGGGTGGGGGGGGGGGGCGGGCTGTAGTTCACATTGAGTGCGTCCCTCCAAGGGTGGGGGGGGCGGGAGGGAACTCATTCTCCACCACCGCTTACCTACACCCCCTCCACCCTCACCTGGGAGAAGTCAGTGGTCTCTCACAGAGGCGGACCGAGCCGGTGCATTTTCTATGGGGCTCACGCATTAACGCCATGCAATGGTGAGCATCAACGGGAGTTAAAAATGTGACTCATTAAAACCCTCAAACGGAAACGCGCGTAAGCTAATTACCCCTTAATGGTGGAGTAAGTGGGCCAATCACAATCCATGCTTGCTGCCTTTCAGATCACTCCCTCGTCCCAATGTCAAATATGAAAACGCCTCGTTTTGGCTCCCCCAAAAGGCGACACGGCGACACTTAGCGGACACGAAATGGACGGTGAGGGGAGTGGGTGTGATTTTCACCCGCTTCCATCCTCCTCCGCGTGGTCACGCCCCAATAACCACCCCCCCCCCCCCCGCCAGGCCCCCAAACTCCCCCCTCCCCCCCAGGTGCAGCTCTCGCCTTTCACAGCCAACCCCCCCCCCCCCCCCAGCTTTAGGGCAGCGGTGGCTTTAAAAAGGACCACATGGGGGCCGCCTCTCTCCACAGCCGGTACAGTCAGAAGAACCAGGAGGGGTTGAGAAAGGGATAGGTGGGGGGGGGGGGGGTACTGCCAAAGCCATGATTACTATTAATATGACCCCCCCCCCCCCCCACCAACAACACCAAAATCAAAATAGGGAGAGAGAGAAAGAGAGAGAGAGAGAGAGAGAGAGAGAGAGAGAGAGAGAGCAAAGGGTGGAGACAGAGTATGAGAGAGTGAGAGGGAGAGAGGGGAAAAGGGAAAGCTTGATTTAGAGTAAGGGGTAGAGAGTAGGAAGCAATAGAGAGAGGCTAGGAGAGGCGAGAGGGAGAGATGGAGAGAAGGAGAGGGTGGGAGTTAGGGAGGTAATAGTAGAGGGCAGCAGAGAGAAGATAAAGAGAGAGAGAGAGAAAGGGTAGGAGAGAGAGTTAGAGAGAGAGGGAGAAGAGAGAGAGAAAGGGTAGGAGAGAGGGAGAGAGAGAGAGAGAGAGAGAGAAAGGGTAGGAGAGAGGGAGAGAGACTACTTTGATTGATGTGGAGTTTGCAAACAGAGCCCGGTGATCAGTGTTCTTGGCCTGCGGTTTGGCTCCCTTCCCAAAAAGAACATTAGCAGCCAAACCCAGCACCCTCCCCCCTTCCCCCCCACACCCCTCAACCAACCCCCCCCTCCCCGATCGATGCCAGCCTGTGGATAAATGAGGGAAAATCACCACCAATCACGTCGGGCGTTTTCTTTTGAACCTCGGCCATGTTTCCGGCTGCCCGAGTGTAAATCCGTCAGGACGGGGGCGTCCCGCGCGCGGTCTCATTTTATTTACCGCCGTCCGCCCCCAGCGCCCCCAGCACCCCCCCCCCCCACCCCCCCCCCGCCCCCCCGCCCCCCCGTCCACCCCCGCCCCCTGTGAGACCGTGAACAGCGCAGATTTCAACACCAGTGAATTAACGTTTCTGTCACAAGCAGTGCGAGACCCAGGCACACCGAGCTACTACAGCACAACGCAATAACAATCAGTGCTTTATTTTATTTATTTATTTTTTAAAATAAAATACGTGTAGCTGAAATTGACGGTCAGCCTCCTCATGGGCCTTGATAGGGGTTGCCAGGTTCTCAGATCTTGACTGGAATCCTTCAATTTTCAAATTATTTGCACAGGTCCGATTTGTGGTCCCGATTTGCGTGTAATTGTTAAAGAATTCACGTGTCAATCACCTGTTGAATCAATCGGTTTTGCCCCACCTGGTCCAAAAAAATTTTCAGACAGCTCCCCCACCTCATTGCGAATTAAGCTTCCAGCTGTGCATGTTGTCCGGTTTTGAATAAAAACAAAATCTGGCAACCTTTGTCCTCTACCGACCCTATTCAGCCACTGACACTAAAAGCCACTAAGAAACGGGTAAAAGACGAAGTTGGCAGGGTGCCAGACCTGGTTGAACAGCAGAAGCTATTTATTGAGGAAAAATAAAAATATACAATATTTATCTACACCGACCACGCAATCATCATTAAATGTATGCCACACTGTACTATAGAGAATCTATCTAAATAATACAATAATCCGTTAGCTTTGAACCAAAGGTATTTTAGTTCATACAGATTGCTAACTAAGCTTAGATTCCCAATTAATGAGAGCACATATACTATCTTATAAATCCAGTCTGTAATAATACTAACCAGGACCTTGGGGCTATGAAAAAGGCGGGAAAAAATAACGAGGCAGCCTTCCGCTGTATTTTGACGAATGCTGCAATATGAAGACCAGGAGAGAATCTGTTGAGTTTAACCCGCAAAAAAAAATGCTACACGCTAGCTTCGCAACACTGACGACCACCAACACACGCGGAATAAAAATATTCAAATGCCCAAATTTTAGAGCTTTTCAAAGAGGTTCCCTTTTAGTGATCTGGTTTCAAGCCAACCCCTGCAGAACGAGATCATGCCCGGGTTTGAGCTGAACATGTTTAAAAATGCATGAACAGAATGGAAGAGGAAGAGTTTTTTTAAAAGTTTTTTTTTACTGACATATTTTAACAATACCAAAAAATTATGTATTTGTGCATTAGTGATGACCCCCCCCCCTTGAGACCAGGGGTGTTAAACTGCCGTCCTTGGGAGGGAGTGGGGGGGGGGGGGGGGGTTCACAGTGTTTATAGTTTTTCTGGTTTCCCATTATTCAGCAGCCAGCTTCGGCCTTATAAGCAAGTTGTGTGGAGTAGTAGAGCTACACAGTGAAATCAGAACGCCAGAAAGTGCGTTGTGTTTTTTTTAATTTATTTATTTTATTTTAAAAATGTCTTTGCCTAAAAGCAGTAGCTGAGTAAATACCCGGTGTTCAGGTCCCAGGATTTTACCACAGATTTGGGCCATTTTGGACCATATCCACAGATTTGGGCTATATCCACATATTTGGGCCATTTTGGGCCATATCCACAGATTTGGGCTATATCCACAGATTTGGGCCATTTTGGGCCATATCCACAGATTTGGGCCATTTTGGGCCATATCCACAGATTTGGGCTATATCCACAAATTTGGGCCATTGTGGGCCATGTCCACAGATTTGGGCTATATCCACAGATTTGGGCCATTTTGGGCTATATCCACAGATTTGGGCCATTGTGGGCCATATCCACAGATTTGGGCTATATCCACAGATTTGGGCCATTTTGGGCCATATCCACAGATTTGGGCTATATCCACAGATTTGGGCCATATCCACAGATTTGGGCCATATCCACAGATTTGGGCTATATCCACAGATTTGGGCCGTATCCACAGATTTGGGCTATATCCACAGATTTGGGCCGTATCCACAGATTTGGGCCATTTTGGGCCATATCCACAGATTTGGGCTATATCCACAGATTTGGGCCATATCCACAGATTTGGGCTATATCCACAGATTTGGGCTATATCCACAGATTTGGGCCGTATCCTCTCTGACAGCTCACCTGACTGCCTTCCTGGCACTCAAAGGTTACCGGTTTAATTATACCGAGACAGAGAGAGAGACAAACTCTGGACCGTAATAATCGCAAGTCTAAGATGAATGAAAAGCATTAAGATTATTATTTACATAACCGTACCAACAGCTAAAGTTTCATCATGGAGCATGAATAAGAAATAAGGGAATGCTTTACATGCACCATTCATATTTAATGTATGAGACGTACACTACTGATGGTAAGAGGGCTAGCATGGTACTAATATTATGCACAAACAAGGTTAAACCATTTATATTAAGGACTGTACAGCATACACGTCTCCTTGTGTATTAAATGTAAATTGAATTAAAAAATCTAATATTTTCAAAACAATGCTTATCTTTCTTTCCTGTGTAATTTCTACCAGATCCCCTACGCTCTTTCCATCTTTTGAAGAAGGTTGCCAGTTTTTTTTTTTTTTTTTTTTTTTGTGTGGAAATGGGGGAATTCTTTATCAAGCAAACTATCATTCTGGCATATTAGACTGTTGAATATTAGGCATATCCCTCTCTCTACTTCACTGAGGTAGAGAGGCAGTGAGAGGCAGAATTCAGTTTGTTTTTAATCTGTTAATATAAAACCTTGGAAAAGATCAGCGTGGCTGGATCAGTGTCGCTTCACAAGTAAACGGCACACCGGGGAGCAGCCACACCTGTTTCATGCGAGAGTAATTTGCACGTTTACTCGCCCCCCCCCCCCCCCCCCCCCCGGCTCCCGTCGCACGCGCTGTTGAAGTTTTGGAGACGGCTGTCTGGCCGTCATTAACAGCTTATTGCCCCCCTGTGAGGAAGCTTCCGGAAAAACACAGCTGAGGAAATCCGCAGGGACCCGAGCTTCTGTGGCGGCACGCAGATCTTCAGGAAGATGTCGTCCCCAAAAAAATAGCAAAAGTGTGGGTGAGCATTCTTTGTGCGGACACCAAAAGTATGGAACACTCCCATCAGATTACTGGGGGTTCACTGACAGTCTCATCTTTTAGATGCCTTATTTAACAACTCACCTTGAAGAGACTTGCTTTCGACTACAAATCCCAGAATGCTCCACACCCACCACCAGTGCCCTACAACTGCTATATGAATTCCCTACACCCGCAATCAAAATGCCCTACACCCGGCATTCTGTCAGGTCATCAGTACATTTAATATATCCTTCATTGCACGCAAAAAGCATGACAGATTTTTTTTAAAAACCCCAGACAGTGACCTATCCCTTTAACAGGATGAGCCACCCAGCAGCCCAACACACACGCTTTTATTTTCACCATTTCAACAGTCAGGAAAGCATCTGGAACACCTGCATTAAACGCAATGTATGTTTAATTTAGCACTTAGTATTTACATTACATTTAGGAATCAATACATGTACGCATAGTGACTTACATCGCTAACATTTAATGATTTTATAAAACATAGATACCGTTTATGTTTGTTACTCATTTTACTGAGGTAATTTAGTTTAGGGACCTTCATTTAGCGTACTTCAGTAATGCCCCCACGTGATTCGAAACAGCAACCTCCAGGGTTCCAGCGACGATTGTTATTTGACAGCACCGATTGGACAACCGAAGCTTATTAATAGCTCCGCTCTCTGGCCTTTAAATCTCTGCGCACGCACGGCCAGAGAGGCACGAAGCAGAGTTTACCAAAAAAAAAAAAAAAACCCCACGATCCACTTCACCGCGGCATTATCGCCATGGAAACGGAATAACTCCAGCGGAGTTCTGCTCGTTAAGGGAGGCGGATCGCGTGTTCCAGGAGCCCGGAGGTGACACGCTAGAGAGGATTCTGTCTAAATCTCCGTTCTCTCTCTGAATCTCCAGGAGGAATCGCATTATCCACACACATGTGACATAGAACACTCAGGCTAATTTCACAAACTCTAAACCGTATTTATGAATTTAAATTCATGATGCCCCACAGTTGTTTTTTTTTTTTTTTTGTTCCCATTAGATTTGTTGTTTTTTTTTTTTTTTTTTAACCAAATCCAATAATTAAATCTGAAGACGAACCGCCAAGTGCTAATGACAAGAGGTTTAATTGGCCATTACAGCCTCTGTTCATAAATCAATTCTGTTCATAAATCAATTCAGTGATTTTTTTAGGACAGTCCAATGAAGAGCTCAGCAGGAAAATCGAGCCACTGAATCACGGCAGTCAGTACTGTCCACCCTATGAGTGGGGTTTTGGGTTTTTTCCGATGCGACAATTAACAACCTCAAACCAACTCAAGTATTGGTTTAAAAAATGATGAAATTCATAAACCGAGGGGTGGCAGAATGAGCAAAAAGTACAAAACAGCCCTTTTCAAAGTTAGTGTTTCAAACAGCACAGTGACCAGCTGGTTAAATATGGATTAAAAAAAGGGAACAGAAGACAGACGTTTTAATTTAGGTTTTTTTGAGCACCACCTGCCGTCATGGAAGACGGTGAGTAAAGCACCGCGTGTCGAGGGGGAGAGGGGTGCAACGGTGGCTCTCCAGGACCCAGGGCCTGATGGGGCTCCTCGCTTACACCAGGATCTTGTATTGATCCCGAAAATAGCGCCAGGGAGGCAGGCAAACAACCCCAGGTCCCAAAAACAAATGTCGTTTCGAAATCTGTCAAAAACGGTTCAGGAAAATCAGTTTTGTTTTTGGTTTGTTTCTCGTGCTTACGTGCTCGTGGGCACGTTTTCTGAGATGTTGAGGAGAACCTTCCGGAACCCCCCCCCCCCCCCCCCCCCCCCAGGTCACATGGCCCCGGCACTCACACCACAGCTCCGCGTCGCGCCACCTGACTGACTCTTGGCGGACGGGTTCCCACTGATTAGGACAGACAGGCCTACTTTAGCGGCCTGCATTATTCAGAGACCAAGGACCTGCTGCAGGACTCACACCAGCTACCAGCACACACCAGCTCCCTCAGCCCCTAACACTCACACACACACACACACACACACACACACCAGCACCCTCAGCCCCTAACACTCACACACACACACCAGCACCCTCAGCCCCTCACACACACGCACACACACGTGCACATACACACACCAGCTCCCTCAGCCCCTAACACTCACACACACACACACACACACCAGCTCCCTCAGCCCCTAACACTCACACACACACACACACCAGCTCCCTCAGCCCCTAACACTCACTCACACACACACACACACACACCAGCTCCCTCAGCCCCTAACACTCACACACACACACACACACGCCAGCTCCCTCAGCCCCTAACACTCACTCACACACACACACACACACACACACACCCCTAACACTCACACACACACACACACCAGCTCCCTCAGCCCCTAACACTCACACACACACACACACCAGCTCCCTCAGCCCCCAACACTCACACACACACACACACACACACACACACACACACACGCACACCAGCACCCTCAGCCCCTAACACACACACACACACACACACACACACCAGCTCCCTCAGCCCCTAACACTCTCACACACACACACACACACACACACACACCAGCTCCCTCAGCCCCTAACACTCACACACACACACACACACACACACACCAGCTCCCTCAGCCCCTAACACTCACACACACACACACACCACCAGCTCCCTCAGCCCCTAACACTCACACACACACACACACACACACCAGCTCCCTCAGCCCCTAACACTCACACACACACACACACACACACACACCCAGCACCCTCAGCCCCTAACACTCCACACACACACACACACACACACACACCAGCACCCTCAGCCCCTAACACTCACACACACACACACACACACACTCTCACACACACACACACCAGCTCCCTCAGCCCCTAACACACACACACACACACCAGCACCCTGAGCCCCTAACACTCACACACCAGCTCCCTCAGCCCCTAACACTCACACACACTCACACACACACACACACACACCACCTCCCTCAGCCCCTAACACACACACACACACACACACACATCAGCACCCTCAGTCCCTAACACACACACACACACACACACACCAGCACCCTCAGCCCCTAACACTCACTCACACACACACACACACACACACATACCAGCACCCTCAGCCCCTAACACTCACACACACACCAGCACCCTCAGCCCCTAACACTCACACACACACACACACACACACACACGTGCACATACACACACAAACACACACACACACACGTGGCTCAAACAGGGATATGCACTCACTCACTCTTTCACACATGCCCACACAGACAGCCAGCAACACGGCTCAATTCTATACACGTTCTCACTCACACATGCACATCAGCACACGTGCCCATGTGACCACATCAGAAGCCACAGGAAAAAGGAGCACAAGCTCTGAGACACAAACGCAGCGCTGGACACGCGTGGAGCCACAGACTGAAGAGCACGTTCATCGCCCGTCCCATGTGATGTCCGCCCGTCCCATGTGATGTCCGCTCACATTAAAAAAAACGCACGGCCTTCATTTCCGATCAAATCAAACTATTTCACCGCAACATAAGGAGAGAAACATAAAAGTCAGGGACATGTTTTACACAGAGAAAGTTCTGAACGTTACTACCATATAAGAAGAAAATGCTTCTTTCCAGCATATACCAATCTGATAAAATGTATGTACTGGTAAGTGTTTAAGGTCAAATCCATGATAGTCCTTATAGTGCCCTCATGAACCCTATCTTTCTCAGCACCACGGTGCAATTGACAAGAAAGTACCCACTATAACACTAAAAATGAAGTTCACTGTGTACACATTCCACACACACACACACACACACATCCATTCTGTGCCTCTCGCTGGAAAACGAAAACCGCTCGAGCCCATCACCCCTCAGAGAAGACAAGGAAGAGGAAGGACAGGATGTAATCTCTTAAGTGGAGAAACAATGCTTCGGTATGATAGGCCCTAGCAAGACTCTGCTCTCCTACCCATTACGCTCCATTACGATCCAGAACCACTGTCTGGATACTTTTTTGAAAAGCGAAAAAACCAATACAGAACCACGTCCTTAGTTCAAGAAATTGTTGTTAGACTTGCATCAGGAGTTTGGGTCCAGTTCTTCCCCATTTCGGTTCAATCATAGAAATCTATAAACTGAAACCCATGAATTGAAAAATAAATTAAAAAAAAAAAATGTCCATAATGTTTAATGGTGATTCGATTTGATTTGCTTCAGTTGGTTCACACCCAGCTAAAGCAAATCAAACCCATAACCGAAGAACTGCAAAGCACTTTCAGCAACGTTAAAAAATCCCTTCATAAATAAAAGATTATTGCAACATTATTAAGTAATGTTACATGGTGGAGGTCTTGGCCACTGGTTTCCATGGTGAAAACGCATCATAAACATACAGCGGTAACAACAAATGGAGGCAGTAAGATTACCCGCACAGCGGATTCTGCGGAGGAGGGCACCGAACTTTATTTAAAAACCTCCGGAGCACAGCAGTACCCTTCAGAGCCTACCGCCTACCCCCCCCCCCCCCGCCAACCCACCAACACGCCCGTTCACGGTCCACCTCCTCGCAAATCTCTCAACCCCCCCTGCACTCTCGCATTTTCCTGGAAAATCCCCCAGGTGCTGGAAGCCCAGCCGCTCCGCTAAGCGCACCCCGTCGCTAACAGGAGCGATGTTTCCTGGAAACCCGTCCGGAGATAAAAGCCGCATAAATTCTCCTTCATTCGGAAAACGCGTCATCCGCCAAAGCGCGTGCGGAAAAAGCCGCAGGCCGGCCTCACCCTCTAAAGTCTTTTTTTAGGCACCTATTTTAATTTGAGATGAAAACGCCAACGACTTTTAATTACCAGTGAATGGAAATGATCCATTATTAACCATTTGGAGGTTTTTGGAATGCTTCTTTTCAAAATTCTAAGAGCGTACTAGCTAGAATGGCCGTGTTGTTACATCATTAGAATGTTCGTTCAGAGCATTCTAATCACATATTTGTGGTCTCACTCCTTAGGTTCAATTACTGTGAAACAGTCAGGATTGGTCCCTTTCTACCACCTGACACCCCAAAGGGCCACTTTATGTGCTCTTATTTTGAGAGTTTAACTCTCTATTCTGTACAGATGCTATCCTTGCAGTCTTGTTGCTTGGTGACTTTTAAGGAAGAATTCATTTTAATCGTTTAAAACCTTACACTGTTAACCATGGTTATGAATCTAAGCAACATACAGCTCACAAGCTTAAATGCAAACATTTGTACAAATCCATTGTGGTTTGTGAAGCCAGTCTCTTGATTTGATCTAAAATACAAATCCCACCAAGCACTTCACTAAAAATCTTATAATCATCAGACTTTCCAATGAACTATGGGACCTCAAGGCTTGGAAAACCCCAAAATGGCTGCTTTCAAGACAAATTTTAGAGATGTGAACATCGCATTGACAGACCTAATTTCTTTCGTTGTCACAGAGGACAAGTTATGCACATGTTGTGTACAGCATTTACTTTGCAACCAAATGCAATACTGGAACATGAATGCTAATGTGGACACTTTTCATGTTAAACTGTTACAGAGCAGGCTCTCAGTCACCAGATGTGTATAACTTTTAGAAGCAACAGAGTCCTCTGGGCATTTGTATTATTGTTTGCAGAACCTAAAATAATTTGTCGTCACGTCTGACCAATTCTCACCTTTAACCAATTCAGAGCGAAATCTGTTCGCCACTCCCACAGACCTCTCTGAAAACGTGGGCAGGGAACTCTGGGAAGGAGGCAACATGTGGCAGCCATGGCAACCACGGACAGCGGAGTGGAGAACAGCGAACAGAGTGAAGAACGCAGGAATAGAGTGAAGAGAGTGAAAAACAGAAAGAGGGAAGAAAGTGAAGGACAAGCAAGAGAAACAAACAGGAACAGAATCTGGGTAAAGAGCATTTCTGGCAGGCGAGAGACACTTCAGAAAGAAGGCACATGGAGGCTCATCCCAACACACCACAGATGTGCAAAACGTTTTTATTGTTCCGTCAAAAATGTGCGAATAAAAAGTAGAAAACGAGCTAAAGTGCCCGTTAAAACACTGCAGTGCCTGAAGGTGTGCTTTTCCTCCCCCCCCCATTCTTTTTCTTTCATTCTTTCTTTCTTTCTGGATTTCCCCCCGTTTTCCCTGTTTTCAGCAGCAGAACCAGAAACACAAAAACTCCCCGGAACGTGAGCGAGGCGCAGAACCTGCCGGAACAGCGCGAGGCCCCCCCCCCCGCCACGCCGTCCGTAAAGACGGGTCGAGGTCTCGCGGTCTGAGGTGCGAACGCGACCACAGGGGTGCAGCATTTTAGGGGCGTCTGCGATGCGCCCTCCTCAAAAAAATCCCGCTCTTCCGCTGTACAGCGTTGTCAAGGCAACATTGTCGGAACAGCTTTAAAGGCTGTACTGCCCAACGATATAAACTATAAACATGGCAGAGGTTTTCTTAAAAAAAAAAGAAAAAACATTTTTAAAATGTATATACACATATAAATGTTAACCGATATATACCACAATTAAAATCACAATTGGATTTGGTTAGTTATTAGATTTAGATGAAATAAAACAAAAAACACCACACAAAAACTGCCACACGGTTCAAAGTCAACTGCTACTGCCTGCACTTCAAGCGAATCTAATCTAAAATCTTGATCTGACGAAAACGAACAGACAAAACCCTCAAACAAAATGATTATCAATATATAAACAAAACAACACACACAAAAAAAAAAACACAATTAAGTTCACACGCTGGGTTAAAATACAAAAAAATATATATAATTAAGTACTCTGGTCACGTCGCCATGTCAACCCAGGAACGAGAGAGACTGAACGAGTCCCACCCAGTGCAGCCCAAATCGTGGGAAAGGAAAAAAATAAACCTCAAGTCTGGTAACCGTGGTGACGTCGTAAGTGCTAAGCGACGTTCCAGAGCAGTCAGCTCCCCCCCCCCCCCCCCCCTCGGATTTTGGGCTCAGGCGCTACGAGATTGCGGGACGGGGGTCCGCTGGAATTCGGGGGGCACGTCGGCGAATCGGCAGTGAGTCGTCCGGTTCCGCTGCTGCCATTCGTCCAGAGAGATCCGGGCCTTTCCAGCGGCGCCCCTGTAGTTCCTGCGCAAATAATTCAAAAATACATTTTCGAAAACATTGTATAAACGCAAGCGCAATAATTTTCTTAATATTTCACCCCGGTTGATTGTGGTCGCAGACTGCATCTGCGCCCCATTTTACACAAACTACTTTCCAGGAAAATGCTCTTATTTTCCACGACTGGAATACTGATTAAAAATAATGCCAGGTGGGAACCCTGATGGCTCTAATGAATCGATGAAATCCCTGGTAGCGTTCTGCAGAGATCGACAGCCACAGGCGGAGGCGAGGGTGGGGGAGAGGCGGGGCGGGGGGGGGGGGGGGGCAGAAACCTTGCTACTCAACACGCTTCTTTACCTCCACCAAACTGCGTCATTAACAGAAAGAGTGTTTATGTGCATCACAAAAAAAATAATAAAAAATAAAATTCTACTAAATGCAGACAGGCAATCCCATGGTGCACTTGAGGAGGAAGCAAACCGAGCACACGTAGCAACCATCAGCATTAGTGACAGGGCAAGGTTTCAGAGGAAATCAGATTTTTTTTTTAATAAATAAATAAATAAATAGAAGCATCAGCCATGATGGTGAGAGCGCTGAAGTCGATGAGCGTTAAAAGCGGACCTACGGTGACCCCAAGACCCCCCCCCCCCCCCAAAAACAGCCTCCTGACGGGAGGAGAGAATGGAGGAGGTCGTGACCACATCAGACAGCCGCCAGACCCTCATTCGCCATTCTGTACTCAAAGGAGCAGACAGGTGCTTCACCGGAGGCCAGGTGGGGAAAAAAAACAAAAAAAACCAGACACGGCGAGAGGAGGGGGGGCGGGAGGGGGGCGGGCCGTTTTAAGCGGGAGGAGGTCGATGCCCGTCCCGGTGTGTCGCTCCCTGAACGCTCGTTCGCCGCGCGGAGGCAGCGGGCCGATGTTTTACTCAGACGCGCCAGGGACGCGCGTTCCTTCCTCTCTCCTCGGGGTATTCAGGAAAGACCGCTCTTTCAGACCGCCAAAGTCTCGACCGCGAACGTTTCTATCACTCTTTCAGACCGTGAAAATCTCCAACGTCTCGACCGCTCTTCAGCCAGTCTCGACCGCCAAAGTCTCAACCACGAACATCTGGACCGCCAACGTCTCGACCATGACCATCAGGACCGCGAAGGTCACGACCATGACCATCAGGACCGCGAAGGTCAGGGGTCAGGGGATTTGGGTTCGCAGACATCGAGAGCTTCATCGACGTCTTCCTGGGAGCACTGCCTCAGGAGGACCAATCAAGAGGAGGGGGAAACAAACAGAACCTTCCGGAAAAGCAGAAACCCAAACGTACCAAAGACAGTACAGCATCGACGACAGAAAAACTACAGCGCACCACTCCACAACGTACGGACAAACATTTTTAAATCGCTGCTGTTTTCAGGCTGTGAAATATATATTTTTCCGCGATATTCCCCACAAAGTGCGCACGTGTCTGAGGGACGCAGCGGCGTGTCCTGCTGCAGTCCAGTGCAGGGCCGTGCTTCCGCCGCAGGAGCCCGTCTCCCATGGCGACCGCTTCTGGAGCCGAAGCGACGGTAAAGCGAAGCATCGGCCCGCCCGCCCACCATGCCCGTTAAAATGCCATCCCTCAGCGGGGCACTGGGGGGCGGCAGCGTGTTGGCGCCGTCATAAAAATCTGCGATGATTCATAAAAAATGTTTTTGTTCTTTTTTTCCCTCTCTCCAGAAGGCTGGATGTTTCTTGTTGGCGCGGCGACGGAGAAGACACGCCCCCCCCCGGGCCCTGCTCGGAGCGGGACAGGCCCCGCCCACTCGTCACGCTCAATAGCGGCGTACCCGTCGCGGACGACTCTTTCGTCCTTTCTATCGACACGGCGATTTTACCCGAGCCAAATCGACCCGCGGACCCACGGCACTCCAGACCGACCCACAAATGAGCGCAGTACGGCTATTTGGGAGACACCGTCACCGACACACGGTCACTCCGAACCTTCGACCGAATTTCCAGACAAACGCTGGTCCAGTGGGAAGCCATCTTACACGTCAACATCAGCCCACACAGCAGTGAGCGACCATCATGACCCAGAATGCAACTGCTCTTTTCAGCACGGCTTCTAAGCTTCCGTGATTTCAAAACTTGGCCGTACATTATATGGTTTAAAACTGATCAAAACGGTCAATGAATCACTGTATCACAGTATTTTTGACAAAAGACCTCATTCATGCTTAGAGAACAATGCATACAAGTTAAAAAGAAAAAGTTTCTTTGTAAATTCTCAAGCTGATGATAAAACAACGTCAAAACACACATAACTATACATAGACATATATAACTTCATATTATTATTTAATCAAATTACGGTCCATGGAGTTTTGTAGGTTCGACAAGAATCCCCTCACATTTCCTGTGACAGATTGATGAACTCATAATGAATGAAGGTCAGCTCAGCTCTGTGAGACTCTGTGAGACGCGTGTACCCATGTGACTCTGATTCAGGGCGTGGCTGCGTCTGCGTGCGCTCGTACCTGCGCGTGAGGTCAGACGGGTGTTGCCAAGGCTCGTTGCC
>CM045883.1:80567501-80647501 GCA_025169545.1 Anguilla japonica | reverse complement strand
ATTCTGCAAGGAGGAGGTCCCGGTGGATCAATGCTGCCACCTGCTGGCCAGACTGGAGAACTTCACTCCAGACATCCAGTCACAGCCGCCTACCTCTTGAGATGCTCGCGCCCCGATTTGGCATCGTCTTGATCCGTCCTCTTCTGCGGAACCACCACCACTGATCTCACCTGGTCAGAGAGCGACGCACAGTCGTGTGAAACGAACAGCAGTCTCCACTGCCAGTCGTTATCCATTTCCCCTCCAAGAAGCCCGGCAAATCAAAGGACCCAGGTGCCCCGCCCCCACAGACACGAGTGTGAGAAAGACAGAAGAAAGAGAAGCAGGAACATGTGTGGCGTTTCCCCCAATAAAATCAAGCCGCAGCCACCAGTAGGGCTGTTCAACTGGCAGCCCCCCCGCCCCCAACCCCCAGGGAACAGATGTAGCCCCCCCCCCACAGAGACATGCTCCTAGTTTTTCTATTACTAAGAAAGCGGGGCGGGGGGGATAAAGCATTATTTTGATGAATCGATAAATGTGACTATGTCCAGGCCTCCGTCAGTCACAGTGCCAGAATACTTTCCACTAATGACAGAAAAATAAGTAATAAATACCCATTAACAAGGGCTCTGCTGAATAAAAACACCCAATATATTTTTTAACCCTTTAAATGTGCGAGATGACAAATATGTGATTAGAATGTGATTCAAATATGTGAATAAATTCTTAACTGAACATTCTAATGCTGATGTCACTTCATTTGGCCCCCAGGAAGCAGCAGTGTAGAGACTGGCAGACAGTGGGAGGAGCTTCACCAATTAATTGGCTAGTGCAGAGGGGGAGGGGTTACCTGGACAGGTGACAGCTGAGTGCTGTTGGAGGGCTCCCCCTTGTCCGCCTAGGGACCCTGTGTTCTCCTTGCAGGGAGACGGCCAGGTCCTCTCAGCCAGCTCCACCTTCACCGTCATGCCCCGCCCCCCAGCCTCGCTGTTCCCTCCGAAAAAGAGCCCCGCCTCAGCCAGGACTCGAACAGGGGGGCCCCCATGCTAAACCCCGCCCCCTCCCCGACACCCTCCACCCCCTGCAGCGCCCGGGCGGCCCCCGGCTGGGCCGCGTCGTCCAGACACGACAGCAGGTTTCTGCACAGGGCGGGGCTTGGCAAGGCCCCGCCCCCGAACACAGCCGCCTGCTCGGGACTGGACGACGGCAGCCCCGCCCCCAGGGCCAGCGAGCTGCACTGCAGGGGGCTGACCTCCAGGCGCTGCCCAACGCCGCCAGGCCTTCTCCTCAGCGCCTCGCGGTACGACCGCGAGAAGTAGCCCTCGTCTAAGGAGACCGGCTCCTTCCGTCCGGCCCCGCCCGCCTCCCCGCCTCTCCCTGCAGGGCTCTGGGCATGGCAAGGGGCGTGGCCAGCAGGGCTGTGGGCGTGGCCAGCAGGGCTATGGGCGTGGCCAGCAGGGCTATGGGCGTGGCCAGCAGGGCTCTGGGTGTGGCCAGCAGGGCTTTGGGTGTGGCCAGCAGGGCTCTGGGCGTGGCCAGCAGGGCTCTGGGTGTGGCCAGCAGGGCTATGGGCGTGGCCAGCAGGGCTCTGGGCGTGGCCAGCAGGGCTCTGGGCGTGGCTGCTCTCGTAGAAGCTGTGGCAGCTCTCGATGAAGGCCTCGATGCCCTCGCTGTCGTCGCTGGCCCCGCTGCATACGGGGCTGAGGGACAGGATGTCCTCGATGTCGAAGTCGAAGGCGTGGTCCACGTCCGCCTCGCCCGCCGCCCACGGGACGCTCGGCTCCGGGGTCGGGACGGGGCTCCCGGGACGGGGGGGGGCGTTCCGGGGCGGGGCCACCCTCGGACCCGGCCTCGCCGCGGGGCGGCACGCACGGAACACCCCCGCCCGTGGTAACGGGGTCCGGCCGCGAGCGAGGCACGGCTCGCCCCAACGCCGCGCCCCCGACCGCCTTCCTGATCATGGTCAGGCTCCGGGCTTCCAGGGCTTTAACGGGGGACCAGGGGGGGGCCTGGCTTCTGCCCAAAGGTCCCCCACGGGCGTCCGGGGCGCCCCCCAGGTCCGGGGTGGAGGCGCTCGGAGCCAAACGCTTCCTCGGGGGGGGCTGCCGCCCTCCTCCAGGGCCGAGTCGTCCAGGCGCCTCTTCCCGCTAAGCGGCGGCGGCGGCTGGCTGTTGACGATCTTGATCTTCATGTTGCAGAAGGGGGCCTGCAGGCTGCGGCCGAAGCTGGGCCAGCCGTCCGCGTTCTCGCACACGATTCGGCGCGAGTAGGAGGAGAGCGACCGGAGGTGGGGTGCGGCTCGCCTCTCTTCGGGGCGCCGCACCCCGAACGCCCGAGCGGCCTGCCGTTCAGCGTCCATTTTAGTCACTGATCTAAGTTAAGTGCCAGGGTGAGGAACCTGCCCTAAAATAGAAGGAAAACAAAACGTAAATACTGACATCACTAAGACTGTGGTGCATCCAGCGTAATACACATTAAGACAGAACAAAGTAACTTGGTAGATTAAGGCACAACATAGAATTTAAGACCCCCACCACCAACTAAAACTCAGTTACTTCGGTGTATATATCCACACGGGTCATTAGATTTGTTTGGGGGTTTTTTTTCGTCTCGGGCAGGCCCCACGCATCTGCAAGCAACAGATTAACTTTTACCAAGATGCAGCGTTACATGCAAACTTGAGCCAGAAAAACTCGTAGCATTGGGATTAGCATACTGGCTAGGTAGCTGTGATCGCTGGCTTTCTGCATGGTGCCAATAACGACCTTCACTTCACTGTACATCCTACATTAACGTTTACCAGCATAAACCCTTGCTTCTGTATAAATGGCGACTTCAAACAGTCAGCACAAAATCTACGACCACTGCACTATTACCAACTGCCGCCAAAACTTAGCTTATAACTGGCGAACCTAGCTGGACATATGGTGTTTTCCCCACTGAAATAAATCTACAAGTGGTCCATGCTCAAGTCAGTTCAATGTTTTCCAAGACTATGGATAAATTATCACCGTTCTATAAAGGAAAATTCAGCTTTGATACCGGTTTATGTGATTTTCCCAAGATGGCTATATTGATATGGCTAACAATTAGCTAGTTATTCGACAGCAAGAGGCGTCTCATCCATTAACGTTTCTTTAGAATATATATTGCGTACTTGATTCTTTAGTTAGTCGTCGTTTAACGAATTAATCAACTGCTTGTGACAACTTTCAATGACAAAACTGAAATCGTCAAACAACCATGTTTGCTAGATGGACTAGCAAATCTTTGGCCGGTAAGTCCACAATACCACCCACCACCCCCCACCCCGGCAAACATTTCTGAGAAAGGTGATAGCAGGAGAGTTAGAAATTGCACGTAGGCTACGGGACTGAAAATCTGAACTTATAATTATAATTATAATAATAATCTAAATTTACCTACTACAGCTGACAAAAATACTCACCAGTATTATTGTAACTGCGTTTATTTCTGAAGGAGGGGATCAACTGGCACTCATCGAGAATGGTGCAACTCCCAAGTGCATACACGATAATCATCAGAAATCATGTGATTGTCAAATTAACTTAATGTCTAAAAAAGTTAAAAGTCGGATGTAAAAACTGGTCTTTTTCTTGTAGTTTTTTTCTTGCGTTCAGTGGAAAGGCTACGGATGAGAGCATTGCAGGAGTATTTTTGCAGATTTAAATTTTTTTAATTGGATCGTTTTTTTTTTTTTTTTAGAAGCTTTTTGGGGTCATGCCCGGTTCATCTCATACGTCTGCATAATTAGTCGTCCCCAAATGGCTCCGATCGATTCAGAGTCGTTTGATAATGTATTCATTAATGTCTTGTAGGTTAATGTCTTGGCCCGTTGAAGGCATATTATGCCTACCATGGTCTTTAATTTACATCAGCCATATTCCGATTTTTACTTTGACATTGGAACTAATGAGCAGACTTGTTAAATCCGCTTGTGATCACCCAACCCTAATTGCACTGGTTTGATTTTGTGCTGAAACCTGGCATAAACGGGTTCAGCAAAAAGGTCGTGTTAGTATTAGTAGCCTACTGATGCATGATGTTTAATTGCTTGAAATTGTGCCCCGTAAAGTAATAACAATATCATAGATAATACGGTTAAATTTACGTTGACCAAAGTTCAAAAATAAATCAATAAATCAGATGGTACCAGTTGGTTGGTCGGCTTCTTTCTCTTCCCTGTAAAATAAAAAAATCCACACCAAAATCGAGAAATCACGCATCTAGAAATAAAACCACCGTTTCAGCTAATATAGGTATCTTTTATTAAATTCAATGGGAATATAACATGACACAGACAATATTATGTAATTATTTAAATTAATTCCAAATAATATGTAACAATGTCAAAAAAAGAAGAATATATTAACACTGAGTGATCGACTTCTAGTCACAATCCACTCCGGCTCCCCGTAAGAGGAAATATGAGAAAATTCGTCAAAAACTGACGAGGGAAAAAAAAAAAAAAAAAAAAAGTAATAATAGCACGCACCCTTGTGACAGAAATCCACCTAGCGGCATGGGTCAGGTAGGAAATTATGTCCCTGAAATTTTATTTAAAAAGAAGAAAAAAGAAAAAAAGTGCTATGGAGGAAAGGGGGGGGGGGGGGGGGGGGGGGGGGGGGTGTAAAAAATACATCTAACTTTTCCATTGAAAAATATATAAAGGGATTGTCTAGTTTGTAAGTGCATGACACTTTGCCCATTTGGTGAACGTGTACTTTCTGCTTCAAGGCATTATTAAAATCTTTGATTCCTTTTACACACCCACACCCCCACTCCCACTCCCACTCCCACTCCAACCCCCACCCCCACCCCCACCCCCACCCCCACTCCCAAAGCACGGCAGCCAGCAGCTTCTAAAATTATATTTTTTTAACTAAATCCTGTTACAAGAGCTACAACAATCAAAGCAAGTGAAGACAAGACAGACCACCATTCCCAAGCCTATTTTGGTAATGTATTTTTCTTTTATTTTAGGCAAGGCTGAAACCAGGGGCGCTGGAATCAGTTCAACAGCATTTAGTGGGGAGGGGGGTTATAGCGACATTAAACCATTAAACCCAAAATTAATAAACCGAGCTTCCCTTTGAGGGACTAACACATCCCCTTAGTGATGCAACTCACCCGAACCCTAACCCCTTACAGGAAGAAAGTGAATTTCCCAGAGTGCAACAGGATGCATTTTGGCCAAAGTCAAACTTTTTTTAAATTTTACTTCCACCCCCACCCCCACCCCTCTCTTACGACTGCGTTTAGCTTACTTCAGAATGAAAACTCAAATGACACAAATGCCCGTGGCAGAGGAGTGCACTCCCAGAGAATAAGAAGAAGAAGAAGAAAAACGAGCGAAGACGATGACGAGCGGAGAGGCTCGTGACGCGTGGCTAAGAGGAAGGCTTCCCAACGCCGGCCGGACGCCATCTTTGGCAGAGAGGGACAGCGGCCATTTTAACTCCTGCAAGGACACAGTCACTCTCTCCAGGGTCCCTCGGTCAGCGAGGAACGGATATTAAAACAGTGGAATAACGTGTCCAACTTAAGTAATCGAGGTGGGTGATAAATTATAATACTTTATATATATATACACACACAGACTTGCTTTTGATACACGTACAAATATAGATAAAGACAACTGGAAGAACAACAAAGAAAATTAAAATAAAAAAAAGAAAAGAAAGAAAATAAAAGGCTTGTTGACTGTAACAAGGACCAGAACTGTGATCATTGCACAACTTTAAAACAAAAGAAGAAAAAAAAAAGAAAAAATTAACAATTTTATTGCTTTGGTATGAGAGTTCCGGAAGCACACGCCACTGTGATTCTCTCAGTTGCCCTTCCAGCTAGAGCCCACTAGGTGGCGCTTGTGGTGGGGCCTCGGAGTAAGACCGGCCCTGCGCCTCTCCCCTTCTCCTCCCGCCTCCTCTTATCTCCGTGGCAACGGCTCCCTCAGAAGCCGAGCATGTCGTCTCTGTCGCTGGCGCCGACCTCGGCTTTGTCCCAGTCGCAGGGAGACAGGCACTCGTCTGTGTTCAAGTCCTGAGGTGTCACCCCAATGTCCAGGACCTGGGGGTTAGTGCGAGACTCAGCGAGTCTGTGTGCGTGTGTGTGTGTGTGGGGGGGGGGGGGGGGGGGGTGTGTGTGTGTGGAGGTGTGTGTGTGTGTGTGTGTGTGTGGGGGGGGGGGGGGGTGTGTGAGTGAGTGGGGAGGGGACAACAACAACAACAAAAAAGTTAATGACACATCTGAGGACTCTAATTTTACCAACAACAATAACAACAGCAATGAGGACGACGATATGAGGTGACACAATGCAGCATGATGTTGGGTGAAGGTGAGAGAGAACTGTTCCCAGGCTTCTGCAGTGTCACTCTACCACTCTGCCTGGATCCATCAGTACGGTAAGTAACCACGACAACGGCGATCTCAAACTCCAGCACTGCTGGGTACCTGCAGGGTTCCACACAGTAAGTAACCGCGCCAACGGCGATCAGGAACCCCAGCCCTGCAGGGCCGCGGTGTCTCCAGCGTTCCATCGACAGCCATCTTGGACGCATCCAGTGGCACGAACCACACACCGGAGGTGTTGAAACGCAGCAGCAGACGCTGCAGCTCTGCAGATCTGAGAGTCTGAGCTCCCTGCTTTAAGCTCTAGAGCAAGGTGGCAGAATACGGACACGTGGACCGATCCAAATATACGCACCGAAATATTTCATTGCATTACATTACAGGCATTCAGCAGATGCTCTTATCCAGAGTGACTTACACAACTTTTTCATTGCATTTACATTGCATCCATTTATACAGCTGGATATATACTGAATCAATGCAGGTTAAGCACCTTACTCAAGAGTACAACGGCAGTGTCCTATCCAGGAATTGAACCTACGACCTTTCGGTTACAAGCCCAGTTCTTTACCCACTGTGCTACACTGCCGACCATTTCCTGCCTGAAGCGGTAAACTCCGCCCCCCTCGATCTTCAGGCACAGTCTGAGGCGCCTGATTGGACGGCCTCGGCAGGGTGTGGGGGGTTTGTGGTCCCGATGTGGCCAGAGGAGCAACGAAGACAGAAACTCGCCGCAAAATGCGAAGTGAGGGAAAAGCTTTCCCACAGACGGGCCAACGCATAAACATGCGCCGAGCAGGGAGTTATTCTGCACACGTCACACAGACGGGAGGGGCCTCATCCACCGGGGCTGCGGAACCTCAGTCTGAACCGCTGCCAACCGGGTTAAAGGACGTTTAAAAAAAAAAAAAAACAAGGTCGAGGCTTCTCACGAAAACAAACGCGTGTGTGACCTCGCCCCAGGTCTGGACTTGACAGAACGTCCCACAGGTACCGGCGAACACCACAGAGGAAGTAAACGAGAATTGGGGAACATTTTGACCTTCGACCCCCCGCCCCGTCCCATCCACAGGGACGAGAGTACGACTCGTTCTCCCCGAAGCACGTTCGGAGGACGGTGAACCTGCGTCGTCAACGGTTTTCACAGTCAAACGAGGTCAGCAACATTGAACGCACTCCTCCTGTTGTTTTTAAACCAAGTAGATCCAAAGGAGACTGAAACCAATGCAAGTTCATCCATTAGCCAGTTAGCATTTCCAGGCTACCCTCACAACAAAATGAAGCAATTTTTAATTTTGTGAAATTAAGCAAACGGCACCTGCGACACAGAGTATGGTATAATCACTATTTCCCTGGCAGTGCCATTATTGATATTTCAAGGCATCTCCCATTCACATCTCATCATATGAAGAAAGGAGACGTACCCAGACAGGTAAGAGCGTTTCAGACAGGTAAGTGTCGGTTTCTAATTTAGAGCCAATCCCCTTCCCTTCAGTCATTAATATATTGCGCATCATTCCTAATCTCCATTTTTCTCTCTACGATAGACCCTGTCAGCCACCCTGTGCTGTTTTGTTCATTTACACCACATACAGAGCACAGGGCCTTTGAACCATGCATCTTAATGTGTTGCCACGGAGACGCGAAGGCATCACACTTCACGATATGACTATCGGAACTCTCCACCCAGTGCCAACTGCCAACGTAACAGGCGTGCAAAAAATACGTTTCACGTAAATTAACGATGAATGAATGTGATCTATCAGCATGAAATCCAAACAGAACCTGAGTCTAGTAAACCAGCCTTTCCCTCCCGGATTAAAGAGGAAAGAGAAACGTCAGTGCGGTCCAAAAAGGGAAGAGATGTGACGATCCGCCATCACGGCAGAGGCTCTGACTAAGAGTGCCGTTCGGAGAGGAGAGATATTTAATCGCCCCAGCAGCCCGACAGACACACGCACAGGATGTATGACCATCGTTAGGCCTTAATGGCCATCAGTAATGGGGAGATCGGCTCCTAAGTGCTCACGGTGACCCAGTGACCGTGTTTGGCTGGACCCTTCCAGGGTGACGGAGTGCTCCTCGTCAGTCGCGTCCCGCCAGGGACCCCGCTCCGAGTTCCCCCTCCGAAACGCACATCGATCGCCCGAGGAGCTGTCAGACCGCGCCTCGCGATCCCGCTATATCTCTGTTAGGGGAGACTCTGACGGTGAAAATATTGATCTTCGTTTTGCGGGGAAACCGGAGACGGACAAACTTCTGTCTCAACGGAACGAGCGGAGGGGAAACCAAAATGGTGGCGGTTGTTGTCAGTTGTCTCCAAATTGGAGAAATCCGAGGTAATCTCTGTTCAATCTCCAACTGCCCAAGGACAGTAAGATAGGGCTGTTGGTTGCTCTATGGTTACCGCCTTATTATTAGAACCCAGAGGACCTCCACCAATAAAGAGGCACATTGGTAACAAAAAAACAGAGCAACGCCATTGGGGATTGGTGGAAACTTACATCTGAGGAGCTTATCCTTACTTTATTGGCCTTATCTGAACAGAGCGGTATCAGGGGTCTCCTGTATCCACACTGCTGAAATCCAACCATAATAAAGCAGTACCCCTTAGAAGAGAAGGTTTGTTTGGAATGTTTTTTTTTTCTTCGAAATACAAAGTCCGTGTTCTAGAACTCAGTTGCTTTCACGTTACCAGTAGTGATTGTGACATCAGCATGAGAATGTTCAGTGAAGAACATTCTGATCGCGTATCTGAGGGTTAAATGGTCTAACTGCTTCCCAATTCCCCCTGCCTGGCCCTGGCAGCCTGACAGCAAACTGACGCTCAACACACCGTCTGGCCCCTTAGCTCCGCCCCAGACCCTTAGCTCCGCCCCAGACCCTTAACTCCGCCCCAGACCCTTAGCTCCGCCCCGGTCCCCCTCGGTGGAAAACTGCTCGGTTCGGAAGCCACGGCAACAAGAGAGGTGAAAATGGGTGTTGAGATGGAGTGAAGGGGGTGTTGAAACGTTTTCTTCTAACTCACGTCTGCAAGCTCAACATGTGACACATACTGGAGTGACTGCCTGCGACTCCCCAGTCCTCTCTGCATCACGCCCCCCTACACTATCGCAGCGTTGGGTCAACATCCTCCCAACTCTGGGTCAATGTCCTCCCACTGCTGGGTCAACGTCCTCCCAACGATGGGTCAATCAACGCTGGGTCAACGTCCTCCAAATGCTGGGTCAACGTCCTACCAGCACTGGGTCAATCAACGCTGGGTCAACATCCTCCCAATGCTGGGTCAACGTCCTACCAGCACTGGGTCAACGTCCTCCCAATGCTGGGTCAACATCCTACCAGCACTGGGTCAACGTCCTCCCAATGCTGGGTCAATGCCTTCCCAGCACTGGGTCAACGTCCTCCCAACGCTGGGTCAGCCAACGCTGGGGTGGGCGTCCTCCCATCACTGGGTTCGCGTCCTCCCAACGCTGGGTCAACGCTCGGGCCAGTCTCTGCTGAGTGGCGGTGTTCTGAGCGGCGTGATGGCAACACGACCCATGTCAACCACAACACGGGATGGAGGTGCCGGGGGGGGTGAGGGTGGGGGTGCGGTAGTAGGGGGGTGGGGGTGAGGGGTGAGTGGGATGGACCATGTTGTCATGGCAACAGGGTGTGTCAGGGACTGGGCTGTGATAGGGAAGCTCCAGTCACGATAATGGGGGGGGGGTTACCTGTCGACGACTCAAAGCTATCCAGACTGCGGCTTTGGAAGGGGGACGCAAAGAGAGAACATGAGAGACACCCCCACCCCCAAATTCAGCAAGAAGAGCACCCCCAATTCTTACCCCCTTCCCTAACATCAACACTACCAGCCCACAAATACACCCATACACACCACTTGTAAGCTAAAGCTAAAACTATTCGGCATCACGATAAACATTCCTGTGGTATGCGGTGGAAACAATGCATTGAAATACAGGCATGCACAACAGACTGTATAAGAACCGAGCAGTGGGTGAGATAGGGGGGGAAAAAAAAAAACCTGTTCCAACATTGGCCTTTAGCAGATAAGATTGGACACACCTGAGGTTCCTCAGAGTACCCCAACCAGTCCATTCCTGGAGGGCTGATGCGTACGTGGGGTCTCCTCCCCCCGCAAACTGATTACCCTGGTCCATTTAGCCAATTAGATAAAGACATCATCGCTGATTTAACCGTAGATAAGCTCATAATAAAACGCACTGTACTCTCCAGGGATGCGAGAGCAGTCTTCAGCAGCCATTCACGAGCTCTGTTTAAAATGTCAGAGTGTAATTGGTCGGGCTGATTAGTTCATTAAAGAGCGGGAGCTGGCGTGAATTCCCCAAACAGTTCAGCCCCTCTGTGCCCGGTGTGAGGTCAGACGTGGAGCAGCAGAGAGCTCCTCGTGCTGGGAGGGCTCGTTACACCCCTGATTGGTTCACAGCTGCAGAGCTTCAGGCCACTGTGTCACTGTGTGAGTGTGTGTGTGTGTGAGTGTGTGCACGGTGTGTGACTGTGTGTGTGAGTGTGTGTGTGGTGTAGTGTGTGTACTTGTGTGTGTGAGTATGTATTCATTTGTGTAAGTGTGTGTGTATGTGGGTGTAGTGTGTGTGTGTGAGCAGTGTGTGTGTGTGTGTGTAGTGTGTAGTGTTGTGTGTGGGGTGTGTAGTGTACGTGTATGTGTAAATAAGTGTGTGTGTGTGTGTGTGTGATGTGTGTGTATGAGTGTGTTTGAGTATGTATGCATGCATATGTGTGTGTGTGTGTGTGTGTGTGTGTGTGTGTGTGTGGATGTGCCATCAGGTAGGGATGAGACTGTTTGTAAGACAGCTGTGCTCGGTGCACAGGCCACACTAGTCATTCTGACAGGACTATTTATAAACACGGGCTCCAATGATGAGCTCCATATCCCCCCCCCCCCTTCCCCCTGCCCCCCACCCCCCCATAGCCATCACTATAATCCTCTCTGTACTTCGCCATGCATCTGAGCCAAACGCTCACAAACCCCCCCACCCCACTCCACCCACCTCACATTAGGAAGGGGGGGTCCAGGGCCTAAGAACCTCCTTACAGGAGACCACAGCCCCTGCTTTGGAGCAGACGTGATTTATGCTATTGGGGACGCATGAAATTACCCCGAACGGCACCTGCTCACTCAGGTGTTGGGAGGGAGTTCCTCACTATTAAAATCCCATTTGGCAACCCGTCAGGGAAGGACCAGTTACCCCCCACCCCCCACCCCCACATTTCTACACTAAAACTGTGTCCTGTCTACCCACATATCTGATTTTGGTACAGACCTTATTTTCAATACACATCGCCCTTCTCATTCCACCACAAAGAGACACTCGTTCTCTTATACGAAAGGCCCTCTATAACTATTTCTATAATTACATTACTACACAAACACGTAAACCTCAAAGTACGCCTTTGCAGTGGATTGAAAACTGGACCGTACAGCGCGTTCTGAAACGCACGCAGCACAGCGGGGGAGAGCGGGGGAGAGCGGGGAGGAGCGGCGGGTGTCCCTCCGGCGCGAACGGCGCGCCGTTAAAACTCCGCCGCCCGCTCGCCGTAAAACGACGTGATTTATAATTACCGCGCGCGACGGAGTAACCGCGGGCGACGGAGGCGGCTCCGGGGAACAGAACGACATGGCGACGGGCCAATTACGGCGAATCGAAGGCCGATTTCTCCCCCCCCCCCCCCCCCCGACTGCGATGTGCGCGGTGGGGGGGGGGAGAGGGGCTTCCATCAGCGCGGCAAAGCGTGGCGTGATCAGCCGAGTCGAACCCGGCGTGACCTCAGAGCGGGGGGCGAGGGAGAGGAGGATTGTGGGAAACCGAACCTCAGTGTTTTTGTGGACGATGCTGTGATGCGACTGCAGAAGGGTTGCAAACCAGCGATCCCACAATCTTTTTCATTTCCTTTTTTTTCTGGGGGGGGCGGGGGGCGTACATTAAATCACAGCCGTCATAGTCTAGTCCTGGGGGGCCGCGGCGTCTGCAGGATCTCGTTTCATTTCAGCACCAGGGATTTACTCATCGCCTGGCTGAAGACTCCACACACCTCGTCCCCAAGGTCTTCATTCTCAGTTCACTGCTGACTGAAAGGACACCGCAGATATCTGCAGACCGTGCAGCCCCGCAGAACCTCATCTCCGTGAGAGACACGGCCAATCGGATTGCAGGCTACAGACACAAACCAAGTCTAAACACTCACCTTGAAAAGGCTTCATCCAGACCGTCCTCCAGTTCCTGAGAGGTTAGAACACACACCCACAGTTACTGCACTTTCAAGCAGATGGTTTCACAACTTAGAACATCATATGCTGTGTGAGGGCCCTCTCTGCTTTAGTGCCCTGTGTTAAGCTCCCTGCGTTAGGGCTCTGTGTTAGCGTGCGGTGTTAGGGCCCTGCGTTAGGGCTCTATGTTAGCATGCTGCGTTAGGGCCCTGTGTTAGCGTGCTGCGTTAGGGCTGTAAGTTAGCATGCTGCCTTAGCGTGCTGCATCAGCGGCCTCTATGTTAGCGTGCTTCGTTAGCATTCTGCGTTAGCGCTCTGCCGGCTCGGACCTGCAGCTCTTACCCAGACGGTGTTGTTGTTCTCACTGGAATGGTTGTGTGCTGTTAAGGGCTCCCCCCTGTGGCCCACGTCCGCCACTGACACGGCTCCCTCCTCCAGATCCAGCAGGGTCCCCGTGGCAACCTCTGCAGGGCCCAGAAAGAGCAGAAGGGAAAACGCTCATTCATTCAGCCTTACAGAGAGATGATATAGATCTGCCCAGCCCACACAATGTCACCTTGCCTTATAGCCAGAGAGGGTACTCTGACACCATGGGAGAGATCACACACACACACGTATGTACACACACACACACACACACACACACACACACACACAGACACACAGACATACACACACATATGTACACACACACACACACACACACACACTCACACTCACACGCAAGCACACGCATACACACACACACGCACACACACACACACGCAAGCAAGCACATGCATACACACACACATGCGTGCACACACACACACACACACACACACACACACACACTGACACACACGCATGCACGCACACACACACACACACACACGCACACACACACACACACACACTCAGCTGTAAATCCGTCTCTGGTAATCGAGCCGTTAGGAGAGGTGGGTCAGTGTAACAGTCACATGAGACTCAGCTGTGCAGCAGACAGGACGGGGCGGGGCACGACAGAGCGGGGCGGGGCCCAGCTGCTGGGTGGGGGGGGGGGGGGGGGGTTATGAATCTTCCCTAATGCCTGTTGTTATCTCAGCCACAGGGGACAGGGCGGGGTCTCACAGCCTGAGGATATCACAGCTCGCACAGCCAAGACCGCCCATCTCCCCCCTACACACTGCAGCACTACATTTCCCATAAAACACTGGGCCCTTACACACAACAAGCATGCAGGAGAAAAACCCCATTAAAAGCCCTGTGTGGCCGTGTTTTGCGAAGTTCTATATATACAAAGGTTTTCATTAAAACTCGTATCAACCTGAAGGCGGCTGAGGCGGTATGATGTTGGGTTAACCTCACCAGCTTTAATCACCAGCTTACGGGATCCGCAAAGACAACAACAACAACAAAAAAACTATTTTATCACTGTTCCTTCCGACGCTACGTCCTTCATTTTCCTCTAGCAAGTACTATGGCACCTACCGCTGTTTATGTACAGACTCTGCTTTGACATTAACTGCTCATTGCCTGCATGTGCTCCTGTCAGTCCCTGGCTAGGAAACGTCTGCCAAGTGACTAAACAGAGATGCTTATTTCCCTCTTTAGTTCTCCGTTTACTCACGGCAGATTGGTTTGTCATGAAAACTACCAAAAAGGGAGCGGCTTCTCCGACACGCCGGAGTCGGGTTTCAGGATCGATGGGCGGACAAAAAGCCACCGACAGAGAGAGAAAGAAAAAGAGGGAATAGGAGGAGATGAAGAGAGAGAGAGAGAGAGAGACGAAGAGAAAGGGAGATGGACAGAGTGAGAGGGAGGGAGACAGAGAGAGAGAGAGAGATAAGAGACATGGTGAAAGAGCAAGATAGATGACAGGGAGAGACACACTTCAGAGACTATTCCCTGTTGGGGGGCGCAAGGGGGCTTCTCTGTGTCAGACACATGTCCACGTCCACACAGAGGACCACACCAAAGGCAGGAAAGACCCCCCCCGGCCCATGCCCCACCAGCCCCCCCCCATGCCCCCCCCCCCCCCAGTCAGACGCACAGGGAATCTGGTGTTAAAGCAGCCTGTCTGTGTGCTGTCACCAACAGCCCGTGCAGTCAAAAGGGGGGGGGGGGTTCATTAATATTGCACAACCTCTCCCTGAGCCTCCTCTTCTTTCTCCACTTCTTTTCTGACACAGACGCCCCCCACCCCCCCAGAATCCTATCCTAGCTGTGGAATGGAGGAATGGGATAAATGAAAAGCTAAGATATCATCCATACCCCCCCCCCCCCCCCAACCCCCCCCCCCCCCCCCACCGCCTGGAGCACGGAGGCTTTCAAGAGATGACAGTCTATCCCAGGTTAGAGTAGTTAATCACATACAGCTTAAACCTTTCAGATTATAGCCAATTAGCTGACTCCTCTCCCCTCCCCTCCCCCCCCAGCCCCCCAAGGATGTTGCAACATATATTTAAATATGAACGCGTCACTGTCTACTGTGAGTGGCTTAAAAACGCTTCAGTTCTTTCTGCTTTGAACATGGGGAGTGAAGCCTATGGCAAATAGGAGTACATTCAATAAGGCCACTGAAACTTAGTTAATATCAGGCCTTAAAATTCCGGAGAGCAGGCTTCATTTGCAGGCTTATTGGGCTATTAAATTCATTGATCCAGTCCCCTAATATACTAAAACACGCGATCAAACAACAAGCTAAATATTGTTTTATCGGCAGTTTTAAGGGCACAGCACAGAGATATATGCGGAATAAACGATTTTACATGTCCCTTTTAAGTCGTGCAAACCCCCGTTCTCCAAACCGCGACTTCCACGGAAGGCACACGGCGGGTGACGGACACCCGGTGTCAGATGCAGGCCAGGACTCGACGAACAGCTCGCTTTCGGCAGAAAGGAACGAGAGCTGGGACCAGCCTGCACGCGGCAGGCTCGAGGAGCTACGGTTTCCTCCAGCCTCGAACCCGAGTTTCGTCCCAGAGAACAAAAGAAGCTGGGGGGGGGGGCGTGTAGACGGGAGAGCCGCACGGCGCTGGGGAGTTTGGGTATGACGGGGGAGGGGAGGGGAGGGGAGGGGGGCGGAGCCAAAAGGCCTCTGCTGAACCCAGAGAGAGAAGGGAGAAGCGCACAATTCACCCAACCCCCCCCCCCCCACCCGCCATCCCCCCCTAAAAAAAAAAAAGAACCGGCAAGACATCAGTGGCAGCGTGCGAGGGGACGAGGAACAGAACGGCCTGTCGGGGACGCCCCCTCAGGAAAGCCGAAACACTGAGGGAGTTAGGCTCACTGCTACCCCCCCCCCCCCCCCCCACCCGAAAACCACTGGAAAAGTTTTGGGAATTTCACGCCACGACTGATTTCATAAACATCCTCACAAAAGAAAAAAAAAAAAACCCTCCGCCATTCTTCGCCTCCCATTTTAAACAGGAAGTGTATTCCGCGGCCAAAAGTTCACGAATACGGTGGACTTTCCAAAAGCCTGCCAACGCGTTTCCTGCGTTAGCTGCACGCAAACGCGTTCTGAGCACAACGGAACGATTCATTGTGTGAATGCTGAAAAATCATTTCTTAAGACCTTTAAGAAAAAAAAAAACACTAAACTTAAACTGGAAATTTTGGCTAAATAAATAAACACTGCTACTCCAATCACACAGGAAACAAGTACGCGCGGGGGGGGGGGCAACCAGACCCTTAACAACTTATTAGACCCATCAGACAAATATTAACTTTCATTCTGGATACAAGAATTCACACAGATACAAAACCAAGAACGTATGTGCGTACACACCAGCGTCTTATTCATTATTACTATCCTCCATTGTTAATAACCATTGTTATTACAAATGTTTGGTCATGCCAAATAATATATATATATATATGTATATATATAAAATTGATCGCAGATATTCAAATGTGTGGTGAGCGTTCTGGCACAAAATGGCTGCCGTGCATCACCCAGGTGGGTGCTACACACTGGTGGTGCTGGGTGAGGTGAGTTCCCACTGATCACTGTAAAGCACTTTGAACGTTCAGAAAAGTGCTATAAATTCATTCATTCATGCATTCATATGAACAAATTCGTTGTTTTCAATTTTGTCGCAGCAATTCTCTATGCTTTCTTACCACTATTTTTTGAGTGTAATTTACTGCTTCGGCACATTTGAACTTGAACCTGAATTTGCACCTGAACTCTGTGACAGTGACTCACCGCCTCCTTTCAAGCTGGAGAGACTGGCCGAGCTTTCTGACTGAGAACTGCTGGCTCCCTCTCCGTCCGACCCCGATTTACCCCTCTTCTCCTTCTCTAGAGAGAGAGAGAAAAAGAGAGAGAGAGAGAGAGAGATGGAAAGAGAGAGAGAGAGAGAGAGAGAGAGGGGGAAAAAGAGACAACAACATAACACATAATCAGCTGCTGTTTACAAAAAAAATTTTTTTTTAAAGATAATACCCAAAGGGTAAGGGTAACCCGTTGTACTCAAACTCTGTTCCTCTGAGTTCAGAAAGCACTCAGTGAGTGGCACATGTCCAAAATACAGAACCAAATGTTCCTTTCCTCTTTTTTTTTTTTTTTTTTTTAATGTCCCAAACTAACCGCACATATGCTGTCACTACCGCCCCCTAACGTAGCAGTCACGTTTAATCTGCCTGGAGTAGGCGGCAATGGGAAGTGCCTTATACGCGGCAATTCATTACTTTCACTTCTCCCCGCTGTCAGCGCACGCACACACACACACACACACACACACACACGAGCGTGTGGTGTGTCCCCATCTGCAGTGTCAGAGCCGCTGTCCTGGGGGACGAGGCATCATTTCACCCGCGAGTGAACGCTGGCCCGGGATATCTGCTGACTCATCGCGCACGTACTCACGTCAAGGAGCCTATAACACGCCGTGTCACCCCCCCATCCCCCCCTCCACCACCCCCACCCCCCCGGGAAACGGCCGCAACTCTGAGCCAATGAGAGCCCCCGAACGAGCAGCAGAGCAGAACAAATAAACAGCAGTGTTCACCACAGAAAAATAAACCACCCCCCCCCGCCCCCCCCCATTATAACCCCGCTTCTGCCCCCAGAACAGCTCGTCTTACCGCTTCGCTACTGCTCTCCAAACCGCTGGGAGGGATTTTATTTATTTTATTATTTTTGTTTTTTTTTGTACTTCAGCTTCTTAAACTTCATCATATCTCGTCGGCACACACAGGAGATCAGTGATCTGATGGAACAAGCCGAACGGGAGAGGAGACTGTGAAAGTGTTAAATCCAGTATCCGTGCAAGACGGCCTTGGACTCACAAGGCGTATCGGAGTACGTTTTACCTCATGTTGGGAAAGTTCATGCTAGGACAAGGATGCTCAAATTCGGTCCATAGGGCCAGTAGTGCTGCTGGTTTTCCTTCCTCCCCTCCAATCAGGGAACGATTTAAACCTGGGGCTCCAGGTGAGTTAAATCTCTGGCCAATCGGTAGCATTAACTGATCAATTAACTATCAGGTAGAAAAGAAAACCTGCAGTACTACTGGCATCAAGGGTCAGACTTGAGCATCTATGGGTTAGGATTTTTACAAATTTGAACTTAGACCAGCATTTCCACTTTTGAGGCACTTGAACATTATCTCTGATGATCGTTTTTTTGTTTTTGTTTTTTGCTTATTTTTTAAGCTTCTAATAAGTGATCCTAGATCAGCAGTCTCAGTCCGAGGCGCTCAGTGAATACCAGTGTTGATCTAAGGCACTGATCTTTGTTCCTGGTCCCGGTGGGCTGCAGGGTCTGCTGCTGTTTGTTGTAGCTCTGCACTTGATTAATTAAAGCAGTCGATTGCACAGTTAACTCACCTGACCTGCTTTCTTGGGTCTGAACTGGTTGGCGACATTAAGGCGGAAAAAAACAAAAACTAGCATACCCTGTGCCCCCCCCCCAGGACCAGGAATGAAGATAACTGATCTAGGATCAGTATCACATTTTGGGTGTTTTTGTCAAAATATTGGCTGAAGTCACGGGGCAGTCATGGCAAAGTTGCCAAATCAGAGCCAAAATGGCCGCCGAACCGCCATTTGATTTCCGTTTTCCGTCTGCACTGAGAGCCCAAATCACAGGAGAGGGAAGGTGGGATTACGGGGGGGGGGGGGGGGGGGGTTTGGGGTTCCAGGACTGAAGAGAGACAGGGTGCAGGAGGCAGACAAAAAAAGTAACTTCTTTCTTAAATCCCAACGTCCGTGAGCCTAAACTCCAGAAAATCCGGCCTGTCATGACGATAAGCCCTCCCAGAGCCCTGCAGAACCTGTCAGGGGAGCGGTAGCTCTGGGGGGGGGGGGGGGGGGGGTGAGACCTGGGAAACCTGGTACACATCCGGGCAGCAAAGGCGAGCAGGTATTACAGGGGCGGTGGTTGCAGCTTAAAGAAGGTAATAAATAAATAAATAAATACCAAACTTCCCTTCTTTTCTCCCTTGGCAGTTTCTAATCAGAGCGTGCTAAGCGAAAAACTAGCAATGAATGAGGGGGGGTGGGGGGGGGGGATGTGGGCGGAGTCACCACCTTCGGAAAATTCCAAAATTCCGACCCACGATCTCACCATCCACGTGAGGCGCTACCGTCTGCCCACGGAGCCAAAACCGAAGATGCCTGAACCCGTCGCTTGTTCCTCTCCTAAACAGAACTAATCCTTCATATGTTCCCCGCCCCCCTCCCCCCCTTCAGTGCCTCCCCTCCCGCCCCCCAGCATGAGAGGTGGGATGGGGGGGGGGGGGGAGTGGTGGGGGGGGGGGGGGGGAGACAAAGCCCTGCAATCCTAATTTGAGGCATTAATATTCATCCGTGGGAAGCAAAACCACAGCACAACAGAAAATAACTCCACCGGTGCCTTGATCTTGCAACAAAATAAATATGTAAGCTGAAATCTGAAGAATGGTGAATTAATTATTTATAAATAACAAAAAAAAGCTTGCTACACAGCAGATCTAGCAGTGGCTTGATGGTGGATTTAGAATCTCCTGATTGGTATTTAAAAATATCCTGTCCCAACTTTTAATGTGTGTTTGAGTGTGAGTGCATGTATGTGTGTGTGAGAGAGAGGGAGACATATATATATATATAGTGTGTGTGTGTGTGTGTGAATGTGAATATATATTCCTTGCATCATTAGTAGTAAAACACATTTTTCTTCTGAATAAAAATGAAAATCTAATGAGTGCAATTTCTGCTATTCATCAGAGTAAATAGGCCTTTGTGGATAGCAGACCATGCATTAATCAGCCATAGCCTGCAGCACACAATACTTCATCTCACCACAAGGCCTTAAAACAACTATTTGCCGATCACGTAAAGCTCATCATTAGACCTATTCAAGTCCAACAAGTTTTTTTACAGAGCAGCGACGCAGCCTCCTTACAACAGTTACAAAAAAAAATAGAGTAAAAACAAACTATGACAATGCTAGCCATAAACGTATTTAGGCTATACGGTATGTCCCCTCCTCTGCAGTAGTGCTTCATGGAACGCAAGCAGGCAGCTGTTGACTCGGAACTGAAAGTCTTGCCAGTTTCGGGGTGCATCTTGAGATTTCGCATCAGCCGCGAAACGACGTTGTCTGTCTCCAGTGCGCTTTTTGATTTTTTTTTTTTTTAACGCCAGAGGGTGATTTTTATTTTTTTTTTTAAGGGGGGGGGGGGGGGGGGGCAAACTCACAAACTGCAGAATGCTGAGGAGGAAGCGGAGGAGTGTGATTGGCTGGGTTGGGACTTGGGAATCCAAAGAGCAGACAAAAGTGACAGCCATGTAGTGCAGCAGAAAAAAAAAATTTTTTTAAGTACTGAGCACTGAAATGATAGCAGGCAAAATGTCTGCAAATATCCACAAAAGACCAGGGAAGAGGATGAGGAATCACTGCTGAAAACCTGTTAAAACAAGAAATGTACTGGATTATAAAACTGGCGCTACAGGTTTTTTAGTAACTAAAGCAGCTTCCAAGAACGGAAACGGGGGGGGGGGGGGGGGGGGGGCTTTCCTTGGCTTTTCAACAGAGCATGACAGTGTCTGCATTCTACTGCTTTCTGGTTCCAACGTGCTGCCCTGGAAGACCTATTTTTGGGGGTGATGCAGTCGGGCTCGCTACAGCCAGAGCTTTGCTCCCTCTACCATACATAACCAGAGACTCAGCTCAGTGTCTCAGAGCACAGTGTCTCAGCACAGTGTCTCAGCTCAGTGTCTCAGAACACAGTGTCTCAGCACAGAGTCTCAGCTCAGTGTCTCAGAACACAGAGTCTCAGCACAGTCTCAGCTCAGTGCCTCAACAGCCTCAGCACAGAGACTCAGCTCAGTGTCTCAGCCCAGTGTCTCAGCACAGAGTCTCAGCTCAGTGCCTCAACAGCCTCAGCACAGAGACTCAGCCCAGTGTCTCAGCACAGAGTCTCAGCACAGTCTCAGCTCAGTGCCTCAACAGCCTCAGCACAGAGACTCAGCACAGAGTCTCAGCTCAGTGCCTCAACAGCCTCAGCACAGAGACTCAGCTCAGTGTCTCAGCTTCTGCGGTCGTGTTGTGTCTGTGTGTCTCTGCTTGGTGCATAATTCATGTGATGTGTCATGATATATTGGCAAGCACACTAACATAGACACACACACAAACGCACTTTCACACACACATGCACGCACACACGCACATGGACAGACACACACACACACACACACACACACACACGACCACAGGAAAAACAGAACTTCGGCGTGATGTCTGTAATGTGCGTTTCTCCACTTCTCTATATTTAAAGGCTTTCTTAGAAGACCAGTCTGTGGGGCCGGACTCCCCGGCTTCCATTGGGTAAGGCACAGCCAATGAAAGAGCTTTTTTTTTAACCTTGGCTCTACAGGAAACAGGAGTGGGCGGATCAGTCTCTCAAAGACACGCCTACTACACCTGCTGAACATCAGGGTGCATCCGCCATTTATAAAAGGGGGGGGGGGGGGGGGGGAAGCCAAAGTGAGCAGGGTGGTGGGGGGCATTACAGCGAGGTCTCAGCTGTGCGTGGGGTAGGACGCTTGCACCTCTCCAGCCCCCACCATACCCTCCCCCTACCCCACCCACTTGAGCATTTGCCGTTAATCGGCATGTTAAATAAAAAATAATAATTAAAAAAATTTTTCAAAGAAAAAATAGACTAAAGGACGGAGAGGTTCTGGGAGCTTTCTCCGTGAGTTTCTGAGTTTCACTGAGTGCACTGAGCCCCATCCTTTTCCCCAAACTTAACCCCCAAAAATAGAGAGGGACACTACCCCACCCCACCCCACATCTGAGATCCCGAGACGATGGTCTCTAGAGCTCAGCGTCTCACAAAATAACCCAAAAAAATTCGCACAGAAGAGAAAAAAAAAAAACACAATAAACAAACATCAGCAAAGTCAAGCTCGGGAGAAAAAAATGTAAAAGGAAGTGAAAGGGATTCTCCGAACAAGTTTGGGCAGCCGACTTCACGGTGCTGTGGATTTATAAAATTTCGGCTAAGGACGCAAAACACCCCTCCCCCCACCTCCCATCCAGCCCCCCCCCCTCCCAGGCACACATACGAATAAAACTACAGGAAATGACAACAAAGAAGATTTCAAGAATTCGCCTAGAATTGGCCAAGACGGCAAGGCGACCACAGGAGAGCGGCCGCGTCTGCCCGGGGGCGAAGCTGGCACTGCGCGCATCAGTAAAGAGAGAGAGACGGGCGGGTCGGTCAGACGCGTCGCAGCTGCGGGGTAACGAACACGCGCAGCGCGCTAAAAGAAGCTCCCGCCCCGCAGGAAACCTGCCCCCCCCCCCACCTCGGGCTCGCCCGGTTACCTCACGCACTCGCGCGCGGGGGGGCGGCGAGAGAGCGACAGCAGCCGTCAGCCGTCGCGAGCGGCGGGGGGTGAAAGGTCGCGGGCGGGGGAGAGCTCGACGCGCGACGGTTTCCGCGGAAACCCGGAAGGCCCCCCCCCCGTTCGTTGGGCTGGCGCGGCTGTCGGGGAGAGGGCCGAGCGGACGGTTCGCACGCCGCAGACGCGCGTCTCCGCTCCCCCGTGAGACGGTGATGACAGCGGGGCGGGGGGGCGAGGGGTGGGGCCTCATCACAGAGACGACTTTGGGTGAACCCCGACCCCGGGAGGCCCAGCTCACCTTCTTTGGCAGCCTGCCAGAACTCGAAAGCCACTCTGAAGGCCTGAGCCACTGTGAGGGTCACCGCCTGGGCCTGAGAGAGAGAGAGAGAGAGAGAGAGAGGGAGGGAGAGAGGGAGAGAGAGGGAGAGGGGGAGAGAGAGAGAGAGAGAGAGAGGAGGAGAGAGAGAGAGAGAGAGAGAGAGAGAGGAGAGAGAGGGAGGAGGAGAGGGAGAGAGGGGGAGGAGAGAGTAGAGGGGGAGGGAGAGAGAGAGAGAGAGAGAGAGGGTGAGAGGGAGAGAGAGGAGAGGGGGAGAGAGGAGGAGGAGAGGAGGGGGAGAGGAGAGGATGGGGAGGGAGGAGAGGGAGAGAGAGAGAGAAGAGAAGAGAGGAGAGGAGGGAGAGAGAGGAGAGAGAGAGAGAGAGAGAGAGAGAGAGAGAGGGGGGAGAGAGAGGGGGGAGGAGGGAGGGAAGGAGGGGGGAGGAGAGGGAGGGAGGGAGGGAGGGGAAAGAGATGGAGAGAGAGAGATAAACACACTCTTTAAAACATCACCTTGGGCAATTAAAAAACAATCACATTGTAGAAAATGTACTATGTATCCAAAATTACTCAAACATGTTTTTTATTTGTATTGTATTCTCTTTATAAACATTTGTGCAAACCCTGTCCAAGCATTGTCTTTAATTTCTTCCCATTTTAAAAGTATAATTTTGAGCCTACTAAATGTCTTGCACTGGCTAACACAGCATTTCTGAGGGCCTAAGTTTATACAGATAACAGTACTTGAGTTGTCTGGCACAACTTATTATGGACTTCAATAATTACATGCATTTAGCTGTAAACTGTGAAGAACCATCAATTTCAAATGGCCAGTCTTTTTTTTTGCCCTTTTAAAATTGCTGTTGTGAACACACAGCATGGGGGACAGATAGGCAGTCGGGTCAAAATTACACGGCTTTTGGCAATGACACTCACAAACGGTTAAAAAAACCAAACACACAGCTTTGCTAAATCCTCTTAGATAACCGCCTGCAGCAGCGCAGTGCTGCGTTTTAGACGGTCTCGTTTCAGCAGACGCTGCAGGTTCACCAGATACCCAGCCCCACGCTCTCATCATCAGAAAAAAAATCTCTGCTAGCTTAGCAGCTGGGCACAGAATAAATTCTGGAGCTGAGCATCTGGAGAGACTCAAGAATCTGTGGTCCAAAACACAGAGGAAAAAGCGGAACCAAACATTATGGAACCTGGCAGCAAGGTTAAAGCACTAACCTTTCAGTGAGGGTAAACTACTGTTATTCTAGAACCTTGCAATAAGGCTAAAGTACTGTTATTCTAGAACCTTGCAGTCAGGATAAAGTACTGTTATTCTAGAACCTTGCAGTCAGGCTGAAGTACTGTTATTCTAGAACCTTGCAGACAGGATGAAGTACTGTTATTCTAGAACCTTGCAGTCAGGCTGAAGTACTGTTATTCTAGAACCTTGCAGACAGGATGAAGTACTGTTATTCTAGAACCTTGCAGTCAGGCTGAAGTACTGTTATTCTAGAACACTGCCAAGACAAAGGTCTTCTTATTGCTTCATTCAGCCAGGAAGAACGCAGGCCTAGGAGAGCTGGTAAATTTAGCAGTGGGAAGGAAGTAGAGGGGAGCGGTGTGTTCCTTCAAAACACCCCCACCCACCCCCGCAGGGAGTTTGGGAATTTGGACCGAGCACCACACACACAAACCAACCCCATCCACAGAGGGAAACAACCGGACAAGATAAAAAGGGCTCTCTCCCTGTGGTGTACGTATGCACACGTTCACGAATGCACTTCTGCATGCGTGTGTGCGTGTGTGTGCGAGAGTGCGTTATCCTATCTGCGCTTCTGCGAACGTCTGAACTTTTGCACGCATTAGCTCCCAGAATGCACTGGGTTCCTGGCGGGACTCACCACTTTCCTCTTGGTGCACAGGAAGGCGTGGCACTCCAGAGTCTCGTTGTGCAGGCTCTGAGCGATGTAGGCGAACACTTTGTCGTGCATCTTGTCCGCTGTACAGTACGATATTCTGGGGGGGGGGAAGGGGGGGGGGGGGGGGGATTGCACACAAGCAAAGGTCTATAAATAACCGTCACACAAGGAAACAAGGGCCCACAGCTGATGTGCTGTAAGCACCGTCCTGCTTGATCCTTTAAGCCCACCCTGCCTGAATTAAACACTCAAATCTCTCAATTCCACACAGAGCGTAATGCCCACCACAGAATTAAATATGACACCACTCACTCACTCACTCACTCGCTCGCTCGCCCGCCCACTCGCCCTCGGAGTTATTTTCAGACAGACTGTGCGTAATCCGACACCTGGGCCAGTTACGGCACTAAACACAGTGAGGACAGACTGCGTGTAATCTCACACCATCACGACAGGCGGTGGTCAGGACGTGAGGTTTCATTCAGACTGAAAGAACCTTTGCGTAAACTGTGTTTAAGCAAGCGAAGCTCAGTCAGAAAGGCCCTCCATCTCTCTGCATCTCCCCACTGTCTCCATATCTTGATCTGACAACATGTGAAGCTTAATTGGATCGGGCCGGGCCGGTTATAAAATCAGACTCAAACATGCGGACAAACCACCAGATGATGGCTGTCAGGGAGACTGCATGCGCCATCATCAGCATCATCATCACCGTTAACATGATCATCATCAGTACCATCATCATCATCTTCACCATCACTGTCATCAGAATCAGCACCATAATCATCACCAATACCAGTATCGTCATCATCAGTACCATCATCATCATCATCTTCTTCACTATCACTATTAAAACTCTGGATGGTTAAGTGTTTTTCATTGAGGTGGAGGGGGGGGGGGGTCCTGGGCTAGAACCAGGTAATTTCCTTAAACCTCGAGTTTGAACAGTTCAGCAACCTCCCGGGTCACATGACCAGCGGTGGCCAGCGACGGCGCTGAAGCAGAGGAGGCTTTTGGGTAGACCCGTTTCTCTGCGGCTGCCGTGGAAACCCAAGGCGTGAACTGCGTGCGCTGCGTCAGCGAAAGCACTCGCCCAGCGCGAGCGTGATTACAGGCTCCGGCTCGGCAGTCCAGGCCAAACAGATGATCTCACCAGGGCTTGAGCACAAGGGCGTTCCAGAGCTCCAGAGTGACTCCAGAGCATCACGCAGAGGACACGCCCCCCAGAGGGGCAAAAGGCCTGGCCTCGCTCAGATTTAAACATCCCCCCTCCCCCCCCACCACACACACACACACACGTACGCACACACACACACGTACGCGCACGCACACACACAAACACCCCAGAGATAACTGAGCTAAACAAAACAAAAAAAAGGGGGGGGGGGGGGGTGTGCATGCGATGAAAGCACTTAGGAACCGGAGCCACACCCCCCCACCCCCGGGGCAGGACAGAGGCGAGGCGTCTGGGCCTGCCGTTACCAGGGGGTAATTTTAGATTGCTGAGCAAGCAGCAGGCTCCCATTTAAAGGCTGCCATTTAAACCAGCGTCTGTGGCGGCGGCAAGCGGCCACACCCTTACTGGAAGGGATGGGGGGGGGGGGGGGGGGGGGGGGAAACACAGAACCAAAAAAGGGAAAAAGAAAAAGAGGTTTCTGAACGGAGAAACGAGAACAGCAGAACAAGGACAGAGCAGGAGCCTGTATTCACAAAGCATCCCAGTGCAGCGCTACTGATCTAGGATCGGTTTCGCCCTTTGTGCTCATGATGAATAAAGGTCAGGGTCGTGTATCCGTACCTGAACCAGAGCACTTGCCTACTACTGAGTAAGCAAGTCGCATTAGAAGCTACACACTCAGCAGTAGGCAAGTGTGCTGATTCGGACTAGGCCTAGGCCTAGGATCTGGACAGGGAAGTGCTGATTCTAGATCAGTACTTCCTACACTGACATGCTTTTTAAATACAGGACTGATGTAGGATCAGTTTAGCCCATTGAGCTCGTAATGGGTGAGGTCAGGACACGCCCACGGGGGAGGCTGACCCCAGATGAGCTGTACCAAGCACTGAGGCGGAGGATTGAGATCCTCCTGAAAGCCCCACAGGCTGCCTGTTTCTCTGAGGAGGAGATTTATGGGAGCTTTCTCCAGCACTTAGTACCCCCCCTCCCGCTTCTATACCCAACCAACCCCCCCCTCCCCGCGCAAAACAAAAAAAAAGACTGCAAATCTCACCACCGCCAGGCGCCAAGCGATCGATGTAGCCATTTACACCTTCTAGACATCCACGTTTGGTCTTTTTTTTAGCTGAAAACTACTAGTTTAGTGGTAGAAAGGGCTGGTAAGTTCACACAGTCCTGGGGAGCAGCACTGTGACCTCGTCTGACCAATCGGAGCAGCCGGCGGTAGGAAGGGGGCGGGACTCACCTGTATATGGAGACGTTTTCAATCAGCTGATTGGACGCACTGTCGTAGAGGACGATCCCTCGAGGGGAGACGTTCAACGTCACCTTCTGCAGCTTCTTACCGCTGGCCTTCGCCTGAGAGAGAGGGAGGGATGGAGGGAGAGAGAGAGAGAGGGGGAGAGAGAGGGAGAGATAGAGAGAGAGGGAGAGGGAGAGAGAGAGAGAGAGGGAGAGGAGAGGGAGAAAGAAAGAGTGGGCAGAATGAAAGATAGCAAGAGAGAAAATGAGGGAACAAGCTATTATTATTATTATTATTATTATTATTATTCATATCAGCTTGAAGGGTTTTGGGGGGGGGGGGGATAGTTAGGTCAGTGAGAAGCGGCAAATCATGCCCAGTGGCCTGAAATGCAAAAACATGCCCAAAAAAAGCCCCTCTACTCCCCCTCCTCTTTCCAGGAAAACAGAGCAACACTGTAGAAGTTCCACATCCTGTTTGGACCCTTCAGAGAGAGGGGGAGAGAGAGAGAGAGAGAGAGAGAGAGAGAGAGAGAAAGAGAGGGAGAAAGAGGGGAGGAGGGACAGAGTGCTCCCTCTCCTTACCTCTGCTCTAGAGGTAACGCCACGGGGTCTTCTGAAATGCTTCGCCTCGCAGTAAATAATCACTGAAGGTGTTAAGTGACAGGGGTATCTGCCCAAAAACAGCTGGTACTTAATGTGTAAACACCACAGACAGCTGCTAGACAATGAGACTGAATGAAGTGGGCTGTCAACGTCCGATAGCAAGCCCAAACTCAAGTCAGAAGGGGGGGCGGGGGGGGGGGGGGGGGGGGGTCAGACTCACAGTTTTGGAGGACAACAGTGCCGTTTTAATGCACTGTCTTTCAACGGGCAAACATCTTGTTTCCTGGACCTAAAGCAGCTGCTGGTTGAAAGGAAACTACAAAAACCAGCAGGCACTGCGGCCCTCTGGGACCGGAGTTTCACACGCCTGCTTACATTTTATCCATAAAAAGCAAGGGACCCAAAACTCCAAGTACGGAAGGCAATTCAGGCCAAAACGGTATTTGTGGACCAGGGCTAGGGGGCCAGTCCACAAAAATGAACCGAAAATAAATTTAAAAATGAACTGTGACATAATGACTTTGAAGTTATTCACTTAAGAGTGGAAACGCACCATCCGACCAGCAGGAACCGTAGCCGTCCGACACGGCTGATTTAAAGTCAACGGTAACTCACAAAGTGCCCTTAACGAGAGCCCGTTCCAACCGCTCGGTCTCCCGAGCAACCGCGTTTACTGAACTGTAAATAGTACAGTCAGGCGGCGGAGGCGGGACGGACGACTTCCTCTCTGAAGCAAAAAAAAAAAAAAAAAAAAGCGTAGCTTCTCGCGGTTTGTCTCCGTGTCACAGCTACTGTCTAACGGCACGACGGCAGCTTGCGGCGGTTCTCAGAGGAAGCCGGGCCGTCCGGCTGTCAAAACAAACGAAGTAAAACCGCCGTCGAACGCCGGCGAGAGCTTTCTGCTCGTGCGGTAGCGGGGTGTGGGCGATGGGGGGGGGGGGGGGGGGGGGGTGGGGTGGGGGGTGTACATCAACAGTGTTTTTTATTTTTATTTTCCGAGAACGAGGACCAAACGCGGCGTGACATATCTGGGCTACGTCGGTCGCCTCAGCGCGCGGGGCGGGGGGCGGAGCTACTCACCGTGGCGACGATCCTCTTGACGGCGGCGGCCGACAGCTCCTCCCCTTTGGGCTGCTCCACCAGGGTCATGCCCAGGTACTTGAGGCTGAAGGCCATGCCCTCCAGCAGAGTCTCCCTGGTGTCCGTCCAGTTCTCCGGCAGCTCTGAGACACACAGGCACCACAATTAGTCTTTTTTTTAAAATCTATACTATACACACGTGTTTATATTACAGTAAGCGCTCTTCACGCCTTAAAATTTTTTTTTCTACATAATCTGAATATAATAACAATAATAGAAGAACGGTTTTCCAGAATGTTGCATTTTACACTGCAAAGTTGTACGTCACTTTGGATAAAAGCATCTGCCAAATAAATGTAATGTAATGTAGCCTAACGCAAAGGAGACTTTTAAATTTTTTTGTAATTTTGAAAACCCAGGGCTATATTGGGACTTAGCCTAACCAAACCACAGCCAGGCCCAAATTACCCCTCCCCCCCCCCCCTCCCCACCCAAGGCAGCACTTTTGGGTTTGAATCCACACCCGTGCGCGCCGACTCGTACCACTAAAAAGGGGGGGGGGGGGGGGGGGGGGGGTTGGTGTAGCTGGTGGCAGGGGCTCATTATAAATTCACATCCCAGTGGAATTAATGCACGAGCTCCTGCGCTTTGATGTTAAAAGAAAGGAAAAATGAAAGCCTCGCTCTCCCCCATCCCCCCCCTCCATCCCCCCTCCCATCCCCCCACGCCCCTCCCCCAGTGCTCTTACAGTCCGTTCCAAACCCGCACCCCCGCACCCCGTGCTCGTTCCATCAGCGCCACGGCGGAACTTTCTAGAACCCTCTGGCCCCCCTTCAGCGTCGCTCACGACCCCAGTTCAGACCACAGGGTACAATCTTCCCCGAAAAGGGCCATGTGGGTCCCGGTTTCTGTTTTTTTTTTTTTGTTTGTTTGTTTTTTTTTAGCCCCCCCCGTTAAGGCACCTGATTGTACTTATCAAGGTCTTGATTGAAGACCGTGATCGGTTAATTAGTTGAATCGAGTGTCGTCGTTTCTGTAGCAACACTTCGACGAGCATGTAACCTGCCACATTTATTTACAACACTGACTCTACCCCCTTCCTTCCCTCCCTCCCGCCCTCCCTCCCGCCCCCCCGGGGCACTCCTCCCCAAATGAAACGGTCAAGGCCGCAGGTATTTTCTGTCCGAGCGACAAACGAGCCGTTCTCCTCCCCGAACGGAGATTCCGCGAAGGGCGGACTGCGCTACTCTGAGTGGCTATTCTCCCGGCTCCGGATTAGCCACCTCATCGTTAGCACGCGGCCGAGCCAGGGGCCCTCGTGACGCCCCGTCCGCATTCTGAGAAAACGCTCGACGACGACAAAAAAAAAACCGTTGCCCAACATAATGCGGAATTGCGAACGCAGCCCGTCTCAGTTTACCACAGCGAAGTGTTAGAAACACGTCGCTTCTCACCCAAAATGTAGACAAAACGTAGGGTAAACGTCCCTATTAAGCCCACGTACCATATAAGCCCACTTGCAACTTCTGAGTCAAATAAAAAAAAACTACATCATCATTTTTTGATGCGTGATGTTTTTTCAAATGAAGCTGTTTGTTACATAAATGACACTTTTTATTGTAAGTCAATCACATTTGTCTATATTGAGTTATCGAAGCACATGTGTGGCATGTGCCTGCTGATCCCGGAAAGAAGAAGTTGCAAAAAAAATTAGGTGATTTGTACCCTCAGAAAATAACATTTTTTGTATATTTCTACTCCTGTTTTTTGATAAGTACTCATTTTTATCAAAATTTAAGTGATTAGTGTTTTTGAATGAGACATATGTTAGAATATTACCTGAATTAGAAATATTGTTTCTTTTGAAATCAAAATATGAGTTTTAGCACGCTAGCAAACAGAGCACATGCTGCATCCATACAGTAGCTACACAGTATGGTTCATTGCAATGACATAAAGCATGATAAGCATGTATAGTTTATATTTTTGTATGCAGTTTATATTATTATACTGTTAAATAGACAATAAATGTGTATGTTTAACTTTTATATATTTTTTAATTAACATTTTTACCTGGTGGGCTTAAAGGGGACTCTAGCAAAAAAATCACACTGACTGGGGTGGATGTAAATGAGTATAGCTAATTACTTCTCTGCATGATCAGTTTATATTTTCATATTATGTTAGTGCACCATATATAGATTTATTTCATGTAGTTGTTTTTTAATGTCATGTGAGTAGAATAAAATATTCTGTCTTTTAACCATAAATTCACTGATGTTCCCTTTAAGCCCACCTGCTCCCATTAAGCCCACTTGACTGTGTTTCAATGGGGATTTTCTCCCTTTTGACCTTTGAACCATTTTCCTCCCTAATTTTGACCTCACCTGATGAATCAGCTCCATAATTCAGATAATTAATACCCATATTTAAATATCAGTGATATTGCATAGCTCAATTCATTCTGGATAGGCCTGTGTTCTATCTTAACATTAGCAATAATTTTTTAATCTTTACTTTTCAGATGGGTTTTAGTTTGAGATGACTAAAACATGAAAGAAATACTGTTCATGTCCACGCATGATAGAAGCACAAGTTCATCCTCTGCAAAGCAGGGCTGTAGGGACCTGGACCATTCTATTTGTGCAATCATGAGGTCATTGAAAATCTGTACAAAAACAAGATGAAAGCCATGAAAGACTTGTTAGCGTAAGACAAAGACAACCACGACGTGGGCAAAAGATTGAAACAAACAAACAAAATAAAGCTTAGACCACCCTATAACCTATGTTATGTTACACTACTAAGATGGAGCATGGAGCAGATGATAGAGGTGATTGTATTGTTTTAGTAAGCCTAAGAGCTTAGGCCTACGTTTAGTCTAGGAGAAAGTAGAAATTGCAGAAATGTTGACATCTTTCTTGTTTATTTTGTTTAAGTAATAGGCTAATGATACATGAGCTTCAAGATGTTATGACTGATGTCTCCTCATAATGAACTGTATGTTTTAATGTTACTCCACAATGAACTCAATGGTTTTAAAACGTGTTTTTACAATGTTTTCAAACTACTATCCTAAATGTGATTAACATTTGAAAAGTTATTGTTTAATTGTAAATCCTGAAATTGACTCATTTACTATCCTTAGAACATTAGTATTGAACCTGAAATTGTTTTTCGTTCAGTCAGTCGGTCTTCAGAAATCTTCATAAAAACACCTGCACTTTCAACCAGCTGGCTGGACCAGAAATTTTGGCCAATTTCAAATGCCAACAGCACAACCATAGGATAGAGATACAGACAAAATGACAACACATATTGAAAGATGAAGTATTGAAGAGTAATTTCCACTATAGTTTTGATTTTGTTCGTAAATAGTTTTTTGGCTACATTCCAAAGAAGACATGTTGTAAGTTTAGCTTTTTCTGCGTTGACAACACAGCAAAAAGGCTGGTCATGCCTATTTCAAATGCCATTTACAGGCCATAGGATAGGAGTGGAGACAAAATGAAAATAGCTATTGACAGCTAAGAGATTACAGATTTGAATAGAACAAGTTTATATTGTTAAGATTTTTGTAAATATATATTAATTTATCAACAAATCATGAAGTGGGCTTATTTGGAACACCCATGGGCTTAAAGGGTACGTTAGGTACCCATTAAGCCCATGCCAGACTTTTGACATATTTTGACAAATTAAACAATAAAAACATTAGAAATTGGTATAAATGAATTATTGACACTTCAAATGAGAGATTAGACTTTCATTTTAACTAAAATTTTCTCACTTAAATTGGGGCAGTATACATTAAAAATGTCTGAAAAGCGGATTTGGTGGGCTTAATAGGGACGTTTACCCTACACGATCTCAGATGCGTATCTGTCTCATGGAGCCGTTGCTGCATGAGACAGATACACTTCTACAGAACTGATCTTGCAGTGGAGGGGGGTGATGGGGAATTAAAAATGAAGCAAAAAAAAAAAAAAAAAAACAAACAAACAAAAAACAACCCTACGTTACTTAGAAGGGAACGGATATTTTAAATTTAAAAAAAAAACAGGCGCTCGGACCTCATTGTCAAAGGTCAGAGGTCACACAAAGGTAACAGGTCGCGTCCCTCTCCCTCAGGGCAGTCAGGCAGTCTAAACACATCAGCAAACGGCGGGCAGGCTAATCGCTAAATCGCTAATCTCTCCACAGACGCTGCCCTGGCGTTGGTCCTGGCGTGTGCTGCGTGTGCATGGAAAAAAACAGGGGAAAGGGACACAGAGATCCTCAAAATGGCTAAAAAAAAAAGATAAGCGCGCACACACACACACACACACACACACACACACACACACGCTCTGCACAAACAGACGGAGCCTCTCGCTCGAATCCTCCACTCGCAAAATCACACGTATCACACATTTCGGGACCAGCAATGGTTTTTTTTATTTGTTTTTTTTATTTGGCGCTGCGCCTTGCTAATGATTATCCTTAGAGGCCTCCATAACACTCAAATTACCAGCATCCTGAATGCCAGGGGTGAACTACAAATGAGAGAGAGAGAGAGAGAGAGAGAGACACACAGACAGTGAGTGTGTGTGTGGGTGGGTGGGTGAGAGAATGAGGAGTAAGAGTGAGTGTGTGGGTGAAAAAGAGAGAGTGAATGAGAGCAAGAGAGTGTGAGAGTGAATGTGGGTGAGAGAGTGAGAGTGAATGAGAGCAAGAGTGTGAGAGTGAATGAAAGCAGGAGTGTGAGAGTGAATGTGTGAATGAGAGCAACAGAGTGTGAGAGTGAGTGTGGGTGAGAGAGTGAGAGTGAATGAGAGCAAGAGTGTGAGAGAGTGTAAGAGTGAAAGACAGAGAGTGTGAGAGTGAGTGTAAGGGCGAGCAAGAGAGTGAGAGAGTGAGTGTAAGAGCGGGTATGTAAGAGTGTGTGACTGAGTGAGTGAGCAAGCGAGCGAGCGAGCGTGAGAGAGGGAGCATACGTGTATGAACTCAAAGACCGTGTATTAAGGTCCCATTAATTAACCATGCTTGAAACATTAAAACCAAAAGCACTGTTGGTCTTAAAGTGCTCTACACTCACCCCTTAAAAAATTACCCTCAGCTTGCCACTGCTAAAGCTACTCATTAAAATTAATAATACAATTAATAAGTTATTCATGCTCAATTAATGGGTCCACACACACATACACACACATAGGCCCCCAGCAACACACTACCTCCACTTCCCACGTGCACACACACATACACTCACGCACGCACACATTACTCCTGTAAGTCTCTTTGTAATGTTTTCACTTTTGGCGCTGCATGAAACTGGATTAAGAGAGAGGTTAGTGCCAGTCGCTGTTGCAGTCTGGCCTTCAGCTCGGGCCTGCTTTAGATTTGAGATCAGCATCAGCCGGAGATCAGCCACAGCGGGAGATCAGCCACAACAGGGAGATCAGCCACAGCGGGAGGATCAGCCTCAGCGGGAGGATCAGCCTCAGCGGGAGGATCAGCCTCAGCGGGAGGATCAGCCTCAGTGGGAGACCAGCCTCAGCAGGGGATCAGCCTTAGCGAGGGACCGTGCACTAAACGGTCGTGATAGCGGCCAAAGCGAGCAGAGGGGCAGATGGGCGTGAGGGAGAGATTTCCCCAAACCGCAGCCCTCACCGTTACCCTGTCCCAAACCCCAGCCAAGGGGTCCTCCGCCAAAAACACTGAGAGGGTCGCCCCTGAGACGGACACCTGTCAGCGAGGGTTCCCTCCCAACCATCTGTCACCCCCTCACCCCCTCACTCCCTCTCTGTCCTCCACCCAGATGGCGCGCCTGCTCTCTACATAATAAAATGTCTGATTGAAAATGTGACTACTTAAACGAGAGAAAACACAGCTGGCTTTCTGAGGCAAAGAGCACAACCCTCATCGTAAACTCCATCTGAGAAAACCGAGCGCAACAAATTTAAACACTGCCACAACATCCCCAGAGAGCACCTTCTCACGCTCAGAACAGTTTATGGATCAGCTGTGTACACACACACACACACACACACACACACACACACAACTGATCAGTGAGTAACCCTGGACACTGAAGCAGGAAACGTTCACACGCACACACGCACACACGCACACGCACACGCACACACACACACACACACATGCACACGCACACGCAGCCCCATGCAGAGGTAAAGCCAGGTCAGTGGCTCCCATCTGGAATGTTCGGATAGGAAATTGTTTCAATTCCATTCTTCTGAAGCAGGACTGTCGCTAGGCTACAGTTAGGCGGGGGTTGGGCGGAGGGGGGCATCCCAATTTTATAATACATGAAACAGGAAGTGAGAAAGAGACCCGAACAATACAACACCCTGGGGCTTTTTTTTTTTTTTTTTTTTTTTACAAAAACTGCACCCTGCCCCAGATTCCAAACGCAGCCGGACGCTCAGAAGCTCGAGCGTTCCAGAGGCCGCCGTCGCAGTTTTGCTTTCCCGAGCCGCGCCTCGAACGCCCAGCGGCTCTTACAGGAAGCGCTGACACTCGGTCAGCGGCGTCCTGGCCTAGCGTGCCTCGGCTTGCAGCCCTCCCGTCTGCTACGGGCCTGGCGAAAAAACAGCGCGGTTCAGAAATAAACCCCGCCCACTTCCCCCGCATGCATTCCAACCAATCACTGAATAATCAATAAAAATAAAAAACATGCACAACTCGACCCTGTTTTGTTATTTTTAGGGTACCGAATCCCAAAAAAAATGTATAATAATGAAAAACGCGGACACCGCTGTCTAGAAAACCTCAGACTGATAATTTATTGCATGCATTTACGAAGCAAGACGGGCAAAAAAACGTTTTGGCAACAGCTTTCTTTAGAGTGCTAAACGGGCTAACTAAAATACTCTGGGACTTAAAACAGAGAAATCCATCTGTCCACCTGTCCATCTGCTCACCTATTCACCTCCCCCTCTGTTCCTCCTCCCAAATTATGAAGCCCCAACACAGAGTCAGACTCTGAGGTAGCACCTGCATCACAGCGAAGGATTCATCGAGCATGCACGACATGCAGGTAACACGCGCGCAGACGCGCTCACGCACGCACGTACACACGCACCGTCTCCACTGCAGGCAGTCCGTCTCTGTCTCCGCCTCAATTCGAGAGTGCTTTATTGCCATGATATATTACAATGTACTGCCACATCTTTCCAAAAACATTAAACTCCTCTGTACTACTTCATTAAAACACACTCACTCTCTTTTGTACTGTCTCTCTGCATCTTTCTCTCCATCTCAGCCTCTTTCCCCCTCCCCAACTCCATTCTCCCCACATCTCTCTCTCTCTCTCTCTCTTCCTATCTCTTTCTCTGTCCCTCATCTCCTTGTTCTCATCGAGGCCTTTCTTCTCTGGCAAGTCGATACAGAGTTCACACAGAATAAAAAAAGGACTTTGTGTGTGTGCATGTGCATGTGAGTAGGTGTGAGCGTGCACGTGTGTTATCACCCTTCTCCACATCTAGGCCTAATCAAATGCAGGAAATCTAGGTCTAGGGTTTTTTTCTTTTGCCCCCCCCTAAAACAGACAGGAGGAAGGGATTGAGGTTTCATAATGAAATGATTGTTTATTTCTAGGCAGAACTCTGTATGGAACAATTACAAAGCCAAGGTAATACAGTCTGTGTGCGTGCGCACATATGAGTGTGTGTGTGTTTGTGTGCACACATGAAAGAGAGAGAGAGAGAGTGAGTGTGTGTGGGAGTGTGTGTGTGTTTGTGTGCACACACATGAAAGAGAGAGAGAGTGAGTGTGTGTGTGTGCGCGCACGTATGAAAGCAAGTCTGTCCGTGTGTGTATGAGAGAGACTGTGTGTGTGCACATGTGTGTCTATTAGTGAATGTGTGTGTGTGTGTGCACACATATGAGAGATTGTGTGTGTGTGTGTGTGTGTGTGTGTGTGTGTGTGTGTGCGCCTGTGTGTACCCAGGGCCGTGGCTGCAGGAGGCTGTAGGTACGCGGTGATCAAACAGTGAGGCATGCTGGGAGGACCGTTAGCGACGGCGCTAGCACACAGGAGTGCAGGCGCTGGCAGATCAAATGGGAAGGCTGGCTATCCACAGGCCGCTTTGAAATTCAGAAACCTGCAAACCCCACTTCAGCTCCGCCTCCGTCTGATCCCCCCGCCCCCCCAATACCCCTCCCACAGGGGCCAGGGGTATCCCTAATGTCCCACAGGACCCCCCCCCCCCCCCCCCCCCCCCCCCCACACACACACACACACACACACACACACACAGATGGAGACACACACACACAATACAGACACGCTCAGACAGACATACAAACATGCGCAAGTGCACACACACACACACACACACACACACAGATGAGGCTGAGATCGGTCGAAACGCATCACGTCAAGCGGCGTGGAGTGAAAGTTGTTCCAGCCTGTACACAGCACCCCTGTAACACGCAGACGCCACGCTAGGCTCCGCCTCCACGCCTCCGCGTCTCCCCTCCCAGGGCCCTCATTGGCTTATCTCGAGCCCTTTGTGCTTCTCTGCATCACTCCGCGCCGCCATGTCGATCGCACGACAGACGAGACCGGCCAAACGGGCGACGGACGGACGGACGGACGGACGGACGGACGGACGGATGGACGGATGGACGGACGGGGCGAGGGACACAAAGGAGATGAAGGAAGAAGAGAAGTGAAGGAGAGTCTGGAGAAAGCCCTTTGAAAGCATTCTGCGCTCAGATCAAAGGGAGAGGACCGGGCCTTAATCTCGGCCCTCTGAACCCCAGCCAACCCCAGCAGGGGGGGCTCGCTCCCTCCCTCGCTCCCTCCCTCCCTCCTCCCTCCCTCCCTCTCCGCTCTGATCCAGGCCCAGTAATTAGCAGCCGCTCCCGGACCGAGCCACAGAGCCAAACTAGCAGAACAGAAACGACCTCCTGTCTCTCCTCTTCAGCCCTGTCACATTCAGGAACACTGGCTTACTGAGGGCGTAGGGCACGACTGAGGGCGTAGGCCACAACTGAGGGTATACAGGCTCGACTGAGGGCGTAGGGCTCGACTGAGGGCATAGGGGCTAGACTGAGGGTATACAGGCTCGACTGAAGGTGTAGGGGCTTGAGTGAGGGCGCAGGACTCGACTGAGGGCGTAGGGCCATGACTGAGGGTATACAGGCTCGACTGAAGGTGTAGGGGCTTGAGTGAGGGCGCAGGACTCGACTGAGGGCGTAGGGGCTCAACTGAGGGCGTAGGGCTAGACTGAGGGCGTAGGGCTAGACTGAGGGCGTAGGGGCTCGACTGAGGGCGTAGGGCTAGACTGAGGGCGTAGGGGCTAGACTGAGGGCGTAGGAGCTCGACTGAGGGCATAGGGGCTCAGACTGTAGGAGCGTAGGGGCTCAACTGAGGGCGTAGGGGTTCGCCTGAGGGCGTAGGGGCTCGACTGAGGGCGTAGGTGCTCAACTGAGGGCGTAGGGCACCACAACACTGAACATGTAATTTTAAACGGGGTTGTTCATCACTCCTTGATGGGTTGCCAGCTCCAAAGGTGTTCTAAAAAAAAGTGCCTCACCCTCGGTCCTGGGGACCCCCTGTGTATGTTGGTTTCCATTCCAACCACAACTGCAACCCCAGCGTTTTAACAAGCATTCATTTTTCTTAATTAGGCACTTTTCCTGCTTTGAGGGATTATTTACCCTGCTAAACCACACAAATTATGAATGAATTTAAATGTGTGAACAGCCTTAATTGAGCAAGAAATCTTGCTGTAACAAAAATCAGCATAGACACCGTTTGAGAACCAAGGCAGTCTCCCTAAAGCCAGCCTGCAAAAATTCTCCGCCCCCCCCAAAGATCCCAGGGTCCATGTCCAAGTTTCCTATATTCACCGTAATGAGGAAAAGCTGCAAGGAGTTGCACTCGTGCATGCGGCATGCTCTCACACATGCATGCATGCATGCATGCATGCACTCACTCACACATGCATGCAAACAGCAGGGCTGCAGTCTCGCCTGCATGCGGCTATTCACTGCTGTGCAGGGGGGGGGGGGGGGGGGGGGGGGGGGGGGGGGGGGGGGGGGGGGGGGGGGGGGGGGGGGGGGGGGGGGGGGGGTGCCACTAATGTGTCCGTCTGCGCCCACCTGTGCCAGCCTGTGCCACCCGTGCCCATCCGAACGGCGTGCTCTGCGTTCACACACTCAGTTTGTCTGCCCCTCCAGCCATCTGCTCATTAAGAAGAGGAGCAGGAGGCCACCTGCCCTCCTGTGGGTTCCTGTCCTCTTCCTCTTTTCATTTCTCAGAAGAGGGGAAGAGGAGGGAGGAGGAGGAGGGGGCTTGGCAGACAGAACCAAAAAAATAAACATTTGAGACTTCCCATGAGCCACTGCTCTCTACACTTCAGTGCCACTACTAGACTAGTCCAGTAATATATGCCTGCCTGCCCCCCCCCCCCACCAAATCCCATCCCCCCGGCTGCCAAAAAGCAGCTCTTTGAAGTGGGGTACAGTAAACCAAAAGCGGGGTGAGTTTCCATGGACACCAGACACCTGGAGCAGGAACGCCAGGAATCACCGCCAACCCGAAAAACAAGAAAATATAAATAAACAAATGAATAAATAACATAATGGAATGGAAATCAAATCTGCTGGCTTTGAAACGCTCCACTGTTCGAGAATATCCTGCATATTTGGAATTCTGAATTCTATGTGGAATCTTGCAGGGTGTAACATTTTTAACTCCGCACTCCGACCACTCAAACTGCAGTTTCACTCGTTTTATTTATATTTCATTTTATTTTTTTGCCGGGCACTTCTGAGGAGGAGGATGGTCAGACCCTCCAGCTAACGAGGAAAGAGGGAAATGAAAGTTCTGCAGATGGGCAGCAGGCTGACTTTAAAAAATTGTAAATAATAAAATAAAAGCATCTAGGACAAAAATATTGATCCCTGTACCTGGCTTTCAACAACCATATCACATAATCAGACACAGACAGACACAGACAAACACACACACACACACACACACAGACACACAGACACACAGACACACAGACACACAGACACACACACACACACACACACACACAGAAAGACAGCCAGAGTGAGGGGCCATCCACATGAAGGGAAAACGTTTCAGACAGACTTGGGGCTCCGCAAACAACCTTTAAATCACCGTGGAAACTGGCACTTCCTCCTCTTGGCACCGCAGCGAGGTAAAGCCATGTGGACCGATAATGAGATCTGGGAGGCGTGGGCGCGGGTTGCCTCCACCAGCAGAGATGACACCGATCCTCCCAGCTCGACGCGTTTCGTGCCAAGGCAGCTGCCGACAAAGGCGGCCATTTTGTCCTGACCTCCACAACCCACGGCCTTCGCACTCTCTGGAATCCGAGAAGGCCTGGGAACCGGCCGACGGCTCGAGACCAAGTTCCATCAGACATTCCCAGCCGAGTGCGCCTTCTCTGTTTACACGCGAAGCTGACTCTTATTGGCAGGATAAACGGGACTGGGGGTGTGGCCATTGCAAAAAATAAAAAAAAAACAAATAAAAAAAAAAAAAAAAAACACCAAAAAAAAAAAAAAAAAAAAAACCAAAGCGTGAGACATGAGACGAAATCAATTGATTTTGAGCCCCTGCTGGGATTACGTCAGTGTGAGCCAGAAAGGCAGACGTCAGGCAGGTTTGGGGACAGAGAAGAAAAATAACGGCTTCAGCAGCTCCAGATGCTCCAGATGTGTCTGCTTATCAGGTGGGGCTCTCGGCTACTTTCAAGATGAAATCATCAGAAGGCCACCCATGTGAGGCCCCTGCACAGCCGGGGTGGAAACCCCTTTCCTGGAAGGGGGTATTCCTGGTATTTTGTTATGTTGGCTTGCACCAATTACCCCCTGGCTCAAGTGGCTCTACATCAGGACTGGCCAGTCACGTTCCTGGAGATTCATCATCCTGTAGATTTCACTCCAACTGTAACAAAGGACACCTGATTCAACAGCTAGAGCAGGGCTGCCCAACCATGTTCCTGGAGATCTACTGTCCTGTAGGTTTTCACTCCAACCCTAACAAAGCACACCTCATTCAACAGCTAGAGATCTCCACAAGCTGCTAATTAGCAGAGTCAGTTGTGCCAATTTAGGGTTGAAATGAAAACCTACAGGACAGAAGATCTCCAGGACCAGGGTTGGGCAGCCCTGCTCTTGCTGTTGAATGAGCTGTGCTTTGTTAGGGTTGGAGTGAAACCTACAGGATGGCAGACCTCAAGGAACAGGGTTGTGTGTTTTGTTAGATTTGACGTCATTACTCTGCGTTTTCACTTCCGTGTCTCCACGTCTTTGCCGTGGCTGAGTCACAACAGCGGCCCACCAGCCGGCCTTCTGAAGGCCAATGAATGAATGAAGTCACTGGCAGCAGAGGAGAGGGTCCCAGGATCCCAGCCTGGAGCTCCTGATAGAGGTCCAAGTCCAGGGGACCTGACCCAGCCTCAGGCACAGTATTTTGGCCTTCGGTACGCATCACTCAAAAATTCTCTCGAGCAAAAGCTGCAACAGTGTACCCATCCGACCACGTGCGACCGGACCAGAAATCTCAGAGAGCGGCCAAGGTCAAGAGCAGACGAGAAGGTCATCCATGGCAGGCAGGGCTGGAAACTTGTTAACTTGTTCCGTCCACCAACCACCGCAAGCAGTGCATTCCAAAATCCACCAGCCAATTTTACCGTTTTACACAGACAACCAGACATTTAGAATAGAGCAGGGCCTCCACAAATGGTGGGTGGTTACCTGCCAAAGGCCGGTGGCTGGTGTTAATTTCACACCCAGATGGTAGGGCAGAAAACAGACAGGAGAAGGATATTTCATACCGAGCTGCACAGCTAAGACTCGGCAACATAGTGGGGTAGGGGAGGCAGACCAGATGGCACCGGCTAAGCCCTGACCAACAACTGCCTAACAACTAACCACTGACCCCAACGGAAGAGAACACAAAGCCTCTCAGTCATACACGCATTCGCACGGACAAAAGCGGTGTCTGTGGCGAGATTCCGCAGTCCAGGGAAAAGGCGTCCCTTTCGCAACACGACCACGGGACAGGGGCAGAACCGGGAGGCGGAGGAGGAGGAGGAGGAGGAGGGATGAAGCTCAACCGCAGGGAACAGACCTGCGGGAAACCTTGATGCGAGGGCCGGGCATACTGAGCACACTCAGCAAAACCACAACTTGTTGGGGGGGGGAGAAGGAGAAAAAAAAAAAAAAAAAAAAAGTTTTCCATTTCACCAGCTACGGTATGGAACCGTGACAACCGGGATACTGTTACAGCGTGCCCTTGGCATTTCCGTATTCGCATGTTGCAAAAGGCCGACAGACGGGTGTCAGGTTACACCACCGCAGTACGGCAGAGTAAGGCCCTTATCTGAGAATCGACGGCCACCAGCCAGCCTGATACTCAGAGGTCATGAGGGCAAAATCGACTACAGCAGTGGTTCCCAAATTCACATGTAACCAAAAGCCCACTTAATGAGCAAACGCATCTTCTGTGACCCGCTCCTTTTTACACTGTAGCTTAATACACGTTCAAATACCGTCAAACTTCGGGAGCCTGATTTACTAAGACCTTTAGCATGCGCAAAAACCTTTTAGCGCAAGCAAAATTAATAACACATGCAATAAACTGGTGCTAAACAAATACCATGACTAATGGTCATGTTATTGGTTTTGCATGTGCTTAAGGTCTTAGTAGCCTACATCTAGCCATACAGGTTTTTGAGCATGTCAAACCACTGCATGTACACAATCGGAGTGAATGTAAAAAACAGTGTTCAGTTCTACTGGAGTGACCACCAATGAAAAGTGCATTAACCCGCTTAAGTTTTTATCTTCCACCTCGCAAAACCAGCCCAAATCCTCCCACGTTTGGGAAACACTGGGGTAGCGACTTCACAACACTGCAATTTAAAGGTTTATTTAATTAAAAAATTTTAAAAAATTAAAACGATGCATCTGAAAGCACTTTAGTGATGGCTCCAGCCCAGCCGGTCATCATATGGCCATTACATCAGAGCCACTTTGCGCACTGTAAAAGCGAGCACAGCCTCACCATCTGGAAAAGTCCACGGGGCTGATTACCCAACATCGTCAGATGATGTCATTGGGGTTTTTTTTTTTTTTTTTTTGCGACCTTGTTTGGGTTACGGATACAGGCGAGACAGAGTGGGAGACCGAATCACACAGCAGGGCGTGGCGTTAAATCATTAACCCGTCAACCCCTGGAGGTGTTAACGTCCTCCTGCTTAAACCACACCGGCTGAGAACTGTGTGTGGATCTGGATGCACGGGGCACGGGGCCAAACACATAAAAGCATTTCGACAGAGAGAATTTTAGAAGGGTAAACGGTGGTTCCAGGAAAGACTCAGTCCCCCATAAGGCTTTGCCTGAGACAACAGCCAACCCCTGCCCCGGGCAGGCTACCCTGAATACGTCACACGACCACCAGACGTCCATCATTCATTTACAGAGTAGGCTCCTGTGTCCAACTCAGGAAGGGTTGTGGGAGGGAGGGGGTGGAATGCATAACTGTCAATACAGCAGCCCTGAAGGAATCCCCACCACTTTTAAGCATGCACACACACACACACACACACACACACACACACACACACACACACACATCTGAAATGGTATCGACGAAACTGTCAAAACTGTCAGGCAGAAAGAAAACAGACCGCCCCAAATCAACGGACTCCTCAGAACACCGCACGGAGCTCAGCAGAATTCCAGAACAGCAGCTCGCCCAACGAACCCGCCCCGTCGACCTGACGCCCGAACCAAACTCGAGCGAGACGTCCGACCTCGACGGCTCCGACGCACGACAACCTCAGGCCGCCTCAACGCTCTTAAAAGAGGCCTCCCTTTGATCTCCGCTCGAACGGACTCCCAGAGTTCAGCGAGGCTCAAAGCTCTACGTGATGGAACGAAGGGGGGGGAGGGGGGGTAAAAAGGGTCAGTGTTTGAGGGGAACGGGGGTTGGGGGAAGGGAAGGACTCCAGCGCTTCTCGCCGCGAGGCGGAGCGCTCGGGACGGGCTCCGGGGAACGGGAGTCCGCCCGGAACGGAGCGCTGATCCGCCGCAAACCCTCGAGCCGGTCCCCGAGCGCGGGCCCGCTCAGAGCCGGCCCTAAACGCGCACGCCCGACGCCAAAGCGAATGAAAAGCGCTTTGTTCCGCAGGAATCCCCCGCCCACCGGCGTATCTGCACATGCCCACGGACAGCCGGAGCGGCCCCGGAGCACCGCGCCTGAACGCCGGCCCACACCCGCCATCAGCTCCCTCTCTCTCCCCCGGCGTCGCCTCGGCAACCGGCTTCACAGCCGCGGAGACGACTCCGCGTTCACGCTCCTAGGGAATTCTGGGAGAAATCTGAACCAGCGGCCCGACTTCCACGCTCACAGCTAAACCAACACCTCAAATTCAGTGACTAAAAACATCCGTGTTAGAATGTTAAGTCTGGGTAATTATGGCAATCTGAAGTATTTACAGTTCCCTCCAACAGAAATCTTGAGGGGACTGAAGTAGATTAGCAACTAAAACGGGTATAAAAGGCCCCCCCTACCCCACCTGACCCATCATTCGGTGTCATTTGATTCATGGCAAAGTGTTCCCCAAATGCTCACCCACCCAAAGTTTGTGGAAAACATCGGCTCAGCAGGAACACTCATGGCCGACAGTCTGAGACGATCATCAATCAAACCCGAGCAAAAAGTTTAACTTGCATAGCCAGATGGTCAGCTTCTGTATTCCTACTACCGTCTTACCAACTACCTGGCATACGCATCACCAGGCCACCCACAATGCATCGCATGTTGCCGTAAGGACTAGCGCTAATCCGCGCTTCGCCGCGCCCGTTTGTGGAAAACAAGCAGGCCTGCGGCTCCAGCTTGTTTTGTTCGTCACCACTTATCAGTTTGACAGGCTCCGCGAACACGCTTGTTGCTTCTTCTGCATTCCAATTTATCTTCTCGTGTGAAGAACTTTGGAGCGCTGGAAACATTCATAATTAATGGAAGTCAATACAGCTATTAATAGCCGCAGCGATCAACATCGTCCTGCGGGAGCTGACGAAGAAAACGGCGAAACGAACGCTCCGCTGATCAGGAAGTGTCACCGCTCCACAGCTACACAGCCAGCGATGTTTGAAGATCTGGAATACTGAAGTAAAACTTTTTTCCCTCTCTCCCACAAACACGCACAAACACAAACACACACAAACACACAGTCATACATACGCAGACGCACACAAACGCACACAAACACACTGTCATACACACTGTCATACACACGCACACAAACGCACGCACGCACGCACGCAGTGTGAAAATCGTGCGAGGCCATAAGGGGGCCAGTTTCCGGTCCGAAAGCAGGGTAAAGGGGGGCAGCTGTTGCAGTATGCAGCACCTTCGATCAATGCACTCGAACCATGAACACACACACAAGCAAATCTAGGACAAGGCCCGCTGGAGCACAGACAGCCTCTGCTGAGGACACAAAGAGAATATTAAACCCTCACACACACACACACACACACACACACACACACACATACATACGCTTTTCCTGTGTTGCCTCTACCATCTCCCGCAAGTACAACAACAACAACTTCGACAGCGAGAAAAATAAAATTAAAAATGAATTAAGACGGGAAGAGCTGGAGGACAGCCCCGCAGGAAGCGCCATAAAACGCAGGCATCCGAGGGGCGTAACACACGCACAGCACATGTGCCGTGTGCCCGGAATGGGACAGACTCAACAGTAAAAATCAGTCTGATCACAGAGTCCCCGCAACAGAAAAAGGGGCAGTGGACCTTCAAACGGCCCACTATTTTACTACAAGGCAGTGCAACACCCAGCACCCATCCATTACATTACATTACAGGCATTTAGCAGACGCTCTTATCCAGAGCGACTTGCACAACTTTTTACACTGCATTAACATTGCATCCATTTATACAGCCGGATATATACTGAAGCAATGCAGGTTAAGCACCTCGCTCAAGGGTTACAGTGGCAGTGTCCTAACCCAGGAATCGAACCGGTGACCATTAGGCTACAAGACCAGTTCCTTACCCATTACACTACACTGACCGCCCTATCCAGGGGCAATATTTATTTTTTGCCTTTCATATGGAGTTCATACGGCCCCGGACGCTTGCACACACTACTGGTGAATGGCATTTGCACGTGTAGGCACGGGGAAGCAATCTGTTTGACTTTCATTAGCAGAGCAGCTGATAGTTTGATCACAATGAGAAATCTAAATTCCAGAAAACTTTTCTGTCCACAAATAGCGAGAGAGATAATTAGTTCATTAGAAATTAATTAATTACCGTTCGATGTTATGCGGAAAGCTGCTGGAATGACAGAAGGTGGTTTCGGTTGACTTGTTTAATTTTCGTTCGTCGCAGGAAGTATCTCTCTCTGGTGGTTTTAAACAATGGTTTTGCCACCTTTTTTCATTGGGTCACACAGACGAGAGAAAACGGTATAACCAAAGGAGGGAATGGTAATAGAAAATGCATTTATATTACAGGAGGAACTGCAACGCAGTAACCTTACTGGAATCCTAACAACTGAATGTTTAACGATTTTTAAGAAGCAACAAAAAAAAAAAAAAAAAAACACATTTAGCCGAGGTTAGCATTTCAGACACCTAGCGAGTAACGCTAATGATTAAACCTGTGAGGAACTGCTTCGATAACGTATTAAAAGACCGATTCCACATCCCTGGAGGCTGTTCATCTATGAAGGGAAGTATTACAATAGTCACCAACATGCCTCTGACTCTCATCAGGCAGGTTTGTCCTTCACGACCTTACATGGAAGAAGTCCCAGTTTAAGCCAAATTTTTTTTTTGGGCCCCTGGGTTATTCTCAGTGGCCAACACAGGCTGCAAAGGGCTGGAATAATTATTTATTAACCTTTATTTACACAGGTAAGGTTGTCTGAGCACACACGCACACACGCTCTTTTACAGCAATGTCCTGTTTAACCCCCCCCCCCCCCCCCCCCCCCCCCCCGCCCCAATTAGCCTAGCCTCCGTGTCTCTTTGGATTGTGGGAGGAAACCAGGATGTTCGGAGGAAACCCACGCAAACATAGTGAGAACATACCCAGGACATCTCTATAAGGCGACAGCGCTATCGACGGCACCACTGTCCCACCCCATGAATTTAGAATTCCCCCCCCCCCCCCCCCTCCCCTCAACCCAAAGTGAAACTTGTCGAGTAACACAACAGCGGAGAAAACAGAGCTGGCCCACGGTCTGCCAAAATAGCCTATATGCAGCAGGCAGAGTCAGCGACACTGATTTATAAACGGCTACAGGAAGACAGCAGACCCCCAGCCAGACTTCCTTCAGGTCACAAAAAAAGAAGAAAACAAATAAATTAAATAATTAAAGCCGCAAGCGGCATTGGGAGGGGTCCAAGCATTGGCACAATTGTGCTCTCTATGGAGCAATTTTAACCCTCCTATTATGTTCAAATTAACTAACAACTTTTTATGTTTGGGGTCAATTTAACCCCAGCAATATAAACCTGCAGAAAATAATTGTAACTGAAAGTGTTACCCAAGTTTCTCTCTCAGCTACTTTAGGCCTTTCTACTGACCATCTTAATAGCCCAGTAAATAAAACATGACTCCCCCCATCCTCCCCTTATACATCAAGTATTGATTTTATAGGACTACTGCGAAATATGCAAATGACTGTACCATCGCATTCATTGACCTAAAACGGAATAAGATTTCTCTCAGCATAATGATGGATTCAAAGACTAAACAAACTCACCCGATATTGTCTTCAAATGGATCCATGCCAAAGAAAAGTAATTATTCATCCTCTCAAAAAGCTTTTACTAACAAACTTTTAGTAGCATGCACCCTGGATGGCACTGTCTTCCATTGCTTCCCCGACATTCAGACCCTCCCCTCACTGATAAAAACTTGACCCGATGGTGTCAGATTACTTATTTGTGTCGCCATGGATGTCTTCTAGCCACTTGCCGTAAAGAAGTTTACTAGATGTCATAACACTTTAGATGTGGAGCTACAGCTCTTCCGAACCACAACTAATAAAAAAGTCCAAATGGTGGGCAAACAATATGGCGAACATAGTTTGTCCCAAAAGAAAGTTGTAGAACACATTCAGATGCATCGGTCGATGAAGTTTAGTGTTGATCTGACTTATGGTGTGGGAGTTATGGCCTTTTAAAGTATGACTCTTTGTTATAGCGCCACCATCGGGCCGACATAGGTGATTTTTAGTGCCTGAGTAGTGGGGGGGCATAGGAACCCACCTACCAAATTTGGTTGCTCTAGGACTTATGGTTGCTGAGCCTCAGACACTTTTAGCGGAGAAAAAGAATAATAATACTAATCGTAACAGATACAATAGGGTTCCACCAGCTTCGCTGCTTGGAACCCCTAATAAAAACCAGGAAGCCTTCTTCCTGTTCAAAGACTACAAACGGTACGCTAACAGTTAAGAAACAGAGGCCTGCACACCTCCCCCTCGCTATCGAACCCTCTCGTCCCTACTCTCTGTGCTGCATCCCAGGGACGAAGGGGGGGGGGGGGGGGTATTAGTTTCAGCCATCAGAAGGCTGGACACATGCCTGGCAGCACCCAGAGGTACCGGGTGGCAGGGAGTGGTGGTGCCAAGTAGCGTGTGGGGCAGGAACAGAAGCGGGGGGGTGTGAGTGTTGGGGGGGGGGGGAGGGTGTGCAGCTTTGAATGAGAGGCATTGTGGGGCCTGGACAATGCAGGACAGGGCACGGGTCACTGGGTCCAACTCCCAAGAATTCAGCGACCAAAAAGCAAACCAGGAAGGGCTATGCGGTCTCTGGCTGGGAACTTGTCCCAAAGCACACCCCCCCCCCCCCCACCCCCCACTCCGCTCTGCCCCCACACAGCACAACTACCACTGAGCATATGCCCTCAGGGGCCCTACAAGCTGAATTTTAGCAACCAAAATCATCTTTATTATTATTTTTTATTACTTCTTTTTCTTGTCCCCCCCTGGAAGGACAGCACTAAGCAATTAAGCCACAGCAAAAGAATTTAAAACCAATCCCCCTCTTACCACACAACCCTCTCTGTGCAATACCAATCCCCTGAGGCAGGGGGGAGCTCCCCTGTTCCCGTTAAAATTACCACCAGCTCGCTGCGGTCCAAACCACGGGTTTGGGCCGATCCCGTTCCGATCCAGTCAGTTACGCACCGCATATCCTGTTGGGCCCGGTCCGCCACGCGAACAGGTGGACACTTCCGCCTCAGTATTCCTTCCCAACGGCACGCGAATCCTAAGCCTCCTGCCATCACTTTTAATCGGAAAGCTGTGAGATCCACCGCCATCATCCCCAACCTCAGCCCAGTATCACACCGACTACAGCAGCCGCGTCAGTGCGATTTCAAAAATCAAAATCTGATGTTAGAAATGATAAAAAGTTGCGCAAGTCGCTCTGGATAAGAGCGTCTGCTGAATGCCTGTAATGTAATGACATTAAAAAAAAAATGCCAAAACCGAGGCACATTTTATTCGTCGAATCAATAACAGAACAGAAAGTTGCCAGCGCTGACCTTCTTAAATACGAGCAGCATATTAGGGTCGGAAGCCCTTGATTACATTGAAAGAGACTATTTGCGTCTCCGCCTGCAGATATCCGTGACGAACTTCGAATTTTCCCCCGGTTAATCTCGGCATCGAACCAGGCGCGTTGCTGTATCTTTCCATCCCGAGCGGCACAGAAAGAAAAAAAATCCCTCCGCACCAACAGCCTAGAGGAGATTACTTAAAAGCTTTAGCGCACCCTTTTCAAAGTTGGCGTTTGCATTCAAACGATCGTGGCGTAACGGCAATGACGCGTCATCTGGATTCCATCAAATGGACGTCCCAAACAATCCCGTGACATAATGAGTTGGGGAGATTTTGGGGGGGGGGGGGGGGGGGGGGGGATTACTACAGATAAGAGCCTTATCATAGCCGTCTTAAGTCCCGAGTTTGAGACGACGAAAACTCAATCAAATCAACATCCAATCTCCTCTTAAAAAAAAAAAAAGAGTAAAGCACTCTAGATTTGAATCGCTCAGCAGCGAGACTCGGATCTTACACACAGAACCCGGGATCGCGTCCTCAGTGGTCACGCTAATGCAGGATTCTGCATTTTTCAACACCGAAAACAAGAGCCAAAACGCACAGAAGTAATTACAAGACGCTATAAGGGCCACTGCTTGACGTGGGTTTAACTTTTCTGTTTCCAACTAACCCCATTGGTCCAGACAGCAATCAGGGCCGTTTCTTGATATGGGCGTCATATGATGTTTCTGAGCAATCCAACCGTAACCCCAAACACCTTACTTAAAATGCAGGCAAAAAAAATAAATACATGCATTCTAAAACACACAGATTTTATTTTATTTTTTAAAAAAAAAAAAACAGGCAGTGACCCAGACTTGAACCACAACAAAAAATATTTACTCTTGTTTCTCTGAGCCAATCATCTTTCGGTATCAGACATTTGTGTTGTTTATTGATCGTAATATTTACACGGCCGTTGGTAGCATTGTGAGATACAAAAAAAAAAAAAAAAAAAAGAAATCACTTGTTTTGGTCAAAAACGAGATGTTGCGCTCTAGCTGAAGCTCGCTCAACACTATATTTGGAAATGTCCTGCTCCTACTCGCATCGCACTGTGCACAGAAGAACGTGGACCACTTCCTGTGGACAGACTGTAGAGACGCGGTACTGTAGGTCACATCCTGTGGGTAGCTGGCTGACCCAAACTGCGCCACGGAGAGCGATCGATTGCGCACGCAGCATTCTTCCACCCCCCACCCCCCACACACACACTTAAAGGGGAGGATCTGCACTGTGGCACAGTCAGCGTGGTAGGAGCAGAGCATGTGACCAGGAGGTCACAGGTTCTACTCCACGGAGAGACCGCGCCAGCACACCTTCGGGGCAGTAAAAGGGTTCAGAAGGGATTGCTCCAGTCCCAATGCCCACTCAGGAATTCAAAGGCATGAAGGCATGCGCTAGGTAAGCAACTGGCAAGTATTCCAGGACAGAGGCATGTGCCAGGTTTTGGCAACTTGTACAGGAGAAAGTTGACCGATTAAGGGACACATTGGAAGTCTGAAAAATAAAAAATGGAAAGCCCCTCTAGCACCACTTAACTACACTACTGGAGTATATAACAATCCCAGCTACAGGGGCCCCAAAGTCTAACATTCAGCCTATGGACCGCAGACCAGCACAGAGGCTCACCCGGCAACCCCGGCTCCACAAGAGCCACTAGGTCAGCTGATTTTAACCAAAAAAAAAAAAAAAAAATCACAGGAGGTGAGTCAGCTCGTTAGCCAGCAGCTGTCATTGATTGTTTAAGTGCTGGTCAACGGAATTACTTCTGTCTGCCTGCTCCACCTGCACAACTGTTTCCGCAGTGCTCCAGCAGCAGTGGCTGCTGGGTAAATGTGTTTTTCCCCACAGCGCGCAGGAACTGCCGCCGTGGGCTATGCATGACAAAATTGCGGTCGCTCGCTCGCTCACTCACTCACGGACAACCGTTGAGGGACGTTTTGTGGGATTTTTTGCGTAGGTGGTGCCAGCTAAAATGTGTCTGAGGAAGTGAGTTGCGCCGTGGGTCTGGACGGTTACGTGCTTGTTATCTCAGAGGTCACGCACGCAAGTCTGTGACTCAGTGACATCTGCGACACAGGCCAACAAATACGATTGGGGTGTCCAACGCAGGACTGAAGGACAGACCGACAGCCTGACAGACTCCCCAGCAAAGTATTTTTCCCCTCTTTCGGGGTGACACTGGCTTTTCCAGTCCTTACGGAACAACTGATTTGCTGCCATCTCGCCACCCACTGACCCCAAATTCCTGCAGGGAGTCAAACCGCTAGCATGACTTTGCGCAAATGGAAAGAGCAGTTTGGGAAGGGGGGGGGGGGGTCGATTTTAAAAAACGAGGTGTTTTTTTTCTTGAATAGTTTGAGAGAATTCCAGAGTCTCCCTCTGACGCGAGGGCGCGTTCGGCTCTGAGAGGCCTCTCTTTATTTCTTTCCCTGATTCACGGCCGTTCCTGAGCGACAGACAGCCAGCCGATAAATAAACCCGGAGGGGCCCACGCCCGGCACAACCTGTCCAGCAGCGCTCGTAAATAAACTCCCATTACAGCAGGGGCCCCGCGGGCCTTCCACAAGAGGCAGCAAACAAGCTAAAGTTTATAAAGAGAGAGAGGGAAAGAGAGAGAGAGAGAGAGAGAGAGAGAGAGAGAGAGAGAGAGAGAGAGAGAGAGAGAGAGGAGAGAGAGGGAAAGAGAGAGGGAGGGAAAGAGAGAGAGATATATATATATAGAGAGAGAGAGAGAGAGAGAGAGAGAGAGGGAGAGGGAGAGGGAAAGAGAGAGATATATATATATATAGAGAGAGGGAGAGGGAGAGAGGGAGGGAGGGAAAGAGAGAGGGAGGGTGAGAGAGAGAGAGGGGGGGGAGGGTGGTGAGAGAGAGAGAGGGGGGAAGAGAGAGGGAGGGAGGGAAAGAGAGCAGAAGGGAGAGAGAGAGAGGGAAAGAGAGAGGGAGAGAGAGAGAGACAGAGAGAGAGAGGTTTGGGAGTGTTTTTAAAGCCCGTTAACGATGGTCACGCGCCTCGATCGTGACCCACAATGCCCTGCTTGCCTGCCCTCCCTTAAGCAAATCCCACCTGCTCTGCCTCTCCTTTGTGAGCTTACCAAAAAAAGTCAAAAAAACTGCTGCAAAACTTGACATGAGCTCAGACTCACAACTACACAACTCACAGGGGGTTCAGCAAATGAATCGCCAAGGCCCAGAAGAGAGAACACGTTTTTTTCTCTGATATTCCTGTCATGCACAGGTGTAAAACAGCTATTCTTTTTCCATCAAACAGCTCCTTAGGGGGAGAAAAAAAAACAAAAAAAAAAAACATTGTTTCCCTGGAAAAAGGCATCGGTTCCCTGGAAAAAGCCATTGTCTCGCAGGAGGTTGCCTTAGCACAGTTCAGCCTGCACGTGAATGCATTACCTCTGTGAAAGCCTTAAGGCAGTTCTCACAGAGGCGCGGCCTGATGACATAATCTTTACGCGCCTTTGCAACCAACTAAGCCGGTGACCGCCACTACCTCACAGTGACAAACAGGCCACCTCAACTCCAATACCCAGAATACAGTAGAATCAGATCTGGCGAGAGTAGTAAATATCTTGAGACTTTACAACACTATAAAATAAAAGTCTGCAGGACAAGAGGCGATCTTAATTACACTTTGGATGGGTTTGAGAGCAATGCAGTCTTTTTATTTAGCCTATTTTTTGGCAGGGGGTGGAGGGTGGTGGGATGGGTGATCATGTGCAAGAGCGGTAACCCCAAATCTCTGTAATAAAGATACAACGCACATTTTTGACATATAAAACTATTTTATTGAGTCATTGAGCGCTGTTCCTATGAAATTTAACAACCAGATTAACTGCATTACTGTGAATAAGGCGTCAACTAATCTAGGTAGCGCACAAGACTCTATTGCACAAGCCCAGGCCAGGAAGCGATCCAGCCAGACAGCCAAAGGTAATTTCTGCCCCCAGTGCAACATCACAACCCGAATTACAACAGCAGCAAAATCGAAAATGCAAATATGGACATCGGGCAGCTGCAACGCGGCGGGACAAGTCTGCTTCTAAAGTCCATCCGCAGCCGTAAGAAAAACAAATTATGAGGTCAGCGGGAGAGCGAGAGGGTTTTTCCCCCCCACCCGCGTGCGTTTCGATTGACAGCCGCAGATGAGGACCCAGACGAAGCTCCGCCTCGACCGCCGGTCGCCATGACCGCCAGCGCGCCGCGGCGGCGGCGGCGGCGGGACGCGATCGGCGAGAGGGGAGAGGAGAGTTCAGAGCCGGGCGACGGCGCACTTTGACCGAGCCCCGACGGCCGGATTGACACGCGGCCCCACACGCGCCTGGGCTTCTTCCGCTCGCGGGTTCGATGAAGAACGGGGGCGCCGTCGGACGTGAAAAAAAACTCCACGGAACACAGATCAGGCGCCCACTCTGCATAGTGGGAAAGGCCTCCGCCCCCCCCCCCCCAGGGGCAGCAAAATGCAGAATCATTATTGGGGGGGGGACAGTAAGCACTAAATATTAAAAGTTTGAAAGCTGGACATAAATGGCCTCCTTGTAAAAAGCACCCAAGAGGTATAATGAAATAACATTTACATAAAAAAACCAGCCATAAAATTCTAAATGTAAAAAAAAAAAAAAAAAAAAAAAAGAATAATAATAATTTAAATCGAGGGGGGGAAAAAAATTATGCCCGTGAACGTTATAAAACCGTTGGCGTGGTGGGGTGGGGTGGGGGGGTCGCAGAAGGGGTGGGGGGGAGGGGGGGGGGGGGGGTACAGCAGGAGCATCAGGATTCACAGCAGCAGCGACGAGAGGACGCTCGCTGAGAGAGAAACCGTGCGCTGCAGTCAGAGAGGAGCCCGGGACAGGACTGCCGCTCCTGAGCGATTAATGGAGCCTAAAGGTGGGAGAGATCGCCTCGTGCAGGAGGGTGAGCTCAGGTGAAATCGAAACGTCGGCCTGACAGAGACGCGGCGGCGGCGCCGCACGCTAACGTGCGTGTGCTCATCGCGGCTTTGAACAGTTTATTAGTGACAGTTCCCACACTCACGCAGGGGAAGGCGGCGGGGGGGGGGGGGGGGGGGGGTGGCAGATTCAGATTCCGCAGTTGTGATAGCCACAGGAAACTCAGAAGTGACAACGTTTGGCGCGCCAAAACACGGAACGCAACAACAACAGCCGCGGACAGACGGACGCGGACGATTTCAAAGTCGCTTTTTAGGTTATTTAGCCCATGTGACTAATTCAGACCAACCACAGGCGGTCTCCACACTGACGTCGGCCCGCGAACTTCTTGGCCAGCAGGGACGGGCACGCCGTGGTGGCCCAAAGTCAAGGCGGAGTTTCGCGTTTCTCCACAAAACGCGTCGTTTTTACGTCATCTAGGTCCATGCTACGAACTAGTCGGGAGTGTGTTTCTGTAGCTCCCAGCTCAGGCAAAGGCCGCTCACTGGCTAAGCCCAAAGCCACAGACAGGGCCTCTGGGTACTGCTGGGGTCAAGCGCTGAGTGTGGATCCACCAGTGAGAGCGGCCCTAACCTACACATCAGGGCTAAGGCTGCCGGCACCTTCTGACCTGAATACAGCACACAAAAGCTGCGACACACACATGTCAAGATGACCAAATTGTTGTTGATGTGAATGCGGATATGTGTAATTTTATTTTTTAATTAATAGTGCCGGTTATTATTAAGTCAATCACATTTGTGGCACACAGTCATCACAGTCCAAGCTAATTGAGGTACATTTTTTTTAAAAATGTTTCAAATAATTACATTTTTTTATTTTTTATTTTTTTTATTATTTTTTTTTTTAATATGGGCTTAATATAGCCTACATACAACCTGACCTTAGCTCTAGGAGGTCCATCTACATAAAAGGCTTGTGCGTGCGGGGGGGCAGGGCTACTTAGCAGTACTTACAAACTGCTAAGTAGCCCTGTTTCTCCTTCACCCGAAGCGATCCTGGTTCGAGGAGCACTTCCTTTCCGTTACGAGTTTTAAATAAGCCCGTTTCTATGCGGATCCCGGCTCGCTCCTGCCGGAAGCGCTCGTGCAGAAATAATGGAGAGGGCCCCCGCACACCAGTCAATCACCGTTCTGACCGGACTTTCATGGCATCCTGTCTATAAATGCCGCGATTAAACAAAATGCGCAGGGAGTGGGGAAACACAAGTGGCCCAAAAACACTGTCTTATTGATTCATGATCGGGTGAAGTAATTATCCAATTAATCTATGCCCATGCTGTGCGATAATAAGAACGATATGGAAAAAGTTACGGCTGACATTGTGAGATTACCTGGTCAAAGCAAAGGGGCAAGTCATTTCTATTGTACCACCATCACACCTGGACCACACACTTTAATTTAAACATTTAAACCATTTAAATATTGGTAAAATTCATCCTCGGGGATCGTCCAGGCTGACAGAGTTAAACAATTTCAAATACGTCACATGTGGAAAGAAAAATATATATGCAATTTGCTTAATGCATTGAGTCCTGTGAAATGCACGAGCACCAGACAACATCTTGGAACCAGGAAACGCCGAGAACACGGGCTAGTTCAGAGACTGTCGTCACACAGGCTGAAAAAAAGAGCAAATCCCCCCTCCACAACCTAACACACTCACGGGTTTATAGCCAAGAATGACACAAGACTGGCACTAGGCGAGGTTAAGGGCGACTGAGGAAAAACAATGAAGACCTAACCTCCACACTGCCGGTCACCATGGCTATGGGAATAAGCTCCCAGAATGCCAATTAGCCACGGGGTGCTTTTGGCCAAGAGAGATTTGGAACTGGAGAGCAGCTTAGAGACAATTGGCATTATCGCCCCTACTGGGAAACACAAATACGGAATGATCGAGTCCGCGGAGTGAAGGCTGGTGCTGGGTGGCACGTGCGGCACCACTGTAAACGTCGTGTCTTTGAGAGAAATGCTTTTTTTTTTGGGGGGGGGGGGGGGGGGGGGGGTTAACAATTAATTGTTTTCAGTGATCAATGAAAAGGTGCAAGAGTGTGCATGAGTCGTGTCTTAAACATTCGAAATTACAGTCAACCAGACAGCGAAGCAGTGCCTTGCCCGGTGACACTACGAAGAAGAATGCCCAACCCAATGACAACCTTCCCAAGATCAAAGAACAGGTGGCGTTTCTAAACTGAGTTTCAAAACGGCAATGTGGTTCCTAACACAGTAGGCTACCGTATTGCCACCATAAAAAACAAAACGACCAAATGAGTATCTAGCCTATAACAATGACGCTTTTATCACCCCACAATACCAAATTAATGATAACTATTAGAGCGGTCGTGTTCACTGTGAATGTCATTACTCGCTGTCAGTGTCAGTGTGGCAACGTGCTTACAGTTTCTAAGAAAACGCGCGATGGGTGAAAACTGACGCAACGAATGAAAAAGAATGACTTTGGTAGAACAACCGCCTTAGAGAGATACGGTAGTTGTATACAGCCGACTCTCCCATTCGCTTTTTCTAAACAAACATGTGGCTTCTGGGACAAACAACGCGTTGCCAAGACTCCTGCAGTCCACGCACAGACAGCAAACACCAACCGTTCCCTGCGAAGTATACCGCCTTTCCCCCTGTGCCAATCCCATTTCACCCCCAGGACCGTTTCCCCCAGTGCCCCTGTGCTTCTGCGAACCATTCAAACGATCGAGAGTGAATCCAGTCATTTTGACAATTTTAGTGCTATTAGCCCTACTCCATCTTCAACTTATTAAGTGGTAAACTCTTATCAATCACAGTTGGGTGACGTGGCGAGATTCTGGGTGTAACGCAACCAGTCACGCTTCCGATTCCACCCACATATTATAAATGGAAAGACCATCTATCTTGGGAATTTCTCGGATTCCGCGAACCGGAGAATGAAAGCAGAATTTCGTATCATTCTCCATCAACCGCGCGTGCAGTGCTTACATTTTCCCCATTTTATTCCGACCTTAATACATCTTTTGACTTTTGGACATTCAGAACCGTCTCTCAAAAGTTAGCAGTGCAACGGGCCGGTCGGGAAGTCGGGAGTAGATCACGACCACTGACAAACACTGTTCGAAACCTGTGCACCGTGGAACCTACCACTAGTAGCCTATGAATAATAACCAGCCGTGTGTTACACTGCGATTGAGATATGTGAAGTATCAGCAAGATGGATTCACCTTTCTGAAACCTCCAGCGACCCACGGCAATTCCTGCACAATTTATTGCAGTTAGAGACACGGTAGCGAACCATCAATCTGTATGACGGTCAAGGATTTCTGAAATACATCAATTATATGTCCAATCATATAGCTTGGAAACCTGAATAAACCCAGTTCGTTACGCGCCGTTCCATATTTTTATTTTTTTTTTTTGTTCGCGTGCAGTGCTTTGTATTGGTAAACATGCAACGAACGCATCATTGTTGGAGACAGTCAATTGCATTCGGTCCACAAATACAGAATGTGCGAGGGCAGGGGCCAACAAAGACATTAATCCAAATGTGCCTGGCTACCTACAGTAACGCAGCTAGCTAGTTGACTTTTCCCGACATAAGAAACGACTCAGTACATAGTATTTCAGCTCGAACTGCAATGCATTCACTTCAAGTGAACAGGTAGGCTAGTTAACTACCTAGCTGGCCAGATGGCTCACCGGAGAACATCGCTTTTACAATATTGCATTTGATCAAATTAACAGGCGAACACAAGATAGCTTGCAAGACAGCCAGTCACAGCTGACGCGTATCCAGCTACATGCACGTTAGCTAGCGTTAATGTTAGCAATGTAACTACACAAAACATATTTCTTGCTGGAAACTGTAAGTGTTACAATTTTTCATAGCTAACTAGCTAACGTGTGCTTACCTGACAATCCAACTTTGTAGAAGTGCAGTGAGACACGTTGTAAGAGGAACGATCAAGCACGCTAAGCTTAAACAAGCGCACATTATAGCAAGCTGACTATCATACGGTTGTTTGTGGACGAGCAACACGAGTAACGTCGTCTAGCAAAATAAAATCACTTTTGAAAAACAACAACTTACTTTTGTGTTTTCCAGAACCCCATGACTGTTTAGCGAGACTCGGACTCCGAATAATGGCCCTTCCTGCCGACTTCAAAGCATCCATACTTTATAATCCAAAAACAGGATAAGAAGAGTCCACCCAGCGCCGGCTTTCGTTGACCGCAGCTCGAGGAACTGTACACTCTGCCACGCTCAGTCTCTCAAACTTTTCTGGGTTTCTCTTCTTTTTTTTCCCTCCTTTTAAAAAGTCACCCGAGTCGGAGGATTATCACGTTTCGCCCCACATGGGCGGTGTTATTTATGTAAATCAACGGGATAATGTACATGACGTGTGTCTACTAAAGTTGTAATATCCGAGTATCCGCTGGAGGGAGTCCACCGATGTGCTGTTGTAAGGAACTAATAACACGCCGAGTACGGCGTCGTTCGACAGTTCTGCGTGCGTAATGGTGTTGAGAGGCATATAAAATAATTGTCGTTATGTATTCTGCGTGATTTTACTCCACGATTATCTGAAATAATCCACACGTCAACAAAAGGCACTGACAAGCATCAACAAATTGTCTTTGATATTAAGTTGATAACTTGCTAATAAGAATGAAAACACGCACGGATTTTGTTTGTTTGTTTGTTTGTTCACAAGCACAATGTCACTATCTGTTTAGTGTGAGCCTCTCGTATTACACTGATCTGAACTCGTGAAGTGAAACGTGTTGCTTTGAACATTTTTTAAGACGATTGAAGACGGGCCGGGCAATAACCACTGAGGACCGCGGAGGAGTATTCCTGTTGCATTCTCTCTCCAATAAAAGCTTGACCCGTTGAAAACTAACAGATGTCAGTTGGCTTTCTAGAAGAAAACGGCCAATCGCACGGGACATTAGATTTTTCTCCGATGAACACTGGCGTCCAAAGACTACACTATAGGCTACTGCTTGTACTACAACCTGGATTGGCTCAAACTGTTATGTAGCTGGAGCTAGCAGCCTGGGCATTGCCATACAGCTGAAGATGGCACTCTTATCTGTCAGCACCCATGGCCTTGCAGCCTATAATAGAATAGGCTATTGTGCTTTGTTATTATTCAGGGTCGCAACAGGACAGTCTTCTGCAATGTTTTTTTTCCTTCTTTTTTCTTTCTTTTTTTTTAAATAATTGTTTTTAATGTTCACAATATCATAATACGGACGTACATTCGAAACCTTGATCTCATCCAATGACTGCATCTGTTTTGTATACCTGTATAGTTCTGCTCAAACCAGAACAGAGACCTCGAAAAAACCACACTCCCGGGTTCCCCAATCTGGATTCTGTAGTTCACAAAGTCAACGTTGTTTTAAAACATTGTTTTAAAAAGATAGTTTTTACAGTGCTGGCACCATGCCCCAGGATTGCTGGCATGCTCGTGGTTGAGACTTTGCCCGGATATACACAGTGGGCATACTTCGGTAGAAAGTAGTTTTTTGGTTGAGACTGTGCAGTGCGACAAGGTCTGTGGAGGTAACCATGTCATTATACTTGGAAGGAGGCTGTTGAGTTTTTCAAATGTAAGTTTTTGGCACTTTGAGCACCACAAAAATTGGTCCCCGTTGAGGTCCGTTGCATCAAGGTGAGCTGCAGCGGTTATCAAAGAACACTCATCAAATCTTAGTGAAACTACCCAGATGGATAGGTTAAGTGGAAACATGGTTGTATTTTTTAAAAATTTTGGTAAACTGCCCCTTTAAGTTGTCACTTTGTCTCCGATCGATGATGTGTGTGTGTGTGTGTGTGTGTGTGTGTGTGTTTTATGCTCACTTGCTCATCACCCATGACAGTGTGACAGAGACTGTTGCAGACTGACCCCACAACCTCCTCTTCTCCATTTTGTTCTGCATGAATGCCTTCAGGGAGCCCCAAGAAAATAGAAGCCTACAAGGGGGGGGGGGTGTATTTTTCGAAAAAACAGAACCAGCCTAGCGTGACTACCTTAAATCCAGAGGCCCATGTGAGTGCAATGGGGGTTTTCTTCAGCAGAAAAAGCCCCAACGGGGCGGGGGGGGCGAACGTAGCATCGGTTCCCCTGGCTCCCCGATAACCAAAATGTGCCCGCCAAAGAGTCTCAAAGATGGGGGGGGGGGGGGGGGGTGAGTTGAGCGGCATGTTTACCCGGTCTGGAATGGGCAGAGTAGGAAAGGTTTTCCGGTAAGTTCCGCACAAATAGCGCACTAAATCAGGGTTATACAATTACGACTTCCAGGGGGACCAAGTTTTTTTTTTGTTTTGTTTTTTCACGGCACACAAGCCTAACATTTTCCACATACTGTAGTAGTAGATGTGTTGCACTCACGAGTAAACAAAGATGCCCTTTGAAAGCATGCCCGTTTTTTTATTATTCTATTCTGTCATTACAGTGCGAGATATACTGTTACTGTTCAGATGGAGACCTGGAAATAAACAGATAAAATAAAGTAATAGTTTTTCCTCTTAATGATCAAATGGCCATGATTGTGATAGGTCACATTCGATGCTCTGGGTGCAAGTCGAAAGTTTCTGCCCTAAAAGGTTTAAATCGAGTCCAGAAAACTCCAGAGACACTTTACGAGCAGCTTAACAGGCTGTGTGAAATGGCTGCCATTTTCACCCCGGTCAGGTTCACGCAGTGAAGTGAAGTGAAGAAACGCAGGCTTTTGCCATCAAAGTGAGTCATATTGTGTGTGGCGATGTAATAAAATGTTTGGAGAACTGGGCTTGAACCCCGTGGCTGTTGGTTTGACCCGCCCCCCCCACCCCCCCCCCCAACCACTCACCCCCCTGTCGGGAGCTGCAGATGTACCCCCGAGCTAAGGTACTTAACCTGAGCGCCTTCTATAAATATCCAGCCGTACAGATGGGACGCGTTTAAAAAGAATGTTAGCTATGCACGTTGCGCGCGCTAACGGTTGTCTGCTGGAGTCCTGAGGTGTAAATATTTGAAAGGTGTTTTATGCTCTCCCAAATGGCGTGTGTCTCTCAGAGCACTGACTGGACCCCATTAGCTGCATCCCGCTGTGTTTGGTTTTGGGAGACGTGTGGCAGCACACATTTACACCACACCTGGGGGATGTTTCTCTGGGGAAAAAAAAAAATAATAAAGCCCTCTTCTGACGGGATTAGTTTTATCCGCGGATGTGTGCTGTAATTGGAATTATTACCATTCCACTCCTGTGATTTTAATCCTGTCAAAATCTGCCATGTTGGAATTTTTTTTTCCTGGCTGCAAAGAAAATTTCCTGGACTCAACGACTTAGTTTTTTTTTTTTTTTTTTGGGGGGGGGGGGGGGGTGGGGGGTGTAGGTAACCAAGATCCTCTGGTAATACTAGTCCGGTGTGAATAGACATCAGTAATTTGCCACAAAATGTGCCACTTTTTTAAAAAAATAATTTTTTTAATAGCTATTGGAAGTTTCGATATCCAACATCTGTCTGAGACATGGTCAGTAATTGTGGTGGGGTACTGTGGATTTTTTAAAATCCCGTCAGAAAACTCAGCTGGAATTACCCACATAATAAGTAAAAAAAAAATACATTACAGGACATCCTTGGGTAAAACCCATCCCGTCAGAATAGGGCTTAAGAATGGAGTGAGCAGGAACAAAACCGAAAATAAACCGTCTAAGGAAAGACTCTGACTGAATACTGACTAACTGACGGCCGAATTTACTGAGCATTTATTACTTTACCTGAAATGCATGCGTGTGTGAGTGCATGACTGTGTGTGTGTGTGTGTGTGTGTGTGTGTGTGTGTGTGTGTGTGTGTGTGTGTGTGTGTGTGTGTGTGTGTGTGTGTGTGTGCGTGTGCGTGTGTGTGTGCGTGAGTGCATGCCTGTGTGCGTGCGTGCGTGTGTGCGTGCATACATGCCTGTGTGTGTGTGTGTGTGTGTGTGCGTGAGTGCATGCCTGTGTGTGTGTGTGTGCGTGTGTGTGTGCGTGAGTGCATGCCTGTGTGTGTGTGTGTGCGTGAGTGCATGCCTGTGTGTGTGCGTGCGTGCGTGTGTGAGTGCATGCCTGTGTGTGTGTGTGGCTGCTAATGCGTACGTGCACGCGTGGCTGCATCGCTGCCTGTGTGTGTGCAAACGAGACGGCGCGTCGCGTTTCCGTCCGAGCCCCGTCACCGGCGCCGGAATCTCGGAGAGCCGGGTTTGCGGAATGCGGCCCTCCCGAGCCGGCAGCGAGGAGCGAAGGGACGGGGGAGAGGAGACGGAACACACGCGCGCGCGCCGGAGATCAGAGGAGGAGGCGCTGTCGTCGTCTGAGCTGCCGTGCGGCGGAGAACCACAGCTCCGCACCGGGACCGGGGAGGGGGGGGGGGGGGGGGGGCAGCTAGCGGGAGAGGCGCATTCTAGAACTTTGTTAAAAACTAAAGCATTTGAAAAGCCGCACACACACACACACACACACACACACTGATGCACTGATGCAGTCTCTGTTTCTGACACACGTGCACACGTGTGAACGCACACACACACACACACGCACACACTGACCCAGTCTCTGTCTCTCACACACACTCATGCACGCACACACATGCATACACACACACATTTAGTCATTTTGTCTCTGTCTCTCACACACACGCACGCACGTGTGTGCCATTTTGTCCAGGTTTCAAGGTTTCGCTCCAGCGCTGGGAACACACTGCTGGTCCAAGGACAAAAGAGAACATAATGCTGCTACTCCTTATCGCCACTCCCAAAGCGATCGCAACAAAACAGACACAGCCCCGGTGCTTCCTTCCAAATTCCAAACCCGTAGGCTGTTCCACAGCCGAGCCTAAACTTCTTCGTCTTCTCGAAGTTTCTGGTTTTGTCTAGCATATCTAAGACGACAGGAATATCACACTTCAACAATTGCATTTTTTGTAGGTAGAGTGAAGCTTTAAGTGGTTACATTCATACACGTCTACAAAGTCCCCACAGAGAAGTGATGAAGAAACTCTTTCATTTGACTTGAACTGGATTCCACGTTGAATTAGTCCATCAGCCACACATTATCTACAGCTATAATTTTATTTATGTATTTACCAGACGCCCATAGAGACATCAAAATCCAGAAGACTTATATAGTTTCTATGGTTTAAATACTGATTATACAGCTGGATGCTTGTTCAAGTAATTTTGGTTCAGCCCCTTTGCCCAAGGGTACTACAGCATTGCCCAATCTTGGACTTCAAACCTGAAACCTGAGTTACAGCCCCATTTCTCTTACAACTATACTACACTGCTGAATGAAACGTCTTAGTTACAGCCCCATTTCTCTTACCACTATACTGCACTGCTGTCTGAAACCTGAGTTACAGCCCCATTTCTCTTACAACTATACTACACTGCTGTCTGAAACTTGAGTTACAGCCCCATTTCTCTTACAACTATACTACACTGCTGTCTGAAACGTCTTAGTTACAGGCCCATTTCTCTTACAACTATACTACACTTCTGTCTGAAACCTGAGTTACAGCCCCATTTCTCTTACAACTATACTACACTGCTGTCTGAAACGTGTTAGTTACAGCCCCATTTCTCTTACAACTATACTACACTGCTGTCTGAAACGTGTTAGTTACAGCCCCATTTCTCTTACAACTATACTACACTGCTGTCTGAAACGTGTTAGTTACAGCCCCATTTCTCTTACAACTATACTACACTGCTGTCTGAAACGTCTTAGTTACAGGCCCATTTCTCTTACAACTATACTACACTGCTGAATGAAACGTCTTAGTTACAGGCCCATTTCTCTTACAACTATACTACACTGCTGAATGAAACGTCTTAGTTACAGCCCCATTTCTCTTACAACTATACTACACTGCTGTCTGAAACCTGAGTTACAGCCCCATTTCTCTTACAACTATACTACACTGCTGTCTGAAACGTCTTAGTTACAGGCCCATTTCTCTTACCACTATACTGCACTGCTACCTTTAGGCTTCCTCCCTCCGCTCCGAGCCGCTATTTGTTTTATAAAAGGGCACTGGGCGTGTTTCATATCCGTCTCCTTCAACTTTCCTGTAAAATGAGCTATTCAAAGATGGCATTCTTGTTCGTTTTCTGGCCTCTGTTAGAAAAGGTCAGCCTTTCCTGTGCGTAGGGGTCAGTTTGAAAGAGAGGGAAGGAAGGAGGGAGAGGGGGAAAAGAGAAAAGAGAATTGTGAATTTAAATTTATTGATCTACTGTTCACACAAAAATGTATATACATATCAATATCAAGAAGGTGTTAAGGAGCCTTAAATTAAGCATCATTGAAACAACCTCAGAATAGTTTGTTAGAGAAGCAGGGTTGGTGGGTGGGGGGGAGAGGGCAAAGGAGAGATAGATAGACATTGCATGTGTTTGCGTGTGAGAGTGTGTGTGTGTGTGTGTGTGTGGGTCTGTGTGTGCATGTGTGTGTGTGTGTGTGTAGGTGTGTGCGCGCGTACATGTGTGGGGGGGGTGTGCGTGCATGAGTGCGTGTGTGTGCACGTGCATGTGAGTGTGTGTGTGTGTGTGTGTGTGCATGTGAGTGTGTGTGTGTGTAGGTGAGTGTGTGTGCGTGCGTGTGTGTGTGTAGGCGGGTGTGTGTGTTTTAGGATTATAAAGGATCCTGTCACAAAGGTAATCCTAAAAGCACTGTCAGGCAAAAAAAAAAAAAAAAATTTTCTCTTGGGGCCTGCAGAGAGGAAACAGATAAAGGTGAAGAGGAAGTCCTTTATGAGTCCGTACTGGGGAGCGTACAACAGCAGAAAGCACAACAGGCCGTCAGTCAGTCAGTCGAGCTTACCGGGGTCAGGCCACAGGCCCGAATCTCTCCTCTCTAATCCCAACGCGGTTCTGAAGGAAAGCCGTCTCAAGCGCCCAGCGGAAAGAGCCTCCTCTCTCAAAGGCCGGCCTGCCTTCACTGTTTACCCGTCGTCTCCTTTCGAACGCGAGAGACCTTGCCGGCTAATTAAAGTCTTATCGTCGCGGCAACCGCACCGGGAGACGGAAAATACACGCGGCTCCGCCACTCAAAAAAGAAAGAAGAAGAAGAAAAAAAAAAGCGACCTTCCATTTTGGAACCTTCTCCCGTCTGTAAGAAAGAAAAAGAAAAAAAAAAATGGCGGAGCTGTTCTCTGCTTTTGTGTGTCAAGTTTGTGTTCACAGCTTGTGTGATCAATGGCTGTGACGTATCAGACTTCTCCAAATGCACCTCTCATCTTCCTTTTCACAAGGGTGATGAGACGGACACTTTTGTAGCCCCACGCAAATTCAAAAAAAGTTCCCTCCGACATCTTCTCCGAAGAAACAGTTTTAGGAGTGCGAGGCAAAGACGGGGGGGTCGGGTGTTTTGATGTTTTGATCGACCCGTCACGGCAACCGCTTCCCTGACCGAGGCCGGCCGAACCGGAGAAACGGCGGGAAAAAAAGCGGAAGTTTGCGCGTGAAATCATCGATATGGCCGTCAAGTCTCTGTGGGATACTCTTCACATTACATTACATTACATTACATTACATTACAGGCATTTGGCAGACGCTCTTATCCAGAGCGACGTACAACAAAGTGTATAACCATAATCAGGGACAAGTATGACGAAAACCCTAGAGAGAAGTACCGGTCCAGTGCAAGGAACAACCGCATAGTTCAACTTGGACCCTGAAGGTTAAACTGATTAACACTAACACAACGAGAACGGCAACAACGCAGTCTATGGGAAAAATACAAGCAGTAGTTAAGACAGTTGATGCACCTAAGTCACCAACGAAACAGCTGCCTAGTTACAACCCTGAGCTTACAGTCATTTACAGGGGGGTAAGGAGGGATGGGGAGAGGTGCAGCCTGAAGAGGTGAGTCTTCAGTCGTCGCTTGAAATGGGTCAGAGTCTCAGCTGTTCTGACCTCCACGGGGAGGTCATTCCACCATCGTGGGGCCAGAACAGACAGGAGACGTGTTCGGGAAGCGCAGGTGCGAAGAGGGGGAGGTGCCAGGCGTCCTGAGGTAGCAGAACGGAGGGATCTGGCTGGCATGTAGGGTTTGAATATCTTGTGGAGGTATGCTGGGGCTGATCCCTTGACTGCCTGGTATGCTAGGACTTCACAGATCTACGCCTTTGTAGCTTCCGGCTGAAGAGTAAGAGGACTAAGGGGGGGGGAAGTGATCACAGCACTAATTTTGTTTTGTATTTATTTAACCGGTTAGGCGGCCGACCGAAAAACGAGTTAAACAGAGGACAGGACATCGGAGGACAGGAGTCTCGTCTTTTTGCTTCGCTGGGCTCTTTGGCCGTCCAGCAGAGACCGGGGTGACTGAAACGTTATGGTTTTTTTTTTTTTTCCGTCGCACCACGGCTCGGTAACTTGAGCAGAAGCTTCGCTAGCAGATCTTTTCTCACGACACGAGAGGCATGGCTGTCATGGACCGCTCTTTCTTGCGGAGAGGAACAGCCCGGTTTGCCAGCCGGGCCGTTCGTTACATTTCCCAGCAGTGCAATAATAAGCAGGTGCTCGTATCCACGGCGACTCACGCCAATTTACATTCGTTTTATGTAAAAAAAAAAAAAAAAAAAATCTCAATCGGCTCACGACCCTGCGAATCAAACCTACTAAACCCAGAGTGGCAAACCCAGAGGGTGTGCATTATGCCCCACGGTCACCCTCTCAGGTGTGCACACGGAAAAAAAAAACGTTTTTCATTGTTCCATAGAATGCTAATGGGATTGTTTAGGACTACCCAAAGGGTCATATGCACAGGTGCCAGTACACTAGCGTCCTGGATGTCCTGGGGTCACATCCAGGCTTCTGATTGGTACACCCCCATAAATTGGTGGGTTCCCTCCCTGAGTGCGCGATCGAAGCACGTGATGTCAGCCGCTGCTTCTTATTGTATGGCAGTTTCCCTCTGATTTTGGCGCTTCACGTGCAGCCCTGGCAACCTGATTGACCGGCGGGAGGCGCTCTCATCCCCCCAGCTGACTGGACCAGCGTTAGGCCAGAGCGGAGGGCGCGTTGCCACGGTGAAGTTGACAGGTACGGTTGCCATGGGTACGGTCGTCAATGGCGCTGCCTGGATTTGATTGCAGTCCGTGGGGCTGCATCCATGCACTCAGCAGGGCGAACCACCCAGATTACCTGAAATTGGCTCTTTTTTTGGGTGGGGGGGGGGGGGGGTGGGCGCGCGGGGGTACTAGCTGGTGCTCCTGATTAGTCCAGTTGTCCAAACTGGCTCCTGGAGTGTTTCGAACCTGAAAACATCTCCCTCACCGCCCCCATCCCCCTCCCAAATGTGTGCTGCCCACTGGGTTCCCACTGCAGGGGACGGGACACTTGGCCTACAAATGTAGAAATGGAAATTGTACAACCCCCCCACCCACCCCCCTGCAACAAAAAAAAAAAAAAAACAAGATCATGGAAAACTTAAAACCGAGTTCCGAGCAGGATCACAGAAAAGCCAAGAACAATTGATGGGGGGGGGGGGGGGGGGGGGGGGTGCGGTTTTTTTTTTTTTGGGGGGGGGGGGGGGCAAAGCAAAGCAAATTGGCCTTAATCATGCTATGGGCTCCACTAATTCTAGTTGTGTGTTTTTTTTTGCTGACACAAATTGTAGGCAAATTGATGATGGGTTACTTGGTTAATAGGTCCTCGGCCCACTCTGTGCTAACAGACTGCTGGATTAGCGACACTGCGCACGTTAGCCTGCTTTCTCACCAGGAAGCCAAGCTCGTCCTTTCCGCAGAAATTTCCAAATGCCTGAAGAGGTGATTTCCTCCTCCTCCTCCTCCCCCCCCCTTCCAAGAGCTCTGGACCAATTATTTTCATAAGGTTGAACGGAAGCCTGTCATCTTTGGAACATTTTTTTTTTTTTTGTACATCCCTTTAAAAAAATAAAAATTCAAATCAGCAGCAAAGAAGACGTAAGACCTTGGGGGAGGGGAGAGGGGACGAGTGACAAGGGGGAAAAAAAACCCCATTCCTGAACCCTCCTAATCCACTTAACGTTATTTGCAGAGCATCACCGTTCAGTACAAGACAAAAAAAAAAAAAAAAAGACAGGCTTGAGTTTCACCTGCCAGAGAGGGAAAAAGAGAATAAACATGCAAGTGGTGAAACCCGCCTGTGGATCGCGCCTGTACAACCGTGGAGCAAAAAGCATCAATTCTGTCCCTCGGTCCCTCTGTACCCCCACCCCCAGCCCCCAACCAGCACCCAACCCCACCCCCACCCGCACCCGCACCCCACCCCACCCCCACCCCCACCGCATTGTTCGCCGAACCACGGCTCAGCTGCCAATTAGGTTACAGTCAGAGGACAGAGCAGAGCTGCCCGTGTTCTCTCTCGTTCAGCTTTCTTTCTGAAGACCGCCCCCCACCCCCTCGACCCCCGACCTCGCTCAAACAAACCACTGACAGAACAGCTTCATGTGTAGGCCGAGTTCATATCGGGGGGGGGGGAGGGGGGGGCAATACAAAAAGAAACAAAGATAATTGACTTCACCTCTTGTTTGGCTAGCGTAGGCTAAAGATCAGTGGAATCGCAGGTTACTCGAATACCATCTGTGTCCGTTGGTGGGAAAAGGCATCGGTTGCGACTGCTGCTTACGTTTCTGGCTGCTAACTAAAGACGGTTTGAGACTTTAAGCGCGAAGCTTCCTTTCCGAAACAGTCGCGGGCCCCGCGGCGCGGTTAGCGCTCGGCGCTGCGGTCGGGTCTTCGCGACTTCCTGTTTGCGAGAAACCTCGAGATTGAAATCCAAGGCCCCGGCAGCTTCGCGCGAGCCTCCTGTTAAGCAGTTAGATGTAGTCTCCAGCTCGTGAGAAAAAGAAAAAAGAAAAAGCGGGCTACCAACCGGGCTTCTTCATTAAAAAATGAAAGTGCGTGAAAAATTTATGTTGAGCCATTTGGAATTCCATTTTGCGGTCGCTTTCTTCAGAATGCGAAGAGGAGAAGACCTTAAGTTCTGCATTTAAAAAATAAAAAAAAAAAAAAAAAAAAACCCACCAACACGGGCTGTTCATTTGCATGCATGACATCTTGCCTACTGCCAGCAGTAGGCTAAAGTGAAAGGATGCCAATAGATGATGTTTTCTCCCACCTTAAATTATATGTAGGCTGACATTCTGGACGCATTGTGGGTTAAAATCACCCCAACATCCCGGTCATTCTGAAGGCCACAGAGTCGTCTTAATGAAGCAATTGCTGAACTCTAAGCCTCGTTGAAACCAAATACACTCATTTCCTCCCACCTAATTTAATTCCAAACCATAGAAATGTCCCTCCCCCCCCCCCCCTCCACCCCCTTCACCCTCTCCACCCATTACTTGCTTGAACAAATGTCACAGCCCATACGCACTCTCGTTCTAATGTTAAATAAACCTGATACACATCCGAGGGCAAACAGACAGAGGCAGTACGGAACACAGGCAGGGATTCTGTGCTCTTCTGAAACTGGAGGCACGTGGGCGGAGCTCGTGTGGGAGGGGCCTGACGGACAGGGACCCGGGATAACCTCCGGCCCTCAGGGAACCAATAGGGAGCCGGGATTAATGTTCCACCCAGGAAGAGCAGCAAAAAAAACGCTGGGGTACTTAAGAGGACAGCCAATCAATACACGGTGTGCAGAAGACGGAAAAGAGCAGGAGAGGACAGAAGAAGAGGAGTACATAAAAAGAAGAGTAAAGAAGAAGAGGACATAAGAAGAAGAGGACAGAGGAAGAGGACAGAAGCAGAAGAGTACAGAAGAAGGACAGAAGAAGAGTACAGAAGAAGAGGATGGAAGAACACAAAAGAAGCCTAGCTTTTTTTTTTTGGGGGGGGGGGGGGGGTGGTGTTCAAACAGAAAGCTGTGCACCAAACGTGATTACTCAGAAAGACAAACACAGCAGACTGATGATCCCCACCCCCCCCCCCCCCCTCCCCCCACAGGGCCACAGAGCAGCCGAGCAGAACGCCAGACAGTCACTAAGGTTACGTTTGACACAGCCCATGCGCTAGGCTGTGACACTGCTAACACTTGTTGGCCTCAGGTGTCCACTGCCATCTTGTGGTAGGAGGACTGCCAACACTTGTTGGCCTCAGGTGTCCACTGCCATCTTGTGGCAGCAGGATGACACTGCAACCGTTCCTGGGGGGGGGGGTGGGGAGGTGTGTATGGTTTTGTGACCACCGCTTGCCAATTCCATCAGCGATGAACGCAACAGGCGCTTAGTTTGTGATCTAATAATTCTGGCAGCCGCTTTCAGCCAAGGTGACCTATAAAAGTGCGCATCTCACGATAAGCAGCCACCATTATGGCTCGAGATGGGCAGAGTGGCAGTGGAATGAGAGAGTCACAGGAGAGACACAGGCCTTCAGGCCTCAGAGAGACAGGGTTTGCTTTCTTTTGGCGTAGTCAGAGGAGGTGTTTTTTTTTTTTTTTTTTTTTTTACACGTTTGCATTAGGACTGACTGACACTGATTAGGGAAGGTCGTTCTGACAGGTCGTTCCCACTGGGGGGGGGGGGGGGGGGGGGGGGGGGGGGGGGGCTGAGGGTGGAGGAGAAGAGGCGGGGCCGTAAGGAGAGGCTGCTGGGAGCTGAAAGAGACGGACAGCCAGCTGGAGAGAGGCCTGGTTGCAGTGTGTGGTGTAATGAGCGTGTCAGACATGTAATTCACCATATGGCCATTCTCAGCCATAGGACTCCAGGGGAAGGGTGTTAAAAAAAAACGTGCCAGGATGTAGGAATTCAGGTAGTGCAGGTGTATTGGACAGGTAGATATGACCTCTGACACGGGGCACGGGGGTGGGGAGGGGAGAGGAGCGGGGCGGGGAGGTTAATCACGCAATACTTTTTTACCTTTTGGAAGAAAACAAAGTTTTTATTCCTTGGAAACCCCACAGAGAACAAAACTGCAGCCAAGATCAGTTAAAAAAAATAAAATAAAAATAAATAAAAAATGCTGACAGGGGAAAAAAAAGAGGTTTTCTTTCATTTAAAACGTTCTGACGAAGGCCTGCGTCCGACTGACCGACTGACCAAACGTTTCACAGAACTTTAAGGACCCACGATTCCATCACACTCTCTTTACGCGAGCAGCCAGTCAAAACCACACACACATACGCACACACACACAAAACAACGATCGACACTTCAGGCGACGGTAAACTAACGTCCGTTTCAAATCGACCCTTCCCTGTGAGAGAGGGGGGAAAAAAAAAAAGAGGAAGAACAGAGAGACAAATGTCATAATTAATTGACTTGAGGTTTGAGATACTGTTATGTCCAGAGCAGGATTCCAAAAAAAAAAAAACTCACTGAGAGAAAAAGGTTTTCAAAATGACTTGTAAAGTATCAATAGCTCTCCGCAGAAAAACGTTTTTGTCTCACTACCCTCTGGGGTTTTCCCACAAAAAAAACACACTTTACAACTTTAGCACCATGTCCTAACACATTACCCAGTTGTATTTATAATACATGTGTACAGAATGCATATCAAAAGAATGCATGTAGTTGCTTGGCACATGAACGGAAATCAACATTTTGCCAATAGAGAGAACTGATGCCAACCTTAAAGCATGCCCCCCCCCCCCCCCCCCCCCCACAAAAATAACTTTTTTCTTTCTTCAAAATATCAAATAAACATAAAAATAAATTAATAAACACCCTGCTGAAAAAATGCTGTTAACACTTGTGTTGGAGGATCGTAATCCTGCTTCTTAAATACAAATTGCACTAAATCCATATTAATCACATCGCTGTCAATCGACTAGCCTTCGAAAGGGGGGAGGGGAGACACCAGGACCCCTGCCACCAAAAAAAAAAAAGGAAAAGAATTCTGCTGAGCATGCTGGGATGCTGTGAACTGTAAAACGGGGCGACGGCTATCGTGTGCGTGGTTATGGGGTGCGTCTGCACGGAATGGGCTCTGTAGGATAAGACTACAGCATGTGTGTGTGTGTGTGTGTGTGTGTGTGTGTGTGCGAGCGTGCGTGTGTGTGCGTGAGTGTGTGTGTGCGTGTGTGTGCGTGTGCGCAAAACGTGCACGCGTGTGTGTGTGTGTGAGCGTGCCCATGTGTGTGTGCGCGCGCATGTGTGTGTGTGTGTGTGTGTGTGTGTGTGGGGGGGGGGGATTCCTAAGCATCTTGTTTTAAAAGGCACTGTTCACATGACTTGTCAATCAGATAATTTGGGTGGGACGTTGAGGGGGGGGGGGGGGGGGGGTGGCGGAGTGACTCTCTGAACTTCCTCTCTCCTTGCGTCCTGTGGTGCTCTTGTCTGGTGGAAAAATAAAAACAGGAACATTCTGTATCGAGGACTCATTCACATCTCCTGCAATTAAGCCCGGGTGGATTAGCCAATTAGCCACACACACTGACACAGGACCACGCACAGATAAGACCGCGGTAAGGCCTTACAAACAGGGGATGCCGCCATTTTAGCAGCTAGTTAAAGAAACATAGTTAAATTAAATGAACAGGCTTAAATAAATTGTTAACTGGCATGAAGTCCAGAAACAGATACGACCCACAGACCTGGGCTCCCCAAATCCTGCAGTGATGTCCCAGCTGTCGAACAGAAACGCTTCCTGACCCAGCTTCAGTACAGAAAGAGCTCACCTGCCCCCCCCCCCCCCTTCACTTTCAGGCTTTACACAGCCTTGTCCCCCAACAGTATGACAAAACAAATTTCCAAAAAAAGAAACATTAATTGTATAATAAATAAATAAGTTAAATTTTTAAAAATTCTGCATAACAGTCCAAATTGAAACTGACACCCGTAAAAGGTGAAAAAGGGGATGACCCCCCCTTAAAATAATTATAAAGTGATCCCCAGAAAAGAACCTGGAGCTTTGCATTACATTCTTCAGAACACGGCGCCGGCAACCATGGAAACCGACGATTCCTTTGCATCCAGGCCTGCGATTGGACGCCCTTGCGTCGGACACCAGGCCACAGGAACTGCTGCTTATCCAAAGGCGGGGTGTGGGAATTTAAATAAAAGCATTAATAATTTAGCAAAAATAAATAAATCGATAAATAAATAAATAAATAAATAAATAAATAAATAAATAAAACATAAGAAGCAGTTTAGCACTGAGAAGATGGACGCCAATTTTCTGTGAGGTTTCTTTTTCCCCCCAAAATGTTAACAAGAAAAAAAAACTTTTAAAAAAAGGCAGCATCGAGCAGTCCCAGTCCATCTCATGTCTCGTTTTTCTCCTTCTTTTGCTTTAACTACAACAAACACAGTCACATGATACGACGTCTTCTGGACCAGGAGCAGAGAGAAAAGAAAAAATAAATAAAAAATTTTAAACAAAAAAAAAATAAATAAAAAAAACCCCCCTCGGTGCTGGACGTGGCGTTGCCGTGACGACGGCGGGCGGGCGGACGGACGGACAGCCGCTCCGCCCCCCCCCCCCTCCCCCTCACTTCTTGAGAGGCTGGTAGACGGAGGCGTTGGGGTCCAGGCCGGACGGGCTGCTGTCCATGAAGGTGGAGGAGTAGTGGGGCACCACGGTGCCCATGGCGCTGCCGTCCGCCGCGTACGCGAGGCTGGGCATCACCGCCATCACCTCCGCCATCTTCTGCTTCAGCTCCTTAATCTCCTGCTCCTTCTGCAGGATCTGGCCTGCAGAGACGCACGCGACAGAGCACGGTCAGGATCTGTCCAATCACACGCTCTCTCCAATTAACCAATCAACCAATCCAACGTACACGACGGAGCGCAGTCAGGATCTGTCCAATCACACGCTCTCTCCAATTAACCAATCAACCAATCCAACGCACGCGACAGAGCGCAGTCAGGCAGGAGGATCTGTCCAATCACACACTCTCTCCAGTTAACCAATCAACCAATCCAACGCACACGATAGAGAACAGTCAGGGAGGCAGGAGGATCTGTCCAATCACACACTCTCTCCAGTCAACCAATCAACCAATCCAACGCACACGATAGAGAACAGTCAGGGAGGCAGGGGGATTTTTCAAATCACACGCTCTCTCCAATTAACCAATCATCCAATCCAATGCACATGATAGAGCGCAGTCAGGGAGGCACGAGGATCTGTCCAATCACACACTCTCTCCAATTAACCAATCAACCAATCTCAATCAGGGACAGAATCTGACCTGCACGGCAATGCACACGACAGAGAACTGTCAGGCAGGGGGATCTGTCCAATCACTCGCTCTCTCCAATTAACCAATCAACCAATCACAGTCAGGGACAGAATCTGACCTGCACAGCAACACACATGACAGAGAACAGTCAGGGAGGCGGGGGGATCTGTCCAATCACGCTCTCTCCCCAATTAACCAAGTTAATGAAATTTAAAAGGCTTCCCTGGCAACAGGAACACGCAAGGTTCATGAAAGTGTGTGTGTTTGCGCGTGTGTGTGCGCGTGAGTGTGTGTATGTGTTTGTTTGTGTGTAACTTGCCTCAAGGTGCAGACCTGATTCTTGAGTAAAAGTCACACCTGCCTCATTAAAGTCTGCATCTGAATTCTGAGTGAAGCTCTAAGCCTGAGAGAGCATCAATTCTGTATGATACCAACCCTGAGTCACACGAGACGACAGAAAGAGACAGAGAGAGAGAGAGAGAGAGAGAGAGCAGAGAGAGACAGAGAGAGAGGGAGGGGGGGAGAGAGAGAGGGAGACAGACAGAGAGACAGAAAGAGAGAGAGAGCGAGAGCAAGCGAGAAAGAGAGAGAGAGAGAGGGAAAGAACAACAGCAGAGAGGGAGAGAGAGAAACAACAAACAGAGACAGACAGAGAGGGAGACGCTGGAGTGTGTGTGTGTGTGTGTGTGTGTGTGTGTGTGTGTGTGTGTGTGTGTGTGTGTGTGTGTGTGTGTGTGTCGGACCTTGCGCGATCTCCAGCTGCCTCTTGGCGTCCCCCAGCGCGGAGAACAGGTCCAGTTTGATGCGGGTCTCGGCGCTGAGGCTGTTCTCCAGGTGCTGAGTCTTATCCTGCATGGCCGACAGCGCCGCCATCAGCACCTCTGTGTCCTTCTCATTCTCCTTATATTTACACAGCTCCTGCATGGGGGGGTGAGAGAGAGAGGAGGGAGAGGAGGGGGGGGGGGGGGAGAGAGAGAGGAGCGAGAGAGGGAGAAGGGGAGAGAGAGGGAGGGAGGAGGGAGAGGAGAGAGGGGGAGAGAGAGAGGGAGAGAGGGAGAGAGGGAGGGAGGAGAGAGAGAGGGGGGGAGAGAGAGAGAGGGAGAGAGAGGGAGAGAGAGAGGGAGAAGGGGAGAGAGAGGAAGGGAGGAGGGAGAGGAGAGAGGGGGAGAGAGAGAGGGAGAGAGGGGGAGAGGGGGAGAGAGAGGTTCTCATGAAGTTCAGCAGCCAGTTCAGGTGATTGGGATGATGATCACAGGCCAGGCCATACAGGTCCAGGTGTGTGTGCATGTGTGTGTGTGTGTGTGTGTGTGTGTGTGTGTGTGTGTGGGTGTGGGTGTGGGGGTGTGTGTGTGCGTTGGGGGGGGGGGGGGGCTGCAGGCAGCCCGGGGCTCACCTGGACCTTCATATCCAGCTCTCTGATCTGTTCTTCTTTCAGCTTGATGTCCATGGTGAGCTTCTTACACTCCGACTCCAGCTCCCGAATACGAGTCCTCAGACTCTCTGTGCACTCTCCCCTGTGGGGGCGGAGTCAGAACGTCAGCATCACAGTACTCTCCCCTGTGGGGGCGGGGACAGAATGTCAGCATCACAGTACTGTCCCCTGTGGGGGCGCGGGGACAGAACATCAGCATCACAGTACTCTCCCCTGTGGGGGCGGAGTCAGAACATCAGCATCACAGTACTCTCCCCTGTGGGGCGCGGGGACAGAACATCAGCATCACAGTACTCTCCCCTGTGGGGGCGGGGACAGAACATCAGCATCACAGTACTGTCCCCTGTGGGGGCGGGGACAGAATGTCAGCATCACAGTACTCTCCCCTGTGGGGGCGGGGACAGAACATTGGCGTGTAATGCAGTAGTGTAGTAGTGTTATGTTAGTGTAGGTGCAGTGTAGCGCAGGTGCAGGGCGTGTGTAGCGCAGGTATAGAGCGTGAGTAGCGCAGGTGTAGGGTATGTGTAGGGAAGATGGACGGCGTGTGTAGCGCAGGTGTAGGGTGTGTGTAATGTAGCAGTAGTGCAGTGCAGGTGTAGTTCATGTGTAGCGCAAGGTACAGGGCGTGTGTAGCGCAGGTGTAGGGTGTGTGTAGGGAAGATGGAGGGCGTGTGTAGCGCAGGTGTAGGCCGTGAGTAGCGCAGGTGCAGGGCGTGTGTAGTGCAGGTGTAGGGCGTGTGTAACGCAGGTGCAGGGCGTGTGTAGCGCAGGTGTAGGGTGTGTGTAGTGCAGGTGTAGGGCATGAGTAGCGCAGATGCAGGGCGTGTGTAACGCAGGTGCAGGGCGTGTGTAGCGCAGGTGTAGGGCGTATGTAACGCAGGTGTAGGGCGTGTGTAGCGCAGGTGTAGGGCGTGTGTAGCGCAGATGCAGGGCGTGTGTAACGCAGGTGTAGGGCGTGTGTGCAGGCATGTGCAGCGCAGGTGTAGGGCGTGTGTAACGCAGGTGCAGGGCGTGTGTAGCGCAGGTGCAGGGCAGGTGTAGAGCATGTGCAGCGCAGGTGCAGGGCATGTGCAGCGCAGGTGTAGGGCATGTGTAACGCAGGTGTAGGGCGTGTGTAGCGCAGGTGCAGGGCGTGTGTAGCGCAGGTGCAGGGCATGTGCAGCGCAGGTGTAGGGCGTGTGTAACGCAGGTGTAGGGCGTGTGTAGCGCAGGTGCAGGGCGTGTGTAACGCAGGTGTAGGGCGTGTGTAGCGCAGGTGTAGGGCGTGTGTAGCGCAGGTGCAGGGCATGTGCAGCGCAGGTGTAGGGCGTGTGTAACGCAGGTGCAGGGCGTGTGTAGCGCAGGTGCAGGGCAGGTGTAGAGCATGTGCAGCGCAGGTGCAGGGCATGTGCAGCGCAGGTGTAGGGCATGTGTAGCGCAGGTGCAGGGCGTGTGTAGCGCAGGTGCAGGGCAGGTGTAGAGCATGTGCAGCGCAGGTGTAGAGCATGTGTAGCGCAGGTGTAGGGCGTGTGTAGCGCAGGTGCAGGGCGTGTGTAACGCAGGCGCAGGTGTACCTGGACGCCGCCGCGAGCGCTACAGCCCTGGCCGCCGTGGCCTCCTCAGCCTTCTTGCGCTTCTTCTCCTCGGCGAGCTGCTTCTCCGCCGCCGCCCGCGCCTCCTGCTCCTGCTTCAGCCGCTTCTCCAGCTGCCCCACGGCCTGCTTGTCCTTCTGCTTGGCCTGGACCGCACTGTGGAGCCTGCACACACACAGAGCCCGACGCACTGACCAGCAGCACTGACACTCAGGAGCACTGACCAGCAGCACTGACACTCAGGAGCACTGACACACATAAGCACTGACCAGCAGCACTGACACTCAGGAGCACTGACACACGTAAGCACTGACCAGCAGCACTGACACTCAGGAGCCCAAGGCACTGACCAGCAGCACTGACACACATGAGCACTGACCAGCAGCATTGGCACTCAGGAGCACTGACCTGCAGCACTGACACACAGCACTGACACACAGGAGCACTGACCAGAAGCACTGACACTCAGGAGCACTGACCTGCAGCACTGACACTCAGGAGCACTGACCAGCAGCACTGACATATAGGAGCACTGACACTCAGGAGCCCGAGGCACTGACCAGCAGCACTGACACTCAGGAGCACTGACATGCACCACTGACACTCAGGAGCACTGAGACACAGCAGCACTGACCGGCAGCACTGACACTCAGGAGCACTGAGACAGAGAAGCACTGACCAGCAGCACTGACATGTAGGAGCACTGACACTCAGGACCCCGAGGCACTGACCAGCAGCACTGACACTCAGGAGCACTGAGTAGCAACACTGACACTCAGAAGCAAGGAGCAGCAGCACTGACATGGCCAACAGAACAGAGAGAGAGACCGAGGGAGGGAAAGAGCCCCCTACTCTCTCCAATCAAAGCCTTTCTTCATTCTTGTGAAAGCAGGCGAACACCACTGACTGGTTTTTTTCCTGTCCATGTCTTAAGTGCATGTCTTGTGGTGCCATTTTCCTGGCTGGAGCCCACAAGCTCAAATTTCATTCGGTACCACACACCAGTTCCCCTATTTTAGGGAACAATGGATGAGGGGAGATTGGTGGCTCATTCTGTTTTCACAGATTTGACTTACAGGTTTGGCATTTACAGATTAGTGTCATTAAAAGCCTTTTTTAAAATGCCTTTTCAGTGACAAGCTAAAACAACTCTATAATGGTATTAAATTATGCTGTTTGAACGCATCACACACTGGAATAATTTTCATAATTTTATTGAGAAATCTAAATGAATGTATACAAAAGGGAAATCACACAATGCAAAAAAAAAACCCCAGGAAAGCTCAAAAGACTTTTTTCTTTTTTCTTTAAATTACTATCATTCTGAGGACAATGCAACAAGTCCATCCATCAACAGGGCCATTTCCTATACTTGACTCAGACAGAGACCCCTGATGAACTTTAACCCCTGGAGACAAGCTGTGCTTGTTCAGCTCACCATTCGATTAGGCTAAAGAATCTGTTTTTCCCCAGAGCACGTGCAGCTTGTCTAGAGAGCAGGGAGTCAAAGGTCAAAGGTCAAAGGCTACGTTTGTTTAGTCTGGCTGTGGCAGAAGAATTAGCTTCTCTTCTGTTGAGCTGAAACTTAGCAGCGTGGTACATCTCATCTTTATTCAAAAGGGGGCGTGGCCAATATCAATACTGACAACAACGGATTTCCTGTCCTTGGCCACACTTCTCATGAATATTTATGAGCTAATTATAACCCCAGAAAGACTGTGACTAATGGGAGAGACCGGGTTTTACTCAGTGCAATTATCCCACTAACTCAGTAATCCTGCTTTGAGGCTAGCGCTCAGACAGACTTGCTGTGCCACCACGGCTGGCCTATGACCCCTGACCCCTGACCCCCGACCCCCGACCCAGGAGCTCGTTCATCAGGGTGCCCCAGCTCGGAGCGCACGCTCCTGTCCGAGCCTGTGACCCCTGACCCCTGACCCCCGACCCCAGCGGAGCCTCACTTGTTCTGCAGGAGCTCGTTCTCCTGGCGCAGGTGCCCCAGCTCGGAGCGCATGCTCCTCTCCGCCCCGCTGAGCGAGCCGATCTGCCCCCGCAGGTCCTGCTCCACCTGCCTGCTGGCCTGCAGGTCCGCCTTCAGACGCTTCACATCCTGCTCCAGCCTGGGGGGGGGGGGGGAGGAGGCAGGGAGGGCCAGGGGGGGGAGGAGGGGGAGAGGGAGAGAGAGGGGGAGGGAGGAGAGGGAGGAGAGGGGGAGGGGAGGCAGGGGAGGGGGAGGAGGGGAGGAGGAGGGGACCGGGGAGGGAGAGAGAGGGGGGGAGGGAGGGGAAGAGAGGGGAGGGGGAGGGGGGGGAGGGGAGGGGGAGAGAGGGGAGGGAGGGGAGGAGAGGGAGGGAGGGGAGGCAGGGGAAGGGGAAAGATGAAGGAGGGAGAGTGGAAGAAGGAACAGAAGACAGACAGAAATAATGAAAGAGGTAAAAAAAAAAAGAGAAGGAAGACAAAAAGACAACATGAGAGACAGGAAACGGGGTTGAGAGAAAAAGAGAG
>CM045883.1:80505001-80562501 GCA_025169545.1 Anguilla japonica | reverse complement strand
TGAGAGGAGCCGAAGGCCCTGTTTCACCCGCGTACAGAACGCTTACCCAGCGGAAAAGATCCTGTGCGCTTTCGACCAATGAGCTGCGAGATATCCATAATCCTAAATACTACAGGGACAGGCTGCTACTGAAAACGCTTTAATTAAAACTCATCATTATCCCCAGCTACAAAACCCCTAGACGCCTCAAATTAAAAAAAAAAAAAGCATTAAAAATTAAAATACAAATTTTTTTTTTTTTTTTTTCAAATGTTACTCAGCAATAGTTTCCGCAAAACAAGAAGAGACGAAAAAACAGAACTCACCAGTGTGCAGCGAACGGACGACACAGGTCCACGTGGAAGTTCTTCAGATCTTTGAATCTGATGGCTGCTTCTATATAAACAAAGAGTATCCATAGCGACACCGTGGGCAGGCACACACCTCTTTCTGTAAAAGGGGAGAGAGCGCTGCCGTTACACACCACGGCCCCCAGGGGGCAGCAGCCCCACATATACAGGACTACAGGTCCGGAGCATTGAAGCAATGGCAGAACACATCGCGATGTGGTTTTTAAGACTGCACCCATGCTAGTGCCACTCGTCCTGTGACTGGTGAACATAGATGAGATGAAACCGGGTACAAAACAACACCATGAAATCCCTACCTGATATGGTCTATTGTCTGAAATCCACAAAATTATGCAGTGAGTTTAGACACAGTAGCACAGTGATCTTCGCTCCTGGTGCTGGAGAGTCACAGGGTCTACTGGTTAATATCAACAGCCAGTTCAGACCAAGACACAGGGTGAGGTGAGTTAACTGTGTAACAGACTGCGTTAACTGATCAAATAAGCGCAGAGTAGCAACAAAAACCAGCAGACCCTGGGGCTCTCCAGCACCAGGACTAAAGATCGCCACAGCAGCATATAAAACTGGTGAGAGACACAGTAAAATAGATTGAAGAACTGGAATAAGTTCAACTGTCACGTTGGCTTCAAGTTCAAGGCGACTGTCCCACCAAAAATGTCTAAAAACGGCAAAGCCGGGGATTCAAACTAAATTTGCCCTCAAATTTTATCAGCCAATAAAGCAAGTACTTCAGTACTTTAATTAAATAATCAACAAAATAGACACACACACAACCACACACTCACACAGGTACACACACACACACACACTCACACAGGTACACACAAACACACACACACACACAGATGCACACACACATACCCACACACACACACACACACATACAGATACACATACCCACACACACACACACACACACACACACACACACACACACACACAGAATAAGAGGCAGAAAGTATGAGTGACTCTGTCCCCGAAGCTCAGCCCCCCCCCCCCCCCCCCCCCCCATGAGGTTCTCTCAGTGTTCGAACCCAACCGCTGTGTGGTGGTTAACAAACAGGACCGCGGGCTGGCCCCCCCGCCCCCCACAGGAACAACCAGAGCCACTGGTGAGCTCAGAGAGGGGGGGGGGTGGTTTGGTAAGTCAAATCGGTGGGAGGGCTGTTACCACCGTCACCATGGCCAACCCCCCCCCCCCCACCTCTTCTGCCCGCCTCTATCCGACACCGAGGGTCCAGGGGTGCTGCTAAATCTGACCGTCACCCGACACTAACACCACAACACTGCAGCCAGTTCTGAGAACAGCCCTTCAGAAATAAGGGAACACTTAAGAGCACATTGCCCAATACTGTGAACACACAAACGCACACATACACACGCACACACACATACACACACACACATACACACACACACACACATACACACACACACACACACACACACACGCACACACACACACACACACGCACACACACACGCACACACACAAACACACACGCACACACACGCACACACACGCACACACGCACACATACACACACGCACACACACGCACGCACACACACAAACAGGCGCAAACACACACATACGCACACATACACACACACACACACACACCCCCACACGTGCGCACGCATACACAAGCACACTCCTCGTCTTGAGGAATTTGGAATTTGGCTTTTCAGGCAACTCCAGCCTCTCAGTGCACATAATCCATTGATATAATACACTGCATTTGGCTGTTCATAATGCTAAGCATGAAGACGCATGCTAGGCTACGCTTGGCGACGCACGCTAAGCTTGGAGACACACTCACACTAGGCCTGCAGACTCACACTAGGCCTGCAGACTCACACTAGGCTCACAGACTCACACTAGGCCTGCAGACTCACACTAGGCCTGCAGACTCACACTAGGCCTGCAGACTCACGCTAGGCTCACAGACTCACGCTAGGCCTGCAGACTCACGCTAGGCCTGCAGACTCACGCTAGGCCTGCAGACTCACGCTGGGCCTGCAGACTCACACTAGGCCTGCAGACTCACACTAGGCCTGCAGACTCACACTAGGCCTGCAGACTCACACTAGGCCTGCAGACTCACGCTAGGCCTGCAGACTCACACTAGGCCTGCAGACTCACACTAGGCCTGCAGACTCACACTAGGCCTGCAGACTCACACTAGGCCTGCAGACTCACACTAGGCCTGCACTCACAGGCCTGCAGACTCACACTAGGCCTGCAGACTCACACTAGGCCTGCAGACTCACACTAGGCTCGCAGACTCACACTAGGCTGCAGACTCACACTAGGCCTGCAGACTCACACTAGGCCTGCACAGACTCACACTAGGCCTGCACAGACTCACACTAGGCCTGCAGACTCACACTAGGCCTGCAGACACACTCACACTAGGCCTACAGACTCACACTAGGCCTGCAGACTCACACTAGGCTCACAGACTCACACTAGGCCTCACAGACTGCTAGGCCTGCACTCACACTAGGCCTGCAGACTCACACTAGGCCTGCAGACTCACACTAGGCCTGCAGACTCACACTAGGCCTGCAGACTCACACTAGGCCTACAGACTCACACTAGGCCTGCAGACTCACACTAGGCCTGCAGACTCACGCTAGGCCTGCAGACTCACGCTAGGCCTGCAGACTCACGCTAGGCCTGCAGACTCACACTAGGCTCACAGACTCACGCTAGGTTTGGAGATGCACGCTAAAGTTGGAAACACATGCTAGGCTACACTTGGAGATGCACACTAGGCTTGGAGACACATGCTAGGCTTGGAGACGCATGCTATGCTACACTTGGAGAAGACACATGCTAGGCTTGGATATTGTAGTTTTCCTGTTCAGACTGGCCAGAGAAACAGTTACAGAGCTGAACTGGCACCCCGACAGGTGACACGAGTGTTACCAGAAAAGATGGGCACTGCACAGGACGTAAACATACCGAAGCCCCCCACTTCCCATGACTTTTCCATGACCTACGATGACCCAGGACGTAAATATTTGTGGGATTTTTTTTTTCAGTGAAAGCCCTGAATGAGGCACTTCTCTGGCCACTGGAGGACTGGTACTGTACTTACAGACACGCCAACCATCCCAGAGGCGAAGCCTGCATTTCGGACAGGCAAGCTGAGAGACGTACCTGTGTGCCACACGTACTGGACCCAAACGTAGGTGCTGGCGGCGAAGAAGAGCCATTGGACGGGGATGAAGAGAAGGCATATGATGTCTGATGTAAACGCTACACAAACAAAAAACACTGAAAAGGCCTGCGGGGGGGGTGAGAAAAAAAAAACAAAAAACGCATATCTGTGTCAAAGAAGCCTCGCCAGCAACACACACTTCAACGCTTTACCTGAATATTAAATACATCAATTTGCAAAACACACATTTGCAAAACAAAAAGAAAAAAAAAATTTGGCCAGAGTGATCGGAACTGCATCACTTATCTGAACTATTCACACAAAAACAGATGCAGGTTTCATAACCGCATAAATGCCCTCATTAGGATGACACTTTGCCACCTGGCTGTGTGCTCACTTGTACCGGATGCTGTAGCTGTGGCTGCCTCTTAATTTTGCAGACATTTGCCACTCTTTCCTCTGCATGTGGGTGATACGCAAGCTACAGGTTTATTAACCTTTTAAGGAGCGAGGTCACAAATACGCGATTAGAATGTTGTTGACCGAACGTTCCAATGCTGATGTCACAATCGCTACTGGTGACTGAAAGCAACGGAGTTCTAGAACACTGAGAACAGGACTTTTGAAGGGTTAAGAGTTCCCACAAATATTCTGCATCATACAGTGGCTACATTTCAACATGTAGCTGGTTAGCTAGTTTTGGCCAGCTAGCAAAGGGGGGGGGGATTCCAACAGCGCCCCCCTACAGGACAGCATGTAAATACGGGCCAGGCCTCCAGCTCTCACATTCAGAAAGGACAAAATTTGTTTATGATTTTTGCATTAATTTCTGGGTTTATACACATTTGAAAAAGGCGAGTATCCATCACCATCTTGCTGCTTAATTAAAATTCAATACATCAAGTGAATGCACGAGGTCTGTTGTTGTTGCTGCTTTTTGGCACCACCGTAGGGGGTACATCACCGCATTACACAGTCAGGTGACTAAGTGCTGAACACATTCATCTTGTTGACTGTTGAGTTACGTGACGAAGAAAAAATAATAATAAAAAAACAGATGGGACCCAAATGTGTGCGGGAGGCTGTGCCAGCCTGGCTGGGGGGGGTGGGGCACAATTGGCCGTAACGCCGTCCAGGAAGGGAGGAAGGGTTCGGTAGTGCCCATCGCACCACAGTGCCTCCTGTGGTCGGTTTGGGTACTGCAGCCTGCCTACACCAGCTGTGGATGTGGTGCGCTCCTCCAACACAACGACCGCGTGGCTTGGGGGGTGAAGCACGCAGCTCCCCCCCCCCTAATATTTTCTGTTGAGGTAGTTGTGCGTTTGTGCATGGCTTATTGTGAAAAATCTGTAAAAAGTTAACCAAAAAAAGGGGGGGAATATTGGTGATATTGGCCAGGCTGATATCCTAAAACAGGTACCCAAGGCCCCTCAGCTGTCACGGTTGGTGGCGGGGTGCGTTGGTGGCGGGGCGGGCGTTGGTGGAGGTGGGCATTGTGGGGGGGGCGTTGTGGGGTGGGGGGGGGGGGGGGTGGGGGCGGGTTCTTTGCGTTGGCGGGACACACTCACCAGGCCCTGGTACCTGAAGGAGTCGTACACACTCCGGATGAAGAGCCAGAGGGGCCAGAGGTACTCGAACCTGAACTCCAGCACAAAGTCAGCCAGCAGCACCAGCGCCCACACCACCAGGAACTTCAGATACAGGAACGTACTGCAGAGAGAGGGAGACACACACACACACACACACACACACACACACACACACACACACAGACACACACACACACACACACAAGGTTACATTTCAGTGCAGATACACACCAGCGCCCACACCACCAGGAACTTCAGATACAGGAACGTACTGCAGAGAGAGAGAGAGACACACACACACACACACACACACACACACACACAGACACACACACACAGACACATATTTTAAACTCCAGTTCAGACCACACTTACACGTGCCCCGAATGCCCCACATGTATTTTTAAATGTCACGGAAGCCGCAGACCGCGTAACTGCTCAATGTCAATATACATGTCAGAGTTTTCACATTGACTGCTAACCTGATGCACCCGTCTGTTTACACAGGAACATCAGAGCACTTAACGGGCAACACCTTCTACACACACAGAGACTGAAACAGAACAATTACAATGCCTACTGTATCTACAGGTTTGGATAAGCTACTCAAAACTGTTCAAACACACACACACACATACACACACACAGACACAGACAGACTCAGACACACACACACACACACACACACACACACACACATAGACACATCGACAGGCACAGGCAGTCACAGACGCTGGTTCACTGCTGAACGTCCCCTCAAACAAACTGGGGTACTAATTAACCAAGGTGGTCTGTCCTGCTCTGGTTCAGTTTGGCTCACCTGATTACAACACATTACACTCACTTAGCATCTCATCCACACACAGCTCTGTGTTAATGAAGAGTGAACCGTTAACGCTGGGAAATGATACAGGATACATCACATTAACACACACACAAAGACCTGCATAAATGCGCAGTGAACAGTTAACATCAGGAAGAAGGCACATCACATTAACACACAAAGCCCTGTATAAATGCGCAGTGAACAGTTAACATCAGGAAGAAGGCACACATCACATTAACACACACAGACCTGTCATAAATGCTGCACTGCTGAACAGTTAACATCAGGAACAAAGGGGGGGGTACATACATTAACACACAAAGTGGTCCCTGTATAAATGGTTCAGTTTGAACACCTGTTAAACACAGGAAGAAGGCACATCACATCTAACACACAAAGACCTCTATAAATGCGCAGTGAACAGTTAACATCAGGAAGAATACAGGCACATCACATTAACACACAAAGACCTGTATAAATGCGCAGTGAACAGTTAACATCAGGAAGAAGGCACATCACATTAACACACAAAGCCCTCTATAAATGCGCAGTGAACAGTTAACATCAGGAAGAAGGCACATCACATTAACACACAAAGACCTCTATAAATGCGCAGTGAACAGTTAACATCAGGAAGAAGGCACATCACATTAACACACAAAGACCTCTATAAATGCGCAGTGAACAGTTAACATCAGGAAGAAGGCACATCACATTAACACACAAAGACCTCTATAAATGTGCAGTGAACAGTTAACATCAGGAAGAAGGCACATCACATTAACACACAAAGCCCTATAATGCACATGGAGCTCTTAATGTCAAATGAACACTCACAGGAAGCTTCATTCTCCATCATTCACGCCACTGGAATGGATATCATGTAATGACCTTTTTCCCCAGCTTCCTGGGACCCCCCCCCCCCCTTGACCCCCCCCCCCCCCCCCCCCCCCCCCCCCCCCCCCCCCCCCCCCCCCCCCCCCCCCTCCAGGATACATGATATGGATGGGCAAAGGCTCACAACATTACAGCGGGGGGGGGGTCTTTACGCAAGTTCAGCTGGGCCGTGCATCATCTCAAACACTGGGCCAAAGTTTGCACCTGACGTAGATAAAGGAGAAACAAACCACAGTGGGAAAAAAAAAAAAAAAAGCAAAAAATGCGCCAGTCCCCACACCGTCTGACGGGACACTGAGGAGAACGTCGCTCCGGACGCAGGCGGGCGCCAGGCGTAAAAGCCCGAGTGCCCTGCGCATTGTTTTAAACCCTGGTGCTGCTGCAGGAGATTAGCGGAAAACGTCCTGTGTCTTTTTGGGCTAAGCTGCTTAGCGCTGGCAGTAAGAAGATATGTTTGAGAGGCATTTATTCTGCCTTTGCCAAGATGCGCCCCCCCCCCCCCCCCCCCCCACCCCACCACTGCCAGATCTCCCCTCTCCGGCTCTCTCCTTCAGAAAACACAGCAGGATTACCGACTTCTCAAACCAGTCAGCGATACACACCACGCACTAATGCACAGCTTCCTATGTTAATGTAACACATCAATTCATAATATTAACAGTTCCCCAATGCATTAATAAAGGCTTTTCTATGAATATTTTGCACTGTTTTTTTAAAGATGGCAGCACTACGAGCAATGAATGGGGCGTGTAATGCAAACAGCAGATGAGATGGATCCTAGTTAAGCTGGAAGACCTAACAACGGGCAGGTGTGCTAAACCGGCCGATCTTTCACAGGCGCAGTGAACAGACTTGTCGCATTTTTAAAACTTAACGACGCCCCTGACCGTGCGCCGTGACAACAGGCGGACCGCACTTACGGCGCAACGACAGGAAATAATAAACAATAACAACAACGCGAGGCGGCAAAGATCTCATTACAAACGGAGAAAGCTTCGCAGCAGCGAAACAGAGATGCACACAAGCCACGTGTTGGCACACTCGTATCGAGCATTCCGTTTCCACCGGCCGGTGTCTGGGACAATACGTTCCCCCTCAGAAATTCAACAACCCCGACCTCAGAGAGAACGTCACATGACATCATGCAAACGTGGCGGCGCGCAAGGCGACCTACACCGTGAACGGTAAACAATCGTCTCGAGACTACTTTAAGCCATTAAAACACACCGTAGAGTCAAATTTCCTCCATGGCCATAATAAAACATGTCATGCTTGCAGAGACAGGTGTGTAACCACACAGTTAATCACTGACAAGCATCAGTTTTCCGATTCGGTCTACTTGTTTTTTTTTTTGTTTTTTTGCTTAAACGTCATCTTTACGAGCTCTAGACACTGGAATGCTTTGCGGTCGGAAGTTGGAAAAACCAGGTCGGAACTTCCCACATCCGACTTTGTCTGGAAAGCAGCATGAAACACAAGGGGGGTTAAACACATGATGTCACAACAGGGGTTTAAACACATGGGGTTAAATACATGATGTCACAACATGGGGTTTAAACACATGATGTCACAATGGGGTTTAAATACATGATGTCACAATGGGGGTTAAACACATGATGTCACAATGGGGTTTAAACATATGATGTCACAATGGGGGTTAAACACATGATGTCACAACGGGGGTTTAAACACATGATGTCACAATGGGGGTTAAACACATGATGTCACAATGGGGTTTAAACACATGGGGTTAAACACATGATGTCACACGGAGTTTAAACACAAGGGGTTAAACACATGGGATCACAAAAGGGTTTAAACAAAATTACCGACGTCATAATGGGCTTTTAAAAAACCGGGGCTGGGGGAGTGTGGTGTTCTGGAATCTTCTCGACACGCCCTTCCAGCGTCACGGAAACCGCCCGTTTGCGCTGACTCCACACGCCAGGGAGCCACAGATTTTGCAAAGCTGCGGCCGGGGAGGCGGCACTGGCCCAGGTGGAACGCAGCGAGCGTTCAGGCGGGGCGGGTGCACACCTGGCTGTACCCTAACCCAGCCCTGGGACGTGCCACGGCGGTCAGGAGGGCAGTCACCTCCAGCGTGCAGGTCACAGACACGCCATGCAAAGTCATTTCCTTTCACCGCAGACCCTTCTGCTTTAAATCCCGGTTCATTGTTTCACGCTCAAATAAAACTAAACGTTCTTAAAAAAACACAGCCATCGTAGTCATTTTTAAATATGCATGTTGAAATAAATACTCAAATATTTTATTAAACCGAATAATGAAATAACATAAGAACATTTCCCCGTACCCGTAAGCAAGATCTCAACAGGAACACGTGTTCAACATACAAAAATGCCAAGTTACTCAGGAATACGAAGCACAGTCGTCAAGTCATTCATGTGTGAAGTAGTTTGTGAAACACGTCTGTTTCCAAGACGGCACAAGGTTCAGAAGTTAATGTTGATAAGGGCTGAGAGCGTGTGGTCATTGTGGTTATTTCTGTGGGGAACCCTGAAACGAGCCAAACTCACGGTGCTGTATAGGTATGGGATGAGCTAACACCAGGCCTGAACCCCCAAATAGCAGGTACATGAGGTAAAAAAAAAAAACTCCCAGTGGGGAGAAAACCCTCAAACAGCAGTGAGAAAAAACTCCCCGATGGGAATAAGTCTCGAGAGGAACCCGGCTATGGAGGGGGGGAGCCCGTCCTCCACTGGCCTGCCTGGTGTAAGCACAGCGTTTCCCCCAGGGCACGGAGGCCAGAGAGCCTGTGTGAAGCGAGCAGCCTGTGCTGATAAGGACCCGCGGGGGGGACTGGCGGGCGTCACACACGGCTAAATAAATGTCACCTTGGCACGCGGGCCCGTAAGTGAGGGCGTGGGGTTTCATTCCGTAATCCCCAGGGAAACGAACCGCGCCGGCTCGGGCGCTAACGAGCCGGTTCCCCAAATGCTAAGCTACGCCGCCGTCGCCGTAGCGATACGGGCGGCGCGGGGGGACGAGGGGGGGGGGGGGGGGGGGGGGCGGATGCAGAGATGGTAGAGAATGAGCAGGTGCTGTCTGGAAATGGGGGGGGGGGGGGGTAGAATTGGAGCATGACTGAGGGACATGGACGTGGGGAGGGGGGTCGTTCCATAAACATCACAGTGACACTCCTGTCCGGAGGGCCACTCACAGCAGTGCCCCTCCATCCTCCCACTGTCAATCAAGCAGAACGGAAACAAACGTCTGACACCCTCACACCACAGCAAAGCAAATCACACGTCATCCAGCCCAGGCTAACGGGCTCACTGACACCCCTCAGCTCAAGTGGGGAGTGTGCTCTGCAGCAGCAGTATGTCACACACACACTGACCTGAGTTACACACACTGACCTGAGTTACACACACTGACATGAGTTACACACACTGACCTCAGTCACACAAACTGGTCTGAGTTACACTGAGGGGCGACATAGCTCAGGAGGTAAGAGCGGTTGTCTGGCAGTCGGAGGGTTGCCGGTTCGATTTCCCGCCCTGGGTGTGTCGAAGTGTCCCTGAGCAAGACACCTAACCCCTAACTGCTCTGGTGAATGAGAAGTATCAATTGTAAAGCGCTTTGGATAAAAGCGCTATATAAATGCAGTCCACTTACCACTTACCACCACACTGACCTGAGTCACACACACTGACCTGAGTCACACACTGACCTGAGTTACACACACTGACCTGAGTCACACACACCGACATGAGTCACACACACTGACCTGAGTCACACACACTGACCTGAGTCACACACTGACCTGAGTCACACACACAGACCTGAGTCACACACACTGACCTGAGTTACACACACTGACCTGAGTCACACAAACTGGCCTGAGTCACACACTGACTCAGACCTGAGTCACACACGCTGACCGCTCTCTGCAGCAGGTCAGCCCAGCCAGCAGGAGGAGGGGGGAGCAACCAGTCGAGCGAAGAGTCAACCACCAGCATCGACTCCGCAAATTAACCGCTTCCTTTCCACTTCAGCATTAACATTCCAAACAAACCGGCAGCGTCTAAAATACTGCAAAGTGCGCGTAAGTCAAGTGATGTGACGATGTCAGAAATGACGGGGTGAAATCGGGGGGGGCGCGAGAAACCCGTCTCGCTGAAGCGAGCCGCTGCCTGGGGGGGCCCGCAGCACCGGGGGCAGCCCGTCAGGGTGCAGCACCCGGTCCCAAAAACGGGGGTCAGGCGGGCCCTCCAGATAACCCCACCCGCAGAAGGGGGATCACACACAAACAGCATTAACCGCCGACAGAAAGTGCAGCAGGTGTAGGGACAGAGGATCAGACAAAATTAAACAATGACAGAAAGTATAACAAGTGATAAGAGACAGAGGGTCACAGACAGAATTAAACGATGACAGAAAGAGTAACAGGCACAGAGACAGAGGATCACAGACAGAATTAAACGATGACAGAAAGTGTAACAGGTGTAAAGAGACAGAGGATCACAGACACAATTAAACGATAACAGAAAGTGTAACAGGTTTAAAGAGACAGAGGATCACAGGCAGAATTAAACGATGACAGAAAGTCTAACAGGCGTAAAGAGACAGAGGATCGCACAGGCAGAATTACACGATGACAGAACCTTTAACAGACACTGAGGGGGTGAAACGAGTTCGGCTGGCACCCCTGCCTGGTGTGCAGATGGGACAACATTTCACTCACTCTTGGCATATGGCGTCTAATTGTGGTGGCTCAACAGTCTGGGAGAACCTGTTTTGCTATCACAAGAGCAACATTTATCTTTCTTTTTTTAAAATAATGTATGCGTTACCCATGGAAATATAATGGTGGAGAATAGATCGACAAGGATTCTCCAAATGTTGTAAATACAAGAGCAAAATAATTAGCAGGCGAACACAAACGATTATTCTGTCAAATAAACGCTCCCAGAGTGATTCCGATCACCTCATACTTTGAAGACCATGACAAGCACACCGTTGCATTGACGTTACTTTACAAGTCAACTTTATACTGGGACTTCATTCAACTGTCACTCAAAGTGAAGGAAGGTGCAATGCGTCAGCTGCTAGCGTGACATCATCTGTCCATGAGAGTTTTTGGTAAGATGAGACCAAAATAAATATTGCTTAAGTGATGGAAAGCAGAACGCGTGGGGCAAAGGAGGGAACAGCCCATAATCCAAAGCGTTCCACCCCATCTGTGAAGTATGGAGGAGGTAGCGTCATGGCTTTGGCATGTATAGCTGCTGCTGGAACAGGCTCGCTCGTCTTTACCGATGATGTAACAGAGGACGGCAGCAGTAGGATGAATTCAGAAGAGAACGGACCGATTTTAAATGGCCATGCACAAAGAAATTCCGCCAAACTTCGTCAGCTGGTGCTTCATCCTGCAGCAAGACAATGACCCCAAGCACAACTGCCGACGCAACCAAAGCATTTATCAACGGGGGAAAAAATTGGAAAGTCGTGGACTGGCCAAGACAGTCACCTGATTTAAATCCAATAGAGCACGCATTTCACTTGCTGAAGAGGAGACTGAAGACAGAAACTCTCCGAGGCAACGATCAACTGAAAGTGGCTGCAGTGAAGTCCTGGAAAGGCATTTCCAAAAAATAATACCAAATGATGGGTGATGTCAGTGGGTTGTAAACTCATGCAGTGTGCAACCAAATATTAGACTTTATTGCTCTGATTTACTCTTAAGTTCGTCCATTAACTTACATTTGCACAACAGAAAATATGAGGACTCAACACTCAAAAAAGCCATAAATACCATGAAATAAAAGCTGATTGTCTGTACTTTGGTCTCATATTCATCTTTTGATCTCAAATCATAAAGTATATAGCAAAACTGACAAATTTAACTCGATAATATACCATAATTTACCATAAATTACCATAATGTGGGAGGGCACACTGTAAATGTTAATACAGAGTTGCTAATAATTGCGTAAGCATAATTAGTTAACGTTTGCCAAAACACCGTTGGGAAAGCTACCAATCATAAATAGCAAAGAACAAGCGGTTACAACACGTTACACTCTCAGTCCATGAGTTTTACGGTGTAAATATCTCCATGGTGTTGCCACTTGTCACCGGTCACATGTGTTAGCTATCCCAAGCTAACTAAGCAAACATGACACGATGACAACCACGGTCAGCCTCAGAACCGGCAATTGAAAGCTAAAAGTTACCTACACTTTCTAGGTTTACTGTACAGGTGCGGAAAGCTTTCCACTAATAAGCATGACGGGCCGATATGAAGTTCGAGTAGTTTTTTAATCTTTTCTTTTTTCTTTGCAAGGTAGGTTTTGAAGTCGCTCCGGATAATTTAGCTTCTAACAAACGAATGACTGAATGAAAAGATACTATTAAATTACGCGCTAAACTGACTGGTTAGTCAAAGCTGTCAAAACAAGCAAACCATGCTGCACACCCCCAAAGCAATGTGCCTGCTTGTTTATACCTAGGCGGCCGGCTATCTTTTTCGATTTTACTTTATTCTTCCAAGCGATGTTGATGCATTTAAGGCGAGCCCCTGTTTGCGGATTAGGGCCTAACAGCCACAAACTAATGGTATCAAAATACATAGAGAGCAAGCAAAGCTGGGCAAAGCTAAACAACTTGGCGATCAAGGGCTGGCTAACAGCTAGCAGCAGCACGGGACGCGCATTCCGACGCTGCAAGCTCTTTCTCGCCCGAGACAGTTCGCGTCCAGCTGGGACGCGTGCACCAGACGGAGACACCTGACAGCGCCGTTTCCTCAGGGAGAAATCTCTGGGGTATCCATTATAATCATGTGAACCCACAGCTGTCTGCGTACCTGCCGTATATGCCCTCGGTGATTCGGTTCCGTTTTAACGGCCGCCGGAGTTTGCTGCAGTCCGCATTGCGCCGCTTCATCCTCCTCCCCTTCGCTTAGGCTTTCTATTTCCTCTAGTAATAATTTCCAGCTTTTTTCTTTATCGGAAAAAAATAATTACGTAAAAAAACACGACAGATATTTATCGCCGTTATAATTTTTTCCCACTGGAAACAAAGAAATAAATAAAGACTTCCAAGTAGACCCTCCTCTTTTCTTTCAGCGCAAGCTCGATGAGCCGCGCGTTGTTTTTGCGCAGGTGATGTTGAGTGGCTTTCGCGCCATCCAATCACGTCCTTCAGAAGCATAACGCATTTAGATCGCTCCTACAACGGACCAGTCATATTGGCTAATCCGCAGTCACTTATGCAACTCTCTCAAAGAAATGGAAGGGGGCGGGCCGCCAACGGTTTCAACAACAATGCCTTGTCAGACCAATAATCGCCTGCGCTGACGAATCACTCGTTTCTGGTTGGCCCATGTCCACCTGCCCTCGGCTATATGGTACGTAGGCCTACGCTATTTGCGTTGACGGATCAGAACCGTGCACAATGACGACTCCCTGCGTTTCTGAATGGACAGGGGCAGACAACCTTGTTACCATAAATGTGCTCAAACAATATTATATGTGACATGCAGTCCGCAATCGATCACCCAGTAATAAAATAGAATTGGCGTAAAGTTGTGCATTTTATGTTGGCGCGACAGGGGATGGCATCACGAACTACCATCTAATTGGAGGACTGAGAAGAGCTGGTGCTGACTACATTTGCACACTGTACTGGAATATAGATGTGAAAGAGATAGTGAGCACTGACAGCCTCTGGTGCAGACAACGAAAACATGGATGTTTGGCAAGCTATGATTGTCCCTTGCCGATTCGTATAATCACATATATTAAGCTATCCTAGTCAAATTTTTTGATAGAATATATATTTGCAGACCATACAGGTTGCACGCGCCTTGTATTAAAAATATTAGAATTAAAATTATGGAAGAACAAAGCCGCATCAGCATATTCTGACAAATTATGTCCATAATATCTTGAAATGTAATCACCAAAAGACTATTCCACACAACAGCCAATTTAATCTAATTTAATTTAATTAGTGATCAGTGACCACCATTATGAGTCAGTGTGTTCTAGGTTCAAATAATTCATTCATTACTTTTGCTTTTGTTGCACATTGGTATCTGCACAGAGTGGCTGTTTTCATACAGTCTAAGTAAAACGCAGCAATTATGTGTTATTTACGTCACGCAACATGAGGTAGTGAAATAATGTGACAAAATATTTTATTCTAAAGCTCTATCTTTGTCAGCAAAGTCTAAAATAAAATGTCAAGTAACACACTGAAGTGAAAACAAGTGAAGTGAACAGGTAGCAGAGTTACACCTTAAGCTTATACCTTAAATTACATTACATTACATTTCATTTAATTTGTTTGCCAGACACTTTTATCCAAAGCAACGTACAATAAGTGCATGCCGAAGGTCATTGGAACAACTACAAAACACAGTTGTTCCCCTAAATGCCCTTAACCCATCAGCTATAAGGAATAGACAATCCAGGTGCATTCATCTCACTTCATGCAATATGCAAGCACATACCTAAAGTTACTCCTCCACACAGGGATTAAGTGTAGATTGCACACAGAAACACCTTTCTCCATTGTCATTGCCAGAGAGGGGGTTTATTGGGTCTTCTTGTGAACATTTTTATGCATAACACAATGCTTCCATGGTAGGCTACATTGTGCTAAGTTTCAATACTGCTGGATGCGCATTTTAAATGACACCTTAAGCAAAAAAAAAAAAAAAAAAAAAATCAATAATGAATTGTCCACTCATTCGTTTCCGTTTCAGTACGAGTTTTTCATGCTCCAGGTGAAGTATTCCCCCTGTTGATGACATAAAGTATTACATCACAATATCACGATTAACTTTAATCGCGGCAATCGTCCCGAGCCCAGACATTTAACCTTGCCCGGCTCCATGTAGCCTACCGTGGGTTCAGAGGCTCTAACGCAGTGGTAACCAACCTTGTTCCTGGATATCTACTGTCCTGTAGGTTTTCACTCCAACCCAAACCAAGCGCACCTCATTCAACAACTAGAGCTCTTGTCGAGCTGCTAATTAGTAGAGTCAGGTGTGCCAAATTAGGGTTGAAATGAAAACCTACAGGATGGCATATCTCCAGGAATATCCTCTATAAGGACAGTAAACATCGTTGTTTTCTTGCCTATTTGTCAACAAGATACATATGTGGACCTGGTCACTCTCTGGAGGAGAGTTCAAAATCTCTTCCAGGATGGTGTGAAATAGCAACAGAGAAATGGGGGGTGGACCATTGGAAAGAACTGATCATTTAGTCCACCCCCTAGAAGGACACCCGTGACACACCTACTATTAATTGGTGAACCCAGCACAGGTTTAGAATTTCATTTTGACTTTCATAATTTGATTTGAACCGTTACTGTATTTTGCTTATTTTCTGATTATAATGTTTTTGTATGACAACCTTTGAGCTGAGGACCTTTCAGCGTGTAAGGATGTTTTAAGCCAATAAAAGGCAAAGCTGTGTCCCAAAAGATAAAGGCTGAGTCAGCTGGTTCAGTGTTACTCCGCCCCTTTTCGTGGTACTCTGTTAAAACGGGCGTTGGGCGCTCGTACTGTCACAGTCGGAGACAGACAGCTGGTTGAAGCCGACTCTGCGTTAAATGAAATGCGCCCCCAGAATAAATGATGGCTCCGAAATATGCCCCAAGCCTCCGCGGATACCTGCCCCGATGACCCTGCTCCTGGAGACGGCCTTCATTTCACTGTTCGCCTTCTTCGTTGAATATGAGGACCGTGCAGTTACCCAAACAGTTCCTCTCACAGACGTCTACGCTGGTAAGTTACCGATCAGAGAAGGCTCACACTAATTTAATGATTTATTACCTGTGTTTCATTGTTTGGGAAGAAAACTACTATTGCCCTGCATTTTCGGTTTACAGGGGGCCCCTACAGAGTCTGTCAAAAAGAAAAAAAAACTTTATCTCCCTGCCTTTTTGCATTTGTGACCAAAATTTAGAGTTTTAATAATGCAAGTAAGTGGAGGAGGATAAACTCGCCTCAACCACCATCACCAGTGAGTTACGGCACCAATGGATGTGCTGGACCTCAGCGAGCTGCTAGACATTTGAGCGCGCGCAAAAACAAACTGCAACACAGTCCCCCCCCCCCTCTCCATGTGCATCGCTTTATCGGTTTATTTGGTATCCACTTCTTGGCGTCTCCGACAGTCCCACCGGCTTGCTGGTGGTGCGTTTTGAAATCGGGAGGAGCCGCCCGACCTCGCCTGTTGTCGGTAGATAACGGACACTCCTCCAGCACTCACCCCAAACGCTCGGTTTCGCGTTGATCTGGGGCAGGGAGGATAAGGGCCAACCCAGATCCCTAGGCCTCGTTTCTCGAAGCAGGATTACGGAGTCAACGGGATAGCAGCACCGAGTAAAACCCGGAGCCCTCCCAAATCTGGAACGTGGACTGAAGTAAAAAGAGCCGTTCTGGGTTTTTACTCAGTGTAGCTATCGAGCTAACGCAGTAACCCTGCTTTGTGAAACACCGAATCCCGGTGAAGAACCACAAAACTGCAATACTGTCCTGGAGCATTAGCCCATCGGACAGGAGAAGAACAACCCTGAAACTAGGTCGGGGGACATTTTAAGTTTGAGGGGAATGTATTTTGCACCATGCAGGTAGCCCAGCAAGAAAGTCCAATAAAAAGACGTGTCATTCATTTGATAAATGTAATATAGGCTTTGTTAATTTGTGAATCTGCCGTGCTGAACCTAGCACTTTCACTACCTCTAGCTATGTTTTTTTTTAAATTTTTCTTCTTCTTTGGTGGCAAGGAGGGAAAAAAGGCTCATTTAATGAGGCCATTTAGCAGCCAAAACCGAGTGCATGCAGAGAGGGCAGCGGGAATGAGTCAAAAACCACATTTCCACAGCCAGGCCCGCAAGGTCGAGCCAAAAACCTGGTGTCAAAGAATCTGACTCCTGGCCTGTTCGCCTGTTCGCTATTGGTCCTCGTCCCATGTGATCCCTTATTGGCGATAAGATCATATTACTGTCCCAGGAGGATGGGGTCCCCTAAAAGCCCCTTCGTGGGTATGAAAAATATTCAAATCATTTGTGACCCCCCCACTCTCCTGGCTTTCTGTCCCTATAATTATTCCCAGCTTTCTCCTCACTTACAATGGCGCCAATTCCCATTGTTGAACTCTATCTTCTGTATTTGGAAAACCTACAATGCTACCTGTGACAACACCACCCTTGACCAATTCAATTCAGTTCAATTCAATGAACTTTTATTTATCCCTGCGGTGGACATGTACACAATAACCTGACATCACACACAACTACAGCAGCAACAGAAACAAATAATGAAATAAGGTAGAACAGAAAGTACTGTGCAGTTACCATGGCCATGCCCCTTTTCCCTGATTGGCCCAATGAGGACCAAGGCTGTTGATTGGGGCCTGAGGCATGCAATAGGACTGACTGAAGTCAAGAGTACCAGAAAGTGTAGGGGAGGGGGCAGATTGTTTTTAATATCATATTTCTCTTCTCTGCCCCCCACCACCCATCTCTTATCCAACACTTTCTGCCCCCCCCCATCAAATGAAATCTTCCCAACACCCTCGACAGCGTTCCAGGATGTGAATGCGATGATCCTGGTTCTCCTCCTTCAGTAAACAAACTCTTCCCTCCTCTCTCGGCAGCGTTCCAGGATGTGAATGCGATGATGTTCCTGGTTTTCCTCCTCCAGTAAACAAACTCTTCCCTCCTTTCTTGAAGGCGTTCCAGGATGTGAATGCAATGATGTTCCTGGTTTTCCTCCTCTATTAAACAAATTTTTCCCTCCTCTCTCCGCAGTGTTCCAGGATGTGAACGCGATGGTGCTCCTGGTTTTCCTCCTCTATTAAACAAACTCTTCCCTCCTCTCTTGGCAGCGTTCCAGGATGTGAATGCGATGGTGTTCCTGGTTTTCCTCCTCTATTAAACAAACTCTTCCCTCCTCTCTCCACAGCGTTCCAGGATGTGAACGCGATGGTGCTCCTGGGTTTCGGGTTCCTGGCCTCGTTCCTGGTCCGGTACAGTTTCAGCGGCTCCGGGTTCACCCTGCTGGTGACCTCGCTGGCCGTCCAGTGGCCGTCCTGGTCGACGGCTTCCTGTTCGCGTTCCGCCAGGGAAAGATCCGCATCGGGATGAACAGGTGACAAGACTGAGCCTAAAACTGTGCCCCTTTAAAGTTCCATGTGACACCTTTTTGGCGTTCCCTTAAATGGGAATGGAATTTAATTGGAATTTATAAAGGCTTTTCTCCCAGGCAGTAAAAAAAAAAGTGTGTAGCTCTCAATGTGTAGCTCAACAAGCAAACCACAGTCACATGATTGGCCAGCAGGGGTTGCAGGGCGATGATTGGATGCTGTCATCCCAGCAAACTGATGCTAGCCAATTGTGTGTTGTCATTTTTTGTAATATAATAGACAAGAGAGAGTTAACTTGTTTTTGGTGCGGGAGTCATTTGTTCATTTGCATGGTGTTAGTTTGCTCATTGGTTGAGATTTCCACTATATCACTGCAATAAAATTAAGCAAACAAGCTTGTGTTGTCCTGGTGGGTAAAGCTACTGGACTTGAGTTCTCAGCAGTCTCTTATTGGCTGCATCCAAATCAGCGTACTTGCCTACTATTGAGTATACAAGCCATATACAAGTTGTGTACAACTTGCATACTCAAAAGTATGCAAGTGTGCTGATTCGGACACGGCAAAGATGTGGTATATGTCAACCTTGACGTCTTTATCCCCGCCCCCTTGTGCTCCGTCAGCTTGGCCACAGCCAATCTGTGCGCTGCCTCTGCGCTAATCTCCATGGGGGCGGTCCTGGGAAAGACTAACCCCGCCCAATTGATGATCATGGCCCTGCTGGAGGTTACAGGGTTCATGGTTAACCGATGGATCCTCCAGACCTTTCTGAGGGTGAGTGTTTACTCGTGGGGCGCTTGCTGCACCACCGTGAAGCCCCTTACATTGTACTTAATTTAAACATTAAAACAGTTGTTTTACACTGCCAACTGACCTGATGTGGTTTCTTTGGTCTGAATCGGATTCTGATTTTATAGCGAAAAAAAAAAAAAAAACGGGCACAGCCTGTGGCTCTCCAGGACCCGGGTTAGGAAACCCCCTGGCGTAGGTCGTGGTCCGTCCCCAGATTTGCCGAATTGATTCTGTAAATCTCCCCCGGTTTGATTGGGCGCTGTGTGGAAACGGGGTCGCCCTGGGAGTTGCAGGTGGTGATGATGTCATTCCCTCAGGTCAAGCTCGTAGACGCCATCATGCTCCTCCACGTCTTCGGTGCCTGCTTTGGGCTGATGGTGTCGTGGGTCCTGTACAGGTCCGGACTGGGACCCCGGCACGAAAAGGAGACCACCGACCGCCGGACGGGCCTGTTTGCTGCCCTGGGTGAGCGGGCGGGGCCCGACAAGGGGAGGGGGGGGGTGTCCCGGGCCGACACATCACAGAGTGTCTGAGGATGCATTTACACTCGGGCCGCTTTCGAATTAGCACACTTGTCTACTATTGAAAACACAGGTTGTACGCAACCTGCATGCAAACTGTATACTCAATAGTAGGCAAGTACGTGTTTATGTATTTATATATAACAAGGCTGGGGGAACCCTATTCCACATCTATTTCTGGATTTCATGCCAACGTATGCTCTTTGTAAATTTTTTTAACCCAATCACGTTCATGGTCTGACATAGTTTTTGCAGTGGGATCAGCATCATTTCATGTTTTGTTTTTTTGCATGTTTTGAACCAGTGGCATCAGAGGGTCACAGTTTCTGCAGGTTTTTGTGGTTTCCTTTCAGTCAGCTGCCAATTAAGGCCTTGAGAAAATTTGCATGGATTCATTAGCCAACATCACTGACTTAAACGGACCACCAATGTTGAGAACACCCTGAAAACCGGCAGACGCTGCGGCCCTCCAGGACTGGAGTTTGACACCTGCACTTCAAACTTTAATGCAATGCATTCCTCTTGCTGGTCTCTAGGGGCGCTGTTCCTGTGGATGTTCTGGCCCAGCTTCAATTCTGTGCTGATTAGCCAGGCCCACCCGGAGAGCAAGCTGCAGGCTATCTCCAGCACGTACCTGTCCCTAGCCACCAGCACGGTCGCCGCCTTCCTCGTCTCCGTGGTAACCCATCCAAGAGGGAAGATCAACATGGTCAGAACCCCACCTTTTAAAACTGATCTGAGTTTGGAAGGGTGGCGGGGGCTTTGAGAACAGGGGGTATTCAGAGAGCGATAACTTATACTAAGGACCACTGGGGGAACTGGCTGTAAAATAAGGGCCTGTTACCAGGGCCGGCTAGCATTCTGTCTGAATAGCGTTATCCAGCTTAAAGTTCAAAACTGTCCTCCGTCCTCGCATCCTTTCCTTAAGTCCTCCATTGGGTTAAGCTAAGGAGTGAGGAAAGGACACAAGGAAAGGATGCACATAGGTAAAAATTAATAATTGGAATTTGCCCTAATTTCTGAAGTAGACAAATCATAGCACACACGAATGGGGGGGGGGGGGAGAATGAGCCTCAGTACAGGCCTGCCTGTGAATTTAAATTTACTGCTGAATGGAAAAACGGTCCCCTTTCCTATAGATCCACATCCAGAATGCATCGCTGGCCGGGGGCGTGGCAGTGGGTGTCGCCGTGTCGGCCGTTGACATGCCTTGGGTCGCCATGGCGATCGGCCTGTCGGCGGGCGTCGTCTCCACCCTGGGTTTCCGTTACCTTAAGGTACTGTTAGCGTTGCTATGGCACCAGCTGTTACCGCTGCTGCCTAAGCACAAAGCCCAACAGATCAGCCAGGAGGTGAATTTCACAGTGTGTGTGTGTGTGTGTGTGTGTGTGTGTGTGTGTGTGTGTGTGTTTCAATCTAGTTGTGCTCAAGTTATCACACTTGAAGTGCCATTATAACAGGAAAACAGGACAGCCTCTCCCTCTGTCAGCTTTTGGTCAGTTTTGTTTATCTTTTGTGTGAAAATGCTAAATCAAAGGAGGCAGACCAAAGGAAAAGAACAGCCTGAATGATTTTAAAAGACCAGCAAGCTTCTTCTGTACTTTACCCACACTTTACTTAATCCTCAAAGAAGCATTGAGAGAGGGCCTTTTATTTACACTACTGCAGGGCTTTTACAACAAGGACAGAAAGAAAAAGAGATGAACATGAAGTAAGACAAATCAATAAAATAAGTTAAAATTACATTTAAAACGTGTTCAAATAATGACAGAAAAAAATCTCTTTAAGGAGTATGTTATTTATGTTTGTGTGGAGGTATAATGTTCAACAAACCTCGCTTTTACATCAGAGGACCTCTCACCTGCTGCCGTGTGTCATTCCCAGTTGTCTTTTTTCCCATGATTCCTTGCACACACAAAAATCCCCCCGCCCCCTCCTCTGTCTTGCCATGCAGCCCCACCTTCAGTTGGTATTCAGATTCCACGATACCTGCGGGGTCCTGAGCGTCCATGGTATGCCGGGAATTCTGGGATGGGCGGCCTACTTCCTCATCCAGATGGTCCGCTTGTCCGACATCACAGAGTAGGTGGCACCTGCTGTCTCTGGACAGAGACGCTCCACACGGGGAGAAGGGAACTGGGAGAGGAAGCTTCCAGAATAATTTTTTTTACAAAGTGGAAACACATTCAGTTAGGACATGGTGGTTTCTACTCTTGACTCAAAAAAGATGGTCTTCGTGATGAAATGTGCACTGTTGTTTTGTATCCAGGTCTTTGTGAACGGTCACAAAGACCAACTAGAGATTAAAAGATGTTCACTGCATGGTCAGCATGAGCGCAGGTTATGTCGGGGTTACATAAAACAATAAACTATAGTCATATAAGGGCATTAGAATAGCATTACCATGATCAGCTACTGTACATCCATCACTGAACTTATTGTGTGTCACATTTATCAAGTACAGCCATGTACCAGCCAGACATTCATATTTTTAATGCAGCACGTGTGTGTGTGTCCATATGTGTATGTGCGTGTGTGTGTGCATGTGTGTGTGCGCGCGCGTGTCTGTGCTGCAGGATGCTGGAGTTCACCGTGTTCCACCTGTGCACTCTACTGCTCACGCTGAGCCTGAGTTTGGGTCTGGGAGCTCTCACAGGTGAGACACCAGCACAGGTGAACAGAACATGTAGAACAGAACGCTTCTGTAGAACATGTAGAACAGAATGCTTCTGTAGAGCATGTAGAACAGAACAGTTCTGTAGAACATGTAGAACAGAACGCTTCTGTAGAACATGTAGAACGGAACGCTTCTGTAGAACATGTAGAACAGAACGCTTCTGTAGAACATGTAGAACGTAACGCTTCTGTAGAACAAAACTATCCTGTAGAACATGTAGAACAGAACGCTTCTGTAGAACAAAAGTATTCTGTAGAACATGTAGAACAGAACACTTCTGTAGAACAAAACTATTCTGTAGAACATGCAGAACAGAACGCTTCTGTAGAACATGGAGAACAGAACTCTTCTGTAGAACAAAACTATTCTGTAGAACATGTAGAACAGAATGCTTCTGTAGAACATGAAGAACAGAATGCTTCTGTAGAAGATAACTCTTCTGTAGAACATGCAGAACAGAACACATTTTAGAGAGCAGCCTTTGGAAGAGAAAGACAGTGAAGTACCCTTACTAATAGTAATTTGTGTTTTCGAACACCAGGCTTCTTAATAAAGTGGAATTTGTGGCGGCCCCCCAGGACAGGAAGTGCTTTGATGACCAGGCGTATTGGGAGGTAACCTGGATCCTTCTTGTCTCTTGCCTTGGGTATCCAAGGATACAGTTGCCATAGTCCCACAGTGCATTCCATTTCCCTTTAGACCAGGGGTGGGTGAGGAGGGCCATATCTGTTCCTGGATTTCAAATGAACTTCTCCTCTCAATAGTTTAATTAGCCCCATCATTTAGTAATTGATATTTTAGCTACATTAATGACAGCTACATTGATGATAGTTTTGGTAATGACAGCTTAAGTTCCTGTGTTCCAACATGGAACATCTTTTTGTGGTTTAATCTACTGTTAAACCAGTCTAGGTGTACTCAGCTGACAGGGAAAATTGGGTAATTTGGCCAGTGTAATTGGTGACGAGTTACAAGCCAAGATCACGAGCCATTCCACTATACCGTCAAGCGAATGTACAGCAAAGCATCGTGTGTGTATATATATACCGTACACAATGTCCAGGAATGTTATCCAACATTCTAATTTTTTTAATAATATTTTTTTGTTTTTCAGTTCCCACACCTTGCCGAGCGGAAATAATGTCAAGGCTTCTTGAGACCATCAGCAGTACACAAACTATGCGGTGCACACTGCCCATCTCGACTTTTAAAAAGACGACTCTTTAAATATTTCATTTTGTGTAAAGTTTTTATTTTTTTGTTTTGGTGGGGGGGGGGGGGGGGGGGGGGGGGGGAGTTGTTAGCTGAAACTCTGCCTGTTTAATAACTTAAGCAAAAAACAATTAGAAAAAAATCTGTGTTGTTTCAATGAATTCATATTTTGAAATAAATCTATTTTAAATGTTTTTCAATCTAATTCTGTTCAAAAAAAGTATCACTTAAATGTCCAGGGAGCATTACAGGTGTCAAACCTAGTTTCCTCCTCCACAGAAACATACAATTGATCACACGTATTAATTTAGCAAATGCTAATAAATGTATCGGTGTGAGATGCATGGTTCACAGGGGTTTGGCTGTCCCCAGGCTTCTGTTCTTCAGTGCCAACATGGCTTAGGTTTCATTTCCTGCACACATCTGCTCTTGGCAAGTTAAAATGGCAGCATCATCGCCCTTTTTAATTCAAACATTTGGCTGTGTGTGTGTGTGTGCGTGCGTGTGTGTGCGCATGTGCAAGTGTGTGAGGGAGAGGATTCGTACTGACCTTCTGTGAAATTACAAACATTGTTAGTCATACGTTGTTTATCAAAAGTGTTTTCAAAACAGTCTCATTTTTTCCGTTAAGATATTCCGGGGATAAGTTCCCACATCGTCCACTGCAGGAGCCGTCGGCACCTGGGATTGAACCTTGTAGCCGTTACTCACGCGTCAGCTGCTGTATGTCCAGCCCGGCGACAACAACGCTAACCTCAAACACGCAACCGTTTCTGACAAGAAACCAATGTCCCTGTAAACAGGAACGCATTACTGAGCAGACAGTGCGTTCCCAGTGACTCTCTGCTCGTGAATATTCATGACGGCAGTATGTCACATGGATCCTCAACTAATGAATATTCATGAGTAAGATGTCAGTAAGATGTCAATTTGTTTCTGATTGTACAATCACACTACAGTCCACAACAGTCCCGAGTGTTCATTTCAGAATACAATAGTCAGCCACGGTTAGCCTTCCTTATGACACAAAACTTCAATAAAAACAACAGAAATGATGACCAAAGCCTTTTTTTAATTATCAGTTGTTTTTTGCAGGTATATTTTTACATTCTACAGATCCAGTATATTGACAAGTTATTTCAGGAGAAAAAAATACACAAACCATATAAAAGTTTACATTCCGTTCATTAAATGTAAAAGTAGTAGTAAGTCTGTTAAATGTGCAACATATTTTAATAAATGGTCATTAATGGGACAAATCCCCAAAAAAGTTAGAAAGACGCATAGCAGTCATTCACTATACACTGACCTATAAGCCAAATTCTCCCATTAACAGCTTCCAGACTTTGTTCTAATACGTGTACCTTGTGAAATAACTTGTAATGTTTCCAAACCCCGGAACTTAACAGAGACCTTCAATCTAAATTTAAAAGCCCATACCATTCGCAGTGCACAGAGAAAAGCGGAGCACAGGCGGGATCTGATGATGGTTCTGCACAGTTTTATAAGACCTCACACGGCTGCACCACCATGCACAACTGTCCGTCGAGCGAAGACTCGACTCCCTTCTCCTCTCCACAGGAAAACAAACTAAGTTAAATAAAAGTATTTATCCCACATGAGGACAGAAACAAATAGTGCTTTAAGGTAAAGGTACACCCAAGCCCAGGCCCATAAATAAAGCTCTCGTTTACTTTACGGTTATAAAGGACAGCTAAAGGAAAGAGGCACGAGGCCAGGGAGGCTACAGACCGAGGAGGGGTTCCTTCGATTTGCTTTGTTATTCTTCGGAAAGGAGCGAACGCACGGGATGAAGCACAAATCGAGGGCAGTACAGGAAGTGATGTCATCAGTGACATCAACTTCCTGTTGCAATTATTATTGTATAATAATAATAATAATAATCTTAATAATAATGAGTAATGAGGACGACTCTGGTGAAAAGTACATACTGATAGATGGCCCATCTCACTACACGTCTCTTGTGGGAAGTTAAAGAACGGTCCGGAATATGCAGAAGATCAGGAGTCCAGGCACTCTAACGCTCCGTGTTCAAATTGGTGCCCGACCACTGAATGCCAAAAACAGAGGGAAAAGACTAAACGGCACTTTAGTCACAAAAATTGTCACAGATGCGGAGAATAACTTATATGGCAACCAGCGAGAAAAAGGAGGAATTCATAACAGGTTATAACGAGGGTCCGCCTAGCATTCCCAGCACGGGAGTCAGGCACATCCTGATTCTGCACGCATTCCGGTGTCTGCGACATCGCTCACTGCACCTGCTTCACCTGCTGATCGCCTTAGCGTGCGCCAGGAGGGCTTTAGTGTTTGGCCGAATGGCCTCCCGAACGACTGACCTCACCGTATCTGGGTGTGTTTTTCGATGCTTGTTTTGCCCTGTCGGTGTGAGAGACAGAGACTCGAGCAGTGACGCTCCTATCCGAGTCATAAAAGGTTAAGCGGTCCGTGAAAAAAAAAAAAAAAAAAAAAGGAAGTGGGCGGAGCCTCCCAGCATCCTCTTAAAGGGCCACGTCCGCAGAATAACAAAGTAGACCGCGGCCTCCTGGGAGGGGGAGGGGACGGGCTTCGGGAGTAAATAAACAAAACAAACAAACAAACAAACAAACAAACAAAAAAAACACAGGAGGGAGGGAGTAATGACATGGAGGGTCAGAAGGACGGACGGACGGACGGACGGACGGGAAGAAATCACTGCCACAGGTCTTCGGTGCGGCCGAATTTAAACACCAGGCCCCTGAAAGAGGACAGAGGGTGTCTGAGGCATTAGAGGAAGGCTTTGCCCTTTAAAGTCACACTCAGTGAAAGGCTTTGTTTCATGGCCGAATATAGGCTACGATGGCACAAGGCCATTATCGCGAAGAAGAAATTCAAACAGGACCTATGGATCAGCTATTCAATCAGCACCCAAAAATAAACATGGAAATGTCTGCTGGTAAAGGACTGTCTTTCGATAAACACTCACCCAAAGAAAATGAAGGCGTTTTGGAAGAAAACTGCAATTCCAGGGTAAACAGATGGCTTTTCTGTATCAAAATAACGAAAAAGAAACACGCTCAACTCAACAGTATGTAAACCAGGGCGCTGGTCCCACGTTAAATATGCAAGAAGGAGATAAGGAGGTGCGAAAATAAAAGATAAATAAATTATTTCTGGAATATTTTAAGGAAGCGCGGTCCTTCTCATTCTTTTCTGTATCAAAAGAAATGAGACAGAAAATATTACAAACACAACTCGTCACGTGTACACCACAACAGAATACACGTCACCGCGTCGAGGGCAACATATTCTACCAAGAAGAGAGTCATTTCAAAGAGACGACATACCCGCTTTACATGTTCCACATTCCCCCATATTTACAGCAACGATACATGACCAGTAGTCCTTTTATTCAATGCTGTGTATTTTTGGCTGGACCGCAACGGCGGGGCCAGCCCTACAAACGCGAATGTCTGTGAGTGAGTGACTGACTGACTGACTGAGTGATGAAGTTACACCATTGGTCGGCCGAGTTCTGAAGTCACACCATTGGTCGGCCAGATCACGCGCGCTAGGTCCAGCCATATACTAGGTTTTGACCCGGCCTTGTTTTTTTACTCACGGTTCACGACGAAGCCGCCGAACAGGATCCACATGGAGGCGATGAGGGAGCCGAAGGCCAGCATGAAGCCGATGAAGAGCCACACCCGTGCACCTGAGGGGGGAATGGGGGGGGGAGAGGGGGAGAGGCTTAGGGTCCGCCCCCAAACATCAGAGAAGGGGCGGGAATACTCAAACCCCGTCCTCCAGCAAGACAGCCGTTTATTATTGTCTAAATGGGAATATTCAATCATCAACCGAGGCAACGTTGTATTCCAGGGCTGCTAAACTGACAACCCAGGGGTCAAACTTTAGCCATTCGGAAAGCGATTAAATAATAAAAAATAAAATATAAAAATTCTGATGCATCAAAATTTGTGACTTTGCCAAGGACTTCACTGGTACAGTCCCAACATACTCTGGGATAATACTGGGAAATATCTATTTTATACAGACATTTCATGTTTCAAGAATCCATCTACATGTCGAATTTATGCTGCTCAAACCATATTTTACAGCGTGTGTGAAATCACTGGTCCTGTACGTTCTTCAAGTAACAGGAGCACTTGAAACTAAATTATTTATTGCAGAAAAAAATTTTCTTTAAGGAAATTTTTAAAAGTTTTGAATGTTGAACGCCTTCAGTGAGACACTGGCTCTCCCAGAGCTACCACCTGTCCATCAGCCCTGCATTTTATTTACTAGCACTAGCCCCGCCCCTCCGGGCTGAAACCTTGCTTACCTGTCTGCCCCAGGCAGCCTTCACTGTAGCTGTCCCCCCTCACCTGCCCGTTAGACACCGCGTTTATCCTGAGCAGGAGAGAAACCAAAACGAGAGGGGTGAGAGAGGGAGAGGAAGAGAGAGAGAGGGGGAGGTTACATCCTATGCATCTAACCCTTTCAAGACATTTTTTTTTTAAATGTAAATGAAGAAAACATACTAGCACTTGTAGTGACTGCACTTATGTTCTCTGACACTGCAAGCTCTGTATAAGAGTGTGTGCCATATGAATTTAATGCAGTGACATCACAAATGACATGTCAATATAGCCAATCAGCCACCTGCTCCTTTCCATTATAAAAAAAAAAAAACTCAACATGAAGTCAGTCCAATTGTGTTGCTATGCGGGAGGAGCTTACACAAAGGAGGCCGGAGTATAAATAATGTGCATTCCTTCCAATCGTGCGGGGGCGGTAAGGGTGTCACATGGGGTAGGTAAGGCTTACACAAGGGAGGCCAGTGTAAAAGGGGGGGATGGGTGTCTGTGGGTTTTTAAGTGTTTTCATTTCAATCAGCAGCCAATTTTGGTCTTGGAAACAAAGTGTTTAAACCTTTCATCCAGTCAGGGACTTGCATTAATTATACAAGCGCTGAAACACACTGGAAACCGGCAGTCACTGTGGCCCTCCGGGACCGCAGTCTCGACAGCCCTGACATCAAAGACTGATAACGTGCAGTCTGTGAAATGGTGTAGGCAGGCGTCAGAGTGGGTCTACAGGTCTTACATGAGAAAGGCCACCGTCGCGATGACTCCACACGCGTGGTAGGCGTGGTTGAAGGACTCCTGGTCTTTGAACATGATGGCGGCATCTATGATGATCCACCACCCAGTGAAAAACTACAGACGAAAAAGAAAAATGAAGAATGAAGAATGAAGGGGTAACCGACACAGCCTGGAAAGTGTCTTACATGAGCCATGACACACATCAATCAAAGAATGGCCTCTTCTTTCGCCTGTGGTACCAGTGCTATGGCGCTACAAATGAGGCATGCGCTCCTCTCTGCCGTACACTCATAATGAGCCACTACGCTACAAGCCAATCAGCGTCTTACCGTGCAGTGGCTGGGAACCATTCAGGTGCTTGTAACTATGGAAACTCATGCAGGCAGAACAGGGCTAAGCACGGTCAATGAGAACCGAGCATCATCTCCAAATAAGGGGCGGTGAACCATGTGTCTGGAGGGCCGTTGTCAGTTTCTCTGCTTTATCAGAAAATATTTTTTTGTTTGTTTTACTTTTACTCAGTTAATTCTACGCATTGTTCATATCCTCAGCAGAATGTAAGGAGAAGAAGAAATAAAGATGAGGTTATGAGTTTGTCCTTGTTGTGAAGGGGGACCATACCAGTACTCCAGCGGCGACCGACGCGATGGTATTCCGTTTCTCTGCCCAATCCACATTACACTCGCAGTCACCACATCTGATGCTATCCAGAAACCCGGACATGTTTACGAGCTGCTCCTTAAAAAAAAGTAACAATTTAAAATTTCAGAAAAACGTTACAGAGTGAAAGTACAAAACTTCTATCACAACTAACAAGAAGGGATGTCATCTCCAATAAAACACAGCACAACAAATCCACAACTAGCTAAATGTTACGTTAACGCTATCTCTCCAGGAAAAACAGTTCTGTAAAACCTCCGTTATTGCGGCGCGACAGCGATATTTCGATTATATCGGCTTGCGTGACTGACATAAAACGTATCGGTAACAGTACTAAAGAACATTAGCTAGCTAACCATGTGGTGGATTCGTATACTACCCTTATACCTCTGACAGCGAAGCACGGACATGCATCGTTTACAAAATCAATAATTAGCAAACGTTATTTCGCTTGCTAAAAAGCCCCTGATGAAACCACACATATACACCTAGTTCCATTTGTCAAACCTGTAGCCTACCACACTAGAAGGCCTAAATTCTTCCTTGACAAGAGATTGGGACTATGTCACAGGACAGGATTAGCTCAGAGGAATCCAGTTCAACAAAGAAGATGCTTTGTTAACCAGTGGGGCCGTTCGACTCTAACAACAGCGATAAAGCAACAGGGGTTTCTGGGGAATGATGTCCGACAGCAGTATCCACACCAGGAACACACAAGTAATATTATTGAGAATAAACTACAACCCCCACAAAGCACTTCCGCAGCGCTCAGGAATACCACTGCCAAAACGCGACGGAGGATGCGTAGAAAAACAAAAGTGAATTGTCAGTAAAGTTAACGTTCATGCAAATACGCATATTTCTGTGATATCGATAAAACCCACAAAAATCCAGCTAGTTAGCCATAAACCAGTGGAAGGCAAAGACACGATCTGCTGTTCTGATAGATAAGTATAAGTCGCAAGTTTCCTGGCACTTTGACGGCAACAAGCACCCAACACCCTCTGAAATCATTTACAAGCCATTTTACGCTTCTTTGCGTTAAAGTATAGAGTTTTAACAAGACATCTTTTGAAACAAGCACTTTTTATTTCAGTCTGTTATAGTTCTGCTCACTGACATTAAATTATTTGACTCGTAACTTAAGTAAACACTTACCTCCTTTGTGTAGCTGGTTTCCGAGCTGACGACGACAGGGCAGTTCGTTTCCGACTACTGTCCTCTTGCGCGTGCTCAGTACTTTCTCCACGCCTAATACTAAAGCTAACAAGCTTGCTATTAATACGCTTGCAGCAGTTTGGATTGTGGGACAATTTGTTGGACAAAGGTTGAAAACACACCCCTGACCGCGGTCATACCATTTTTGACGGTGTATATAAGAGTTTTTTATTTATTTATTTATTTATTTATTAAATCATGTTCATTTATTTATTTTTCAAAACAATGTCATGCTTTAGTTAGACAATGATCTGCAGGAGCAGATTGGCAGAATGTAATCAAACTGATTAGATAGGCATCAAACTAGCTAACCGATATATTAAGCAGACACCAGAAATTGAAAAGAAAAACTGAATACACCTTCTTTAAAAAAATGTGCACAGGCAACATACGATGACATTTTATAACCCCACAATAACATGCCATTAATTTGTATAAACCCAAATAATCCCGACAATGGGATTATAAAAAAGTTAAAGTATAACTGGAACAATAATTAGATTATCTGAATTAGAATCAGATTTTTAAAGACCATTCTAATCACCCAGAATATGTTTTCTCTGTAAATGTGCACATACATTCACCCAAAGATGCTACATTTACTCAGATGTTAGTACATAAGCGCCCATATGATTGATTCACACCGCTTGCCTCATTTTCTACAAACTCTTCATTTCACCACCCCTTTCTCATCTGTAGCAAGGAACCAACACTACAAAGACAGAAAAAACTGGACACTTTCCGTTGATTCAAGAGGTAAGTTTTTATTGCAGTTTTATGTCAATGCTAAACTATTCCACAGGGTAATATAATGTAGCGAATGTGATTACAATGAAGTTTACCAATGCAGCACAGAATAGAATAGATTCCTTTATTGTCACTGCACAGTGTACCATGAAATTAATTAAGAAGGCACTGACAATAAAAAAGCAGGATATACTTAAGTAAACTGTGGCAGCATGGAATGCCAGTGGTCTTAGTTGGTCTTAAATGATTCCCAGCAACTGCAAAGCGACTGAAATTGAGAGAAAAATGACTCCAAATAAGCCAATGTATCCATAGGCACCATGCATCCTCTTTGCTGGATCTAAAAAACAAAGACACATTCAAGTCAAGATAAAACATAAATAAAGTGTGCATCACAGACCAAGTTTGTGTAAACTGTAACTCAAAGATTAATCATTGATGTTCCTGATTAAAGTTATTGAGAAGGTAGTCAATATGGTTGTTAATATTTTACGGGCTGAAAAGTTACATGCACCTGTTCCTTCCCTCCGAGTTTCATTTTTATGTTATGGTGTAATGGTAAGGATTCTATGTACCAGACTTCCTACAACTTTAAAATGGGTGTCAACATTTGGGCCACAGGTAATTGAAAAATGACCCTTTAACCCTTGTAGCAGTAGATTATTTTGGAATGTTTTTTTCTTCTTCAAAATTCTAAATTCTAAATCAGGTTCAAGAACTCCAGGCTTTCAATTACCAACAGTGACTGTGACATCAGCATTAGAATGTTCATATTTGTGACCTTACACCTTAAACGGCAAAGACTACCTGCACATGGGAAGATCCTGTACATCTAGAATTCTTACACATTTGACACTGTAAATGAAAACCCACAGAAGAGGAAATGGAACTGCAAGGCCCAATGGCGAATTTGCAGTTCTTTGGCACTATGTTGCATAAATTATACCACTGTGAGGTTTATGGCACAGGGCAGTGTTTGCTAGTTGGTCACAGGGCAAAGTCCCCATAATTGCTATTGTGTCATTTACACAGGAAAAAAATGTTTGAGGTCAAATATCCTGGTAACAAAAGAAGCTATTATGTGCCGTTGATACAAATGCAGCTGTACTTGTGTAGAAACAAACAGTAGAAATGAGAAGGGTCTTACCACCAGTGTAGTATCCCCAGGCATAGGAGAACCTGCTTGTGACCCAAATGGCCCCCAACACTGCAGCTGCAGTCTGAGAAAGAGAGAGGAAAAGAGGGAGGTAGAGCGGGATGGAAACAGAGAGAGAGAGAGAGGAAAAGAGGGAGGTAGAGAAGGATGGAAAGACAGAGGAATAGAAGGAGGTAGAGAGGGATGGACAGAGAGAGGAAAAGATGGAGGCAGAGAGGGATGGAAAGAGAGAGAGATGAAGAGAGGGAAGTAGAGAGGGATGGAAGGGTACACAGAGGGTGAAAAAACTGCCAGCCAATATCCTATCATGATAGTTTCATTACATTACATCACATGCATCTAGTAGATGCTCTTAACTAGAGCGACTTGCACAAATATTTACATAACATCCATTTATGCAGCTAAAACCTAGCTTAAGGGTGTGTACTACCTTTAGACCTTTAGGTTACAAGACCAGTTCCTTGCACGTTATCATATTCGAATCTCTTCAACGTTATACTACACTGGCGCCATATGAAATGTGCTAATGAAAGGCCCTCTATAGAATAACTAAATTTTATAATAATGTTCTGCTTTTCACTAAAATATAGGTTTTGATCAAGTTCATCTATGCAGGAGCTAACACCAATTTCGACAAACCATTTTTAACAAACCTGCATACATTATTGTGTGGGATTACCAAGTTTAACAAAAATCGTGTTGAATTTTTAGAAAAGCACGAAAAATATGCTTTTTTCAAAGTTGTGTGGCCTGCTAATGCACTGGCAGTGTGTCAAATACAGAAAAAGTGGAATCGATTACGTGGAGCCACAAACTTTCACACACAAATAGGCACAAATGCGCACGCAACAAAGATACGCACCGGGTAGACTAGGGCCGCGATAGTCTGGAACACAAGCCACTGCGGGTAGACTTCCAGGGTGTTTTGATGAGCTCTCTGGATGCAGTTGAAAACCTGTTCCTTATCACTGTACATCGTGGGATACTGCACAAGACAAGATTTAAAGAATTTAATTTGAATTAGCTAAGCAAGTTTACATGGCAGATTTATTTTAGCTTCAGATCTCATAAATACTTTGACCTAGGGAACGATCAGACTGATTGAAGGATTAACGCTAATTTATCTTGGCAGTTTGAAGAGTGAGCGTCTCTCCTTCTCGAGCGCTGGTTGCGATGGCGGCAAATTAAGTATAATAGTCAGTTGGCCGACCTATCTGAGACGTTTGAAATAGAGCACAGAGATTAGAAGAAATCCGCCGATGGGCCGATGCTTGTCAGACGTTATGAATAGAATGCGACGTTACGATCTCAGGCCGACATCGGCGAGACGTATGTGTACTATCTGGGTAGCAACACATTTTCATCTGTTTACAAGTTACAGCTAACTACAGTTATAAAATTAAAACATGAAATAAAACAGTGAATTATAAGTATTATAATAATTAAGTAAGCAAAATCCCAATCAGACTGTTCTAGCTGGCAGTTGGTGTTTACGGCATGACGGTAATACAAACGTTACGATAATAGTTTGAATTGAGGAAGATAAGCGTTTTGCATTAGCAAGCGATAATAACACTGGACCTTGCAACTCTCCTTCGTTCATTTCATTAGTGTGACATGTAATGTACCAGGGCCAGTCTTAATGTACTGACAACCTAACATGAACCTAACTTACCTTAACGTCGTATTTCTTTCTCGCTCCACCAACCTTCACAGCTAGATACGACAACATGATCCAGCTATATAAATATGTCAATATGACATAGCCAAAGCTAGACGGAAGAATATCCAGTATTTCCATCGCAAAGTCAAATTAACACAGTGTCTCTAAACTGTAGAGAAGTGTGAACTCGGATTCTGCACTTTGCAATTGTCTACTTAGCTAAACAAACACGGGGGATTGAGATAACCAACACACATACTGTGGTTCCAGGAACTTGAAATACGGGCAAAAGTCAACCCTCAGCTCTCGCGATGAATGCGTTTTTTGGTGAGAATTTTACTCTCTAGGGGCGTGAGTGATTGTAGTTTCGTTTACACATTTCTGTATATAATAAGGTTATTGAATAACTCGTTGCTGTGAAGGTGCCGGGGACATACCCGTAATAACTATAGGGTTAAAAAAAAAAACGACCAGATTGAGCCAACATTGCTGGCTCAAAGCTCAAAAAACAGCTTGCATTCTGATTTCAGTCTCTGATCGAAACCAGAAGAACAGAAGATCTGGAATTTTCCAGTCCTTTCGGAACGCTGTGATAGGTTGAACACTGAGACGATAGCACGACCAATGGGAAGCCTGGTGGTGACGCGTGTATATCTGGTGTATATCCCCACATTCTATCTATTCACTGACAATTTGTTCTAGGAAACCTCGCAGTTGCATAACCTTCGGAACCGTTGTGCATCAATTGTAAGAAAGTCGCTAGCCATACCTACGAGATTATTCTTTTAAATCTGTATTCGCTGAACTTATTGACGACCGAATTGTACGAATGGCAGTAAAAAGCAACTCCTTTCAGGAAAAATTCGAGCTGACCCAAAAAACTGAGAAAATATCTTCGGTGGCAGATCCCATCAACGCACGGTAAATTGTTGTTTTATTGAGTTAACGGGTGGCTTGCTTACAAATTATCAGCGAGTTAACTAGGCTGGCTACCTAACTGCAAAGCCGAACTTTTAGTCTAATTCATATTTTGTTATTGTCTGAATGGTGCTAGCTAAGTTTACGTTAGATCCATTTTACTTGTGTATCGATACCAGCTTCTCTATTAATGACGTTAAAACTAGCGAAAGGGTCATATATTCAGGTGGCGTTATAGCTTATCATAGCTAGACTATATTAGCTAGTTATAACGTTAGAGCTAGCCCTGGGAAGTTTAGCTATAAAAGGAAACTGCAAGATTGGACGCATCTTAATATTAGGACATAGGCTTACTCAGCTAACGTGTAAAATTCCGCAAACGTCGTATTATTATGTATGTGATATAATATATAATTCTATTGTTATTATTGTTTAAATACCTAAGTGCGCTGTGTTTTGTGTTGTTAACGTTTGGAAGCTAGTCTGTTTAGCTAGCGCTAACCTTTAGAGAAGTGGCTGCAGTATGGAAAAATCCAGAATCTTCTGCCTGCAGTTCCTCAGGTGACATGTAGAGGGCTGTTGAGTAAGCGGCTAAATTTTCGTCTTTTTTCTATCTAGGGAGGGCGCACCATTTACGGAGAACACCGCCGGCGCGTTTCCCCATGAGATAATGGATGAAAAAATTAAAGGTAAGAATAACTATTCTTTTTTTTTTTTTTGCAGAAATATAGTCAATTGTGTCATTCAGGTGAGTTGTCTTGTAGGAATGCTGCTGCCTTTTTTGTGGGACAAAGGACTTGTATTTTACACAGAATTCAGAACCCATGCAAGGTTTTTTTTTTTTAAACATTTTTAAATTTTAAGTGACTGTATTTTTAGAGAGCTGTTGAAACAAAAGTTACTGAGATGGCACATTCTCCTGGCAACTTCTCACATTAGACATCGACACCAGAATTCCCCTCCACCCACACAGCGAGTGGTGATTAAATTTGCATACAGAGTAAAGGACTGATTTGGCTGTTTGACCGTTCGCGATTGCTGCCCTTGGTGCTTGTATGTACAGGTTTGAATGTTTACAGAGGAGAATTGTGGGGGGGCATTCCTCACCCATTCTGCCCATTTCCTGTTGTGAAGGAACAAAGCACTCTGGCTCCTCATTCATTGTATCGTTAAGGAGTTTGATTTGTGGATCGTTGACGTCCTGAATGCGTGATCAATCAGTGCTGCGGGTCATGTGATTCGCAGATGCTGAGAAGCGTAGGGCGGGGGAGGGGACTGGACCACAGAACCCACCGCTGCGGCGAGCGGGGGGATGGCTGCTGGAGGAGCGGGATGGGTCCTCCGCCTCGGACCGAGACTGCCGCTCCAGGTCCGTCTCCACGACGACGCGTTCCCGCTCCCGCTCCAGCTCAAGCTCCGTCAGCAGCGGGAGCAGCTACAGCTCGGGTCGCCATGGCGACCGGAGGAGGAACCGCAGGAGGTCGTACTACCACAGCAGCAGCAGCAGCTCCAGGTCGCGCTCCCGCTCCCGGTCGCGATCGAGGCCCCGCCCTCGCTGCCACCGGGCCCCCGCCCGCTCCCGCTGTTGCCGGGGGCGACGCAGGTCCCCGCCCCGCCGCTACAGGGCCCGCTCGCGCTCCTACAGCCCCTCCTACTCGCCCGTCCGGCGACACCGGCTCAGGAGCCCGCCCCGATCCCGGTCTCGATCCCGGTCCCGGTCCCGGTCCGGAGGGCGCAGGGTGTACGGCTTCGTGGGCAGGAGCAGGTTCCGCCTGACCTTCTCCCCCGAAAGGCGGTCTCGAACCCGCAGCCGCTCCAGATCCCGGTCGCCAGACAGGACCAGCATCCGTCTGAGTCTGCAAGGTGAGATTTAATGTCGGAGCCCGCGAGCGTGGTCTCGGTTTCCACCTCAGATCAGGGAATAAGTGTACAAGTTAAATTACTTTATTAGGAACAAATGATCATGGTTATTTATCAGTTTATTTTGAAATGGAATTGACCCAAGACCTGGAAGACATATTTATTTTCAGACATGGCCAGGCCGTGTAGCACAGGTGGAAAGCTTTGGGTGGGAGGGGAGGTCACAAGTCTGGTCCACAGTGTTGGATAGTTTCTGTTGGCAGTTTTGGCGCCCCCTGCTGGTGAGGTGCTCTCCATCTGCTCAAGCTGTGAAAGTGGGTTGCCAGATTTGGAGTGTATCCAAATGGAGGCTGCATGGGTACAAGTGTGACATGTAAACCATACAAAAGAGGCAAGCAGTCCTTATTAGATTTTAATTTGTGTGCTGTCCCCCCCCCCCTCCTTTCAGAAAAGAGGCAGCTTCTCCTCATCGCCAGAGAAAACGCAGCCAGGGCCCTAGGGGGTGGAGGAGGTGGCTCTCCCAGCGAGCGTCAACGCGGTGCTGGAGGTCCAGGAGGAGCCTGCGCTCGGGGATCGGGTGAGACCGGGGGGCTCCGCCCTCAACAGCCTGAGGGAGGTGGGTATCGCCGGCCGACGGAGGCTTACCGTAAACAGGAAGCAGAGTTTACGAGCGAGACGAGATGAGATGAGAGGTTTTACAGCAGGGCTCTCGGACTCAGGTCCTGGAGGGGTGGCGGTGTCCGCTGGTTCTTGGGTGCCTTCCGCTGTTTAAATTGCTTTGAGACGGGTCGCTGATTGGCGAAAGACTCTGCGCACCTAGTTTACGAGGAATGAATTGGTTGCAAATTGAAAGGAAACCGCAAATCTGCTGACACTGAGACCCTCCGGGAAGGGGAGTTTGCAGCACAGATCTAAAGTCAACATAGGGGCCAGTTCAGCCACTGGGAACACACAGACCCTACGGCAGTCATATTTTAAATGGCCACCAGGGGGAGCTGGAACTACACATTTGTCTTCAACCGCTCACTGAGCTCTGGTGCCTTGTTAAATTCGGCTCAATGCCTTTGACGGATCTGGCACTGCTCTACCCAGCAGTCTGTAGTACAGCAACTTCCAAGCTGTTCACTAGCGTATCAGCATCACTGTAAAGCAGAGATACTGAGTTAGGTTAGGTCTGTTCAGAAAGGGCACTGGGAAGACTCAGTGTCAGCTGGCAGTTTCTGGAGTGATCTATAACACTTACATTTCATCAGATTTTCTTTTCCAGACTAGCAACTTGCTAAAGTGTGTACAGGATCTTTTGACGAAGAACAGAGGTAACGACATCCAGTTTTCAGCACGAAAACCACTACCATAAACTGACAAACCGTTGCATAAACCAACAAAGCTGAGTGCCATTGTTTTCCTTGCACAGGGTACTTATCTATCCAGGTTACTGGGAGGGCTATTCTGTTTGACCAGTCAGGGAAGCACAGTGAGGTCAGCATCAGGCTGAGTGGGCTTGAAACGGTGTGCATAACTGACGATTCACCGGACCTGTTTGATTTCAGACGTTTGCTCTCACACCCCCAAGGTGCACAGTCACGGACGTAATGCCTGAAAGGGTTTGTGATTTAATTTCTCTATTGTATTAAAACAATTTTTTTTTTTTTTTTTTAAACCATAGTACTTTTACTGCGAAGCGATGACAGACATGGAAATGTATTATCTAAACGGCTTGCCTCTTCTCTGTGTGTCGCATGCTCTGTAATCAAAAGATCTGCAGTATTATTTATTTATTTATTTATTTATTTATTTATTTTTTAAAGTTGTGTATCTCTAAACCCCAGTCCCTTTCTCCAGGTGTGCAGTGTTAGCGTTATGTCCTCTGCCTCTTATCTCTGTCTCTGTAGATCACATGACAGTGGCCATCACCTCATGAGGCCTGTCCAGGGAGAATGAGGTGGCAGCCTGTGTGGCTGTGCGTGACATCATGGGTTTGTGGGTTGCGTTTACTGAGCAGTGATTGGTCTGATCGTAACTGCATAGCGACGGCACGCAAATGACGTATAAACACTAATTTTAAGAAGAAACCCTTCATCTGCCTATAGGTTCACTTGCATTTGTGCCCTTGGTCAATCAGCCAAGTTAAATATAAAGAAGGCTTGAGCTAATTCCACCCATGGTAACACATTTGCTTCCATCATTGCCTGAACTGAGCTGTAATGCATAGTGTTGCTGTACCTGTACATATGAGTGTGTGTGTGTGTGTGTGTATGTAGGGGTCGGGGGGGGGGGGGGGGGAGGGGTTCACATCTGCGTTGTCCCTCAGCAGAAGTTTTCCGTCGGCAAGCTGAAGAAATTGTGTTCAGACTGCGTTTTAGTGACTATTCCCGATGAAGAAACCCAGCTCCTGTGCGCTTCAGATAAGTCTGTGTAAATTTGTCTGGAAAAAGGGCTTTAACCTTCTGTCCAGACAGACCGGTGCCTTTTTGCTTTTGGTTTGTATGAAATTAGATTATTTTTTTTTGTTTTTGATTCTACCATGCAGAGCGTTACGTGGTAGGTCTCTGAACATTTTTGTGTCGGCGAGGATGTTGCTCAGGTGTGTTGTGAATCAGGCTCCCATTGGCCGTTGGGAGACGGTTGCCGAGGTTTCCACATTTATGGAAGAGCTAGAAGAACAAAACACTACCTTATAAAGCCTTTTTTTTTTTTGCATAACAAAATATTTCAGCTGGCTTACTTTGTTATGAATCAGAAAATGTGTGTTTGTGAGAGCCAGCAAGAATTTGCCTGTGAGTTCACCTGGTGAAAATGATCAAAAAGGAAAAATGTGAAGTCCGTATGACATCTTGACAGCTGTGAGGTGTAATCGAATGCATCAGCTCTCTGGTGCGTGTGCGCGTTGCCTTCTCTAATCCGTTATAATCATAATTTATCAGCCAGTACCAAGTTTTAAGATGCACGAGCAGCAGAAACAGACAGAAGCTTAATGTTAAGGTGCAGCCTCCTCTCAGCATGGCCATGGATCTGATGCACTTTTAAAAGTGTGGGTAGGCAGCCTTGTGAACGTGCGTGAGGTCACTTCCTGTCCCGGTCTGAATCTGTGTCCGTCTCTGTCTCTGTTCTCTCTGCAGAATTACGAGCAGACTGATGCAGAGCAGGAGGTCGCCTGCCCCAAAATGTCCCCCAAGAACAAAATCTCCTTCAGCATAATGTGAGTGACATGCTTTTTAAAATTTAATCTACTTTTTTAAAAGAAATATTTAATACGATCTCACAGAATTTTTCAAAAAGACTACTTTAAGTCTTATTTTGTTAAACAAGTCTTAGCCTACATGGCGATTTAAAAAATTTTTATTAGTGGCAAAGCCATAGTACACATCTGATATAAGTTTCCTGTTTATTGCATCAAACTCATATAAATGGATTAGCAAGATTTTTTTATTGATGCTGATGATGTTTTAAATCGGGTTTTGCTCCTCAGCCTTGCGATGGGCGATCGCGGGTTTTGACGGCAGTGTGTTCTCGCTCCCCTTTTCCTTCAGAATTCGGTGGCCAGACCAGCGGCCGGCAGGTCCTCGAGCAGTCCGGAGAAGACGGCGACCGTCCGGTCAGACGGCGCGACCGGCCAGAACCCGTACGGTCACTGGGTCCCCGTGAAGGCCCGGTCGTTCCCGCTCTCTGCTTCCAAACGCTCGCCCACAAAATCGCGGTAGCGCGGTCGCACGAAAGGACTCTGTAAATACTGTAACATAGTTTGTATATAGGGCACACATGTATGTTCTTGGTGTTGGGGGCGGGGGGAAATATATGGTTTCAATTTTAGATGTTTTCTTTCAGATGTAAAGTCCTTTGTGTGCACGGAGGACGTCAGGATTTTGCACAGGTGGGAGTCACTTCTTTTTGTAGAGTTTTTCCTGTGGCATTTGTGATATCTTGTTTTGTGAAGAGCTCAAATAAAGATATTCGTGAAATACTAAAGGGTTTTGAGGAATCTGTTCATTCATTGATCCATTCACGTTGCTGGTAAGGGGAGCATGTCCTGTGGTAAAAATTTCTGACATGCAGTTTTGTCAATTTTATTTTGCACCCTCAGAATCCACACCTTTGACTTTAACCCCTTAAACCTCACTTAAAATCCATGGCTTTTTAAAAGAATCCCCCTGTTTTAACTATCTTTAAAATTATATGTGGTACAGACATGGTTCAAAGCTGCAAATAAAGAGGAAATTTGTACCAAAATGACCAAATCCCTTGATCCTATGGGAGTCTCACTCCTTAAACATTACAGGACATAACTATTCTGAAAAACAACAAATACACACAAAAATCGTTTGGTATTTTCTTTATTCTGTAAGAGATTATATGTACTTCATCTCTGGACGAAACCAGATTTCTTTTTCCAGTTGTGCCCCAGGATGTATAGAACATGATGGGTAGATCTTAAAGCAGGCAGGGAAATGCATGAAAATGCTTTCAGCTCAATGGAAATGACACAATGAATAATGACTTTTGCTAGCCTGTATACAACAAGCAGATTGATTGCTTATGGGTCAGAGGGGGATTTTAGTGATATCAACACCATCACTGCCATATTAGCAGTTGTTTGACTTGTGGACAGTTATTGGATTATAAAACAGAATAATCATCAACCTGGAGTGTCAATTTCGGCCCTCCTTTGGAGAAGGAGACTGCCTTGTTATTTCTTTCGTTATCTTGTTATAGTGGCTTTACTGATCGAGACAAGTTTTTTTGCATCGAAGTGCGAAGAGCCTACACTTTACAACGGTGTAAGTGTTGCGTTACAGCTGTGCACATTCAATCAGTGAAAGCAATAATTTGGGAGAATGCTATTTTTAAATGATGGCGTCTAATTGGGGCTATTAGAAATTAACATGGAAGCAGTGAAAATCCTACTTGGTAGTTTACAACGGTGTCAACATAATTCCGGTTGAAATTTTTTGCAGTTCCATTTCCGTGCCACTAGATGTCAGGTTTGTGACGCTTAACTGAGGCAAGTGTGGCAACTGCCCTAGTTAAGTCATGAGCATACGTGTGCTAGCAGTTCAGAAGTTACCCTTGTTTGATTCCTGCCATCCAATTCAATAAACCTAGAACAGAACAGAACATTGTAGCAGTTCAAAAGAAACTTGCCTAAAGCAATAGGTACACTGCGAAAAAATTGCACGTGTACACACGTCACTTGTGTACACCTCGTAGAAAATGGTGCCTTATTTTGATGAAATGTTAGAATCTTCACAGATATCTATATAAATTATCTGATAGCTTTCTGCACCTACGCCTGTATAAAATGCTGTGTTTTGGCAGATCTGCTTTGTTTGCTGAAACAAAACCCCAGCGCACAAGGGCCGATTGTTTAGCAACACCCCGCTACAAGTCTTTGAACATGTTGGTTCCTGAACTACCCGGAGCGAACTCGCAGGTTTCATTAAAACTCATTAAACTGGCTCTGTGTATTGGAGGGGCTGATCAAAGCAAGAACTGAACTTAATTGCCAAATTGCAATTCATTTCGGGCGCATCTTCTCCGTCTGACGTTTTTCGCAGACTGGCGTTCTGCTTTGACAGCCAGCTGGCACCCGGGTTGGCAGCGTTGATTAATTGCCACGCAAACGGTGACGGCCCGCGTTTTCGCGGTGTTCGCGGCTCGTAATTACAGTTCGGGGTGGTGAATCCAAAACCAGACTGTCTAGTCGCGCTTCTCTTTGAAGGCGCGCGCTCGCTGAGCCGGTGAGTAGGTGGTCAAAACGGTCCAGTCCCGGACAAAACCGTGCTGACCACCAGTTGCGCGCGATCGGTTCCGCGTGCCGGTTCTGCCAGAAATTTTATCGGCCTACGGGCGGGAGGCGGCAAGCTAACCGGGTCTGGCAACTTCGTCAAATTGGCAACCTAGTCAGACTCAAGAAAACAAGGCGTGGCGCGTCAGCTGTATTCAACTGCTTTAATTTATGAGTTAAAGTGCCAAGTAGGCTAACAGCAAAACCAGCATACCCTACAGCTCTCCAGGACCAGGGTTGAAGACCAGTGTGCTCGGATATTTATTTGAGAGAGATTGAGAGCAACTCCAGGAGAGCAAAATCCTGAAAATTTGTGCGGGATTTTTGTTGAAAGTGGGTTGTGGGGAAGGGGAGTGGGGGTATTTTTTTAAATAAATATTTAGGGGGAGATAGATTTCAAAATACCGTATCCGGCAACCCTGACCAATTAATCTCTTCCGTCCACTGATGAAGTGAGTCTCAGTATCATATCCCTTTCCACCTTGACACTCCGTTAGGGCCAGTCCTGTTCCTGGACGGGAGGTACGCATGCAGGTTTTCTCATTTCACCGCATCACCCAGTCTCTCAAGTACACCAACTCTGTCCACCAACGCCAGTTCACTTGTAGATCAGACTGCAGCAAAATGTCTGACTTAAGGACACAAGAACAGCTGTCGGGTTGTGATTCAGAAACTCCTCAGACAATGTATCTAAAGTTGTAAGGCGTGAACAAGATGGGGCTGACTGTGCAATTAAGGGCTGAAGTTGGCATGGGCCACAGAAACTGATACTGACGGGCACGATTGGAATGAGCCCCTACCACCCCCCCTCCCCTCCCAAGAAAGGCTGCCAATTGAAACCCATTGTGACGGGATCAATTCCCACCAATGAAAACCTGGTTAAGAAGATATTTTCCGCAATGACAGTCACTCATCACCACCAATCAGGAAAAAGCCTTGGCTGGTGCTAGTCCAGCAAACGCAGAATGAGGAACTTGTGCAACAACAAAAAAAAAAAAAACATCCAAATAGATCTGTCAACAGTCATTGCTTGCTGAGCTCACTGTTTGTACTGAAACCACATGACAGACAGAACTGGATACAGGGAACACTGGAACCATGCTATTGGCCAATAAGGCTGCAGGTGCATTCAGCAAAATTATGTCGTTTGTTTCCCACTACATATAATCACTTCCCGTTCATGTGTTCCAGTGAAAACGGCAGGTGTAGTGGACTCAGCCCCCTGACATTACTTCATGTTACTGTTCTACAGATGCTGGACTTCTGTTCAGACAAACCCTGTACTGTGGCCATCTGAAGTTCATGTTATTGATCGTGTGATCGATTGATGAACTAATGTACAAGGGTCTGGTCAACCGCCTGTATTTGCAATTTATTGCCCTTTCAAATGCGTGCTGTTTTGTTAATGTCTTGCGTGCCCGCGTGCGCACACGCATACACATACACACGCACGCACGCACGCACGGAAGTGCACAATAACACATACACACACACATGCACAAACACACGCACACACATACAAATACACTCCAGCAGACTTTCAGTTGTCGCATCCATATTAATTAAATGTAAGCCTACGACATGACCAAACACAGATAAAATCTTGTGGGTGGCAGTGTAGTATAATGGGTAAGGAGCTGGTCTTGTAACCTAAAGGTCGCAGATGCGATTCTCCGGTAGGACATGGCCAACTCTTGAGCAAGGCACTTAATCTGCATTGCTTCAGTATATATCCAGCTGTATAAATGGATGCAGTGTAAATGCTGTGTAAAAGTTGTGTAAGTCGCTCTAGATAAGAGCGCCTGATAAATGCCTGTAATGTAATGTACTGTAATATAATGTGATGTACTGTACTGTAATGTAATGTAATGTATTGTAATGTAATATACTGTAATGTACTGTACTGTAATGTAATGTATTGTAATGTACTGTACTGTAATGTAATATACTGTACTGTAATGTAATATACTGTAATTTACTGTAATGTACTGTACTGTAATGTAATGTAATGTAATGTAATGTATTGTACTGTACTGTAATGTACTGTAATGTAATGTACTGTAATGTACTGTGATGTACTGTAATGTACTGTACTGTACTGTAATGTACTGTACTGTAATGTACTGTAATGTACTGTAATGTACTGTACTGTAATGTAATGTAATGTACTGTAATGTACTGTACTGTACTGTAATGTACTGTAATGTAATGTACTGTAATTTACTGTGATGTACTGTAATGTAATGTGATGTAATGTAATATACTGTAATGTACTGTACTGTAATGTAATGTAATGTACTGTAAGGCGGCCGTATCAGAGAGAGCCGGCTGGCCCGTTACGGGCCGTAAACACGAGGTACGGCCCCGGCGGGCCCCCGGCGGGCCCCCGGCGGGCCCCCCGCCCTGTCATCTCCGCGCATAAGCACAGGGCTCCCGTCTGACTCCCGCCCCCGCGCAGACAGGTTCACTCTCTTCTGCCTGGCAAAAAAGCGCCCGCTCATCTTCCCATCACGGGCTGGAGGCACTCTCAGCCTAACAACAACGCAGTTACACCTCCAGCCCTGACATCCGATCCCCCAGCCTGTTTACACGCCATGTGAGATAAGCATTAAAAAAAAAACAATAAAAAAAAAAACATTCAGCCACAGGGGGAAACTTCAGTCCCTAAATCGGGAACATTCTGGAAAAACCACAAACGCATCTTGACACATCTGCCCCCCCCCCCCCCCCCTTTTTCTTATAAAAAAAAGCGCTTTTTTTTTTTTGTTTACGGGCCCAGCACAATGCACCCCATTGTAAGGAGGATACAGAACGCCCTTTCAATTAAGCTTGAGAAAAATGCTACAAGTCACCCCTCGCAGGCAAACCTTATTTGATGTTGGCCTCCCTCGTAACGCCAGGGACACCGAGCCGCTATTTGGGCTCATCACATGAATTTAATTACCATTCAAAGGCACTTCACAACGCCTCACAGCCCATTCTGATTTACAACAGAGGGGGAGAGAAAAGAAAGAAAGAAAAAAAAAACACACAAAAAAACACCCCAGGTTCTGTCTATACATCATCCTTGAGATGAAAACGGTTGTTTCAGACGTCGTTTACCCGAATCAATCTCGCCCCCGTGACAATAGCCATTCACCTGTCGCGAGCGTGGGGGTTTTGTAAGGGGGGGGGGGGGGGGGGGGGGGGGGGGTCGACCTCACTTCTGCGGCCTCTCTGATGGTGTAACAGTACCTGCGAGACGTGCCAGGTGACTGTAAGGTAAGTAGGCCGGAGAGAACGAGGGCTGGCCGGTAGCTTGGCCCTCGGACAAGCACTTTTAAAAATTTTTCGGTGAACCTAGACCCCCCCCCGCCCCCCCCCCCCCCCCCCCCCCCGAGCTGCGAGCTGAAGAAGGATCTTTCCTTCTGGAAGGCCCCGCCCCACAGTGAGCACAGCGCTTACTGTACCCCCTCCAATCACAGCTCACGTTCAACAATCCAACTATTCCCACACACTGGGGCTACCAGACCATCCATTTGTAATGCTGTATATAGACGCCCCCCCCTCCCCTCCTCCCCCCCAGAAACACAGGTCTGGCTGAAAAACAGCATGAAATTGGGCTCAAATATCAAAAGAGCCCCCCCCCCCCCCCCCAAACCATCGCCTAAATGCACAATGTAGGACATCACAAACAACTTACGTCACCAATTTTTCACATGCAAGTCAGATTTGCTCCCTCTTCCCTCCCTCTCTCTCTCCACCACACCATATCCTCTCGGCTTGTTATGAAAAAATAAAAAATAAAAAAACATCTGACTCGTGTTTACGACGTTTCACAAGGTTTCATTTGGGCTATCGCGCACGGGAAGATCAAATGGGACCCCCCCCAGTGAGTAGTCAGTGAGTAGTACCCGGGCGCTCCCCTAGAGGGCACCAGAGGCACAGCGGAGACGGACAGGGCTAGAGCGGAGCACGGTGGGAACTCTCCTGGGTAAACTGATCTCCTCTCAGGGTCACAAGCCTGCACGGGGGCTGCCATATCGCTGGGAGGCTCGCAGCATTCAGATGCAGCTGATAAAGGTTGCGCTCAGCGTGCGTGTGAGTGTGTGTGTGTGTGTGTGTGTGTGTGTGTGTGTGTGTGTGTGTGTGTGCTGGGAGGCTCACTGCTCTCAGATGCCCAGATAAAAGTTACGCTCAGCGCTGAAACTGTTTCTTCTTTATTCCCCTCCCCACCTCCACAGCTGAGGCCTCTTCACTGTCAACACCGAGCTGCCATGACACAATCCCCCCCCCCCCATCCACAACATAACACCACTCTCTCCACACCCTGCCTTCTCTCTCTCACGCACACTTACACTCACCCTCACAGTCACACTCAGCCTCATACACTCACACACACAGCCACACTCAGCCTCATACACTCACACACACATAGGCATGCAAGCGCGCACACTCTCACACTCACACACACACACACACACTTACACTCACCCTCACACACAGTCACACTCAGTCTCATACACTCACACACACGCATGCACACTCTCACTCATACACACTCTTACACTCACCCTCACACAGTCACTGTCTCATACACTCACACACACATAGGCATGCATGCGCGCACTCTCACACACACTCACACACACAACCTACACTCACTCTCACACACAGTCACACTCAGTCTCATACACTCACACACACACACACATACGCATACATACATACGCGCACTCTCACACACACACTTACACTCACTCTCAGTCACACTCAGTCTCATACACTCACACACACGCATGCACACTCTCACTCGCACTCACTCTCACACTCACTCTCACTCTCACACACACACACACACACAAACTCGATCTCCACTCTTCCGATTATCACAAGTCACAAGATCTTCCCTCTCCCTCTCATCAGAATGGAATCTTATCAAATCTCTTTCCGTAAACCAAACCCACGCCACATGAGTCTTCAAAGTTTTATTACACACAAAAAAAAAAGATTAAAAACCATCAAGGGGAGCACTGCAGGGGAAGATACCACTCACCACATCTGTACAGAACAAACAGCAAATAAAAAAAAAAACACAAAAAAGCACACATCTTTAGCATCTCCCTCCCTCAGACCAGCCTTCTGCAGCTCCAGCAGCTAGCCCAGGCGCTACAATCACAGGGTGGGGTTTTAAATGGGAGGCTGCAGATAAACGCTGCTGTTCTGTCTGTTCTCCAGGTCTTCAACACGAGCAGGGGACCCTGGGTCTGCTCAGGGGTGTAAGAGAGGGGCAGTTCCCTAAGGGAGGAGGGCAGTTCTCTGATGGAAGGGGGCATTTCTCTGAGGAAGGGGACAGTTCTCTGAGGGAGGGGGGCAGTCCTCTGATGGAAGGCGGACAGTTCTCTGAGGGAGGGGGGTAGTTCTCTGAGGAAGGGGGCAGTTCTGTGAGGGAGGGGGCAGTTCTCTGAGGGAGGGTGGGGGAATTTCTCTGATGGAAGGGGGCAGTTCTCTGAGGGAGGGGGCAGTTCTCTGAGGGAGGGTGGGGGAATTTCTCTGATGGAAGGGTGCATTTCTCTGAGGGAGGGGGGCATTTCTCTGAGGGAGGGGGAAGTTCTCTGAGGGAGGGGGAAGTTCTCTGAGGAGGGGGGCGTTTCTCTGATGGAAGGGTGCAGTTCTCTGAGGGAGGGGGCAGTTCTCTGAGGGGGGGAGGAGGCAGTTCCCTGAGGGAGGGGGGCAGTCCTCTGATGGAAGGGGGCAGTTCTCTGAGGAAGGGGACAGTTCTCTGTGGGAGGGTGGGGGAATTTCTCTGATGGAAGGGGGACAGTTCTCTGAGGGAGGGGGGCATTTCTCTGAGGGAGGGGGCAGTTCTCTGAGGGAGGGGGGGGCGTTTCTCTGATGGAAGGGTGCAGTTCTCTGAGGGAGGGGGGCAGTTCTCTGAGGGGGGGGGAGGCAGTTCCCTGAGGGAGGGGGGCAGTCCTCTGATGGAAGGGGCAGTTCTCTGAGGAAGGGGACAGTTCTCTGTGGGAGGGGGGGGAATTTCTCTGATGGAAGGGGACAGTTCTCTGAGGGAGGGGGGCATTTCTCTGATGGAAGGGAGCAGTTCCCTGGGGGGGGGGGGGGGAAGCAGTTCTCTGAGGGGGGGGGGGGGGGCAGTTCTCTGATGGAAGGGGGCAGTTCTCTGAGGGAGGGGGCAGTTCTCTGAGAGGGGGGGGCGTTTCTCTGATGGAAGGGCACAGTTCTCTGAGGGAGGGGGGCAGTTCTCTGAGGGAGGGGGGGGCAGTTCTCCGAGAGGGGGGGGCGTTTCTCTGAGGAAGGGCACAGTTCTCTGAGGGAGGGGGGCAGTTCTCTGAGGGGGGGAGGGGGGCAGTTCTCTGAGGGAGGGGGGGGGGCAGTTCTCTGAGGGGGGTGGGGGCAGTTCCCTGATGAAAGGGGACAGTTCTCTGAGGGAGGGGGGCAGTTCTCTGAGGGGGGTGGGGGCAGTTCCCTGATGAAAGGGGACAGTTCTCTGATGGGAGGGGGGCAGTTCCCTGATGGAAGGGAGCAGTTCTCTGATGGAAGGGGGGCAGTTCTCTGAGGGAGGGGGGGGTGGGGGCAGTTTCTCCGAGGGAGGGGGGGGTTTCTCTGTTCTCCTGGGGGGGGGGGGTGGGGGGGGGCAGTTCTCTGAGGGAGGGGGGCAGTCCTCTGAGGGAGGGGGGGCGGTTGGGGGCAGTTCTCTGAGGGGGGGGGGCAGTTCTCTGGGGGGGGGCAGTTCTCTGAGGGGGGGGGCAGTTCTCTGAGGGGGGGGGGGGGGGCAGTTCTCTGAGGGGGGGGGGGCAGTTCCCTGAGGGGGGGGGCAGCGGGGGGCGGGGGCCCAATCAGACGGCCGTGCCCCGCTCCAGGTTCTGCTTGATCTCGGCCGTGTACTTCCCGTAGAAGCGCTCGGCCTTCTTGTTGAACTTGGCGTTGCGCTCGTTGATGTAGTCGATGTCGGCGTCGTCGTTGTAGGCCCTCCGGCGGCTGTACTTGGCCCGCTTCTCAATCCTGCCGCCGGCAAACGAGAATGAGCCAACGGCCAGCGTCACCCCCCCCCCCAAAGCACCAATCACGTTCGCTCTTACTGAAACGCAGCCGCGCAGGAGGCTAGGCCCGGCGGCACATTAACGCACGCGTCAACACACACACACACACACACACACACACACACACACACACACACACACACACAGAACACACACACGCACGCTTTGAGAAATGGCGTGCGTGGAGGAATCTGTGAAGCGGACAGCTGCGACAGAGAGAGCGAGGACCTTGTGCCTCCCCCGGTGTGATGACATCACAGCCCTTATCAGGCTCCTGACACTGAGGCTGCTGAGAGGGCGGGGCACATCCTGCAGGCCCCCCCCCCCCCCCCCCCCCTCCCCCCCCAGCTGTCTGCCTCTCTATCAGACACATCTTCACCACTCACATGCTAAACACGCCGCCTTTACATCGTGTGTGTGTGTGTGTGTGTGTGTGTGTGTGTGTGTGTGTGGTGTGAGTGAGTGTGTGTGTGTGTGTGTGAGCGTAAGAGTGTATGTGTGTGTGTGTGTGTGCGTGAGTATGTGTGTGTGTGTGAGTGTGCGTGAGTATGTGTGTGTGTATGAGTGCGTGTGTGTGTATGAATGTGCGTGTTGGTATATGTGTGTGTGAGTGAGTGTAAGTGTGTATGTGTGTGTGACCGTAAGAGTGTATGTGTGTGTGTGTGTGTGTGAGTGTGTGTGTGTGTATATGAGCGCACACTCACTGTTTCTCCACATCCTCCACCATGCGGTCGACGCCCTCCTTGCTGGGGACGTGGGTGCCGTGGATCAGACTGTTGGAGGTGGGGTGGAAATCCTCACCACTGTGGGACAGGCAAACAGGACGTTACATCACTGCTGTACAATAGGAAAGCAGGATGTTGCATCACTGCTGTGCGACAGGAAAACTGGACGTTACGGAAACACTGTCCCACGTCACCACCCACAGCCACCCCATTAACACCCATACAAACCAACCCTGACAAATACCAATACATAAAAGCTATAAATGAAAAAATAAAAAAATTATTTAAGTACCGTGCCATGGAACACAGTGCTCTCACAAAACAATATATTTATGACGCATGAAGACTCCGCGCTTTGATCCAGGAAGGCTGGTGATTAATGACTCCTCCTCAGAGAACAGGGTGTAATCTGCTTTCCCACTTCAACCTCCATCCAAACAATGCCCCATTAAGCCTCAGCACCCGCATTACAAACCATCTGCATCAAACCATTACACCACCCACTACGGCATCCCACCAGGGCCAAAAAGCCTAAACCGGTAATGAGTTCTACTGAGACCCCGCACGCAGGACACAAGGGGGGGGGGGGGGGGAGAACGCTGTGACTGTGACTTCAGACATACAGAGAAAAATCAGACGCGTGTCCTGTGCGCAAAATTCTCCAATGCAAAGGGAACCCCTGGCTTACAGCATGAGAACATAAGTCTTATCTCACTGATGTCATCATTATGACATCATTATTTCGGGGCGGAGTTCCCCGTTTAAAACGCCCGTTTCTCCCCGTGCGACACGCACAGAAGCGGCCCGGAGGAAAGGGCTTGGGACTCACCACCGCTCGCGCTGCTTCTCGTACTCCTCCATGTCCGGCCGGATCTGCCGGGCGAGCCGCTGGTACTGCCGCAGCTGGGCCTCGGCGTAGCCTGCCCGCCAGAGAGCGCCGCCGCCGCCGCCGCGCCCAGCCGAGCCGGGAAGCGGAGAGAAGCCCGTTAATTACCGGAACAAACGGCGCACAGACACACAGGCAGAGGGGGAAAAAGAAAGAAAACAAAAAAAACCCGATGACAAAACGATGCCTGCCTCTCGTTAAGAAGGAAACAAGGACACGTCTATTGTTTTTTTTTTTTTTTTTTTGTTCTTTTCTCTTTTCCCGCCCCCCTCTCCGTCCCGCTGCCAGCAGTGCTTCCTCCGCGGAGTCCGACGCTGAATACGGGCCCCAGATGGCGGCCATATTTTGGGGGGACGCGCCGGAAATGGAGCGGATTAAAGGGGGGGGGGGGGCGATTGATGTGCCGCGGCCGCGTCCGCAGAGGCCCCCCCCCCGCCGAGCGTAACCGGGGCGACGGCGTGGCACGGCGGGACGGCTCACCGGAGAAGCCGGGGTCGGGGTTCTTCTTCTTCTTCTTCCTCTCCCAGCGCTCGGCGTCCTCGGCGCTGATCTCCAGCAGCTTCACGCGGTCGTAGTCCTCCCCACGCGCCACGCAGTCCTGCCACACACACACACACACACACACACACACACAGGGCGCTGTGGGGACTGTACTCACCCCACACACACATGGTGAGGGCGCTGTGGGGACTGTACTCACCCCACACACACACACGGTACAGATACACACACACACATACATACAGGTACAAATACACACACATGCACACACACACACATACATACAGGAACAGATACACACTCTCACATACACGCCCACACGCGCACGCGCGCACGCACGCACGCACACACACACACACACAGGTACAGATACACACTCACTCTCTCTCTCTATCTCTCTCTCTCTAACACACACACACACACACACACACACAGACATACAGGTACAGACACACACACAAACAAGTTCAGATACACACTCTCACACAAACACACACTCACACACATTATCTCTCTCTCTTACACACACACACACACACACTCCCTCTCATCCAAACAGACACAGACAGACACTCACATCATGGAAACAACTACACTCAGCCCCCGAAGCACTTACTCACACATCCTGGCAAGCAACTATACACTCCCCCCCACCCCCCACCCCCCCAAAACACACAAATGTAGAATATCTACACATGCTTATTATGTGGAGCCGCATTCCACTACAAAACAACACTGTGATAATACGAGAATTAAAAACACTTTTCTCTGACAAAAAGACAACGAAAAAAAGCCAAGGACTAAACCTGTGTTTCTGACTCACATGTGCCTGCACTAATCCTAGTAAATTCTGATTCTGAAAAGCTCGGCAACACATTTCACCACCGTGGGAAACATGATCATCACAGTTAACACCAGCCCGCAGGCCGAATCCTAAAGTTGCTGAAACATTCATTCTGACCAATCTCTTATACATGTGAATACAGCAAGACACTGTATTCACATTAATGAGAGAAAGAAGCAGGCTTGGTGGCTCTATGACTATGTGGGCCAGTTCTCTCAGGAAGAGGCTTCAGATTCGATTCCCAGATGGGGCCCTGCTACTGTAGCCTTGAAGCTGTATAAATGGATACTATACAAGTCTTGATGTATGCTAAACATTTATTTATTTTATACAGGGCAGCAGTGTAGTATCATGGGTAAGGAACTGGTCTTGTAATCTAAAGGTCACCGGCTCAATTTCCGGGTAGGACACTGCCGTTGTAAAGGTACTTAATTGCTGCATTGCTTCAGTATATATCCAGCTGTATAAATGAATGCAGTGTAAATGCTACGTAAAAGCTGTGCAAGTCGCTCTGGATAAGGGCGTCTGCTAAAAGCCTGTAATGTAATGTAGTGTAATGTAACCTTCTTCTTCTCTCCCTCCTGCAGCTCCCACTCCATGCGAGCTTTCTTGGCCTCCCAGTTGGAAGGCAGCTTCAGCCTCTTGTCCTCCTCCACCATCTCCTGGTGATTGAGCTTCCGAGCTTCATTCTACGCACAGGAACACGGGCAAATTTACATCGAAATTCACTCAAGTTACAAAATACTCCCAAAGTCAGGTCAAAAAAACCAGTCCAAATGGTGAAGGACCTAGTTGTATAAACCACATACACCCACGCGCACACACACACACACACACACACACACACACACACATATTATAAATTAAAATACATAGCGGTACATTAAAATACATATTTGCAATTACAAGCAAGTAAAATACTGCCCGTCTCTGATCTTGCACAAGTATCAAGATAGAGTAGTCTTGTGCAATTAGAATTGGCAGCACAATTATTCTCAGAGTAGAAAAAAATTAAGTTTCAGACATGCTTATAACAAAAGGTAACCAAAAACTGCAGAAATTATAGCTTTTATCCTCACCTTGTAAGAACCAGCACATTCCTGCATTAACACTTGTTTTGAAGAAATGTGTAGCTGCTTGGTGCAAATAGCTGCATTGTAATTACTGACGGACCGAACGAGATGCCGAAACTCACCCTTTTCAAATGAAGTTCACGGAACCTCCGCATTCTGTCTTCCTTTTTCTGAGCCGCTGTCATCTCTTTCGGCTTATCAGCCCCCAAATCTCCAGTCTGAAACATAAAAAAATCTGTGAATTTAATGGTCATCTCGGGAAAAAAAAGAGAAGACAAAGTTATACAATCGCTCAACACACTTAAACAAGGCACTTAGGTTGCCAACTCGCGATTTTTATTGAAACAGTAACCATATAGACATGGATGGTGGTTCATATTAATAGCAATCAATACATTTCAGAAATCCGGATCAAATCCGTTCTGTTGTTGTCAATGTTAACACGTTATCTTGCCTGCTAGCGAGCACTGCTAACTTGGTTCGAGAACGCCAGGCATATAAACTGTGGGATAGAATGGCCATATATATCAGACAGACGCTGCGACCTAATGTTTAATAACGTGCTATCGGAATAAATGCCCCACGAGTTACCGGTACTCTTAACAGTTGCTTGATAAGGTTAGGTAGCTAAGATGGTTAATAAGGAAATCCGTTAGCTTAGCTTGCTAGTTTCCAGGTGGTAAACAAACCCAGATCAAGTACGACAATGGTCTAACGTCAAAACAGCGTAATTCACGTAAAACCCGAACGTTAAACAACACTTTACCAATGCGAAATTAGATATTAAGGTCTACCAACATGTTAATTTTGATCTATAAACCTCAATAATCTATTTACTAACCTCCGCAGCAGGCTCCATGATAGAAGCGGAACTGTGTACCGGATGTGACGTGAGGAATACTACCATAGACAGAAAGAAGAGAATGGGAGAGAAATCGCAGCACAGCCACCACTTTGCAATTAATATGAATTTTAATTTATTATTGACACTGAAAATTTAAGCCGTGAAAAAGAACACAATGCTTTCATCGAATGAACATTTTCTTTATATGTGGAATAATTAAATATTGAGAAATAAATGACCACAGCATAAAAATATGAATGGCTAAATTATTTTTTGTAAGACATGCTACTTGCTTCAAGTAGTTGCTTGACCAGACAATCTACGGAAATTACATTTGACCTAAATTCCCAGTCCTCATATTTGTTGAAGCAATTAACAGCGTGCTTACAGAATTTGATTCCCTGCCAAGGGGATTGCCCTCAAATTATTTAAGTAAACAATAATCACAGGAGATATTTCTGTAATTGCCCGGAGTTATTGAATGCTAGCCAATACTGACACTCCTCTAATGCCACATACACCAGGCATCCATCTGAATCATCAATGTACAACACACACATAATATTTATTTGTTTATTTGCGTGAGAAATAAATCGACTGTTGGACTGCGGGGAAGAGATCAATGCAAGGGATTGAAGGTACCGGCAACAACGACCACATTGTCCAACAACTTCAGAACGTGTTGCCTAGTCTTCTTTAGTCATTACCGTGCGTCTTGATCAGTTTCACACGTTAAACTTGCGTATTTTTTACATCATGTTGCATCTGAGCTCGCTGTTGCGAATGGAGTTAAGGGCTGGTGTAAAAGGCTTGGGTTCGAGGATCCGGGGAAGGAGCGTCGTTCTGCCAGCGCGGTTCTTCGGGTCGGAGTGATTGATGGCAAACAGACTGCGCACGGCTACGCGAGGATGAAGATGTGGGGGTCGAGGGGAACTCGCTTCCCGCCCGTCTCGCTGCGAATGCGCTGCGGGAATGAATTAGGGCGGAGGCCGTGAGCCTACAGAGATGATGAGTAACCAGCGGGCCTTGCCTTAAAGCCCAGCCTCCGTCCTGCTGATGGAAGGAATACAATGTTCTTGTTTGAAAAAAAAAAAATAATAATAATAAAAATCAGGGCATACTGGTTCTTTATGGTTCTTCCGGGATTTTAAGGAAACCAGAAAACTCTACTCGCGCAGACGATTAAAGAGGTGCCAACTGACAAAATGACACTACCTAAGCCTGAATAAAGGAGATCACATGACTAAAGAAGATCGCGTGTTCCTGTAGCCCCAAAGTTATTTACTTATTTATTTGATCGGGACCAGACTCCCACAATTCATCAGGAAACCTGCCGGGAAGCCCCGTCAGGTGCTGGTGAGCCCCGCTGCTGGGCCTAGCCATATGGGGGACGGTCGATTGGTCGTTATTTGCTGGACGGTCGGTTGCTGGAGTGTTTTCCACATTTAAAATTTTTATTTTTATTTTTATTTTTCCCCGTGCTGAATGGCTTTCCAGGCTGATAAAAACTCAAAAGGAGGAGGATCCTGGCGAGGTTTACGAGGTCATATCCTCTCAGTTTCCATGGCTCACTGTTGGGGTTTTGTGGGACTTTGGTGCTTTTTGACATCCATCCAGAGACTGTGGATGTGGGTGCGGTTTTATAGATCACGGATTGGAAGGGGGGGGGGGGGTGTTAGGGGGTTTGTGGGTGGGGAGTGGGGTGGGATGGAGGGGGTGGCTGGGGAGGGGTGGGGTGGCGGTGGTATTGTGAATTTAGACACTGAATCACACAAACAGCCTTTCTTGGTTTCCCACTGCGGGGGAAACTCCCTGAACCACACGCGGTGGGTTTTTTAACGAGACGCGGCTGAGCTGTTGGAGCTGGAGACTCCAATGCCCAACGGGGCCTTTGTGTGGAGTACGTACGGTATTTACACTGCGTGGAGGGTGCTTTCACAGCCACCGCTGGGCCTGCTGCACAGTCGGTTAAAACCAACGGTCACAAAACATTTGTCGCAGTAGGCTTCACAGTAGACCCCCCACGAAAAAAAGCAAACCTAGTGTGACAGTGACAGGAAAGAACTCTCCGGACGACATTTTTGGAACGGAACCTTCGGAGGAACTTCGGAGTCCAAAAGGGGGGGAGCCTGTCCTCCTGTGGCCGGCTCCAGGTTTGGCCCGTCGTGACCAACCTGGCCAACCAGGTCAAACAACCCAACCAGCTTCCGTGTTCGTCCTGCAGATAGCCTGTTTGAAAACCCAGAGCGCAAAAACACATGTGCGCGCGACCTGAAATAAATTAGACTTGTTCCACGCCAGTGTCTCCGGAACGATCGAAAT
>CM045883.1:80415001-80497501 GCA_025169545.1 Anguilla japonica | reverse complement strand
AGTCCGGGAAAGCAAACAGCGGGGGGGGTGGCGGGGTTGGCGGGGGCACTACTGTTTATCCTGGGGGCGGTGGGGATGGGGTGGGGGGGTGGGGGTGATGGGCGAGGGGTCGGGCGCAATGGGGGGGGCAGGGTGCAGGCGGTCGTTAGCGGCTCCCGTGCTCTGGGATAAATTAGGGAAGCGTACCGCCAGCTCAGCTTCAGAGAGAGCGGCAGTATTACCCCACACTCCCCCTCACCTCCCCCTCACCTCCCCCTCACCACACTCCTCATCCCTTCAGCAGTTCCCCACGCCCCTCCCCCTCTTTAGCGGTTAGCCGGTTCCTGCCCCCCCCCCCCCCCAGCCCCCTCCCCCCCCCATCACGCGCTGTGCCACGGCCTTTATAATGTCATCCCTGCCGCGCGCCAAACCGTGCTGCGTGATGTCACTTCCTTTCTGGTCATGGCGGTTTGGGCTTTGCCCGCCGCTTGGCCATGACTGATTTCTTTTTCCTTTTTTTTTTTTTTTTTTTTTTTTTTTTTCCTGTTGCCTGACCTAGTAAATTCAGGGCTCTGGTGACAATCGGGCAAAAAAAAAAAACTTGCGGGAGGGGGTGGGGGAGGTCAAATGATGCTCCCTCCTCCCTACCTCTTTGTTTAGCTCCTCCCTCCACCCTCCACTCTCCCACATCCTTTTCTTCAGGGGGCAGCAGAGTCCTGGTTCATCTTTATGTGGATGAAATGACTGAGGACACCCTCCTTCCTCTTCCTCATGCACCCCTCCCCCTTCTCTCCCACCCCCAGATGACTTTGTAGTAATGCCACAAAGCACAAGGGTGGTACGGAGGATGCCATGGGGGGGAGGGGGGTGTGTACAAGCGAGGAGGGTGTGTGCATGTGTTCCGATGGTGTTCGGCCTGCTTGCCACTTAATGTTCATAACTGAACATTCTTAACTGACTGTGTTCATAACTGACCATTCTAATGCTGATGTCACAATCACTACTGGTGACTGAAAGCAATGACGGAGGTCTAGAACACTGAAGAAAAACATTCCAAAAAAAAAGCTACTCTTCAAAGGGGAAAGCCCCCTTTTCTGCTGTTGTAGGGACCCGGTTCTGGATCACATGGGACAGGAGCAGTAGGAAGGCATGGGGGGGGGGGGGGGGGGGGGTTGGGGGGGTTTTGGCACTGCTGAACAGGGGGGGTGGCGGGGGGGGGTTGCTGGTGGAAGGGCGGAGGGGAGTTGGGTTGGGGTGTGGTGGTAAGCAAGCAGTTTTAGTGCGGGGGAATGAGAGAATCTTTCTCTCTCTCTCTCTCTCCCCCTTCTTCTCTACCTCTGACTCCTCCTTCGGTGTTCTATCGCTCTGGTCATGGGGACTGCAGTTCAAATGACAGCCACCTCTGTCTGGTTTCTTTTTTTCCCCCACTAGCTTTGGCTTTGATTATTTTCTCTCCTTTTTTTAATTTGTAGATTTCCACATCCAGCCCCTCGTTTCTTTTATTGCACAAAGCTGTGTGCCCAGAGATGTTAGCTGCTCCATCTCATTTCCTCTTCCGAAATGGAGAGCACATTGATGATATTAACTTTATTCCCCCTCCTCCTCTTCCTCCACATGCTCAGCGCTCGTGCTTTGCAGACGCTCACATCCTGTGCCAGATCCTCCTCAGACACGTGACATGTGCGCAGACTGTGAATGGATGGATCCAATCGTAAAAATGAGAATCATTATCTCTCTATTGATATTTACTGTGTACTATGATAGCTACTATGTACATACCTATCTTTTTCCCCATTGATATAAATATATTTCCTTTTCTATTTTAATTTTTATTCTATCTATCTATCTATCTATCTATCTATCTATCTATCTATCTATCTATCTATCTATCTGTCTGTCTGTCTGTCTGTTTGTCTGTCTGTCCTTCCATCCATCCATTCATCCATCCATCCATATATCTATCTATCTATCTATCTATTCGTCACCATAGTTCTGACCAGCTGTGAAACTTCTGGAATGCCAGAGCATTTGTTTCCACGGGAACTGCTCCTGTAAGGCAAACGTGTGGAGTCACCTGCGCGCACCTGCAGTCGGCTGTAGCCATAGAAACCGTCACCGCACACACGGTCGGTGTGGCCTGCTCACTCACTCTCTCTCTCTCAAACGGGTCTCCTGCAATGCATCATGGTAGTTTTTTTTTTGTAAAACACACCCTCATCATATGTATAAACCACAGTATGATTGGACTGGGTGCACCCCCCCCCCCCCCCCCCCAGTCCCGCCACCTCCCTGTTCTGGCAGAATGCTCCTATGAAATGACTGTTATTATACAGTGCGAGACATCTGGGGATTGGCTCTTGTGGTGACTCATAAAAGTGGCTTTCTACAGACTTCAGTAAAGTTCGGGGGATGGGGGGGGGGTGGGGGGGGGCTGTGGTTGCTGGTGGATAGGGAGAACACTGTGTATAAATAACGCTGCGTACATCTTTGGAATTCAGAGACAATGCAGAGACTTTTGGTTTTTCCAGTAGCATCTCATTATCTGAGCCTACATGCCAGAGGGGGTTGAGCCCCCCCCACCCTCCCCTCAACCCACCCCCCCAACCCCCCCAACCCCCCCCCCCCCCCCTTAGTGGTAAGAAAGGGAGCAACTGGCTGGTGATCACCCCCAGTTCTGCTGGGGTTTAAACAAAAGTGATGATTTGCAGGTCTCACCCAGATCACTTCCTTATGTGTCCACTTCACGCTGAAAAGATGGGGGGGGGGGGAGAGGGGGGGGGGGGGAGAGAAAGAGGGGAAGAGAGAAAAGGAAGAAAGGTGGCGTAAGAAAGGGAGAAAGGGAGAGTAAGACCGAGAGAGAGAGAGAGAGAGAGAGAGAGAGGGAGACTGAGAAAGCAAGATAATAAGAGAGAGTGGAGAAGATAGAGAAGAGAGAGAGAGGGAATAGAGAGGGGGAAGAGAGAGAGAGAAGAGAGGGAGAGTGAGACAGAGAGAGAGAGACTGAGAGAGGCAGATACCAAGAAAGAGAGAATGAGAGAGAGTGGGGATGAGTGGAAGAGAGCTAGAGAGAGAGAGAGACAGGGGGAGGACATCACCTGTCGCTCCATTGAGACAGCTCTGTGTGCGGTGTGGCTCGTGCGGACAGCTGTGGGGGAGGAGGCCGGGGCTCATTAAAAGACTGGGGTTGGGACTCAGCCGTGGATACAGAGTGGCGGAGTCGGTGTGGGTTCGGTGAGAACCCGCCGCCGGGGTCCCCTCTTTCTTTCTCTCACGCAGCCGGCTTTCACAGATGCTGGCGCAAAACATCTGAGCTGCAGCCTGTTTACAATTTCCAGACTTATGTGTGAAATTTTTCTATGTGTGAATCAGCTCCCTTGAACAACCACGTTAGGAATCCCGCTCTGATCTCTCCCCCTCTGGCGGCGTACGTGGCAGTTCCACACTGTAACCACTAGGGGGACAAAAAGGGACAGTGAGGCCGTTTCTGGCCCTGATTGGTTCCATCTCAGTTCTAGAGTTTTGTCTGTGGGGAACGGTGGTCATGTGATCGCTTGCACATTTTTAGACTACATTCGATTGGTTATTTTGAGCCCCACTCACTGCCTGATCAGGGGAGACCAGGAGAACCCCGTACTCAATGACCCTACAATGAACTAGAACTAGAATAAATTTCCAAGCTCACTCACTCATTCCCTCACCTCACTCACTCACTCACTTGCTCACTCAATCGCTAGTAAATACCTAAACCACTGTAAATAGGCTGTTGAAAAAGGGCGTGCTTTTTGGCCTGACTTTGGCACCGTACCCTGCAGCTTGGAGAAAGGCACAAAGCTGCAGTGACCTGCTGTTTCCGATCCTGTTATTTTTACATGAAAACTGTCTGCAGTAATTTAAACAAAAAAAAAAAAAGTCTCTGGAATCAGAAGTCTACAGTTCATTTCCTTTTCTTGCCTCCAACATATTTCTTTTTTTAGATATATTTTCTTGTCTGTAGACTCATGCTTGAATCCAACTGTATATTAAACCCACTATTTTATAACAGGGAAGTGGTGGTGGGGGGGGGGGGGGTGCTTGCCACCATGTCACCATGGTTACTATTAAACCAAATAATTTCTATTTCCGTTCTTTCGCTTTAATCACAGTTCCGCATGAGAGGCTCCAATGGGCTTCAGGGTTTCGTTGCGAATGGCGTCACTCGGAAAAATCGGGACAACATCATTCGCATTTCGACTGGCACCAAACAGGGGCATCCATCCCCCTGTGTTACATGACTGACGGCGAGGTCACATGACCGGGTCTAACCTTAAAATGAGAGGGGGCGGGGTTGGGTGGTGATTTTTTTATCGTTGCTGTTGTTCCGGTTGTTATCGCTGTCGGACTGCTGTGGATAAAAGTCACAAGGGCCCCTCAAAAAAAGAGACTGTTAGAGAAGGAAGAGGAGGAGGAGGAGGAGGAAAGAGAGTCACATCTGTTCTGAGAAACCGGTCGGCATGGCGACGCAGTGGCATTACGAAAGCAGCGCGGCAGCGAAGTGTTCTTGATCTCGCCAGCGTGCGTTTGGCCAGCGGCCCAGGAGCCCCCCCTCCGCCCCCCCCCCCCCCCCCCCCCCCCCCCCCCCTTGAAAGAGCCGGGCCCTCTAACGGAGGACGCGCAGGTCGCCAGGACGACCGCCGTGGCAGAAGCGCGCAGTCCGATACGTCGCGTTCTGCGTCTGGGAAATTAATTAACCCGGGCTTCAGACAGGAAACCAGGACCAGCAGTCAGGCCTGCTTTTATGTTCCGAGCTTTTTTTAAAAAACATCATTTTTTTTTTTTTTTTTTTTTTTTTGCTCTCTCAAACCATAAAAATGTGTAAATGGAACATTAGCAGATCATATAGGTTGTAGATGTATTTGCAGTATTGGACTTAGCTTTTAAACTACTAATAAATAAATAAATAAATAAATAAAAGATGAATGTCCTGTTTGTGAAAATAAACTGTTTCTTGTTGTATTTCCATGGCAAGGTCACAGTTTCACGAAGTTTCCGGTCACAGCAAGGCAAGTCAATTTCATCACACCGTTAGGTGTAATAGTAGTCTATGCGCTTATCTGTGCGTGTGTGTGCTTGTGTGTGTGTGTGTGTGTGTGTGTGTGTGGTGGGTTAAAAGTTTTTATGACCTGCAGTAGTGTGCCTCTAAGGAACAGGTATTCTCCCCACCACCACAGAACAAAGCGTTGGTTTAAGTGAAACCACATGTAGACTGTGCATTAAGGCCATGCTAGGTGGACTATCTCAATGTGCTGACTTTTCGACCACAAGGAGATCCATCTTACATCAGATGGACAGGCCCTCTGTCCACGTTAAAGAAAAAAAAAACCCCAGCAAATTAAATATTTACACAGCCTAATGGAGAGTTATATTCCACACACACGCACACACACACACACACGTGCCCACGCACGCGTGCACGTACAAACACACACACGCACACACACACGGACACACACTCACACACGCACTTACAGTACATGTACACACAGACACACACACAGATACACCCCCACCCAAATCCAAGGCACACAGCTGCCACATACTCCATCATGAGTTGGAGGGGAGGCCAGGGGGGGCCGTCGGGGGGGATACTTAAATAGTTAAATTCTGAATTGGAGAAGAAAAGCGTCTCAGGACTGCGGCCTCCTTGCAGTTCGGCGGACTTCGTCGCGCTCGGCGTTTTTGGGAGGGAAACGAAGGACAGACGGAAGAGGCTGGGAAACCTTCGGGGTCCCGGCAATGACCCCGCACCGTAACCGGACCCCCGTCAGAGCAGGGAGGGGACGGCCCTGACTTCCACTGCCGGCAGCACTGTGTCCTCAGTTCCCATCCTTTTTTTGGGTTTTTTTCGCCCATATCCCTCCCCCCCATCCCCCCCCCCCCCCCCCGCCGCCCCGCCTCCATTACCACGCTTCGCCCGCAGTAGCCGCGCGGCGGTCGGCGTACGGTAAATGGCTCTTTGATGGTCAGGCGGTGCTGGAAGTCCCAGTCGCCGCAGAAAGAGCCTGGAGATAGGAAGCAGGGAGGAGCTCAGGAGCCGGTGGAGCCGGAATGGCGGCAGCGGACCTCGGACCCCCCCCCCCCTATCTTTCACACACACCACCATCACCCCCCCCAAACCCCACCCCACCTCCACCACTAGTGACCACAACACACACACACACACACACCCACAGAAACATGCACCCGCACACACACACACACACACAAACATGCACCCGCACACACACACACACACACACACAAACATGCACCCGCACACATACACATACACACACACACACGCAAACATGCACCCACACACACACACACACACACACACACACACACACACACACAGAAACATGCACCCACACACACACACACACACACACACACTCGCGTGTTCGGCTCGCGCTGCTGTCAAGTTCCACCTTGTGTTTGCACTTAACTGCCGCTACCCCCCCTCTCACACCCCAGAACAGAGAATGCAGCTTTCCTGAATCAGGGGTCAGGACAGCACCTCAACACCCGCCCCTCCGCCTTACCCCCCCCCCCCCCAGCCCCAGCACACCTGCCTAATTAATTCAGGTGTTTTATGGAAGAGCACGTTTCTCTAGTGCACCCTCTGATTTCTTTCGAGGTGCTGCACAGCATTTGTTTTCCAGTGTAAACTCAACTCCAACAGAGTTGATGTGAGTTTGACTCATCGGCCATTTAATGGCCGGCTCTCCAGTACACAGAAAACAAAAGATTCATTTTCCTCTTAATGACGTGCTCGATATCCACGAAGATGCTGATAACGCATTAGAAATGATATTTTGGTTTACTCAAGGGAAATAGGCGTGTTTGAGGAAAAAATGCATTACTGTAAATCCATCCATCCGTTATTTATACCCGCTTATCCTGGGCAGGGTCGCGGGGGGTGCTGGAGCCTATCCCAGCATGCATTGGCCGAGATGCAGGAATACACCCTGGACAGGTCGCCAATATATCGCAGGGCACACACACCATTCACTCACACACTCGCACCTATGGGCAATCTAGAGTCTCCAGTGAGCCTACCTGCATGTCTTTGGCCTGCGGGAGGAAACCGGAGTGCCCGGAGGAAACCCACGCGGACACGGGGAGAACACGCAGGCTCCACGCAGAAAGGCCCCAAGCCAGGATTCGAACCCAGGACCTTCTTGCTGTGAGGTGACAGGGGAAGCCACCGCACCATTGTGCTGCCCTTCCTGTAAGTCCTTTCATCTAAAAGTCAAACGTGTGCAAACAACAGGCGCATAAATGCACGAAATGCAACATAAACATCCATCCATCCATCCGTCCATCCATTATCTATACCCGCTTATCCTGGGCAGGGTCGCGGGGGAGGGGGGGGCTGGAGCCAGTCCCTCAACATAACATCCATAATGTAAATACAGTATGAAATGTGTGCACTTGAAAGTGATAACACGCTTAATAATTCATGCATACTTGCCCATCTGGGCTCTCCCATGAAACATGCATGTACACACACACACACACACACACACACACACCTACGCATGCACAGACACAGACACACACACACACATGCATGTACACACACACACACACGCACGCACACGCACACACACGCGCACACACATGCACACACACACACACACACACAGACACACCTACGCATGCACACACACACATACACACACACACACACATGCATGCACACTTGCACACACGCACACACTCACAGACACACACAGACACACCTATGCATGCACACACACACATACACACACACACACACACACACACACATGCATGTATACACACACACACGCACAAACACACTCACGCACACACACACACACACACACACACTCACACACACACACACATACATACATGCACACACACACACAGACATGCACACACACACACACACACGCACACACGCACGCACCCAGGCGTGCACACACACACACACACACACACACACACACACACATATGCACGTGCGTAATGCAGAGGTTTCCAGCAGCGCCAGTGATGCTAGATAAATGGTCTGTCTTAATTTCCCCTCTTCCAGTCAGGGAATATGATAATTGTCTGATTCGGGCGAAATTTTAATCCCTCAACCCAGACACATAATCATTGCCGAGGAGGGCAGAAGGTACCTGCATAATGCGTTTAACAGAAATTAACCAGGTTAGCTGCAGGCCCCGTTTGAATATGAGAAAGTGCTGATGGTCAAAATCAATTTTCTTACGGCCAAATTACTCCCGATCCGGCTTAGGATTTCACCTAAATGGCCAAACCTTAAAACACTGATACTAATTTTATTAAATTACAGCCCCGATCATATAGTTCAAGTTATTGTTAATGCTGTTTGCCTTATTTATCGATGTAATGGGCTGGCACAGACGCTTCAGGAATCAGGGCGGGAGACACAGGAGATAATTTTATTCCTGTCGTGCATGTTTGTGTGTGTGTGTGTGTGTGTGTGTTTGCGTGTTTGCGTGTGTGTGTATGACTGGCTGAATGTATTTAGGTGTGTGTGTGTGACTGTGTGTTTGTGTGTCTGTGTGTGTGTATGTATGAATGGCTGAATGTGTTTTGATGTGTGTGTGTGTGTGTGTGTGTGCGTGTATGTTTGTGTACATTGGTGTGTTTGTATGACTGGCTATGTGTTTAGGTGTATGTGTGTGTGTGCGTGTGTGTATTTGCATAACCAGCAGTATGTGTTTGTGTCTGTGTGTGGATGCGCATGTGAGTTTGTGAATATCTGTTTGTGGTTGTGCATGTTTCCTATGTGTGTGTTTGTGGATATTACTGCAGTATATAACCAGCTGTATAATTGGATACAATTTTTACAAAACAAATTGAAAATAACTGATTCAAATAAGCTCTACTTGCATTATGACAGTGTTTTGAAGTTGTCCTTAAGCTGCAATATGCTGTCATGACAGCAGTTATGACAGGTGCTATGTCATGCTTATGAAGGCAATATGTAGAACTAGTTCAAGTAGAGCATTACAAAAAAAATCTATGTTTTATTTGTCTAGTTAAGGCAAAATGTAAATCAAATGTCAATCACTTTAGTGTCATTGCTGAGGAGAATTCTGCAAGGTCAACAGACAGGAAGTGCTGCAGTTATGGACTGCCTTAAATGTTGACAAAGACAGGAAGTGCTGCAGGAATTGTGGGCCTTAAATGTTGATAGAGACAGGAAGTACTGCAGTTATGGAGGGTCTTAAATGTTGATAGAGACAGGAAGTACTGCAGTTATGGAGAGTCTTAAATGTTGATAGAGACAGGAAGTGCTGCAGTTATGGAGGGTCTTAAATGTTGATAGAGACAGGAAGTGCTGCAGTTATGGACTGCCTTAAATGTTGACAAAGACAGGAAGTGCTGCAGGAACTGAGGGCCATAAATGTTGACAGAGCCGAGCCGTGCAAGGAGGAGCCTCCCCTAACATCGCTCTCTCGCGCGCTCGGCACGCGTCCCGATTGTCTGCCGGAGATTAGGAGATTGAGCCGCAGGGCAGAAGCGGCGGCGGTGAGGCCGGGGGGACTTCCCCCGGAGCGGATGGAAACGTCGATGGGGATTCCCGCCAGGAGCGGCGCGGAGCCTTCGGGGACGGCCGCTCCGCGCGCGCGGCGGGACGAGGGGAGTATGGATCTGCGGACGCCGGTCTGGTCAGCCGCTCGACCGCCGCCGGCCACCCGCGCTGGCCACATCATCAACAACGCCGACGCGGCGGAGCGCGGCACAGCGCGGCGAGGGCCCCTGCAGGCTGCGCCGAGAGCGCGGCCGGCGTCCGTTACAGCCCGTCACCACCGATTTAACCAGACCAACAGATTTAACCGATTTAACCAGAACTAACAGATTTAACTGATCTAGCACATTTAACAGATTTAACTGATCTAACCAAACGAACAGATTTATCTGATCTAACAGAACTAACAGATTTAACTGATCTATCACACCTAACAGATTTAACTGATCTAACCAAACTAACAGATTTATCTGATCTAACAGAACTAACAGATTTAACTGATCTATCACACCTAACAGATTTAACTGATCTAACCAAACTAACAGATTTATCTGATCTAACAGAACTAACAGATTTAACTGATCTATCACATTTAACTTATCTAACAGAACTAACAGATTTAACTGATCTAACCAAACTAACAGATTTATCTGATCTAACAGAACTAACAGATTTAACTGACATGGCACATTTAACTGGTTTAGCTGAACTAACAGATTTAACTGATCTAGCACATTTAACTTATGTAACATATTTAACTGATCAAACAGAACAGATTTAACCATTAGAACCATTTTAACCTGGGCCGTCCAATCACACACACAGATTCAGACCAACAGTCACCAATGAAGGCAATGATATTTCATAACCATGAATTCCTGCGTATGCTGTCATTATTAATGTATCTCTCCATGTGGGGTCACTCACAGCATCCCTAAAGGTCAGGGGTCAGATACAACCCTGCAGAGCAGTGGAATGTTCTAGAGTTCTGCAGATCCACTAAAACAATGTGTGCGCACACACACACGTACACACACAAACACACACATACGTACACACACATACACACACACGCACGCACACAATCACATAAGCATGCACACACACACACCCACAGACACACACACACACATGCGTATGCATAATACGCATAAATGTCAGCCACACACACTATATAAAACACGAATGCAAACATTAGCAATTTCACCAATACCCCCTTGTGACACACACACATTTCAATCTCCTACCAATTAAAGCCATCAATTAAAACTTGGCCAATTAACTCAACAAAGGAAATGGGAAAAGTGTAATCCATGGTTGCAAGTGCATAATTTATTCCAACATACAGCCTGTACATTCAGAGACAAGAGGCAACAGAGAAATGCTGTACAGAACACACTGGTGCTCTCTCCCCCATCCCCCCCCCCCCCCCCCCCTCCCCCCCGCCCCCCCCCCCGCCCCCCCGCCCCCCTCCCTCCTCCCTCAGTGGAACGCAGGTCAGCGTAATAACCTTTGTCAGGTCCACAGGCGTGAAGGAGGTGTATTGTAACCATTTGGGCAGAAACGGGGCAGGCATTCCCGATATTGACTCAAACACAAGAAGGGGAGAACGGGACAGGGCTGGGGGGGGGGGGGAGGAGGGGGGGGGGGGGTCGCGGATTAAAGTGACACTAATGGAGCACTGATGACAAAACAGGGGGCGCTGGGGGACCATTTTCTGCAGTTTTAATTCTTAATGCTGTCGCTTCGGGTTTCACCTCTACGCGGACGGAGCCGGGGGGGGGGGGGGGGGGGGGGGGGGGAACGCGCCGAGGGGGGGGGGGGGGGGGGGGGGGGGGGGAACCGACCGACCCGCCCGCTATCAAGACGCCGCGCAAGGAAATGGTCACGTGATTTACTGTTGCCGGCGGGACGCTACAGGTGGCCCTGCGCGGGAGCGGGGAGGTATAAAGTGTCCGAAACGCGGCGGCTGCATCTCCAGGAGTGCGCCGCGGGACCCCCCCCCCCCCCCCCCCCCCCCCCCCCCCCCCCCCCCCCCCCCGGCCCGGCCCGGGAAAGGGGGCGAGGGCGCTGGGAGACGGGCTCCCGCGTCACCCTATACTTTGAGAACACACTTTGATTGCCATGAAATATTAATGGCTGAATTATGGCCCCCGGGCTGTATCCTCTTTACATGGGAAATGTAAATCGCTCCAATCAGTGAGGGAATCGAATCAGAAGCGCTGAGGATGGTCGCTGTTTACCAGCAAACTGTTTTTATAACACTGCAATCTGCTCCTATAATAATAATAATAATATGAATAATAATAATAATAATAATAATAATAATAATAATAATAATAATAATAATAATAATAATAATAATAATAATAAATGTAATTTGCTTCAATAATCGTTTGTTGCAATATCATGTTTATGTGTGCGTGTGTGACGGCTTATGTGTGTGTGTGTGTGAGTGAGTGTGTGTGCATGTGTGTTTGTGTGTGTGCATGTGTGTGTGTGTGTGTGCCTGTGTATGTGTGTGTGTGTGTGTACGTGTGTGTGCCTGTGTATGTGTGTACGTGTGCGTGTGTGTGTGTGCCTGTGTGCATGTGTGGAACACGTTTGTTTTTCAGTCATGATATCTGTGCATGTGAAACTGGCCACTTCATTTAGAAGCAGAAGCAGTGTATAACACAGACATTGACGGGGAAGCACAGATAAGCATTCCCCCTCCAGTGCCTGGGTGCCTGGAAAGAATTTAACCTCTAAAACTGCCACCACAGCCCCACATCACAGCTCTCCTATCTGCTCCTGGTATCAGAGAGAGAACACTACATCACTACATGTGACCGTGAGAGCAGCACCACGAGCGTCTGTGTGTGAGACTCCCCACAGAAAACACATCTTTCACACACACGCACATGCGAACACACTCACACACACACACACACACACACACACACACACACGCACGCACGCATACGTACATACTCACACACACACACGCACACACACACACACACACACACACACACTCACACAGGCACACACACACACACACACACACACACATACACACACACACCATGCCTCACGCTCTCCTCCCTCAGGAAAACAAGCCTGTCCTCTAGGTCAGCGAATCTGTGTGGCCTTGGACTGACGGCGGCCGTACCCGAAATATCCCGCGCAGACCTCACCAAACGACACACGAAACGCCCCTCTGCGAACTGACTGCGCAGACCTCACCAAACGACACACGAAACGCCCCTCTGCGAACTGACTGCGCAGACCTAACCAAACGACACATGAAACGCCCCTCTGCGAACTGACTGCGCAGACCTGACCAAACGACACACGAAACGCCCCTCTGCGAACTGACTGTGCAGACCTCACCAAACGACACACGAAACGCCCCTCTGCGAACTGACTGCGCAGACCTCACCAAACGACACACGAAACGCCCCTCTGCGAACTGACTGCGCAGACCTCACCAAACGACACACGAAACGCCCCTCTGCGAACTGACTGTGCAGACCTTACCGAAACGCCCCTCTGCGAACTGACTGCGCAGACCTCACCAAACGACACACCCCCACCTCGGGCCTAAAGGCTCAGGAGTGCAGAGAGAGTTTAAAAAAAACACGCCTCAGCAACTATTATTATTACCATTTAGGATGATAATTCGGCCTCGTTCGCCAAATCCTGCGTGTGGTCAGTGTGTGTGTGTTTGTGTGAGTGTGTGTGTGTTCATAGGTGTGTGTGTGTGTGTGTGTGTGTGTGCATGGGTGTGTGTGTGTGCGTGTTTGTGTGAGTGTGTGTGTGTATGTGTGTGTGTGAATGTGTGTGTGAACCACTGCAAGGCACAGCAACGGTTCACACATATTACGGAATCCAGCTGAATGGGGGGCGGGGGTGCTTTTTTTAATGGAGAGGGGGTATTGGGGGGGGGGGGGGGGGGGGGGGGGGCAGCTGCATTGACCTGTATGAGGCTTTTATTGTGAAAGGTTAAAAATGCCCCAGAGTTCGGCTTCCAGAGTCGCTCCACATAATGCCATCTGACGCAGAGGAGGCCCGGCCTCCTGCCGCACACTTTCCAAACGAATCGCCCCTCCAAGATCCGATCTGCGCCCTGGGCGCGGGATTATTACCCTGATGCATGATAACGGTTAACCAGAGATCAAGAGATGGGGGTAAAGAGAAAAAAACACACACACACACACACACACATCTTACACAAGACGATATTTGGGCTTGTTGTGCCCGTGAGGCGGTCGTTTGATGTTCCAAAATTAAACAATGTGCGCGTGATGCAACGTTGCCCGAAGGAAATTTCCACGTCCACCCAAAAGTGACATCATAAAGGTGACATCATCTTTTTTTCCCCCCTGCTTTCTGTAAAGGATAAAGAAATCTTAGTTCATGGTGGCTGTTAAAGATCTTTCCTTCAGATTGCTGTGACTGTGCTATTCGGCCAATCATCTTGGAGGGAGTGGAAAGTGAAGATGATGTAAATTTTAAATATAAACGTGTGTGTAGTTGTGTGTGTGTGTGTATACGTGTTTGCAGGAATGTATCTGTATTGCACATGCGTGTGTGTTTGTATATATGTGTGTATGTCTGTGCCTGCATATGTCCGTGTCTAAACTGCATGTGCACCTGTATGTAGGTGTGTGTGGGTGTGTGTGAATGTATGTGTATGTGCTTCTTCATGTGTGTGTGTGTGTGTATGTGTGTGTATGTGTGTATTTGTGTGTGTGTGTGTATGTTTGTGTATGTTTGTGTGTGTGTGTGTGTGTGTGTGTGTGATGGTGATATCCCCAGAGGGAGCAGTTGAAGCGGACACCATCTGGTGCTGTGTGGGCCTCGAGAAAAACAAACGCTTCCTGCATTGTGAGGACCCTTGCTGACCCTCCGTGTTCTTCCTGTACACAGACCCTGCACTGTGGGGACCCTTGTTGACCTCCCATGCTCTTCCTGTACACAGACTCGCAGTTTGTTCCTCTTGGCAGCCCGCTGTGCGGCTCGCTGTCCAAAAATATTTACACGTGGCCTGGCCGTAGGTCCTCGAAAATGGTATGACGCGACAGTACACGGTGTGGCCTGGGCCTGCTACCCCTGCACCCTAGCTCAATGTCCCGATGTAAAAATCTGTGTGAGTTACTCTGTAAGAGTGTCTGCCAAATGACTAAATTTAACGGAATGCATAAAACGAAGCAAAAACTTGAGCTATGCCTATTTTTGGGCTGTTTTTTTTTTTCAAAATTCTATGTCAGTGTTCTAGAACTCCCTGGCTTTCAATCAGCAGTAGCGATTGTTACATCAGAATTAGAATGTTCAGTTAAGAACATTCTAATCACGTGTTTGTGACCTGAACTTACACCTGGCCTAGAGGGTAATGTATCTGAGCTGGCTATGTGAGCACACCTGCCTATGATGGCCTGCTTCAACCATTCAAGCTGTCATATTTGTGGCCAAACCATCAGGTAACTGCCAAAAGCACAGGGGTCTTTTGTCAGTTGGCTGCTTGCACCCTGACAATACTTGACATGAATTTTCATGTGGCTGTGGTGAAGCTGCTTTGCGTGATAGTGTGTTTTGGTGGAGTGAGAGACCAGAAACAACCGGTTGAAGACACGTTTCACCAGATCTGTTTGGGGCTTCATATTGGTCAGCGTTTATATTTTTGAATATCGCAGTGGGGAGAACAGAAAAAGTGCTTGAAGGGGTGTCTCGTGGCGCAGCCTGTAGAGCACTGTCCACATGCTCATTACGAGCCGCGATGTCGGCGGTTCGAGTCCAACTGCACGACCTTTGTTGCACGTCTCTCCCTCTCTCTTTCTCCCATTCTTCCTGTCTCTCTACACTGCTCTGTCCAATAAAAGGGCTGAGAAGCCCATAAAAATATATTTTAAAAAAGAAAAAATGCTTGAAGATATGCAAAGCACAATCTGTAATCTCTATCATGCATCTATTTCCGTAAATCAGCGCTGAAATACATTTTTGATACCCACGCACATTAATCATCTCTCTTTTTTTAATTTAACCAGACACGAAAATTGAGGAAACGAGTTTTGCCAACGCAAAGACATTTTTTTTTCCCAAGCTTTTCCAGTTTAGCATGCGCGGGGATTCAGCGGATTAGTTTTCCCATTTTGTAAAGGTGAAAGTGTGTTCCTTTTGGTTTCTATTTCAGTTCATTCATGATTAGCTTGCAGATTCCAAATGAGCTAATTTGGGCCTAAATAAGATGAATGTGCACTATGCTCTGTTTGGTTTGTTCCTTAAATGAAACTGTATTTATTTCACTGGTACTTAGACCTTGTCTGACACCGTATAAATGAAGTGCTTTTTCTAGGTTTTCTGCCAGGGCCCACATCTGACAGAGCAGCCCCGACGGAGCCGGTCTCTGCTGTGGTCCTTGTTCTGTGGGTAATGGGAGAACCATGTCATCCACACAGTGCTGGGGTTTAATTTTTGGGTCATGTACTGTGAAATCCAAGAGTAGCAGATTTTTTAAACATGGCGGCTGACTCGCTGATATAGATGTTAACTATTGGAATTGGACTTAGCCGATAGGCCTACGTTTAAGAAAAAAATAATTTTTTCCTCTTGACAGTTTTAAATACAGTTCTCTGCACACACTGATTTTATTATATCATGGACTCAACTACTACACTCATTTCAAGGCAAAAATATAAATCTTGTTCCAAATTAAGTCAAATCCTTAAAAAACCAGAACCAGGTGACTATCTGTATTTAATTGTAAATAGACATGTAAGACTGTAGTCTTTATAAAACAAACTTAAATAACAAAGACAAAAGAAAGCAAAATGAGCATCCACTTTCAGTTCACCACTCATGGCTGGCCCTCTTTTCAGCTGACCAGCTCCTCCTTCCTTTCAACAGTGGTTTACTTTGTCCGTAGTGCTCTGACAAACAAAACTGAAGGCGAATAAAAGCACCTGGGCTGATTAGTTAACATGTGCTTGCTCCACCAGCCGGCGTGCCTGAGACCAATCCGGTTCACCGCCACGTGTGGGTAGCCTGAATTATGCCTTTTAATGCTGTAAAAGTATACATTTCACTAGGCTTTGTGTGTGTATTCTGTGTACCTGTCTGTGTGCATGTGTGTGTGTGCATTTGTGTGTGTGCTTGCATTTTATGAGTGTGTGTGTGTGTGTGTGTGTTTTTTCCTTGTGTCTGTTGGCCTGCACGAGTGGTGTTGCTGTTGTCCTTAAAAAATGAGATAATTTGGCTGCGGTTTGGCAAGAGAGTTAATGGTTTGACCACGAGTACCGTGAGTCCAGCAAATCTTAGCCGATGACTGTGTAATTTATTACACCTTTGCCAAGGCACAGCCGTGGATCACTGACGCTGTGCAGACCTGGGCCTAAACTGCGTTTCAACAGGTTTTTGACTTTCTTTCTTTCTTTTTTTTTTTTTTTTGCTGATCAAAGCAATTTTTGGGGAGTGCATTTTAATTCTGAAGGCATTCTTAAGGTTCATTGCTTTTCGTGTCCAGGCAACCAAGACGAGAGGCTGATTCTGCAGTAAGAGCTGAGTTTCCATGGGGCTGTGAGGGTGTTCTACACTCCACGGGTTATTGGAGATTATTTCATATTCAGTGCTGCATGTTTTTTTTTTTTTTTTTGCTACAGAAAACCCAGTGGGATGTTTGATGAATGGGATTATGATTTCTCTGTAGACAGACAGCTGTGAGTCGTGCTAAACGTAGGGTTTCCTGGATGGCAGCTTTGTATACTGTTGAGATCATTCCAAACCTGAAACTTTGGGTCCACGTTTAGAAGATCTTGAAATTAGCCTGGATTGTTACAATTGCCGATAGTTTACTGGCAATTTATTACCACTATGAGTCTTTCTTTTATGCATAATTGCTATGGATTTGCTATTAGAAAGGATAATTTTGGTATGCAGTGTACTTCTGCAATTGGAGTAAGCTGATGGTAAGGTTTAGGTTAGGGTTAGGGTAGGGTAGTGCTCTTCATAACCAGGTAGGATGACTTGAGCAGGGTGGTAATGGCCAGGCTGAGTTTGCAGGTGAGAATGATACACTCTGGCTGTTGCGAAATGGGGACTCGTCAGACTGACACCTGTCCGTCATTACACCGTTCTGCAAATGGTCACATGACCGAAATACGAGCGCTCTCCTGGGAGCTTCATGACTTGACTCTTCCATCTCATGATCTCTCTCTCTTTCTTTCTCTGTCTCTGGGTTTCTCTCATCGCACTCTTCTCTGTCTGTCTCCATCTCTTTTTGCACTTTTTCTCATTTTTGCCTCTCCTTTCCCCCATCGGTCTCCCTCTTCTTCTTTCTCTCTGTCTTTTTCTTTTCTGTCTCTGTTTTCCCCCCTCTGTCTCTCTTTCTCAGTCTGTCTCCATCTCTCAATTTGTCTCCATCTCTCTCACACTTTCTTTCCATCGCTCTCTCTCTCTCTCTGTCTCTCTCTGTCTCTCTCTCTCAATTTGTCTCCATCTCTCTCACACTTTCTTTCTATCGCTCTCTCTCTCTGTCTCTGTCTGTCTCTCTCTCTCTCATTTTGTCTCCATCTCTCTCACACTTTCTTTCCATCGCTCTCTCTCTCTCTCTCTCTCTCTCTCTCTCTCTCTCAATTTGTCTCCATCTCTCTCACACTTTCTTTCCATCGCTCTCTCTCTCTCTCTCTCTCTCTCTCTCTCGTGGGAAGAGCGCTGGTCTGTGTTTCGTCGAGGCTGAGCACTCAGATCTCCATTGACAGAGTGGTAATTGGGCCGGGAGGCGGGACCGACCGCGGTTTGAAGCGCAGAGGGACGCCGAACCCAAACACGGGCAGCGCCGGGCCGGTTGCCATGGTTACGTGCCACGCCTCCCCCCCCCCCCCCCCTTATTCCAGGGTGGGGCGCACATCGTGGCACCAGACACGGAGGTTGCAGTGTGCGGAGGTCCTCTCAGGTGTCTTTGACATGGTGTATGTGTGTGTGTGTGTGTGTGTGTGTGGGAATGCACACTTTTAATAATGTGTGTGTTTATCACACAGGGGCGACGTAGCTCAGGAGGTAAGAGCGGTTGTCTGGCAGTCGGAGGGTTGCCGGTTTGATCCCCGCCCTGGGCGTGTCGAAGTGTCCCTGAGCAAGACACCTAACCCCTAACTGCTCTGGTGAATGCGAGGCATCAATTGTAAAGCGTTTGGATAAAAGCACTATATAAATGCAGTCCATTTACCATTTACCATGTTTATCTATGGGAATGCACAGTTTTATGAAACAAAAACCTGCAGTCGCAGTAGCCCTCCAAGTCTGGACTTAACACCCTTGCTCTACAGCAGCCCTGTTGTTGAATATCTACCATCCTGTAGGTTTTCACTCCAAATCTAACAAAGCACACGTCATTCAACAGATAGAGCAGGGCTGCCCAACCCTGTTCCTGGAGTTCTACTGTCCTGTGGGTTTCCACTTCAACCATAACAAAGCGTAGGTCGTTATACAGCAGGGCAGGGCAGCCCAACCCTGTACCTGGAGATCTACCATCCTGTAGGTTTTCACTCCAAATCTAAGAAAGCACACCTTTTTTTAACAGCTATAGCAGGGCTGCCCAACCCTGTTCCTGGAGATCTACCATCCTGTAGGTTTTCACTCCAAATCTAAGAAAGCACACCTTTTTTTAACAGCTATAGCAGGACTGCCCAACCCTGTTCCTGGAACCTACTGTCCTGTACGTTTTCACACCGATACTCTAACAAAGCACATGTCATTAAACTGCTTATTGATCTGCTAATTATCAGAATCAAGTGTGCCAAATTAGGGTTGCTAATTAGCGGAATCAGGTGTGCCAAATTCCATGCACTGAGATGCCAGTTCTTTCAGAGGCCTCTTTTACAATAGAGATTTTAACCTCAAGACACTTTTCCTTGATTAAGTAAAAAAATATATGATGAAATATAAACACTGAATGAGCTAAGTGCTCTTTAATTTTTGTCCATAGTGACAGCTGATTGAAAGGAAGCCATAAAGTCTTAAAGATGCTGCATCCCTCCAGGACTTGCGTTCCTATATCCCTACTGCAAACCATAATTTAAACAGGCCTAACATGTGGTAAAATTGCTATTGTTGAGCTGAATGTGGGCTGTGATTAAAATATGTCAAACGTTTTTTTTAATGAATCACAACCCATGATTAAGTTATATGAATCCGTTCATTTATTTTTAATAGATGGCATTTCAGTCACGTGACCATTTGCAGAACAACGTGGTGATTGGCAGGTGTCAGTCTGACGAGTCCCCATTCCGCACCAGCGTATCACTCTCACCAGCAAACTCAACCTCTCGTGGCTACACGTGGTCTGGAAGACGAGGCTGAGAGAGTGAGCGACAGCAAGAAAGCGAGCGAGAGAGAGGGGAGAGGGGGAGTGGGGGAGAGAGGGAGAACAGAAGCTGAAGGCTGAGTATCTGGAATGGGGATGAGCGAGAGTGTGCAAGAGGCTAAGGGCATCTGTGCGTGTGCTGCTTGGTTCATTTTGTATGCATCTGTGAAACAGTTTGAGACTGTCGGGGGAAAAAAAAAAGTTATGTATATCCGCAGAAGAGTGTGCCTGGGCGTGGCACGTAAATTAAAAGAGATAATAATAATAATTTTGGATCCTGGTCCACAGAGGAGGGGTGATTATGGTCTCCCAAATGGTTTCCATTTCCTATATTGATTTCACACACTGAGCCTCTGGCACATTGAAGGCTAATTAACAGCACGGAGCCTCTGTGTCCCTCTCCTGTCTTTATCGCCGCGTAGGATCCGCGCTCCGTCAAAATCTGTCAGCTCCCGGGTTCGAGAGACTGCCGTTTGAGTTGCACGACGCCGGCCCACTCCGAACCGGGGCGCCCCCCTCGACCCCCCCCCCCCCTCCCCCCCTCCCCCCAGTCGCCTCCCCCCCCCCCCCCCCCCCCCAGCCACCTCCCCACGTGTGCATGTTAGATGGAACAAATTAGCATGCAGGGATATGTGACAAGCAACATACATTGTGAGGACTTTCCAAACTCCAGAGAGGGAGGAATGTGGAAAGTCGGTTTATTTTATATTATTTTTTTATTTTTTAACATTTCATTTCTAAACCTGAAACTCCCCTCTCTGGCATAAATTTCTCTTATTGTTGCCTGGAGAAAGTGCTTGCCCTCAATTGCTACGGTAAATAGCTGTGTTTGCGGATTGTAACTGTATTTAAGGAATGTACAGGCTGTGTAAATCATTCTCTATTAGAGGGTCTGCTAAGTGGTTAAAATGTAAATGTTACATACACTTTACACAGTAAAATGTCCAGTGTTGATTCAACTCTAGCAGTGTAAATTCAACTTGAACAGATAACATAGAGTTACAGATCTCCATACAATGCATATTGGTTCCTCTATATAATGCACAGAGGTTCGCATATATATAATATATGTAGGGTTCTATATGTAATGCACATAGGTTCCTATGTTTAGTGCATATTGGTTACTATATATAATGCATAGAGGTTCGTATATATATATATATATATATATATATATATATATATAATATATGTAGGGTTCTATATGTAATGCACATAGGTTCCTATGTTTAATGCATATTGGTTACTATATATAATGCATTGAGGTTTATATATATATATATATATATATATATATATATATATATATAATATATGTAGGGTTCTATATGTAATGCACATAGGTTCCTATGTGTAATGCATATTGGTTACTATATATAATGCATAGAGGTTTGTATATATATATATATATATATATATAATATATGTAGGGTTCTATATGTAATGCACATAGGTTCCTATGTGTAATGCATATTGGTTACTATATATAATGCAGATATGTTCCAAAATATAGTGTATATAGGGTCCTAAATATAATGCGCATAGATTCCTATATATAATTTATATATGGTCCTATATATAATGCAAATAAGTCCCCATATATATTATGGATATGGATTCCTGTATATAAAATGCATATAATATAACTTCCTATGTTTCGTGCGTATTGGCTCACTGGTGCTCATCTTTGGCTGAGGCGTTTGTTTCGATGCTCAACAAACAATTTTACCAAAGGGAGCCTGCTTGTGTGAAACTGGTCCCGCCTGAGGCACTGATGCAAAAAACCCCTCCGATACTTTCCCTCCTCTCCTCTCCGAGCCAATTACTGCTGCCCCCTTCGGAGAATTGTAATAAATGAATTATCCTGGTAAAAGCATTTTATCTGTGCAGCTTTTAAAAAGGAGGAGAGAGAAAAAAAAAAAACAAAAAAAAAAATATTTCATCGCAATCAAGTGGAAGCCAGTCGGCTGTTGTTTATCAAGCCGGGCTGTTTCCAGACAGAGGGCGGATAATGTTTCTGTAATCTAAACTTTTATGACAGATGCGGTGAATTAAACGTTATTTCTTTTATTCTCTCGCAGATGTAATGTAGTGCTCGTTACCATTCCGTTTGTGATAAGTGCTCTTTGTTTGTTTTGGTGGGTCTCAAGTGTGAAGTCAGGCCCCACTTACTGTAGACAAAGCTTTTTAATGGCGGTCGGTAAAAGCTGTGCAGAAAGTGTGCGAGGAGCGAGTCTGAGGAAGCCGGTGTTTTTCGACCGAAGAGAAGGCGTCGCCTCTTCACAAGGGCTGAAGTCGCTCAAACTTAGTACGAGCACCGGCTTTTTAAAAAAAACACTCGTGCAAAATCTAGTACAGTTTCTGAGATCGAAAGGCCTGGACATGACTATGAATGAGAACTTGTCCGCTACCAAGGATTTTTTCAGGAAATCGTTTTTCAACGTAATTGTTTTTCAGCAATTGAAAAAATATTTAAGCTTTTCATTTTTTTTTGTTGACATGTGTCAAGTGTCTTGGATGACCAAAACATGATGCATATTTTCAGCAAAATGGAGAACAATAATGTGATCGATTAAATATGTGTCTACATCATGGGTCTGAAACTCCACTCCTGGTGGGCCTTAGTGTCTGCAGGTTCAACTCCAGTCTGAAGAGCCGCAGTGTCTGCTGGTTCAACTTCAGTCCTGGAGGGCCACAATGTCCGCAGGTTTAACTCCAGTCCTGAAGGACCACAGTGTCTGCAGGTTTAACTCCAGTCCTGGAGGGCCACAGTGTCTGTAGGTTTAATTCCAGTCCTGGTGGGCCACAGTGTCTGCAGTTTTAACTCCAGTCCTGAAGGGCCGCAGTGTCTGCAGGTTTAACTCCAGTCCTGGAGGGCCGCAGTGCCTGCAGGTTTAACTCCAGTCCTGGTGGGCCTTAGTGTCTGCAGGTTCAACTCCAGTCTGGAGAGCCGTAGTGTCTGCTGGTTCAGCTCCAGTCGTGGAGGGCCACAGTGTCCGTAGGTTTAACTCCAGTCCTGAAGGACCACAGTGTCTGCTGGTTCAACTTCAGTCCTGGAGGGCCACAATGTCCGCAGGTTTAACTCCAGTCCTGAAGGACCACAGTGTCTGCAGGTTTAACTCCAGTCCTGGAGGGCCACAGTGTCTGTAGGTTTAATTCCAGTCCTGGTGGGCCACAGTGTCTGCAGTTTTAACTCCAGTCCTGAAGGGCCGCAGTGTCTGCAGGTTTAACTCCAGTCCTGGAGGGCCGCAGTGCCTGCAGGTTTAACTCCAGTCCTGGTGGGCCTTAGTGTCTGCAGGTTCAACTCCAGTCTGGAGAGCCGTAGTGTCTGCTGGTTCAGCTCCAGTCGTGGAGGGCCACAGTGTCCGTAGGTTTAACTCCAGTCCTGAAGGACCACAGTGTCTGCAGGTTTAACTCCAGTCCTGGTGGGCCACAGTGTCTGTAGGTTTAACTCGAGTCCTGGTGGGCCGCAGTGTCTGCAGGTTTAACTCTAGTCCTGGAGGGCCACAGTGTCTGCAGGTTTAACTTCAGTCCTGGAGGGGGCGCTGTGTCTGCTGTTTTTCATGGTTTCCTTTCAGTCAGCAGCCAACATAGCTCTTGGAAAGGTGTGGAAAGGATTCTTTAGCCAATTGATGAGGAAAATTCATCCCTGCAGTAATGCGGAAACACAGTTTGCGATGCCTGATGTACATTTAGAAGAGTCACCATTGCAGAGATTATTCTTATTATTATTATTATTATTATTATTATTATTATTATTATTATTATTATTGATCATCTCTTTCTACAAAGCACATATGTGTGTGCATGCATTTCAGTATACATGCACCAGTGATTTTATCTCCCTGTCAAATTGCAACTGAAGGGGCCATCTAGGTAATGTAGAGGTATAAGCACTCGCCTACCACTGCAGAGACCCGGGTTCAGTCCCCGGCAGCGGTACCTCCGGCTTGGTCAGACGTTCCTACGAACACAATTGGCAGTGTTCGTGGGTGGGAAGCTGGTGAGGGTGAGAGTCTTGATCGTTGCATTAGCGACTCCTACTGGTTGGTCGAGGCACCTGTTCAGCAGGGAGGGGATCTGGGGGAGATAGCGTGAACCTCCGCATGCGTTACGCTCTCCCAGTGAAACTCCTCGCTGTCAGGTGAAAAGAAGCAGCTGGCGACTCCACATGTATCGGAGGAGGCATGTGGTAGTCTACACCCTCCCCAGACTAACAGAGGATAGCGCAGCGACCAGGACCGTGATTCATACGGGGAATTGGTATAACGACTGAAATTGGGGAGAAAATGGGAGAAAATGGCACCAAAAAAAAAAATGCAACTGAATAGTTTTGTTTAGAACGTGCAACAGGATGCAGTGACTAAACTATGCAAGGAGCGGAATGTTCCGTGATGATTCAGCGCTAATAGAGTTTATATGAATGCGACTGGGCTCTATCAGGATAGAATGCATCTTGTCAGAACGGATTTAGTGGCAAACACTTTGCTGCAAGGCTTTTCTCGTGTTGCATGTCTGCAGAAAGAATGCGTCCTGCAATAGCTCAATAGATTTTGTGAAAGTGAAGTGTTTAGTTTTTTAGCGAGAGCGAGACTCTTACAAGCCCTTTGGAAGTGTCTTAACCCACCTGTGACAGTATTTGGCTCTCCCTGCTCTCTAGAGTTCTGCTTTTTTTGGCTGGACCGCAACAGCGGGGCCAGCCCTACACATGCGAATGTCTGTGACCGACTGACTGACTGACTGACTGACTGACTGAATGAGTGATGAAGTTACACCATTGGTCGGCCGAGTTACGAAGTTACACCATTGGTTGGCCGGATCACGCGTGTTAGGTCCAGCCATATACTAGGTTTTAACCTGGTCTTGTTTAAATCTATCTTTTGTTATTGGAAGAAAAAAAAAAGAGTTTTAAAATCCGTACAGTTGCTCCAGAATTTAATCCGGGGGGCCACCCGTGCTGAGACACACACAGTAGCGCTAACTTTTATAACAAACGCTCAAATTTCCCGAAACTCGGAGACCGGCTGTGGCACGCAGCCCATTTTCGTTTTTTGTTTTTTTCTTTTGCTAAATTTTGAGCCAGCGGGACTGTCCCCCCCTGCCAAACCACTCCAGACGGCGAGCAAACACGTCCCACATTTTCACCCCCCAAAAAAAGTGGCCCAAAGTGGCCATTATCCTGGCCCAGTCCCATAAACAGTTTGGAATGAGCTTAATTATCATACAATTTCTAAAGTATGTTTTAATACGGGGAGTGTCTGTTTATTTACGCAGGGTTGGGTGCAGGAGGGAGGAGAGGAGCGGCGGGATGGGGTGTGGAATTCGTGGGAGTCGTACTTTGGTAACAAATTCAATGTGTTCATTATGTAAACGGTACCAGAGTAAATTTCGGTGGCAGGGGTGGGGAAAGAGTGGGGGGGGGGGGGGGGGGGGTGCAGGATAGGAGCAGGATGTCACTCACAGTGAGGCTGAAGGGGGGGGGGGTAAGACATAGAAAGGACCAGGGGGTGTCCAAATGATTTATAAAGAAAAGAGGAAGACATTATGAAACCATGTCCTGGAAAACAACTTTTTTATTCTAGTTTCCCCCAGTGTTCTTTTCCTGATGGAAGTGTGGCAGGGGGAAGTAATCCAGGCGTTTCACAACAACTTCCAGGACATGGGGAGGGGGGGCGGCAAGTGGGGAGAGGGTGGGGGCGGGGAGGGTAGAGGGGAGAGAGAGCAGGGAGCAGGAGAATGGGATGTCAGGGTGGGGATGAATAGGGCTGTTCAGACTTACAGATCCTATCATACCCCCCCCCCCCCAATCATACTCCCCCCCCCCAATCTTAAACTGGCGCGCAGGCTGCAGAGAGTACTGCCGGAGATATTCTAAAGAAAATAAATCACTCGCCCGGGGAATGGCCTCCTGTCAATTACATTAAAAACAGCAGTACCTCACCGACACACAGAGGGGCTGTCCCCATCTCTCTCTCTCTCTCTCTCTCTCACTCACCCACTCACACTCACTCCCTCTCTCTCTGACCCCCCCTCCCTTCCTCTCCACCATCCTCCCTCTCCCTCGTTCTTTCTTCCTTTTCTGTCGTTCCATCTCTCCATCCCTTCGTTTCCTTGCTGCCATGACGACCAGAAGGCCACCTGTGGAGCAGAGAGGCACTGGAGACACATCTGAGGTGCATTCAATGACCAATGCAACCCATGCACTCCATGGCCTGGACTTGGAGGGATCTCATCATTATTATTATTATTATTATTATTATTATTATTATTATTATTATTATTATTATTATTATTATTATTATTATTATTATTATTATTAGTAGTAGTAGTAGTAGTAATGATAAAAATTGATTCAGTATTGCTCTCTCACTGTCTCTCTCTCTCTCCCTCCTTCGTTCCCCTTTTCTGGGATCGGCGCACTAGTCAGTTGATCGCTTCTCGGTAATTGTTAGCGCGCCCTGGCATCGAACAATAAGTCAGCTCTTCGAAGAAACGGCTCTAAACACGTGTGCCTCGGGAATTCCACGCAGATGAGTCAGCACCGTGGACGGCTCTTCTGAATAAATACCATTGTGCTGACTGGGTGCCTGTTCTGTCCTTTGGGTTGTACGGACACGATGGCACCTTTCCCCTGCCAAAACTGGCCATTGTTTGTACCAACGGGACTCGGTTTCGGTAAGACACCATGGGGCCTGTTTCCGTGGCGACCCCCCTTCGAGTGGATGTGCGGGGTGAATTAATTTCGCCATGTTGGATATCAGACAGCCTACGGCTGTGGCGTGCCATCGTGGTGAATAGTTACTCCGTGAATCACGAGCAGTCGTAAATCACGGTGAGAATTAGCAAGCGTAAATCACCGGTCGCCAGATTCCTGTCTGATTCCAGTAAAAGTTTGCATGGGAGTTGTTATCTGTTGTCATGCCAGAACATAAAAAAAAATGGGTTGAAACAAAAAAAGGCAGGCTAAACCAGGCTCTTGCAAAACTGTTAATGACATTAGGTACTAGATGGGCACAACACTGTGGAATTCTTTTGGAAATAACTTAATTACACGAGCCTGACATAATTTACGGCAAACTCAGACTGTTCTCCTGCTCGCTGTAATGTAGACCATGTTTTCCGGCTCGATCATCATAATTAGAAAGCTACCTTCTCCTGTGAGCTGAAAGGACGGCCATGTATTTTGACGTAGGGAAACTTGGAATCCGTCGACTTTCCACTCCTGTTCTCGTAAGAGAAAGAGACCTGCCCGAGGTTCCTTTTCTCTTTTTTTAATTTTCACGAACGCCTGCTGTTTTGGACACGTCCCTCTGTTTCTCTCGTGGCCTTTCCAAGTTGAAATATGAACGTCCCGTCGATCTGCGAACCGGGACGCCCCGATTTCACTCCTAATTTAAAAATGAAAATAATAGTACAAAAAAGAAGTACCGACAAAGATGGCTGCAGTTTGCGTGTGCCTGTGTGTGTGTGTGTGAGCGAGCATGTGTGTGTGTGTGTGTGTGAGTGTGCGTGTATGCACGTGGATGTGTGTGTTTGTGTGTACATGTGTGTGGGTGTGTGTGTGTGTGTGCATGTGTGTGTGTGACCATAATTGTGTGCTTGTGCGCACGTGTGTGTGTTTGTGTGTGTTTGTGTGTGTGTGTGTGTGTGTGTGTGTGTGACCGTAAGTGTGTGTGTGTGTGTGTGTGACCGTAAGTGTGTGTGTGTGTGGCCGTAAGTGTGTGTGTGTGTGTGTGACCGTAAGTGTGTGTGTGTACACACGTGTGTGTGTGTGTGTGTGTGTGTGTGGCCGTATGCGTGTGACAGGCGTGGGGGTGGTAATGTGTGAGCTTAAGGGAGGTGGCACAGGGCCCGTGGGTCACTCGGGGGAGTGTGGGGGGGGGGGGGGGGGGGGGACAGATCCCCCCGCGTCTGACAGATTCTGGGCCAGCATGCTACCGCGTCCCCTGGATTGACAGGGGAAATGAGAAACACGCAAACCGCACGCGCTCCTCCCCCCCCCCCCCCACGCCTCGCCACCCCGAAACTGACCCCCTATTCACCCCCGACCCCCACCCACCCCCCCGCCACACACCAGCATCCGCAACTGCGTTACTTAAACTTCATCTTCCTCATTCTATTTTTTTTTACTGATGGGAGACTAAGATTGCCACCCTGACACCGAAGCAGCCATGAAGCCTGCTCATTAGCACACGTCACAAGTTTCTTTGTTTTTTCTTCTCAAGAGTGATTGAGTGTGAGTACATCGGAGCAGGAATTAGCAAACAGGCTCCTTCCCCTCCACAGCCTGTTGTTCAGGAAGTGCCCTCCTCTTCCTCCTCTTCCTCCTGCTCTGCGGCATAGGTTCAGTTTGACACCTGGACCATGTGGTTTGCTTCCTCCTGTGGTGCCTTTGCCCAGGAGCAATGAGAGCTGTGGCCATCAAACACCTCCAGTACCTTTGCCTCTTACCAACCTGCTCCTCAACTCTCTACCTGCCTACCTACCTACCTGTCTGTCTGTCTGTCTGCCTGTCTAACTGCCTCTTACCCACCTCCCTCCAACTACCTGCCTACCTACCTACCTGTCTGTCTGTCTGTCTGCCTGTCTAACTGCCTCTTACCCACCTCCCCCTCCAACTACCTGCCTACCTACCTACCTGTCTGTCTGTCTGTCTGCCTGTCTAACTGCCTCTTACCCACCTCCCTCCAACTACCTGCCTACCAACCTACCTGTCTGTCTGTCTGTCTGTCTGCCTGTCTAACTGCCTCTTACCCACCTCCCTCCAACTACCTGCCTACCTACCTACCTGTCTGTCTGCCTGTCTAACTGCCTCTTACCCACCTCCCTCCAACTACCTGCCTACCTACCTACCTGTCTGTCTGTCTGTCTGCCTGTCTAACTGCCTCTTACCCACCTCCCTCCAACTACCTGCCTACCTACCTACCTGTCTGTCTGTCTGTCTGCCTGTCTAACTGCCTCTTACCCACCTCCCTCCAACTACCTGCCTACCAACCTACCTGTCTGTCTGTCTGTCTGTCTGCCTGTCTAACTGCCTCTTACCCACCTCCCTCCAACTACCTGCCTACCTACCTACCTGTCTGTCTGCCTGTCTAACTGCCTCTTACCCACCTCCCTCCAACTACCTGCCTACCAACCTACCTGTCTGTCTACCTGGCTAAGTGCCTCTTACCCACCTCCCTAGTTTATTAGTTTGCTTGACTGGTCTGACTAAAACATTATTTATATTTCCAAAACATTATACATTAAGTACACATAAAATGAAAATAGTATACTACATATAATAGAACAGTACTATATACCTTTAAAATGTATGTTTGTTATTTGTAATCTCTCTCGTTCTATCTCAGTCTCTCCTGCCGCAACATGGTGCCCCCCCCCCTCCCCAACCCACACCCCTAACAGACCCCTCATTTCCCAAAAGCGAATGGACACCGGCCCCCTGTCTGCGACTTGTGTCCTGAGAAAGGTTAGAGTCTGCACCCCCCTCACTCCCCCCCCGCCTCCTCAGCCTGCACAGAACCCACGCCCCCCCCACCCCACCCCCCATTGATTTGAGGCAGCATATTAATTTCAGATTCCTGTTACAATACATCCCATTGATTTCCCTTTCTCCTCTAATTAGGCGTTTGAAACAAACACATATGTGCAAAGTGGCAGGAGGTGACCTGAGAGAGAGAGAGAGAGAGAGAGAGAGAGAGAGAGCAATCTCTACAAGTGCAGTCCATATGGTGCATGTGTTACGTTGGTTATTTATAACAACAACAACAAAACAATAATAATAATAATAATAATAATAATAATAATAATAATAATAATAATAATAATAATAATAATAATAATGCACATAATCACATTCTCCTAAAAACTGAAATAAAAACAGATTGATGAACATATTTATCAAGAAATTTTGACTACAACTGTTGCTATAGATAGAATAATCAATCAGAATAATCACAATTATTTTGGTGTTCAGCTTATGTGTTCACTGATAATAAATGCAACAAGTTATAAATGAAAAAAAAACAGAATTTACAGATACAGAGAATGAGACAGACAGCCAGAGAGAGAGAGGGGAGGGGGACATAGAGAGAAAGAGAGAGAGAGGGGGGGGGAAGAGAGAAAATGAGAGAGAGAGGGAGGGAGAGAGTGAGAGAGAGAGACAAACAGACAGAGAGGGAGGGAGAGAGCAAGAGAGAGAGAGAGAGATATAGAGGGAGAGAGCGAGAGAGAGAGAGATATAGAGGAAGAGAGCGAGTGAGAGAGAGAGAGAGATAGAGAGGGAGAGAGAGGGAGAGAGCGAGTGAGAGAGAGAGGGAGAGAGGGAGGGCCCAGCTGTCCGGTCCCCCCCGTGTCAGCAGTACTGCGGCTGAGTGGGTCCTGGTGGGGAACAGAAGGCATGTCAGCGCAGTCTGGAGGCCCCGTCGCTAACGGCCCGAGATATAAAATGTCTCCAAGTTTTATTTCTGGAGTGTTCCTGTCACGAGAAGGCGAAAGTCTTTAATTCATTCCTGCTTTTTTCTTCTCCTTCTCCTTCTCCTTCTTCATCTTCTTCAATTTTTTTTTTTTTGGGGGGGAGGGGGGGAGGATAAAACAGCAATTGAAGAAGTAGGCCACCCCAGGGGTTGAAAGCTTGCATCCCGGCCAGGGTTTCAAGCTGTTTTCACTCAAAACATTGTCAGCGTGCCCAAACATGTCAGGGGAACTTATCTGTAACAAGAGGATCGGGGTGCAGGGGTGTGGGGGTGTGTGTGTGGTGGAGGGGGGGGGGGGGGGGACGGGACACTATCCTTTAGATCTGTCATCGGCGCGGGGAAGGGAAGCTCGCAGTCCGCTGCCTGGCAGTGTCTGGGAGCCAATCAAAGGCCGGGAAAGAAAAATAAATAGGAGAAAGCTGCGAATAGACTCTGTGGCGGGGGGATGGCGGTCGTGGGGTTGGAGGGGGGTGGGGGGGTTGGGTGGGGGTGCGGTTATGCTTTAGAGAGCTGGGGTGAGGCTGGTGACAGGGTCTGCGTCTGATTCAGGCCAGTATATTTTTTCGTGTGAGCGGTTCTCGGACGGGAGGGTGGGGTGGGTGTTGGGGTTGGGGACGTGTTCTGATATTTATTAATAAATGCGCTCATTAGCAGCGCAGGCTAACAGCCTCAGGGTGTGTGGGGGGCAGGGGGGGGGTGTGGGCTCGCTCCTGTAAACACTCTGTCGCCACGGCTGCGTTTTTTAAAATATTTTTGAAAGCTTTCTAGCCCTCCTCACTTGCTGGTTTGTGAAGTGATGCTGTCTTTCTAGCCGCCCTGGGTGACCCTGGTGCCCAATTATGTGTCCCCCTGCATGGCTGCCGGTTGCATTGGGCCCTCAGTATACCCAGCCGGACCACAGGGCCCATCCACACACTGTAACAGCATCCTGCTAGGACTGCATACCTGTTTTAAGGCCTCTGATTGGCTGATTGAATGTTCTTAATTAAACATTGTAATGCTGATGTCACAATCGCTACTGGTGACTGAAAGCAATGGAGTTGTCATGGTTCTGTCTTTTTGTTTCTCTTTTTCCTTTTTTGGGCCGCCAGATAGCGGTAGTTTTGTTCCTTTTCCCTGTTTAATTGTTTTATTGGTTCTAGTTATTCTATTATTGTTTTTCAGTTGTGTCTAGTTACCCCTTCCCTCTGTGGTCTGATTGTGCATTGTGCCCTCCTGCGTCTCGTTAGGGTCTTGTCTATTTAAGTCTTCTTCTTCCATGACTCGGGTGCTGGTTCCTTGTGTTTTCGCTTGTGTTTCCGTGTGTGTTTTGCACCGAGTGTCTGCCTGTGGTCCTGCCTGAGAGTTTGCTCGTGTTTCCCCCTGCCTGTTTTTGTCACGCGTTTGAAACACTGCACAGTGCCGTTGAGTAAATTCTGTTTCGCTGGTCTTTCGTGAGAATGCGCACGCTGAAATCAAACCCTGGACGCGGGAACAAAAGATTGAGAATTCTTCACAGAGGCTCGCTCGTCAGGCAGAACCCAGCGACAGAAGCACAACAACAACAAGAAAAAAGGGAATTGAAGAGCCGGCCTGGTGTAGAAGGAAACTATGCCCGATTTGACACAGACCACGGCCCGGGACCTGTCGGAGCAGTCTGAGCGAAAGTGGCGTCTGCGTGCGATTCCAGAACTTTTCCGCGGAATGTGACGAGGGCGGGCGGGGGGGGGGCGGGGGTGGTCGAATAGACCCGCTGTCACCGGTCACTTTGCCAGGGAGACGGGCCGGCACCCAACGCCGACGCCGCCTGCACCACCCTCAGGACTCCAGGGAGACCCCGTAGCGCGCGTCGCCTCAACACGTCCGCACCCTTCTGACAAAAAAAGTCACGGCCAATTTTTCATCTCTGTAATAAACATAAAGAGCTCTTCATCACTCAATCACTCCCCATTTTAGAGATAAATACAAATAGGGAGATTGACAGGTTTCTTACCCGGTGGTTTGATAATGTCATTATTCAGACTAAACGATATAACTTAATTATAGAGAGAGAGAGTAATTACACAGTAAAACTGCAGAGTCAGTTACAGAGTAACTACTGGACATATACACTGTTACAACAGCAACTGTGCCTGTTAGTAGTTGTTCCAATGACGATGGTATGCACTTTAGTACGTTGCTTTGGAAAAAAGCATCTGCTAAATAAATGTAATGTAAATGTAATATAATGTTACAGTTACGGTTTGTAACAGGGTACTAAACTGAATAACTACTGGGAAAATACACATTGTTACGATTCATAGAGCTGTAGTGTGTAACAAGTCATGACCCTGTTTGCAGCTCGTGTGATTACACGTGTGTAGCAGCCATTTTACAGTTCATCAAAGTACAGGTTGGTAGGTTGGAACGTCAGGGGTTGGAACGTCAGGGGGTCGGAACGTCAGGGGTTGGAACGTCAGGGGGTCCGAACGTCAGGGGTTGGAACGTCAGGGGGTTGGAACGTCAGGGGGTCGGAACGTCAGGGAATGTTCCTCGGAATGCCGGGAAACCTCTGTGGCTGACGTTCCGAAAAGCAGCTAGATTAACTCGGCTCGGACGCGGCAATCAATGCGCACGTCAGCTTTCCAAAAAAAAGCACAAACAAGACGTAATAAATAAAATAAATCAATTACAAAAATAAAACCAGGCTGTGGTGAATTGAATTGGGTTATTGTCCACAGGATTCCACATGTGCGGCTGATTTTTGTCCCCTGCAGTTGCCAAGGGAGACGCTCAAGATGAGAGGTGGGAGGAGTCACGGGTGTCCGTAGCGGCTGACCAATCCCCAGGCCGGAGCAGCGCTGCGGGGGGCGGGGTTTATAGTACTTAATTGTGGGCAATTAGGTTTGGGATTGGCTGAGGGCCGGCGGTGGCCGCAGTGGCAGGTTCGGCGGGGCTGAGGGGAACAGTGGCGCTCTTGTGCCACGGCCGCCAGCCGCCCTGGGTGGTCTGGCCTGTGGGGGGGGGGGGGGGGGGCTGGCGGTTGCCAGGCACAGACGCTGTCCTTGGGAGGTCGGAGAGAGGGGGTGGAGGTGGGGGGGGGGGTGGGTAGTGCGGTCTGGGCAGTGCCCACACATGGAGCACCACAGAGCAAGTGCCAGGACAAGCTTTACCCACTGCACATACACACACACACACACGCTCACACTCATATACGGTCATATACACGCAGAGGCAAACACACATACGCGCACACGTACACTCATATACATACAGTACACATGCACGCACATACATACACACACTCAGACTCACAAGACACACACACACGCACGCACACTCATACGACACACACACACACACACACACACACACACACACACACACGCACGCACACTCATACGACACACACACACACACACACACTCACACGACACACACACATGCACACACACATGCACACTCACAAGACACACACACACAGAAATGAATAAATGTTTTCAGAGGAACACCCACGGTTTGGAGGGACACTCTCGGTTTCAGAAGGACCCAGGGGCACTGTGGAAAATCACAGGATGGTTTCTGGTGAGTGCTGGAGGACGCTGGGAGGACAATTTTAGAAGTCCTCGGGAATTTTATCCCCCCCCACCCCACCCCACCCCACCCCTCTGGCGGTCAGAGAGGAAACAGTACACGTTCTGATGAGGAAAACCCAGGACAGCAGATTCTTTGGGTTTTTTAAGTTGTGGCGAGCAAAAAAAAAAAAAAAAAAAAAAAAAAAAAATGCAAACATTTCCTGACTAAATTTAATTTCGACGGTTTCGACGTTCAGAAACACCGCCTGTCGCCCTGGTGTTCATTAAAAATTTGTGTCATTTCTTATTAGCGAGCTGCTATTTCAGTTTTGGGAAAATATTTTCGGAGGAAACTAGAAAAAAAAAGTCCTTCTTTCTGCGGCCCTGTCGTTGGTCTTATGAAACACGCACGTTTGTCAATGAATCAGGGCATTCAGGCGTGAGAATCAAAGGCCTTAAACATGGCGAAACGACCTTCTAAACCACCGCTCTGTCTCCCTCTGGAACTGCTTCTCTTTCCCTCCTTCGAAAACACGGGTAACACTTTACAATCCGGTCACACGTGTTGGTACACTCTCAGAAGAAAAGGTAAATGGTAAATGGACTGCATTTATATAGCGCTTTTATCAAAAGCGCTTTACAATTGATGCCTCTCGTTCGCCCATTCACACACACACTCGCACACCAACGGTGAAAGGCTGCCATGCAAGGTACCATTCAGTACCTGGAAAGGTGCAATCGCTTGTCACTGTGGCAGTACCCCTTGCAGGTACAGAACTGTACCTTTACCAGAGAAAAAGGTACCATTCAGTACCTAGAAAGGTACAGTCGCTTGTCACTAGTTCCTTTAGAGGTACAGTTTTGTACTTGTACAGAATTTGTACCCTTGTGTACCTTTATTTCTGAGAGTGTATGTATTAACTAATGTTCTCGTTAAAGTGAATTCATGATGTAAAAACACATTAATTAAGCGTGAAATGAACTTTTCATTAGTTAGTAGTTAGCTGTATGTATTAGTCACATGATTACATTAGCAAAACAAACTGTTTTTTTCCCCAGTGTGACTTGGCATTGACTAATGTAATTGTTAACATGAATGAATGGCGTAGAAACATATTAACAATGCTGTGCAGATTGACCTTTCGGTAATTAGTAGTTAACAACTACAGTAGTTAATGGCAATTCATGTGACGTTATTGTAAAGAGTTGCCATAATGTCATAAGTCACGTCCTCTTGCGCTTTTATGCTTGCTGCACTGCATATATCCAGGTCCTGTTTCCACACTGAGGAATCTGGCCTAGAGTGAGTTTCCTTTATTTCATTCCTTTTTATTTTCAGGGATGCCCATGCATTATTGACCGTGTTGACTGCTGCCTCCTTACAGCCAAATGAACAGCCAATCAGCAGGAGAGCGTTAGCGCGGCGAGCCCACTGCCCCCCCCCCACCCCCCATCCCTACCCCCCCCCACTGTCTCGCGCGACTGCGGGTCGTTAAGCCGTTAGGCCTCATTGATTATTAGTGGAGGGGCGGCCGGCGAATCTTAACGACCCATCACCCCCCCCTCCCCCCCCCACCACCCTGCCCTCGTCAATGAATCTCAGTCAGGCTGCTGCTGGATGTTGGATGTCGGACGTCCGGCGCTGACCTCCTCCTCCTCCTCCTCCTCCCCCTCCGCGATTAGGGAAAGAACGAGACAGTGAGGACACTTCCTCCCTCCCCCCCCCCCCCCCCCCCCCCCGCCCCCCAACCTGTTTTGTGTGTTTTTATTGACCCCCGGGTGGAAGTCACTGTGCTCAAATAGCCCCCCCTATCCCGCACGGACAGAGAAGATCACGCTTTCTTTTTTTTCTTTCCCACGGCCCAGTTCACTCCGGCGCTGGTTTAACTGGTCCCACAGGCCGCCGGAGTCCTAGGCAGGGCGCTACGGGGCGAAACACAAAACGAAACAAAAATAAAATAAAACACCGGAGCGCGCCTCGATCTGTCAGCTCGGTGTGAACAGCTGCTGTACACTCACAGGGGATGGAGCTGTGTGTGTGTGTGTGGGGGGGGGGGGGGCATGGCATGGAAAGGAAGGAAAAAGTAAAAAAAAGTACAGAAAGGATGACAGTGAATTAAAAGAAAACAGTTGAAGAGGGTGGCAGGGTGGTGCAGTGGGTAACGCTGTCCCAGTGGGTAACAGTGAAGGTTCTGGGTTCGAATCCCAGCCTGGGCCTCTCTGTGCGAGGTTTGCATGTTGTCCTCGTGTCTGTGCCCGTAGGTATGAGTGTGTGAGTGAATGGTGTGTGTGCCCTGCCATAGATTGGCGGCCTGTCCAGAACGTATTCCTGCCTCTCGCCCAATGCATGCTGGGATAGGCTCCAGCACCCCCCGTGACCCTGCCCAGGAATAAGCGAGTATAGATAATGGACGGATGGATGGATTGTTGAAGAATAAATGAATTCTCTGGAAGCTGAAAAAGAAAGGATGGCAGTTAATGAAAATGAAAATAGACAAATAATCGACTGAATTATCAGGAAGATGAAAAAGTAATAAGGGATTACAGTTAATGAAAAGAAAAACAGAGGAATAACTGACTGAATTATCTGGAAGCTGAAGAAGTAAGAAAGGATGACGGTAGAACGAAAAAAAAAAGGAAAACGGATCGTTTCCTCCTTATCGTTTCTTCCTCGGTTTCCAAGGCGCCGAGAACGAGCATTTTGCGGCCGGGCTGATGCTAACCGGGGCGTCCTGTGAAACGCCGAGAAGCTAACGCTAATTAGCGTAGCGACCGCAGGCGGTGCGTGAGGTTAGCGCTGGCTGATAATGAGTGCACTTCTGCGCTCCTCTCTCTGTGCCCCCAATTACTCAAGCCTGAGAGGGTGTGTGTTCTTGGGCTGAAGGGACAACAGAGGCACAACTTTGCCTAATCTGGGAATATCCCTGGAACTATGAAGAGGAGAGTGATGTGTGTGTGTGTGTGTGTGTTCTCCTGTGTGTGTGTATATATATGTGTCCTTGTGTGTGTGTGTGTATGTGTATATGTGCCCATGCAAGTGTGTATGCATGTGTGTATATGTCTCCATACGTGTGAGTGTGTGTGTGTGTGTATGTGTGTTTGCACGAGTGTACCCAAGCATGCTTGTGTGTTTGTGTGTGTATGTGCCCGTGTGTGTGTGTGTGTGTGTGTGTGTGGGGAGGTGTGTGTGTACAGGTGCACATTCCAGGGAACTGTATAAAGGACCTGGGCTTTGATGCTTCTTTTGACGTAATTCTTTAAAAAAAATCTGAAATCTCAAAACCGCTCTGTATCTCCTCCTCTTAGAGTTCAGACTCTGGGACATTTTGTTGCCGAGCAACAGAGTGGCCATCTGCGCATTTACCGAACTGTCAGGGCATCGTGGGTACCCACCCTCTGCCCCCCCAACCACCCCCCCCCCCCCCACTCGCGCAATCCTTACGAAACCTTCCAGAAGGGAAGCCGAGAAAGCTGAGTGTCCACCCGTGCACACACACACACACACACACACACACGCGCACACACACACGCACACACACACGTACTTAGCTGTGGTTTAAGAAGAAGCACTTACGTCCACTCGTTTTCTGCCATTACCATCCAGATGAGCCAGTTCTGAGGGATTTTTTTCTTTCTCTCTCTCTCTTTCTCTCTCTCTCCCTCCCGCTCTCTCTCTCTCTCTCTCTCTCTCTCTCTCATTTTTACGAACTTCCTGTAATCATCAATCATAAAGTTAAAAGAAGTGGGAGGGGAACGCGGGGCAGGGACCGAAAACCTCAAGGCCGGGGCTCTCTAATGCAGAAAAGCTCTTTGCCCGGGCCCCGGCTCCCTCTCCTGCAGGGCCGTTATATAATAGGTAATGGCATCAATAATTAAGGGCAGATCGGGGGGGGGGTTTAATATTTAATGGCGGCGACATGTAATTTACACTTGTACCCGAGAAATCACGAGGTGCAGGACCAAAATAAACAAGTGCGTTCGCACCGCCGGAGAGAGGAGGGGAGAGAGAGGAGAGGAGAGGAGAGAGAGGAGAGAGGAGAGAAGAGAGAGGAGAGAGGAGAGGAGAGAGAGGAGAGAGGAGAGGAGAGGGAGAGAGAGAGAGGAGAGAGAGAGGATAGAGAGGAGAGGAGCTTCGGAGAAGAGGGAGGAGAGGATGAGAGGAGGAGAAGAGAGAGGAGAGAGAGGAGATGGAGAGGAGAGAGGAGAGGAGAGAGAGAGAGGAGAGAGAGAGAGAGAGGAGAGAGAGGAGAGGAGAGGAGAGGAGAGGAGAGGAGAGGAGAGAGGAGGAGAGAGGAAGAGGAGAGAGGAGAGGAGAGAGGAGAGGAGAGAGAGAGAGGAGAGAGGAGAGAGAGGAGAGAGGAGAGAGAGATAGAGAGGGAGGAGAGGAGAGAGAGAGGAGGAGAGAGGAGAGAGGAGAGAGAGGAGAGAGAGAGGAGAGAGAGAGGAGAGGAGAGAGAGGAGAGAGAGGAGAGAGAGAGGAGAGAGGAGAGGAGGAGAGGAGGAGAGAGAGGAGAGAGGAGGAGAGAGGAGAGTCACTTGACACCAATTCCGGGGGTTTCCTTTTACTCCCACTCTCTCTCTCTTTTTTTCTCTCTCTCGTCTTTCTCATTCTTTCTCTCTTCATCCCCATCATCTTCTATTTCTATATATCTATCTATCTATCTATCTATCTATCTATCTGTCTTTCCCTCTCTGCTCTGATGGACGGAAAGCAGAGGGAAATATTAAACGGTGACAGGCTCTGCATCCAACCCCACCCCCCCCCAACCACACTCCACCGCCGCCCCACCCCCCACACCACCCCCTACCCCCTACCCCACCCCCTCCCTCCTCATCTCCAGGAGCGCTCCACCCGTGAACCGCTTCCGCAGGCCGCACACCTGAGTCCCTTCGTAGGCGGAGCACCACGTCCATCAGCCCGAGTCGATTCGGGGAAAATCCACCGCCCTTCCGCCAGGTAACGGGTCTGGTGTCACGTGAAAGGCGTCTCACGAACTTTCTCTCGCTTTTTAAGATCTTTATCTCGGCGGAACGGGACGGCTGGGCGCTTGCACTCCTCGGCCCGCGCCGGCTGGTTTAGGGGAGCGGCCGGCGGCTTTGTTTTTTTGTTTTGTTTTGTTTTTTTTTAAAAGCCGCGTTTCCATCCGTTTTGGTTTCACACCTTTCACAGGCAGGGCTTGGCCACGATGCGGCACAAACCGAACCAAATGCAAGCGGTGTGTGTGTGTGTGTGTGTGTGTGTGGGTGTGTGTGTGTGTGCGCGTGTGTGTGTGTGTGTGTGTGTGTGTGTGTGTGTGTGTGTGTGTGTTGTGTGTGTGTGCGCGTGTGTGTGTGTGTGTGTGTGTGTGTGTGTGCGTGTGTGTGAGTGTGTGTGTGTGCGCGTGTGTGTGTGTGTGTGTGTGTGTGTGTGGGTGTGTGTGTGGTGTGCGTGCGCGTGTGCGTGTGCGTGTGCGTGTGAGTGTGTGAGTGTGTGTGTGCGTGTGCGTGCGCGTGTGCGTGTGTGAGTGTGTGAGTGTGTGTGCGTGCGCGTGCGCGCGTGTGCGTGTGCGAGTGTGTGTGTGTGTGTGTGTGTGTGTGCGCGTGTGCGTCTTTTTAAACCAAATAGGCCGTGTACAATTTTCTGTAATGATTCATCATAATTCCGATGCTAATTTTTTTGCGTGACAAGAGGAGTGTAAAAACATTGCCCGTGTGAAAACCCAGAAAAAACCCCCCTGACGCCCTTTCAATAAGGGCATTTAATAAAACGCCGTTTGAGCAGGGCGTGCAGCACTTGTTACACGCAGGACCAGCATTCTCCTGGGTTCCTCTGTTTGCCACGTTGCGCTGTTTAATCCAGCCAGTTTCCGCCTGGCACCGTCCTGGCACCGCCAGAGGCAGCCGATCCGCCCGCCATGCCCAAAAGCGTTCCGTGGAGAATTAATCAATCGATAAGTCACTCAGTCGATCTTATTTTTTTGTACCTTTCACAAACAAGTTACCCCATAGCGATTATCAACAAACTGTTTCCGGAGGGATTTAAAAAATAAATAAATTTAAAAAAACAGGGAGAAATATCCCAACTGTGCCAGTTCGTGGGGGAAAAAACTAGAGAATGATTCCCCATGCCCTGAACCATTTGAAAAGCGTTCTTTGGAATTTTTCTTTCTTTTTTTTTTTTTTTCAAAATTCTAAGTCAGTAATCTAGAAATCCATTGCTCTAAATTACCGGCAGTGATTGTTGCATCAGCATTAGCACGTTCAGTTCAGTACAATCTAATCACATATTTGTGACACCTTAAAGGCCCCACTCAGTAATGTGAGTTGCTAATCAATGAAAATTACATGGATGACAATTAAATACCTTGGTGGATCATGGTACTTGTAGTTTTTATTGTCTTGTACTGGCATCTCGGTGACCTGGGCAATAACTTTGCTTAGCCTTCTGAGCCGCTGTTACTGCTGCAGTTTGCATAAGGCTACAGTGGCAATGTCACGTAGTCAGGCACGGTTTATTTGGCAAAAGCCGACTGTTCTTTCGAAATCTCACCTGACGAGTGAGCGACGGCTTCGTTTCCAACGGCGATGAGCTGCGCGAGGACTCAAAAAACGCTCAGATATCAAAACCGAAATAAGACGAGTGAAACGCGGAAGACGGAAGATGTAGGAAGGAAGTCCAACACTTATTTTAAAAACATTTTTTTTTTCCTTTTGAAGGGCTTTTCATGGGGCGAGCAATATCATTATTTTTATTAGGAGAATAATTATATACTATTGTCCCATGTCTTCATCATTTTGCTCATTGTAAGCCATTAGCATTTTGTTAGCAACAAAAAAAATACAGAGTGTTAAAAGGGTTAAAATCAAGTGGAAGTCCTGGAATAGAGTTGTATGCAGAAAGCAAAGGTCAATACAAGGATGTACTGTAGAAAGTGAAGTACTGCCCTTATGATATACGGATGGAAACGATGTATTCATTGCAGTTCCAATCATTCCAAACATATTGATCCAATTTAGTATTTTTTTTTTTTTTTTGTCTCTCGATGGAGTCATCATCGGACATGCGTTCCGTGTTCGCGCTGTGCAGGTTCGGGTCCACGCACTGCAGCTCTCACCTGCGAGCCGGCAGCTGGCTGTTCTGCATGCCCACAAACAGTGGTTTCGAGGAACTCTGAGCCAAAATGGCGTCTGTGCTGCATGGCTGGACACGTCCAAGTGTAGGTAATGAATGAGAATAGCACAAACAAAAGGAATGCACTGTAATATATTGTAAATATGTGGACAGTAGCATGACAAACTTACTGTATTTCACAACAATGACTGTTTCAACATCTGAAAGTGGCAATGACTTGTGTATGTGCATTGTAAAGTGTTGATAATCTTCATAATATATCTATTTATGTATGTATGCATGTGTGTATGTATGTATGTATGCATGCATGTAGGTATGTATGTATACATATGATATTGATAAGAGTTCAGAGAGGTTGCATAGTGACAGGAAAAAAAAACTTGTGTACAGTCACACAGTACAAACTGTGTAATGTGCATGAAGAACTTTTCATTAATATTCCCACCAGTCAAGTTAAACACTGAACCTTTTACACCATTTAGATCTTACATGCAGCTATTTTAGTATATGTAAAATTATGTAAATATTTCGCATTTGAGCAGACGTTTGGCTGTATTTCGATATGACGGGGGACACAGTGAATTTATTCACTCATTGCTCGGGTCGTGTGCTCAGAAACTGCGTTGGAAACTGCTGTTCTGATAGAGCCTTTTCACACTGAGTCAGCGAAACCAGGCCGCCGTCCAAGTGCCATTTCTGAGGAACACATTTCGATCACGCAAAATGGCCCAGAGTAGAAACAGTCTGAGCAATTAAAAATGTTTTTTTTTTTTAATGTTTTCCCCACTTCATATATATGCTATATATTATATTATACATTGCTTTTTGTATATATGTCATTACTTACTGATATTCAGAATAGTACTAGCCTGGAAACAGACTGAGGTAAAATTACTTGGCTGGTTCATTCACGGAAAAGGAAAAAAAAAAAAGATAAACTGAATACCTACAAGAACAAGAACAGGGGTTACACTGTAAAGGAGACAAGGACGGAAGGATCTCTCTCTGTCTCTCTCTCTCTCTCTCTCTCTCTCTCTCTCTCTCTCTCTCTCTCTCTCTCTCTCTCTCTCTCTCTCTCTCTCTCTCTCTCTCTCTCTCTCTCTCTCTCTCTCTCTCTCTCTCTCTCTCTCTCTCTCTCTCTCTCTCCTCACTGGCCACACAAGGTGCTGTGACTCCCTGTGTGTCCGGCTCCTTTCCCCTCCTCTGGAGCCTGGCCAGAGAGGATTCTGGGAGAATTGGTGTGTGTCATCTGCAGTCTCGCAGATGAGCCTGAGTACAGCTGGGCTGTTTGGTCCCTAAAACAAACAAGTCCCTGTAAACTCCGCACAGACAGACACACACACTCTTGGACACACACAAAAACTGCCATCAGAGATTGAAAGGGCCCTCACAACACACACACACACACACACACAATCACACACACATACACCCACACACACACACAGAGACTGCCAGGTCCTCACAATGCACTTTCCCAAAAAAAAAATCTGTAAAGTACTATTTTGAAGAGCCATTCAAAAAATGTAACTGTCAGAATTTCTAGCTAAATGGATAGTTCAGTTTCTGGAGTTTTATTTTGTTGTTATTTTTTGTCTCATCTTTATTTTGTATGCATCTGATTTTCTGTGTGTAATATTAAAATTAAGAGACTGCACACACAACACACACACACACACACAGACACACATATACAAACACACATGTGCATATACACATGCACACATACACGCACATACTCTTACATAGACAAGCACGCATACAAATAGCCTCAAACGAACAGATGCACACTTACGTGCATGCAAATAATAAATATTTGTAAACAGAAAAAGGGTTTTGTCATTTGTGAACACCTCGCATAGTCTGAGAGGCCCGCCACACACGTGTCCTGTTGCATAGCAACAGCAGGTGTGCGAACTGAGGCTCCTGATCGCACAGGTAACAGCTGCCAAACGGTACCGAAAACAGAAGCGGGCGGTAAGAATCCAGAGGTGCGCCTACGGGGACAGGTGTGGGTGCAGGTGTAGGTGTTGGGAGTATGGCGGAGGAGGGGAAAGGTGGGGGCGGGGGGTGGCTCTTTGAGCCTAGCCTAGCGCGGGTCAGTTCCGTGCCCTGCTGCTCTGGGGCACTCTTGGGGTGGGGGGGGGGGGGGGGTTGGGGGGTGTTTGGGGTAGGGTGGAACCGGCCCTGGCACTGCCCCTGAATTTCAGAGCCGGGTGTCAGCTTTCTCACTGAGGCACAGAGCCCTTAGGGCGGGGGGGGCGGGGGGGGCGGGGGGGGCGGGGGTCGAGGGTCGAGGGTCAGGGGGGGGGGGGGGGGGGGGGGGGGGCAGAGCCACACCCCGGACCCCACTCGCGTTACGCTCCGCTCACCCTTCCCCCCCAGGTGGCTTTGCGGGGTCTCGCTGGGGGGGTCACCAAAAAGATAGCCCCGCTTTACCTTTACCTTTACCTGTCTCCTGCAGCTCTGGCAGCGCATCACTCTCCTGGTGAACTCTCTCACCTGAGCCAAGGGAACACACTCCAGGGTATGGGTGGGGTGTGAGGTGCGTGTGTGTGTGTGTGTGTGTGTGTGTTCCCAGGTACTTTAACCCCACGGGTGCTCCTGAGAAATGCATGCTGCCATCCGATCGGCTGTTCACTGGTTTGGTGTGTGTGGGGGGGGGGGGGGGGGGGGGGTGGGCTTGAAGAAGAGGAAGAAGAAGAATAAATTTCAAACCCAGGACAAACTGTGGGGGCGCTGCCCTGAAGGCAAATGACGGTTAACAGGTGTAAATCACGAAAGGTGGGGGGGGGGGGGGGGGGATGGTAAAAGCACTGGACCCTGTCCCCCCACCCACAGGCCCCAACTACTCAGTAACCAGGAGGCTGATTTTATCATCCCCCCCCCTCCCCTTTTTCAAAAGGAAAATCCCTGGATCACTGATCAGAGCAGTCACAAAACTGCTGAATCATGAAAACTGCCTCTTTCCCCCGCAGTCCTAAAATACAAGAAATCACGTCAGCTCATAAAATGACTTACAGCAGCCAAATGGCACTCTCAAAGCTGCCCATGGTTACAGTGTGGGTGAGTACATTTCTGACATAGAAATGAGAATTTTATATTGATTTACTTCGTGACAACCCTCAACCCAACGCCCGCACATGCCATACCCACCTCCAGTCCCACCCACAACCACCTACCACCTACCCTGGTTCTAATATAATGTAAATATGTGGACTTTTTGGCAAATATAATAAACATATTTCAGAACTTTACATATGCCAGTATCTTAATGGTGTAATAATCACTATATTTGGTCATATGTTACAGTATGAAGCATTGAAGTGTCTTTTCTCATATTCATAAAATACTGTGCCCTCCAAATATTTTCACACCCCTGAAAAAGTAGCTTGTGTAAAATAAACAATATATGTAATGAGCTACATTGAAAGAAATGTGTGTCACAATTTTTCATACTTAAATTTGCACCAACATGCTACTTCAGAAACAGAACTCTTACGTTCCAGTGAATCCCGAACAGAAAAGAACAGAAAAAAAGTCGACATCTGTTCTTCGTTTTCTCAGCTGGGGACTCTCGGGCTGTGGCGGCGACCTCTGACCCCTGCGCGACACGTTCTAATTTGCGAGGAGTGGAGCTAACGAGGGCGACCGCGGAGAGGCCGACGCGGCGATTAACACGCACTCGGAAGAGCGTTAACACCCCTGGAAAAAAAAGAAAGAAAAAAAGAAAAAAAGAAAAAAGGCCAGCAAGGAAAAAGAAAGGGGGAAAAAAGCCAGCAAGGAAAAAAAGCAAGGGAAAAAAAAGCCAGCAAGCCTCCCCCCCCCCTCCCCCCAAAAGCGAAATGCTTCTGGGGGGGGGGGGGGGGGGAACAGAGACTGAGACTGAGAGAGAACTCCCAGGGCGGATGCCTTTTTTTCGCCAAGGGGAAACTCCTCAGCAACATCAATAAGCAGAAGATTGGAGTTAATTTGAGGTTTATTAAGCTGACCCGCCCGGACTCCCATCCCATGCAACCACGAGTCTTCGACATCTAAAGAAAGTAAAAGCCGATTGGTTCTGTTAAGTTAAGCCCTCTCTTACCCCTGCGCAGTAAAACTGAGTTGCTGTATATTGAAAAATATACTGTAATACATTGAATAGTGCACTTGAATACATGGAGGCAATCCAAATTTATTTTCCAATATATAATAAATATATAAAAATTTTTTTTTCTGGTTTTATTCATCAATATAGTAATATGACTGGACGTGCTACCGTTGGTGTATTTTTAAGTGTTGGTTTGTATTTCATTTTTTAAAATTTATAATGGTCTATTATTTCTGAAATACCTTAGTGTTATGTCTTAATATTTTTTGTTTTAGGCAGTTACATTTACCAGAAAAGCCTTCCAGCTGGGTCTGCGTGTGCTGTATGGAGTAATGCGCTTTTACTGCGCTCGACGTGCAGCGCGGATAATGCGCGGCGACGGAAATAATGCAGCCCCCGCAAACCGTCAGTTCTAATGCACACGTTACAGCCCCCTTAAAGTATTGATCGGCTATCGATCGACGCCATTGATGCGTTTCCTACCGTAAAGGCTAAGCTAAACCGTCTGGTGACCACTTGAGCGTACCGTAAATGCGCCGTGACAGCGTTACGACCGCGGCGCTGCCGTTCGGACCCCTCGGCCGGCGCGCGGCGCGGCCCCGTTCCAGACGAACGTCGCCTCTCGCTCTGGCGCTGTTCAGAACCACGTACGGGATCTGCATCCAACGTCCACCGTAAGTCGCTAAAGCCAGACCAATGCCACCATAATTAAAGCTTTCCTAAACAAACAAACAAACAAACAAACATACAAACAAACAAACATACAAACAAACAAACAAACAAACAAACAAACAAAAACCTTATAGTTAAGCCTCACCTACGAGAGAGGAAGAGAGGTGGCTGGGTTTGTTATGACAGTACCTGCAGTGCTGGGGGGGGGGGGGGGGGGGGGGGGGGGGCGGGGGAGGATTCGCTCTACTCATTTTTTAGGTTGCCTGGCAACCTGCGGCAAGCGTCCACAAGAGGGCAGTGTTCTGTCTACGTACAGAGAGACCTTTGTTGCAGAGGGACACTGGATCATAGCGTGCGCGTGTGTGTGTGGCGTGTGTTTGCGCGAGTGAGTGAGAGAGAGCGTGTGTTTACTTTATTCCACTTTGATCTAAATTTCACCCCTGCGTGTTTAGGTTTACCGTGGTACAGCATCAGGGTCCTACCGGGGAATTGAACCTGTGACCGGGGAACTGAACCTTTAGGTTGCAAGACCAGCTCCTTAGCCATTACAATACACTGCCACCCACCAGCTGCAGAAAGACAGCCAGGGAGATGGGGGATGGAGGGTAGAAATATGAAAGGGCACAGATGGAGGGAGAGAGAAAGGGATAGAGAAAAAGAGAGGAAAAAGGACAGAGAAAAGAGACATGGCTGATAGAAAGCTGTGTGATATTGAGAGATAAAAGGGGAGAGAGAGAGAGAGAACGAGAGAAAATATAGACAAATAAAAAGAAACAAGGGAGGAAGAAAGATAGGGAAAGAGAGAGTGAGATGAATGGAGAGACAGGTGAGGGACTGACGGAAGAGAGTGAAAGATGTGGAAGAGAGGGAGTGAGAGAAGAAGTGAATAAGTAATTTTCAGCCTTTGTGTAAACAGGCTCTTCCTGATATGAGTAATACAAGTTTATACAATGTCAAAAGTGCTTCTGTGTTTCTGATGCCTGTGGAAGAGGCTTTTATACAAAGTGTCTTCTAGAGACATTCCAGATAACAAACCTGGAAAGTGAATTCCAGTAACACACCGATCCCAAACAACAAAGGGAAATATACGCACAGCATACGCTTTGTACAAAACGCTCCAAAGTAAAAAATCACTCAATATTTGAGCAAATTCATTTTAAACGTTGAGCTTGCTCAAATGAAACAGCCGCCATTTTGGTGCCGCGAGACGGACATCTGGCAGACGGAGGAGGAGCCGCCATGGCGGTGTGTCCTCACGCTACAGGGGCGCTGCAGGAAAAGCCACAGGAAACCAGGCCTTCCCCGTGTGCACTCAGAGCCAAAATGGCGTCCGACCGGGGGGCCGGCGTGCGAGGCGCTTCCCTGAGCTCGGCGGCGGGAACACCGCGAACGCCGCAGAGGCGCTGGACGGGAGCCACCGTTCAGAGTCCCGTTTGACGTTCCGCCCCCTCGAGCCGCTTTTATGGCACCGTTCACCAGCCCGGGCTTCCAGAGATCTTTATCCCGCAGCTTCGCTTCGCCAGAATTCTCCCACGTCCCATACGGAGATGAAGGGGAACGGCAGGCAGAGGAGACGTTTCGGTAGAAATTGAAAATAGAAGAAAAAGAAGAAAGAAAGAAAAAAAAAAGCTGGCTGCCTTTTCGCAGTAAGGGACCTTCCATATTCCTTCTCTCTCACTCTCTCTCTCTCTCTCTCTCTCTCTCTCTCTCCCTCCTCTCTCTCTCCCATCTCTCTCTCTCTCCCTCTCTCTCTCCCCTCTCTCTCTCTCCCTCATCTCTCTCCCCTCTCTCCCCTCCCTCTCTCTCTCTCTCTCTCTCTCACACACCCCACACACACACACGTCATACATCTTTAAATATATTCAAACCTCGCAGATGTTCTTCAAAGTCCATATAGTGGGTAGATGAGAAATAAACAGGACAGGTCTTAGCAGGTGTTCTTACTCTACTTAGTGCTTCGTCTCCTGACATAATATGGTTCATGTGTACTATTCAAGGGCAAACAGGCAGTAGCCAAAGAAAACTGTCAAATTATCACGAACATTTTTATACACATTAGAGTAGTATTCAGAGTGATTCATCAAAGAAAGCATTAGTCAACCAGTAGATTAAGTATTGCTTAAAAAGAAAAACAATATTCCCTGGGGAAAAAAGTACATAATTCTTCTATTTGGGGGGAAAAAAAAAAACTATCAGCTACATATATCATTGTACGCCTGCTAAAACGTATTTTTTTTAAAAACCTGCTCTGTCTCCTTTTCTGTTTCTCTAGTTCTGCGTTTGTGAGCACCTGTCTTCGTGTCGGCGTTAATTCCTTTCCGATGCGCGACGCGGGCCTTCAGCGCGTTTAAGAGCCTCCGCCACCGCAGAGCTTCCTGTCGCCTCCCGCTCTTAATTAGCTAATTGGCACTCGTCGTCTATTACATCTGACATCTTTAATGCAGTCGTGAGCTGCAGCTGCGGCGTATTACTGCGAAAAACATTTTCCTGTAATCCTCTCATAAGAGTGTGCAGCTGTTCGACAAGTAGGAGCAGTGTTTGAGTGTGTGCGTGTGTGTGTGTGCGTGTGTGTGTGTATGTGTGCGTATGTGTGCGTGTGTGTGTGTGTGTGTGTGTGCATATATGTGTGTGTGTGTGTGTGTGTGTGTGTGTGCGTGTGTGTGTGTATGTGTGCATGTGTGTGAGTGTGTGTGGTGTGTGCACATATGTGTGTGTGTGTGTGTGTGCGTGTGTGTATGTTGTAGAGCTGACTGTAGCTGGTCAGCATCTCACTGTACTAAAAGAGTATAATTTCTCTAACAGCCTTTTTTTGGGGTGCGGGTGAGGGGGTGTAAGAATCTATTTAGGTGTGCGAAAGATACCCTCTCCATAAAATGTATTTACAGTAGTTTACTAAGTGCTGATACTTTTAATAGGGTCTCTGCACTGAGGCCAGAACTATTTATATCATATGCTAGGCATTTAGGCCCTCCCTCAGTGCCAGCTCACTTCCCCTATTCCAGCCAATAGGAGGACTGAATTGATGCCCCGCCCGGAAAACAGAACTGTAAAAAAACACACTTATCATGGGGACACAACCCAAAAATACTTTGCTTATTGAATGTGTGAAATGTGCAGTTCTGCATCTTTTCCATGGACCCTGTAATGCACAAATGCATTGCTCAAGAGTTGAATGAACATTGCTGAAGAGTTTAATGAAAGGTTACCTTTAAGAAATAAATGAATATGGAAAATTCGATAACCTCTGTTACACACAGTTAAACATTTTCAGTATATGCATCTATCTGCGCATATATTTCAAACTTTGAGTATATCTTTATACCCATATCCAATATTTGTACTATCTCACATGAACACACACACCCAAAAAACCCACACACATACACACATGCACATGCACATGCACACAGACACACACACACACACACACACACGTGTGTTTTGGCTGAAAGAAGACAGTCAGGGTTGTGTGTTGAGCTCAGACTCAAGATGACCAGCACTATAACAGGGATGCTCGAAGCAGGCCCCCGAGGCCAGTAGTACTGCCGGTGTTCTTTTCCGCCTGATTGTTGATTGATCCGTTAATGCTACCGATTGGCCAGAGATTTAACTCAACTGGAGTCCCAGATTTAAACCAGTCCCTGATTGGAGGGGAGGAATGAAAGCCAGCAGTTCTACTGGCCCCCAGGGGCCAGATTTGAGTGTCCCCTGCTCCGTAATATTAAGAGAGATAAAACTTTGGTCCCTCATTCCAGGCAGGTCTCGGGATGAGGATGAGACTCCAAAGGGAACCTTTGCTCCGTGGAGCTTGTGCGCGGTGAGGGGGGACCGCTGATGCCGTGGCACCAGGCAGGTCCGGCTCGGTCAGGGTTCAGTCCGAGGCACAGAGAGACGAGGCGGGGAACGCGCCGACTGGGCCAGGCGCGTCCGAAGCTCAAAGCGGTTTGTTTTCCCGAAGGCCGGGTAGAGCAAGAGGGGCGGAGTTCAGCCGAAAGGCCGCCCTGTTTTTAAATCCCGGCATGGTTTTTTTTTTTTTTTCACCCTCGGCCTCGAACCCGTAGCCCCCGCCGGGCACGCCCGCCCTTCCCACCGCCGCCTTCCGTCTCAGCGTTTTCATAAAAGTCATTATTTATACTCGCGGCCGGCCGCACATCTGGGCTGCGGCTCGCTGGAGGAGATGCGGCTTCCCCCTGCCTGCCCTGAGCCCTGCATGCAGGCACCACAGACTGCTGCGCTTAGTATGTGTGGAGGAGCTCCCTCCCTCTCTCTCTCTGTCCCTCTCTCTCCTCTCTCTGTCCCTCTCTCTCTCTCTCTCTCTCTGTCCCTCTCTCCCTCTCTCCCTCTCTCTCTCTCTCTGTCCCTCTCTCCCTCCCTCCCTCTCTCTCTCTCTGTCCCTCCCTCTCTTTCTCTCTCTGTCCCTCTCTCCCTCTCTGTCCCTCCCTTTCTCTCTCCCTCCCTCTTTCTGTCCCTTTCTCTCTCTCTGTTCCTCTCTGCCCCTCCCTCCCTCTCCCTCTCTGTCCCTCTCTCTCTTTCTCTCTCTGTCCCTCTCTCCCTCTCTCCCTCTCTGTCCCTCCCTCCCTCTCCCTCTCTGTCCCTCTCTCTCTCTCTCTCTCTGTCCCTCTCTCCCTCTCTCCCTCCCTGTCCCTCTCTCTCTCTCTTTCTCTCTCTGTCCCTCTCTCCCTCTCTCCTCTCTGTCCCTCTCTCTCTTCTCTCTCTGTCCCTCTCTCCCTCCCTCTCTCTGTCTCTCTCTCTCTGTCCCTTTCTTTCTTTCTATCTCTCTCCCTGCCTCTCTCTTCGCTTCTCTCCCCCCCTCTTCTCCCCTCTCCCACTCTCCCTCCCTCTCTCTCTCTCTCTCTTCCCTTCCCTCTCTTTCTCTCTTTCTTGGTCCCTCTTTATCCCTTTTTTCTTTCCCCCCTCTCTCTTCTCCTCCTCTCTTTCCTTCCCTTCCCTCTTTCCTGCACCTCTCTTTCTTCTCACCCATCCATCTCTCTCTCTTTCTTGATCTCTCATACTTTCTCTTGGACTCAGTGTCTTTTACCTCCTGTCTGTCCACCCCTCCTTCCCTCTCTCTCTCTCTCTCTTCCTTTCTCTCCTTCTCTCTCTCACTCTCCCTTTTTTCTCATGTTTTCCATCTTTTCTTCTCTCCCTCTCTCCCTCTCCCCTCTCCCTCCTCTCCTTTAGGACTCTAATTGTGGGCGCTGGGCTCGCCCACCCTTGTCACCGCTGACCAATTAGGTGATTGTGTTTAGGGGTGTAGGGGGGGTTGGTGGTGGTGGGGTGGGGGCCCTGGGGTCCTGTAATAAGGCAGAGGGAACAAAGCCAGGCTTTAAAAATAAAACCCTCCACTGTAGCAAGCGCAAGCCGCAAGAAAGCCACGCGCTTTTACAAATAAACACCGTATCCTCCAGGGCTGGCAGTCCTCGCTGCACATTCTGCCCCTCTGCACCCCGCCCCCCTCCCCAAAACCCCAACCCCCCACTCCTCCACCCCCATTCCCTCGCCCCCAGCCCCCGCCCCCAGCCCTCCCTCCACTTTTTGGCAGAGTCGTGTTTTTTTCATCAAAGTACCACAAGCCTCCCAGGCCCAAACCAGTCCCCCCCCCCCGGTAAAGAGGTTATTTTCGACCGTTACGGCCATGGAAACCGCGCTCCAATCGGAGGGCTCTTCCCGCTCGCGTTTGGCCGTCTTCCTTCCGCAGTCCAGCCCGTGCGGGGGCCAGGGGTCGCCCCCACGTTTTTTAGGGTGCAGCATGCATTGCGCCCTCAGATGGTAGATGGGGGGTTGAACTGGAATCACCTCTCTCTCTCTCAGTTATTCGCATTTTACGCTTTAAAAATTGCGTGGAAAAAGCTTACATCTGTTTGGCCCGAGCATGCATATTACACGAACGAGAACGGCATCATCAAAGAGTAAGTCTTCAGTTCTCAAGAAGACATATAAAAACTAAATAAGAAAAACCCAGAAAAAACAAGGTAAAAAAAGTCCTTTTCTCACACAAAATTCAGTTTAATTGTTTGATAGAAGTAGGCACATAAATACATTATTAAGGACTTACACTATATATATATATATATATGTATATTTATATGCTGTATACACTGCAACCACATGATTGGCTGTTTGGAGCAGTCGGCTAATTGCATTAACGAGCATGTGCAGCTAACAAAGTGGCCAGTGAGTGTACACACTGCATATCTGAATGTATGAATGGAATTCCCCTGTCGGACCACAGGTTGTCACTGGTGGTCGCCATGGCAATCAGGCGTCGTTAAGGGGAACGGTATCCGTTCCCCCCCTGCGGCCTATCAGAAGCTTCTCGGCAGATCCGGCGGTGACCGCCGCGAGTACCTGAGCCTGAACCCGAGAGCTCGGGGGGGGGGGGGCAGCACCTGGACCGCGCCACCCGCAGGCATCGGCTCACGTTCTGCCCCGAGCTCGCTCGCCCCCGCAAGCCCCCGCCTGCCGCCAGCCCCCGCCCGCCGTTCTCTCCCCCCCCCCCCCCCCCCCGTCATCCCTCCATCGCCATCTCCGGGCCCCCAATCCCCCCCCCCCCCCCCACCCCCCCCACTCCCCAAGTCTAGGAGGGCCATCCGAGGAGGAAAACCATTTGCAAAAACCGCGGTCCCAGCATGCCTTGCGGCAGAGACGGTAGTCCTCGCGCCGATCGATGGGCTGCAGATAGACTCCTCGTACCTCATAAAGACGAACCCGAGAGTGGCGAGCGGTGGGATTCCGGTTCGCCCTCCAGCTTCAGAGGTTTTCTTTCTCTTTTTTTTCCTCCCTCCCTCTCTCCCTCTCTCTCCCTCTCTCTCTCTCTCTCACTCACTCTCTCTTTTTACAGTATCCAGGATATTACAGGAAATGTAGACCGCCACAGAATCCTCCGCTGTGGTTTGATATCTGCCTCAGCAGATCTGTGCGTACGGGCAGGGCAGCCAATCGGGGAGCGGCGCGCATTAAGGCCTCTCCGCCGGGCTGTGGAACTGGGGAAGCCATCCCGGCTCAACCACGGGAGGCCAGCGGAACAACGGCTGCACCTTTTACAGAGCCCCGCAGTGTGTGAGGTGCACACACACACACACACACACATACACACACACACACAGAGAAACACATACAGTGCACATATGCACACACACACACACACACACACACACGCACAAACACACAGAAAAACACACACACACACACACACACACACACACACACACACACACACACACACAAACACACACACACACACACACACAGAAATAACAGTCAAAAGTTTTCTGAAATCACAGGTCATTACTTTTGCTGCCTTGTGGGCTTACACAGTACAGCAGGGCCCGGCGGTGGTGGTGGGGTTGTTAGGGGGGTTGTTAGGGGAGTTGGTGGGGTTTGACGAGGGGTGTGGGGGGGTGGTGGAGTTGGGGGGGGGGCAGCTGTTGCTCAGGTAGCATTCAATTAAAAGGCTGCCAGATGGGAAAGCTGAGACAGGCAGTATAAATCTGCGGGACGAACACGCGGCGAGCTCGCAGACCGGTGTGTGTGTGTGTGTGTGTGAGAGCCGTCTGGCCAGCGCTGGCGGGCTGTCACTGCGCCCCGCGCCCCGCCGAAACGGCTACCGAGTGCTTCTTGGGTTCCGTCCCGGTCGCCTTCCAAATATAACACCCGCCCCGGTGGTCCCGCTCCGGCGGACTGAGAGAAAACACGTCCGCTGGCCGGCTCCACCGCTCCCCTGCTCCCTTTCTCTCTCATTCTTTCTCTCTCACTCTCTCTCTCTCATTCTCTCTCTCTCTCCCTCACACACATATGCACTCTCTCTCTCAAACACATTCTCACACACACACACACATGCTCCCTTTCTCTCTCATTCTCTCTCTCATTCTGTCTCTCTCATTCTCTCTCTCATTCTGTCTCTCTCATTCTCTCTCTCATTCTGTCTCTCTCTCCCTCACACACACTCTCCCGCTCTCTCTCTGGAACACATTCTCACACGCACATACACACGCTCCCTTTCTCAGTCATTCTCTCGCTCATTCTCTCTCTTTCATTCTCTCTCTCTCTCCCTCACACACTCTCTCCCGCTCTCTCTCTGGAACACATTCTCACACGCATACAACACTCTCACAGTTTCTCTCACTCTCAAACACATTCTCTTGCTCAAAATTCAAGTTCCTTTATTGGCAGGAAACACATTTGTCGATGTTGCCAAAGCACACAGAAATAAGTTAAAAATCCGAATGCACGCACTGTCTCTCTTTCACATCACTCACACACTTTCTCTTTCGCTCATCGCTTTCTCACACTTTCGCTCACTCACTCACTCACTCACTCAGTCACTCACACACTCTCGCTCTCCTTTTCTTTCCCTCTATCCCTTTCTCCAAAACCACTCGTAAGAAGGAAACCGACACCTGACAGGCCAGCGATGAATACTAGCATTAAAGCCTTGAATGATCTAGCATGGTTCTGCCAAGCAGGACACATATGCATGTTATGGATGTCATCGCCAAGCCCTCTCTGCGAGAAGGCGTCCCGCTCGTTTCGGGCCCATCGGGGGGTTAAAAAACAGGCCCCGCCCCTCTGAGGAGGCGGGGAGAGCTCGGAGGGGAGAGATGTTTTTTTCCTCGAGTCCGCAGTGGAATTGCAGCGAGTTTAACGATCCTCTTCCACTCTCTCGGCCCCGCCCTGATTGCGGTCTCGCTGAGAGGGACCTCTGGCGCTCCGAGCGAAAGTGCAGGGGCTGGTTCAGCGGCCGGGGCACTGCAGGTGAAAGCACTTCAGCCTCGGGGTCAAACAGGGCCCCCCCCCCCCCTCCCCACGCCCCCGCACCCTTCAGTACACATCCCATGAGCCCCCACTGCATGCTCAGGAAGACAGGAAGAAGACAGGAGTTCGCTCACGGTTCGGTGGGGACCTCGTCCGTATGAGAGCCGCTGAGGGTCCTTACCCCAGGGAACTCTGAATAACTCTGAGAAAGAGGAGACCGGAAGCATGCCAAGACCGCGCTTTCAACTTATTTAAAAAACATTCCCAATCATCCCTTGCAGAGCCAAACCCTAGAACGTTCCCTTATGTTCCTTATGCTTTTGTTCCTTATAATATTCCCAAGAGAACTCTACAGAACTGTTCCTTTTCATATTCCAGAATTTTCTTCCCGAACCATTCCTTAGAGCATTCCCAAATGAACTCTACAGAACTGTTCCTTTTCACATTCCCAACAGTTCTTTACAGAACCATTCCTTAGAACATTCCTGATAGAGCTTGTTCCTCACATGGTGTTTGAGGAGAAGTCATGGCAACCTGGCAGTTCAACATGAGAAACTTTAATGCTGTGTCAGTGAAAACTTCAAATGTCTCCCAGTGTTTTCCCATTTTCCCCAGTGTTTCCCATTTTTCCCAGTATTTTCCAGTTTTTCCCAGCATTTTCCCATTTTCTCTGGTGTTTTCCAGACTGTTCTGCCTGTGAGACATAGACAGTGATGGGTGTCATATTTTTTGGCAGTTGGAGAGAGCCCTCCGACCCCGCGCGCACCCTTTACTGGACCCCCCTCCCCAGCCCCCCGTCTGACCGGTCGCCCCCGGTAACAGGAGCAGCCATTGTGCGGTCAGCGCGGCCTGTCCCGCCTGGGGTTGCCAGCTTGGGTCCCAGCGATTTTGGCGGGTAGGGGTCAGGGGGGGAGAGGGGCCATTATGGCGTCTGGGGCAGGCCTTGCGCGAGGGGGCAGCGGGTCGTCCGGGGTTACGAGGGCGACCGCGGCGGCATATGGCCACCGCTGGGGGCGCATCTGTGGCGGAACACGCCGGAACTTGACCTTCACCTCCACCTCCACCTCACCTTCACCCTCACCCTCATCCCCGCCACGCTTCACTCCAGCTCCAGACTTTCACTAATGTTCCCAAACCCTGGGCAAACTGGACTGACCCAAACCCCCCCCCCCCCCCCCCACCCCGCGCCCCCACCACCATGCCCTGTACCCTGCCCCCCCTGCCCCCCCCGCCCCTCCGGGCGGGGCCACGGGTAATGGGATTGATCCTGGCCAGAGCCCCTCTGGCGCTTTTATAGAGGGGTGATGGATGGAGGGGTTCTTAGAGGTGATGAAGCCACTCTGCATCTTTAATGATTCATGGAGAGAAACGCACACACGCACGCGTACGCACGCATACATACACACACACACATACACACGCACACGTACACACAGACACATACACACACACACACACACACGTACACATGCATACATACACACATACACACAGACACATGCACACACACGCACACACACACGTGAGCACACACACACACACACATACACACACATGCATGCACACGCACACACGCACACACACATGCATGCACACGCACACACACACACAGGCGTGCCGTGCACACACACATAAAATACACACACAAACCTACACACACATGCATGCACACACACACACACACTCACATACACACAGACACATACAAACACACGCTCATAAGCACGCACACACACATACATACACATACTCACACAGAGACACACACACACATACACACACACACATACACACGAGGCGTTAGCAGCACAAAGCTACTGCTCATCCGGAGAGCCTGAGGTACTGTCCCTCCCAAGTCCTCCTCGGCCCCCAGCAACCGCCAGCCCCCCACCCCCCCCCCCCCACCCCACTTCCACACCCTCCCCCTTTAAAGCTTTTAAGATCCGGACAGACAAGAGAGAGTCCCGCCTCCACGGGATGGCTGTTCCACAGTGAGAGGCCGGGCTGATGAATTCACCCTCTAATGTCTATTAAGAAGTCTTCAGCAGTAAAGAGATGGATGGATGGATGGACGGATGGAGGGATGGGAGAGAGAGGAGGGAGAGGTGATCAATAGGCACAGCGATTGGCTGCATGGGAGGATCCAGGGTCTTTCATTAAAAAAAAAAAAAAATTAAAATAACAACGGTAACATGGCCTACTTGCCCTCAGTACCTAGCAAAACCTTAAAAAATGTAAATATTTCATTCGTCTGAAGAGAGCGTTGACAAACAAACCGACAATGTCTGTCCCCAAAGTAGAATGTGGTTACCTTGTTGGAAAACTGGACTTACACACCTCCCAAATTTATTTGACCCGGACTTCATCAGGATGCAAACTTTTTGAGCATTTTACCATGAAGAAAATAAAGAGTAAAGCCAGTCAGCCTGCAATGGCAGGTGTGTTGTCCTATTAAAACACTGGGTTTGCATCAAGCGATGCATCCCACAGTCTGGTATGGAATCTCAACTTCGAGGAACTAGTGAAATGTCTGAAAGTGGATTAGTGATTCCATGACCCCCCCCCCCCCCACCCCCCCACACCCCCCCATACATGTGTTGGATCACAGTATTAAAATGAACAAGATTTGTACTTACATTCTCTATAATATGAATTATGATTTAAAAAAAAATTTAATGACGTAATGTAACTATATGTGAAAATACATTTTCCTGAAGCAAAATATATACACTAATGGATACAGACAGCATTTTAAAACACACGTCTCGCCCCCCCCCCCCCCTTCTCCCTGTAATCTCCACAGTTATCATCAGATCAAGGCTGATTAGGCACCGTTGGAAACGACAAGCGCGTTAAAAAAAAAAAAAAAAAAACGCCCGATCGATCGATCGGCGAGCGCGCGCATCTAAACAGTCGACCGTAATTCAAAATGAAATTTATAACCTTTCAAACGGAACGTCGGAGACGCCGGGGGCCTCGTCCGGGGGACCCTAACACGCTATTAGAGGACCCGGCGAATCTCAGGGGCTCGCTACCGACTGCATTAATATTCGCATTAATATTTAAGGACAAACATCGTCTCACACACACACACGCAGCTGTCTAGTTATCGGCTACTACTCCCCCCCCCCCCCCCCCCCCCCCCCCCCCACTCCCGGTTCCCCCCTGGCCTGCGATTATAAGGCCTCACATATTAATGACTGTGACTGCCCTGCTTTTTAAACTGATAACCATGGCAACCCTGCCTCTGTGGCTCCGTAACTGAAATGGCTAATTGTTATCATGGTGCAGAATGTGCTCGTTTTTTTTCTCTCTTTTTTTGTCAATATTGTTCTTCGCAACGTCATTTCATTCAAATTTTCTGATAATTTGCTAAGCATAACTTGGATTCTTTATATATCAATAACTACATGAGTTTTTATTTTTTCCAAAACTACAACTATCGTGTGTCATTTATTGACAACTGTAATAGCTGTGTCATTAATATTTTATTAATATGAATAACTGTGAATATACTGCATGCAATTTTTAAATGAACCATTCTCTTGTTTTAGTTTGCTGGTATTGAGTCATTTATTTTATTTTGAGTCTTGCCACTTGAAGACAGCACTAATTTTATTGTAACTTTACCCATCTGCAGCTTGTGGTTTTGTTTGCTTACCATTCCAAATACACCTTTTGCAGGTGTACAGCAAAAACCAAAGAACAGGTCAGGCTCAACAAGGATGTAGTCTTATATCGTCATTGAAGATCCCACGGCCCATTTTTGAAAGGGCAGGGATGTTACCCCCGGCCCAATGTCTGAGTCAAATTCCCACGAAAAACCGGCCCTCTACATTCGGGCCACAACCCAGGGCATTCCGACCCCCCTTTGATTCCCCAGGTCTTCAGCGCTGAAGAGAAACTGAGTTCCCGGTTGACCTACCTGGTTAAATAAAGGTTTTAAAAAAAAAATGTTTAAATTGTAATGAGAGAGATTTCTCGTACAGACAGGCCTGCTCCTGGGTTCAGCGTGGAGCAGGCAGCGATGCAGCTGTTTTATTTTCTCCTCTAATCGTTTCCAGAGGCCACTTTGATTTCAGTTTTTACAGTCTGCTTTATTTCATTCCATTTTTTTTTTTTTTTTTTTTTGCTTTTTTTATCCCCCCACGACATGCATGAAAAAAAGAGATCAAATTCACACCACATGCCCGCGAAACAGAAGACGAACCTCTTGGCTCCTCAAATTTTTTTATTTTATTTTTTTTTATTTTCCTCCTCCTTTAATTTTCTTCTGCAAATGTGCCGTTTCGATTGGAGGGGCCCCCCCGGCTGAGGCGGAACTCTCGTAGCCGGGATTATGTTGCCCGTGGAGATAATGGAGGCGGGACGGCACTTTTTGGAAGAGGGATTTTTTTTTTGTTGTTGCGGTGAAGAAGAAAATAGATGAGCCCCAGACACCATCCAGTGTTCCAACACCCCCCCATCCCCGCCAGCCCCCCCCCAGGCCCGTGTGGTCATCCTCATCCCACTACTCTGGGATGCGCTCGAGCAAAAGCCTGGAATCGAACCCGGAGCGGTAGCTTGCCCCATCCGCAGCGGCCTTGCCTTCCGTTTACTCTCTCTGCTCGATTTCGGCGAGTGTGGGCCTCACCAGGGCTCCCTCACATCTTGCCCAAATAACCCTGTCCCAAAACCCCCCTAAACCCAAAAAAAAGGCAGAGGGCCTTCGATGCCCTTCGGTCCCAGGTTCGCTTGCTCTGTGTTCCCGCATCTGTGTCACGCTAAAATGCTTCCCCCTACCAACCAAAAATAACTGACCCTTCAAGGTGCAAGATTGTGAAATATGTGATCAGAATTTTCTCAACCGAACATGCTAATGCTGATGTCATAGTCACTGCTGGTGACTGAAAGCAATGGAGTTCTAGAACACTGACTCAGTATTGTGAAAATATCGTTCCAAAAAAACTGCTCTTCAAAGGGTTAACCAACAGTCAGTCGTCTCTCCTGGCAAACGGGCTGCCTTTGGCATCTGGCAGCGAAACCAAGCACAGCCAGAAATACAACATTGAGCAACATAAACCTAAACAATCGAGCAGACAGCGTAATGTATTGATGAAAAAAAAAAAATACATGTACCAAATAAACACGACGCACAAAAGAAAAAGTATTACAAGCATTAAAAGAAAGACGTCTTGTTTGGGGTTTAACAAGGAGGAGAGATTAGCCTCTACAACTTTCCACAACATGGAGGAAATCTTTCCCACTTTTGTTGAAATTGCACAACATTAAAGATTCTGAAGAGGGAAGCTTGCACTGTGGTTTCCATAAGGAACTGTTTTATAAGTTAATTTAAGTTGAATTAGACTGGCTTTTTTTTGTTGTGGGTTGGTTTTGTTTGAAGGTGGAGGGCGGCACGGCTGACATCCTCTTTGGGAGTGGGGGGTCCGGGGGGGGGGGGGGGGGGGGGGGGGGTCGTCACCCTGATACTCCCTCAAACTCAGCGCCGACAGCGCTAGTCCTCCGAGCGCGGTACAGAATCTCAGAAAGACGGATCTTCGAGACCGAAGATGCCGAGCCGTGCGTACAGAGCCGTCGCGGCGCACGCGCTTGTGCGAGGCCTTTGTGCCGTTTTTGCCGCCGTCTTCGCCGGCGTGAGGCGTTCGCGTGGCGCGTTTGTGCCGCTCTTGCGTCCGCGTGCTTGTGTGCGAGCGCCTTTAATCTCCGTCAGGCCGTTTATGTGCCGTTTGGATGAGCGCGCCGAACTGTACAGGTGCCGCTCCGGCCTCCGTCTCCACCGATGCGTGCCGGTGCGTGCCGGTGATAGCCGGTGCTAGCCGGGTCTAGCCGGTGCGTGCCGGTGCGTTGCCGGTGATAGCCGGTGCTAGCCGGGGCTAGCCGGTGCGTGCCGGTGCGTGCCGGTGATAGCCAGTGCTAGCCGGGGCTAGCCGGTGCGTGTCGGTGCGTGCCGGTGCGTGCCGGTGCATGCCGGTGAGTGCCGGTGCTAGCCGGGGCTAGCCGGCGCGAGCGCGTTTAATCTCTGTCGGAGGCCGCAGGCCGCAGCTCGAGTGCGGTCTCATCACAGAGCCTCCGACCCCAGCTCCCTGTCTGTACTCACTCCAAACAGCTGGGGAGCCTTAGCCACGGAAAATCACTTCCACTCTGTCTCTCTCTCTGTTCACCCCCCCCCTCTCTCTCCCTCTCTCCCTCTCTCTGTTTCTCTCTCTGTTCCCCTCTATCTCCCTCTGTTTGTCTCTCTCTTTTTCTCTGTTCACCACTCTCTCTCTCTCTCTGTTCACCCCCCCTTTCTCTCTCTCTCTTTCTCTCTCTGTTCCCCCCTCTCTCTGTTCCCCCTCTATCTCCCTCTGTCTCTCTCTCTCTTCACCCTCTCTCTTTCTGTCACTCTGTCTCTCTCTTCCCTCCCTCTCTCTCTCTGTTCACCTCTATCTCTCTCTCTCTCCCCTCCTCTCGCTCTCCCTTCCCCCCTCTCCCTCTCTCTCTATATAAATATGTATTTATCCCTCTTTATTTCTCCATCTATCTCTATCTCTTTTAATACCAGCTGTCTGTTTCTCCAGAAAGGCAGAAAGGATGATGGAAGGGGTGGGGGGGGGGGGGGGGAGGATGGGGGGGGGGGGGGGGGCTGGATGATTTAACATTTCGATGTCTGAATTCAACAGCAGCGAGGCTGAAAAATCCTGTGCTAAAAATCCTTCTCTTCAGACATCACGTTGAGCAACAAAACTAGCTGAGGGAGGGAGGGGGGGGGGGGGGGGGGGGGGGGACAATTACCGCCCAAGAACCACCCCCCCCCCCCACCCACCCCTCGTCTGCACGTAAATAATACAACGTGTTCCGTCCTGTCTAGTCAAGGTGTAATCCAACATCAATCCCCCGGACAGCCCCCGCGCTCCCCCCCCCCCCCCCTCGGCAGCGGTAATGCACTGAGAGAAGCGAGGGGGGGGGGGGGGGGGGGGGGGGGGGAGCAGAAACGTCGTCGGCGCGCGCGCTCCATCGCCACGGCTACGCTATTGATTTACGGAACGACGAGGCAGCTGCTGCTGCTGCTGCTGCTGCTGCTGCAGCCGCTAATTGAATTGAGATCCAGGAAGTAAGTTAATGTAGCCGACAGCGATACAGGAACTTAATCTCCCGAGTGCGCGGAATTTGGGTTCCTCGCTATCTTCGCTGTCAGTGCGATAAATAGCTAATCGATCCGGGGTGGGGGGGGCTGGGGGGGGGGGGGGGGTCGGGGGGGGGGGGGAGGGGTGCTTCAGCCAGGGAGGGGACAACACACTCAAAACAGTTACCTGAGGAAAAGACAAAGAAAAAAAATTTCTGATTTTGGCCCATTGTCGTATGGTTATGGTGAAGGCGAAAATATATATAAAAACATCGGCACCTTTTGCTTTTCCAGCCACTCGGAATGATGGAATTTGATGTCCATGATAACAACGTGTTAGCTTTTGTGTAGTACACTTGTCTTTAAGCACATAGAACTAAATTGTAAACCTGGTTTTGTTAAAAGAAATGTGTCAGATAAACAAACCGACCGGTAGACATGTTGGTAGGATTAGAGTTGCGTTTGTCGTCGGAGATTCTTACAAATCATTCTTCGGGCAAGGGACGGTGAACAGTTTAAAAATGTTTTTATTTTAATTTTAACAAACCTGCAGCTAAAGAGGAAAAAAAAACACACATCACGGGTCCGCTACTCCTCCTGCACATCACTCTCTCTCCAGTGAACCCACTCACTTTAGTAAAAAAAAAAAAAAAAATAATAAAATAATTTCCTGGAGTTGTGGTAATGATCACTCATTTGCCAAGCGCATAACCTTGTACCAGGCAGCTTACACACGTGTGTTTGCACAGGTGCTCCTTCCTAATCGTTCGCTAATTCATAAATATTTTTTTGGCAGTAATGAAGGAGAGGAATTTCGCACTGTGAGCTGAGGGGAAGTTTCCCCCCCCCCCCCCCCCCACGGGCCCGGGGCGGAGGGTCCTGAGCGGGGCAGGCGTCCCGTACCCACAGCCATGCCGCCCAGCGAGCCCATCTGTGTGGCCCCCGAAACCCACTTCCTGTGAGCACGCGCGCGCGTGTGTGTGTGTGTGTGTGTGTGTGTGGGGGGGGGGTAATGAGACCCGGGCGAGCCTGGTGGCAATGCCAGTCCGGAGGGGAGGGGGGAGGAGGAGAGAGAGAGGAAGAGAGGGAGAGAGAGAGAGGGAGGGAGAGTGGGAGAAGAAAGAGGGAGGGAGAGGGTGAAAGTGAGAGAGAGAGATGCTTGTGCCGATTGAACATTAATATTGTTTTTTATAGAATGTTTGTATTCCACTGTAAATATGTATTTCGAATTGATTTATGATGCTTTGGAAATTTGTACGTATGTATTTCCTGCCAATAAAGCAATTTGAATTTGAATTTGAGAGAGAGAGAGAGAGAGAGGGGGGGGAGAGGGATAGAACTAATGCAGTTTATGCACATTCACAGAACTGGAACAAGAGGAGAAAGGCTAATGTATATTTGCAAGGTGTGTGTGTGTGTGTGTGTGTTTGTGTGTTTTGATGTGTGTGTGCAAGTGTGTGTGTTTTGATTTGTGCATGTGTGTGTGTGTGTGCAAATGTGTGTGTATGTGTATGTGTATGTGTGTGTGCATGTGTCTGTGTGTGTGTGTGTGTGTGTGTTTGATGCGTGTGTGTGTAGTGTGCGTGTGGGTATGTCAGCGTTTGTGTCTGTTTCAAACCCTTTAGTTCCCAGTGGCCCAGAAAGACCCTTAAAAATCTAAATGACAAATTCACATATGTGCCAGGACTTGGCAGTGCAAACATCAACAGATCATAATCAAAACAAGCTTCAGATGACAGCCAATTAGACGCCACTCTCTGAGTCAACAGGAAATAATTAAACTGGAGACTTATTAACTGCAGTGAACACAATCAAGCCACAGAGTTTTGTTTTACCACAGAGTTTTATGTAAATACATTTTCCTATTAGTATTTATTACTACTACTACCACTATCATTAATAATAATAACAATTATAAATGATATTAATACTAATAATTTTTAATATTACTCCTACTAATAATAATTCTTTGTATATTTATTATTAACATCACATCCAATGCTGTTATTATTATTATTATTATTATTATTATTATTATTATTATTATTATTATTATTATTGTAGTTCTTTTTATTCTCCTTCCTCTTCATATTATTATTATTGTTGTTGTTTCTGTTGATTATGTTGGTATTATTATTATTATTATTATTATTATTATTATTATTAACAACAGCAATAATAATAAATATAATAATACAAATAACAATAATAATAATAATACTAATAATAATTGTTATTATTATTTATTTATGTATTTTTATTATTGTTGTGAGTACTATTAATATCATGGTGCATTAAGCCCAGGGACCAGGCGGCGGAAGTGACAGGCGTCGAGGCCGGCGGGCTGTGCAGCCCTAGCATAGCGTAGCATAGCGCTAGCGGGATGTTGAGGTGTATTGTAGTTAATGGCGTATTAGAGGCTCTCACACTGGCCTGTCTGCGCACGGATTGTGCAGCCCTAGCGTAGCGTAGCGTAGCGTAGCGCTAGCACTGCGGGATGTTGAGGTGTACTGTAGTTAATGGCGTATTAGAGGCTCTCACACTGGCCTGTCTGCCGGTTGTGCAGCCCTAGCGTAGCGTAGCGTAGCATAGCGTAGCGCTGCGGGATGTTGAGGTGTACTGTAGTTAATGGCGTATTAGAGGCTCTCACACTGGCCTGCGCATGGGTTGTGCAGCCCTAGCGTAGCGTAGCGTAGCGTAGCGCTAGCGCTGCGGGATGTTGAGGTGTACTGTAGTTAATGGCGTATTAGAGGCTCTCACACTGGCCTGCGCACGGGTTGTGCAGCCCTAGAGTAGCGTAGCGTAGCATAGCGCTAGCGCTGCGGGATGTTGAGGTGTACTGTAGTTAATGGCGTATTAGAGGCTCTCACACTGGCCTGCGCACGGGTTGTACAGCCCTAGCATAGCGTAGCGTAGCATAGCGGGATGTTGAGGTGTACTGTAGTTAATGGCGTATTAGAGGCTCTCACACTGGCCTGCGCACGGGTTGTGCAGCCCTAGTGTAGCGTAGCGTAGCATAGCGCTAGCGCTGCGGGATGCTGAGGTGTACTGTAGTTAATGGCGTATTAGAGGCTCTCACGCTGGCCTGCGCACGGGTTGTGCAGCCCTAGCGTAGCGTAGCTTAGCGTAGCGCTGCGGGATGCTGAGGTGTACTGTAGTTAATGGCGTATTAGAGGCTCTCACACTGGCCTGCGCACGGGTTGTGCAGCCCTAGCGTAGCGTAGCTTAGCGCGTAGCGCTGCGGGATGCTGAGGTGTACTGTAGTTAATGGCGTATTAGAGGCTCTCACGCTGGCCTGCGCACGGGTTGTGCAGCCCTAGCATAGCGTAGCGTAGCGCTAGCGCTGCGGGATGCTGAGGTGTACTGTAGTTAATGGTGTATTAGAGGCTCTCACGCTGGCGGCGCACGGGTTGTGCAGCCCTAGCATAGCGTAGTACTGCGGGATGCTGAGTGTACTGGCGTTAATGGCGTATTAGAGGCTCTCACACTGGCCTGCGCACGGGTTGTGCAGCCCTAGTGTAGCGTAGCGTAGCATAGCGCTAGCGCTGCGGGATGCTGAGGTGTACTGTAGTTAATGGCGTATTAGAGGCTCTCACACTGGCCTGCCTGCCGGTTGTGCAGCCCTAGCGTAGCGTAGCGCTAGCGCTGCGGGATGCTGAGGTGTACTGTAGTTAATGGCGTATTAGAGGCTCTCACGCTGGCCTGCGCACGGGTTGTGCAGCCCTAGCATAGCGTAGCGTAGCATAGCGCTGCGGGATGCTGAGGTGTACTGTAGTTAATGGCGTATTAGAGGCTCTCACGCTGGCCTGCGCACGGGTTGTGCAGCCCTAGCGTAGCGTAGCGTAGCATAGCGCTAGCGCTGCGGGATGCTGAGGTGTACTGTAGTTAATGGCGTATTAGAGGCTCTCACGCTGGCCTGCCCGCCGCATGCGCTCAGGCCCTCAAAACCACATCTGACCACCGGGGGCACGGCCAGGGGAAACCACCACCTGGGCCGAGGCGGAGAGGGGGGGGGGGGGGGGTGGAGAGAGTGAGAGAGGGAGAGAGAGAGAGACACCGTCAGCTCCTCACAGCCCCCACTGCCCCCACTACCCCACCGCGCCCCGCAGTGCTGATGGAGGTATTAGGATATTAATTGCTTTTTGACATGATTTCGTTACGGGGGGAGGGAGGGCAGATTGTGGCTTTTTTCCCAGAGACCGGGTTAATGGCAGAGGAACCTGACTGTGCAGAAACCTGCGGCTTTACTTTGTGTGTGTGTGTGTGTGTGTGTGAGTCAATGTATGTGTGTGAGAGTCACTGTGTGTGTGTGTATGTGTGTGTGTGAGTCAGTGTATGTGTGTGTGTGTGTGTGTGTACAGTATGAGGCCTGAGATTACAGTAAGTGATAAAAGGGCTTCTCTTGTCAGCTGCACGGCCCCTAACTACTGCTGGTGGTTATTGGCCTCTATCTGCTGACCCTTTATTTGGTTAATTGGGGAACATTTCCACAATCAGGGATCTCCATCAGTCCAGCGATAAGGCGGCAGGCCAACGTGTGACCCTGCGCTACAGCGGCCTGTGTTTACACAGCTTTTCTCTCCTTGTTTCTCGCAGTTTACGCAGAATGTCAGGCGAGACATTCCTCTGTAATGTTCGGAAAACACGGTCGGCTGAGTGAAAAGTAAAATGTGTGGATGAAGGCTGTGGAGGAGGGGGGGGTAGGGAGTGGGGGGGGATGGTTAGGGTTAGGGTGGGGGGGGGGGGGGGGGCTGGGCTCTTCGGGACAGAGCGGCGAGCTCGATTGGGCGCAGACGTAAACACGGTCACACAGGTTTCTGTCCCTCGCCAGACCTCGGACGTCAGGCCTGGAGGCAGTGAATCAGCAGCTCGGACCCTGTATTTAGTCTGCTCTGATCCCATCCAACCGCCTGCTGTGTGTGTGCGTGTGCGTATGTGTGTGAGAGAGTGTGTGTGTGTGTGTGTGTGTGTGTGTGTGTACGAGCGTGTGTGTGTGTGTGTGTGTGTGTGTGTGTGTGTGAGAGATGTGTGTGTGTGTGTGTGTGTGTGTGCGTGCGCGTGCGTACGTGCGTGTGTGTGTGTGTGCGTGCGTGCGTGCATGCGTGCGTGTGTGTGTGTGTGTGTGTGAGAGAGAGTGTGTGTGTGTGTGTGTGCGTGTGTGTGTGTAAGAGAGAGTGTGAGCGTGTGTGTGTGTGTGTGTGTAAGAGAGAGTGTGTGTGTGTGCGTGTGTGTGAGAGAGTGTGTGTGTGTGTGTGTGTGTGACTGTGTTGAGAGAGAGTGTGAGCGTGCGTGCGTGTGTGTGTGTGTGTGCGTGTGTGTGTGTGCGTGTGTGTGTGTGTGTGTGTGTATGAGCGTGTGTGTGTGTGTGTGTGTGAGAGAGTGTGTGTGTGTGCGTATGTGTGAGAGGGTGTGTGTGTGTGTGTACGTGTGTGTGTGCGTGCGTGTGTGAGAGAGTGCGTGTGTGTGTGTGTGTGTGTGTGTGTGTGTAAGAGAGAGAGTGTGAGCGTGCGTGTGTGTGTGTGTGCGTGTGTAAGAGAGAGAGTGTGAGTGTGCGTGTGTGTGTGTGTGAGTGTGTGTGTGTGTGTGTGTGTGTGTGAGAGAGCGTTTGTGTGTGTGTGTGTGTGTGTGCCCTGCAGAATGGGGGGGTGGTGTAAGCAGACAGAGAGCATTACCTCATCTACATCCCCGCAGATCCCGGTGAGATCCGGGAGAATCCCTGTCTAATCCTGGTCTGGCGTTCCGTCTCCCACATGCCGCAATCCCACAATTCAGGTCCTCCGCCTTGGAATTCACAGGAGACGCAGTGTGTGCGTGGGGGTGGGCAGGTTGCCCAATCAGCTCCCCCCCCCCTCTCTCCTGATTGGATGGCATGGCAACCGTTTGGCCCGCGGTGAGGACCCGGGGACTGGGGGCACAAACGGTTTGGAAAACGGGAATATGAATCACGGATAAATCCCACTAGGTAAACATCCTCTCTTCTGTTTGACAAGTAGATTATCCCATGATAGGACAAATAGTAGGACAATTTTCCTGTTTATTTATCCTCAACGATTCCTCTGCAGAATTTGCGTTGTTTAGGAAAATGTTCAGCTTTTTCTACCCCCATTTCTCTCTCTCTCTCTCCCTCTCTCATACCCTCTCTTTCTCCATCTCTGCCTTTACATCTATATATCCATCTCTCCGTCTTTCTCTATCTTGCTGCCTCTCTCAACACTCTCTTTTCTTCTGTCTCTCCATCTCTCTCTCCGTCTCTCTCTCTCTGTCTCGCCCCCCCTCTCTCTCTCCATCATTCTCTTTACTTCTACCTCTCCCTCTTTCCACCTCTCTCACTACTCTCTCCCACTCCCTCTCTCCCTCTCTCTTTCTCTCTCTCTCTCTCGTTTTGTTTTCCACCGTTTTTCTCAGAATGGGAGTAACGAACACTGAAGAGGTGCCAGTTCTGTCATAAAAGAGGGATCTCGTGAAACCTGAACCGCGTTAGTCTGGAAGGCCCTCAGACAGTCTAATTACAGTTTTCTCTCTCCCCGTTTGATAGATCACCCAAAGCCAAGGTGGTGATGTGAACTCAGTATAAATACACAACTCTTAGGGCATATTAAATAGGGGGGGGGGGGGGGGATTGGCTTTCTTTTTTTGCCAGGAGGGACTGCTGTGCACCCAGTCTCCAAACAGTCTACTGTACCAGCCCCCTGTCAGAGGAAAATTAAAAAACGATGATTAAGTGGGATGAAATAAACCCGGGACGGGGTAAATCTCTTTAAAGTGTTGAAATGTCGCCACGTGACGATGTCGGGCACGGAACTTGGCTGGGGGAGCGATGGGGGGGTGGAGCTGGAGGTGCTGGTTGGGATAGAATTGGGCAGGTGGGGGTAGAATTGGAGCGTTGAGGAAGAATTGGGAATGCGTCGACTGACGCTTGAAAAAATTCAACAATCACTTCCTGAGAAATCCACAAGAAAGTGAAAAATATAAAATTTATTTTTCCCTCAAATTTCCTCTTTTGCCCTTTCTTTTCCTTGTTAAAATTTCTATGAAATGTTAATCCTGGTTCACGGCAGTGCAGTGTAATTTACAAAATGCACATTTACGTAATCTGACTGAAATGGCTGTGTCACGTTTGCATGCCCATGCACGTAAATGCCATCGTGTTCACTGCTGAATCAAAGCGGCAGCGAAACCCAAAAAAAAAAAAAAAACCTTCACACGACGTCGCTAATGTGGAAGAGGCGATATCGGAACGTTGAAAAAACGTTCCCGTAACACTGCGAGGACGTCCCGCGCCAGCTGTCTGCCAAACTCTTATAGACCCCTTCCCTCCAGAGGCCCTAAATAGGCCTGTCGTTGCTCATTAAACAATAAAAAGGGAACGCCAGTCGATAGTCAGAAGGAAGAGCAAATGGCTCTATTGGAAAATCTTTACCTGGAGGGAAAGGCTTAAGCACTTCAGACAGTTCCAGCTCTCTGGACCCGGAGCCCGGCGATTTGGCAGCCCGTGGAAGAACGGAGGAAGGAGGACGGTGTTTGTCAAATACGCGCGCTCGTTAAAAACAATCGCTTCGTCATTAATGTGGAAAAAAAAACAAAGCAATTAATGCTTCCTGTTGGGAAACGGCCCGCGGTGTTTACAAGGGCGCGAGTTAAAAGCTTTATTATTTAGCAAACATCCTTGTGCAATCTCATGTGAAGAGGGATTTTCCCTCCCCCCTGTCTCCCGGTGTTTCTCTCTCTCTCTCTCTCTCTCTCCCTCCTCTCTTTGACATGGTGGCGTCTCTCTCTCAGGATGGAAAGACAGCGAAGGTCCCGGTGTGTTTCGAACGCAACACGTCGTCAGACACAGAAATAAACTCCAGACGCCCACAGGGCGCGATCAAGGAAGAAGAAGACGAGGAGGAGAGATGGGGAAGCCTGTTGTTGCTTTATTGATCCTGTGTGAGGCGTCCCTGTGCTGTCTGCCTGTAGTTCATCCTGCAGTTCTTTTATCCCCCCCCTTCACTTAATTAACCCTTTTAAGTGTGAGGTCACAAAGACGAGATTAGAGTGTTCTCAACTGAACGTTCTTGACTGGCCTCGTTTCGTAACTGAACATCCTAACGCTGATGTCACAATCACTGCTGGTGACTGAAAGCAATTGAGCAAAGGTACTCAAAGAAAAAAAAAAGAAATCCCAAAAACTTACCCTTCATTCTCCCAACTTGTCACACCGCTGACCTGCGTCTCTTAAATGTTATAATCAAATGTCTCATGTCATCGATTGAAATACACGGACCATGTTTTTTTTTACAGATTTGTTGTCCTGAATTGTGTGTTGTAATTTACGTCTTGAATCTATGTGCTTCTGAGGAGGATAACTTTCACAGAACAACATGTTCTGTATTGCATCTAAATATTATACTGTTAGGCTTAGCGATGAAGCAATTTCCCATTTATGGAATCAATATAAGTACTACCTCGTCTACTATAAAAAGGAGAGAGGAGGACAGAGATGGAAAAGGAAAGAAAAACAATGTATCGAATGAGTTCTGGAAGGCAGAGAGGGGAATAAGGGTAGCCTAACCCTTAACTAAAAACTCTGACTTTTTAAATCAGTCCAACAGGAATCACGTGTGGGATTAAAATCACTCCGTGATAGATATACTGTACTCCATCAGAGCTCATTTAGCACTGTGTGTGTTTGTGTGTGTGTGTGTGTCTGTGTTGTATGTGTGTGTGTGTGAGTATTATTATTATTACTATTATTATTATTATTATTATTATTACTGTTATTGTTATTGTATAGCCTACTCGCTGTGGTTAATTGCATTGTTGTTTGTATTTCACTGTTGTGAATTGTATTCCACTGTTTGTATTCCTATTCCTGTTTGTGTGTGTACGCTTTGGCAATAAGTACAAATGTACTTCATGCCAATAAAGCATTTTGAATTTGAATTTGAATTTGAGAGAGAGAGATAAGGGACAGCAGATATCTCGCTAACTCCAGTCACCACGTATCTGGATCCGCTTCAACACCCAAAACTGTGGGCAGACCGGCAGGGATTAGCCGTGAGCCTCTTGGCTAGCCTCTTACTTCCTTTGGTCATATTACTTTCATATTAGCCACCCGAGCGGCGTCCTGGCCCGATCCAGCCCGCCATTTTAAAAAAGTCCTGCACGACTCCGCGCTTCTGCATTAGAGAAGACCAAAATCAGAGGTTCTGTGGGTTAGAGGCAATAGGCTTGAGACCTACAGACCCGCGGATTCGGCTGGGTTTTCACGGTCTGTTATGGTTCATTCGATATTGGGGGGGGGGGGCGGTCAAGGACGGGGCTTCCTTGAGAAATCTGTTAGCCCTTTATCGGTTTGTTGCGGTCGTTTGTATAGAATGGATGTAGTTTTTCCAATTTTCACATTTAAAAAAAAAACAAAAAAAAAACAAGGTTAACGAAGTGGATCTCAGAAACTCGGAAGCTTTGCACAATCAGCTAGCTGGAATTGTTGACACGACTATAAAAATAGTAGATAAACGACAAAGGTAACTGGTTGTCCTGTATAGCTCAGCAGCACACAGAAAGGCTCTGGATGCAGTAAATGACCCCCCCCAGTCGCCCCCCTCCACAGCGAATTTGAGCTGCTCCCCTCTGGCCGACGTTTCAGAGCGCCAGTCGCCAAAAAGAGCGTCTGTAAGAGATCTTTTGTCCCAACTGCACTCGATCAGGCGAACAGAACCAGATGACGAGCGATCGTTTCTGTCTGATTTCTGTGCGCTTGCACTGTACCGTATATTGTTTTCGTGTGTGTATTTATGTTTTTGAGGTGAGATCAGATTTCTGGCCTTTGTTGGACAATAAAGTTCTATTCTATTCTATTCTAATCTAATGTGAATGCACTTTCGACTTTATGCAACAGAACTGAGCCAGTGTCAGCCTGTGGGCCATAAGCTGATGCTGGCTGAATAACTGTTGTATTTCTCATGATATATTTACAGCCAGTGTTTCAAGTCTGTCTATTATTATTACTATTTTAATGACAAAAACAACGACAACAGCAAAAACAATTATAATAATCTTTATCTATATTGCACATTTATCTGTATAGCATAGTGCATCACACAAACATAAATTCAGCCTATATGTCTATCTGTATGGGGTGCCATTTGTGAAATGCTGAGCATTCTGTAACCTGGCTCAATATTTGTGCATTTTTTTCAAATGTCACTTTTTTTAAAAAATATAGGGAGAAAATCATGTAAAACATTGTGATTGTTTTACCTCCATACTATAAAAACTGAAGTTACACGAAGTGGCATCATTTATTTACATATTTTCAAAACATTTAGTTTATACATTTAACATTTACATTTATATTTAAAATTTAGATTTAAAATGTACTTTTATTATTCATATTTATATATAATATAGAATTATTCAGACTTTTAACAGCTAATTGTTTAAAAAAGTGACATTTGAAAGCTGCAGTGCATTTTTTTGCGCACACACTTGGCGATGCCACATGTACACACACCGCACAGGGTTACAGAATGTTCTAGACGTTAAAAAAACGGCACGTCGCACGCCTGCAGCCTCGGCGAACGGCCCTTAATGACCCCGCGCTTGCGCTACGCGTACGGGACGCGCGCCTCTGCCGGACCGGAACCGGAATCTGCGTCACGCACCTCGCCCCCCCGGGGGCCCAGACGGGCGAATTAACGGGCTTAAACGCTCGACAGACGGGCCCCCAAACCCCCCCCGCCCCCCCCCCCCCTCGCTCCTTCTGAAATGTTGCGCCACTCGAAGACGCAAAAAAAAAACAAAACAAAAAAAACGAGACACGGTCTGAAAAGGGGAAGGCTAGCCCGGCCGTGGGAGCCGCCGGAGCCGTAACCACGGTGATGTTATCAACAAACAGGGGAGCCTATCTCTCTCTCTCGCCCGCCCGCCCGCCCCCGTCCCTTTCCTTGTTTCCTCGTTTCGCCGTTTCTCACATGACTGACAGCACTGACACGGCAGTTATTCTCGAAGTTTTGCAACAGAGATTTTTTGCAAAAGAGAAAGAAAAAGAAAAAAAAGTGCCGTGCGCAGTTGTAAAACATCGCTTCGCATGGGAAAACAAGAAGACTGCTGCGCGCTTGCAAGACTGCAGCGGACACGAGTAGGTCTGTCTAGACACCTCTGGGAAGATTATGACACAGTCTTATGACCCCTTTTCTCACGGCTGCAGTTTGGCCGCTCCTCTGCATTGACGTTCCTTACCCCCAGTGACGGTTAATTAATGAACTGTGATTCAAATACAAATGAAAATAATAAAAAAAATCAGACCAGAGCGTGGGGAATTAATGTGTTTTTGCGGTGCTTCCCCTACCCACAGTCCTCCAGGAGCATCCCTGGGCCCGCTGTCGGGTTTTGCAAATTGACAGGCCGGCCTCTCCGCCTCCTGCGCCACATGCCGAGCACCACGAGGCCTGTGGATGCGGTCAAAGCCCCCCGCAGAAAGCACTCAACGCGATTGGGTCCATCGTGGGATCTCTGGTGAGAGACCTCACCACAAAATAGAGGATGCCCACAAAAAAACGAAAAAAAAAAAAAAAAATGACTGCCCTCCTTAGTCTTGAACCAACAACACCCCCCCCCCCCCCCTTTCCCCATCCTCCCCATCCCACTCCGCCCCACCACCCCCTCGCCACTTCGAAATCGCCGCCCCCCCTAAGTCCTCTGGGCCCACCCCGGTCCCACCAATGAGAGGGAATTGCAGGGTGATAAATGATACTTTACCAGAAATGGCCCCAAAACTGCTGAGAGAAGCAAAATGGCTAATGCAGTTAGCGTGAGGGTTTATAACCTGTAAGTGCAAGAGAGAGAGGATGGGGGGGTTTGGGTTTGGGGGGGGGCGGCAGGGGGGGGGTTTTCTGTGGAGATAAACAGGGTAATTCTTGTTGTGCTGTTTAAATTGACCATCGCTGGGGAGGAGAGAGAGTAAAAACTGTTTAGCTACCAGAGAGCTGTGAGCATGCACACATGGGCGCACACACACACACACACACACACGCACAGATACACACACACACACACACACACACACACACACGCACGCACACACGCACAGATACACACACACACATGCACACACACACGCACAGATACACACACACACACACACACAGATACACACACACACACGCACAGATACACACACACACACACACACACACACGCACAGATACACACACACACACGCACACACACACGCACAGATACACACACACACATGCACGCACACAGATACACACTCTCTGAGAAATATCTCTGTTTGATGCCTCAGGACCTTTCTTGAGTAGAAATTTTTTTTTTGCACATCACACACACACGCACACACAAAAAAAATCATGAATTAATTTTTTATTAAGGAAAACTGAATATACATTTCACAATGCTATTAGAGTTTATACGAGTTCAGAAAGGACCAGTAGCGCTCAATCAGAGTGGATTTAACACTGTGGGTGTTTGGGTTGGCCGGCACACACACACTCATTTCTTACGGTATGGCAGGCTCCTAAACGCCCCAGACGTCCAATCAACGCTCCCCCCCGAGTCTTCCCTTTTTCTCCGTCCAATCAGACGCTTTCCCTGCGTCTTCCCTTTCGCAGGACACGCTCCCCCGATGTGGTCATAAAGTTATGAAGATAATTGTTTTATTACATCAAAAAAAAAGGAAAGTGGTGTCCCGAGCTTTTAAAGTGAGTCAGAACTGGAAAGAACACTTTTTCGTTTGATCTCTGAATTTGCATTGCAATAAACAGCAAAAAATAAATAAATAAATAAATACATACATAAATAATAAATAAATAGAAAAAAAAAAAACAGCACAGGCAGTGTTTACCAGTGTCGTGCATGGTTTGTATTTTTTTTATTTCAGTTTTTTATTATTTATTTTTTTTCCTTTGCTCAGCCGTGGCTAAAATATCCTGCCGAGGTTTCTTCAGTATTCCTGAAAGAATGTCTCACGTTGCCCAGAGAAACCACACGTTAAAAATATCTCATTCCCGATTCCTGCAGACCAAACACACTCTCTCTCTCTCTCCTTCCCTCTCTCTCACTCTCCCTCGTTCTCTCTCACTCGCTCTCACTCACTCTCCCCTCTTTCTCTCTCTCACTCTCTGTCACCCTCTCTCACACTCACTGTCTCTCACACCGTCTCATTCATTCTCTCTCTCTCTCTCTCTCTCTCTGTCTCCGTCTCTTTCTCTCTCCTTGAACCCACACCCAAAACCTCTCCACTTCCCCCCAAGTGTACGCTCAAGGCCCCTTAACCCTTTCCCCCCTACCGCCCCCCCCCCCCGCCCCCCCCTTCCCTTAACCCGCCCCCCCACCACTCCTCCTGCTCAGTCGTCGGGTCACCCGAGGCCGGGCGGAAAGCCGCCGAACCCCCCCCCCCCCCCCCCCCCCCCCCCCCCCGCCCGCAGGTTTTGATGAATCGCCGTCCCCTCCAACTAAACTGCCAAGCGGAAAGCGGGCACAGTTGGCAGCAGGACGACGGAGCTGGCAGCAGTGGCCGGGGGGTGGGGGGGGGGGGGGGGGGGGGGGGGGGGGCAAGCGCTCTGAAGCCGGTGCCAAAGCGGGCCGGCGGGGTCTGCGGCGGGTCCCGCTGGGTGGTCTGGCACGGCGTTTCGCCCACCCCCCGCGGTGACCAGGCCCCGCGTCGCCGCCGCCGCCGCCGCCGCCGCTGCCGGCCGCCAGCTCCACCGCCCGCCCCCCCAGCCCCCCCCCCCCCCCCCCCCCCCCCCCACCAACGGAAAGCCTGTCTAGTGTACGAAAATAAAATAACGCTAAAATAGGAGAGAGCAACTTTCTGCACTGCCGTTTCTTTTTTTTTTTTTTTTTTTTTACAGTCGGGAGGTTTGAGCGCTAACCCACAGCCAGCCGCCCGGGTTCCGGGACCAGGAAGCGGAAACGGGAAAGAGAAACAGCACGCGGTGCGCTGCCGCCATTTTGAAGAAGAGCAATAAAGGAGAGAGAGAGATGGAGAAATGGAGAGAGAGAGAGAGAGAGAGAGAGAGAGAGAGAGAGAATGAGAGAAACAAACAGAGGGGGGAGACAGACAAAAAAGGAGAGAGCGCGGGAGAGAGTCCCTGTTTGTCCCCAAATCTTGGCCATTATTTTCCCCAAAATTGGCATCCACCATAGCGGTGGATCCTAAAATTTCAGACCCCGCAAACCACTAATTAAAGATTCAGTCAGTCACGTTGTAATATGTTTATAAAACTGTCGGTACAGCTGCCTGGCCTCAAACTCCTGGCTCCTGGTTGCTGGTCCACCTTCAGGAGGCCTTGGAGGTGTCGGCGTCGCTCTGAAGGCTGTTTTTACACTTCTGCGTAGTTTGCGTGATTTTCGTTGCGTGCGGCAGTCATTTGAACTTGCGCAGCACCACGTTCCACAGGTCGCGCAGGCCGCACAATCAGATTTCTGGAAAGAAGTATTTTTGTTACATTTATTGACAGAGTACGCCTGTATTGTGAAACATTTTTGGCTAGCCGCTAACCAAAACAGCTCCGTATTCGTTGTTTAAAATTTGCAACGGGCAAGTTACACGAGTGACCGTTGGACCACCTCACCCAACCAGGCAACCAATCATCACCTCGTGTATGGCGTCTGTGGGCGGTGTTTGCTAACTACGCGCTTTTTTTTTTCTTGGAGAGGTGCGCGACATCAACGCGGAACGTGGTCTGGAACCTTCGCGCATGCCGCACATTCCGCACAACACCTACGCAGGCCCCCTTTTTTTCCCCGTGTGCTCCGCCGAATTATAAAACAACCCTTCCGTGTGACGCCTCATTTGCGTCCACTTCCTGGTCCCATTGAAACGCTGATCATTGACAGCTACATCCTGTCACAGGCTGCCTGCGATGACTCCGCCCCCTGACCATGACCACGCCCCTTTACACTGACAGGCCCAATAAGGACGAAGGGGGATAATGGGGGGGGGGCTGGGGGGGGGGGGGGGTTCAGCTTTCTGTCGTCCAGCGAGCAGCACAACAAAACATATTTTGTTGACGTCATATTATTAACTCTGTTTTCAAAGAGATTGGTTGGTTTTTGCCTGTTTTACAAAAAAAAAATAAAAAAAAATAGGAAGAAAACAAGAAAAAAACAAGAAGGGAGGGATGAAGGATGTAGGGGGGGACTGGAGCTGAGGCACGCAGTAGCTCTTTAAAGGCACGCAGTTGGGACTTCCCCCCTCACCTCCCCCGCCGCCTCCCCCCCCCCCCCTTGCACACAACCCTCCACCCCCTTCACCCCCAGCTCTTGCCAAAACCGCCCTGTAATATCCTGAAGAAGGAGCAGGGAACAGGGAGACACAGGATCCGAGCAGCAGATCATCATTATGGTCTGCCGATGGCTGCGGTCGCATGTGGAAGCGTTTGGGACGTCCCGTACGCAGTCAGCGCTGCGGCCCCCCTGCTTTTTTCCCTTCCGTCCATGCGGAACAGGAGAGGGGGGCTCGCCGGCCTCACGTCAGGGCCTGTTCGCCACCGCGCGTTTCGGGGGCCTCCGATCTGGAAGCAATTTCGCCACGTGCCACGTACACCCCCCTCCACCCCTCCTCCCCCCCCCCCCCCACCCCTCATCCACCCCCCCCCCCCCCAACCCACCCCTGTGGTACATCCACATCTCTCTGCACTAACCCCCCCCCCTTCCCACCACCCCCCCCCCCCCCACTCCTGTGGTACATCCACATCTCTCTGCACTAACCCCCCCCCTCCCACCACCACCCACCACCCTCCACCCTCCATCCTCATCCTGCTTTTCCTTTTCTTTTACTCTTTTACCCAGATACCCGCCGTGCACTCTCTCTCCCTCTCCCTCTCCCTCTCCCTCGCCCTCCCTCACCTTTCTTTCTTTCTTTCTTTCTTTTTCTCTCTCTCTCTCCCTCCCCTCTCTCTTTCAGATTCAAATTCAAATGAGCTTTATCGCATGACCACACATCCACATTGCATGTGTAAGTCAACAATTGCCAAAGCAACTACTTGTACACGGAACGACAAAAGCAGCGAGAACAACTGCGTGAACAATGATAACGTACATCAATAATAACTACAGAGTGCGTTAGACCCTCACTGAAAGGGGGAGGCTTGGGGCACTTTCTTTCACTCTTCATCTCTATCGCTCTTTCTCCCTCCCCTCCCTCCCTCTCTCTCCCTCCCTCCCTCCCCCCTCGCCCTCCCTCTCTCTCTCAGTTCAGCTCCCTGCTGATTGGAGGTGATTAAAATGATTAGGGGCTCGTTAGCGAGAGTCACTTACTAGTGAGTGGACTCCGGGGCGGTCTGTGTACCAAGGGGGGGGGGGGGGGGGGGGGCAGATGGGGGGCTTGGGATTTGGGATTGCGGGTGAGGGGAAAGTCCTAAAGTGGAAACAAGCCCTGTCCCATTCAGTCCCGTCTCCCTGTACCCCTCTGGCAAAACGACGGCACTAAGGAGGACCCGGACCCCCCCCCCCCCCCCCATCCCGCTATTCCCGCTTATTAATATCAACATGGGGAGTCTCCAAAGACACCCCCCCCCCCCCCCCCCCCCCGGCCCCCCCCGGCTCCGCGCATAATAGCGGGAGCAGGAGGAGGAGCAGGGTAATGGAGCCGTTAATGCATTAGCGACGACGCCCCCCCCCCCCCCCCCCCCCCCCCGACCCTCCCGTTCGTGAGACCCCCCGTTTCGGACACCGGCTGTGAATGCTCAATAAAAATGACCACGAGTACCATTTGCTGCGTTGACTGCCCTGTCCTTAAAAACAAAAAACAAAACAAAAAATTGGAAAGAGAATAAATAAATTAATAATAGATCAGGCCTGACGCAGGGCCCACTGTAACAAGCTTTACCTGAAGGCCTGAAAGGGTGTTTAGTAAATAAATAAACCGCCACAGCTCATTTTAAACAGGTGATGTCTTCGCCCGGATCTGTGTTCGGTCTAACTGATGATACGTATTTAGATTAAATATGTGGAACTCAAGACAAAACGCTTTCAGCATTGAGCTCTTGTCAGACGTAAGCTCTCCTCGTAAACACAGCCTTCCTCGGCATAAACGCAACTCTGCGCAAATGTAGGACTGTTGTGTTGGAAGAGGACTGTTTACAGATCAACAGTCAATGACTTCAGGGAGGGACGGACAGACAGAGAGACAGACAGACAGACTCACACACACACACACTTGCATGCAAACACAAATACACATTTCTGCACATGCATCAAATATATAAACATGTATGAAACACACACGCACAAACACACACAGACATGGCACTCATATGTACTCAGTCACACACTCTAACACACACACACACACACACACACACACACACACACGTACACACAGACGTGGCACCCATACGTACTCAGTCACACACTCTAACACACACACACGCACAAACACACACACAGACATGGCACTCATATGTACTCAGTCACACACTCTAGCACACACACACACACACACACACATTTCACTCATATGTACTCAGTCTCACACTCTAGCACACACACACACACACGCACACACAGACGTGGCACCCATACGTACTCAGTCACACACTCTAACACACACACACACACACACACACAGACGCACACACAGATGTGGCACCCATACGTACTCAGTCACACACACACACACACACACAGACGCATACACAGACGTGGCACCCATACGTACTCAGTCACACACACACACACACACACACACACACACACAGAAGCACACACAGACGTGGCACCCATACGTATTCAGTCACACACTGTAACACACACACACACACACAGATGTGGCACTCATGCGTACTCAGTCACACACACACACAGCCACACACACACACATACACACAGTCACACTCGCGACACATCCGACATGCCGTTGAACCCTGGACAGATCGGATCCCCTTTCAGTACACCATGAATAATACATGCTGTTTGTGAGTGTAGGCTTTCTATCTGGCCCCTGGGGTTACCGTGGAAACGGCGCCGCCGGTGACGGATGGCCCTCGTCCAATGATGCGACGGCGCGTCGCCGCCAGGAGACCTTCCGTCAGCCATCAGTGACACGTTGAATCAGGAAGACGCTGACGCCGCTGCTCCTGCTGCCGTTATGCATCGATAGACGCACCGCGCCAAAGCTACAACACATTAACACACACGACATGTCCCTGTTATTATTACTCATCAGTAAACGCACCGTGCCAAAGCTACAACACATTAACAAACACGACATGTCCCTGTTAATATTACTCATCAATAAACGCACTGTGCCAAATCTACAACACATTAACAAACACGACATGTCCCTGTTATTATTACTCATCAGTAAACACACTGTGCCAAAGCTACAGCACATTAACAAACACAACATATCCCTGTTATTATTACTCATCAATTAACACACTGTGCAAAATCTATAACACATTAATAAACACAACATGTCCCTGTTATTATTACTCATCAATAAACACACCATGCCAAAGCTATAACACATTAATAAACACAACATGTCCCTGTTATTATTACTCATCAGTAAACGCACTGTGCCAAAGCTACAACACATTAACAAACACAACATGTCCCTGTTAATATTACTCATCAGTAAACGCACTGTGCCAAAGCTACAGCACATTAACACACACGACATGTCCCTGTTATTATTACTCATCAATAAACACACTGTGCAAAATCTACAACACATTAATAAACACAACATGTCCCTGTTATTATTACTCATCAATAAACACTGTGCTAAATCTATAACACATTAATAAACACAACATGTCCCTGTTATTATTACTCATCAGTAAACGCACTGTGCCAAATCTACAACACATTAATAAACACAACATGTCCCTGTTATTATTACTCATCAGTAAACGCACTGTGCCAAAGCTACAACACGTTAACAAACACGACATGTCCCTGTTATTATTACTCATCGATAAACGCACTGTGCAATATCTATAACACATTAATAAACACAACATGTCCCTGTTATTATACTCATCAATAAACACACTGTGCCGAAACTACTAAACATCAATAAATCCACTTAGTAACTGTTATTACGTATTTATGAACACCCCATCCCAAAATAGTAAACATTAATAAACGCACTATGTCACTTTTATTACACATTTATAAACATACTATGCCACCATTATTACACATTTATAAACACACTGCTCAAAAGTTACAACATTTTTAAACTTTAATCAGGAAGACCTCCAGAATATTTGGACATGACACACACAATCCATGCTACTGCAGACTTAAAACATGTAGTACAGCCATGTTACACTGCAACAATTACAAACATGCTAATTATCTGCTGTTGTTGTCTGCGTATGAACATACTTGCTCAGCAAATTATAGGATATTTCGCTATGACCACATTGTACTTCTGGTATTACTAACAATGGGACAGAGCTGGAAGAATAGACCCTAGAGCAGTGGTCTCCAACCCTGGTCCTGGAGAGCTACAGGGTCTGCTGGTTTTTGTTTTCACCTTAAAATCAGCACCCAATTGAGACCCAAGACACCAGGTGATTGAATTAACTGTGTAATCAACTGCTCTAACTGATTCATGAAGTGCAGATTCACTAAGAAAACCAGCCGATCCTGTAGCTCTCCAGGACCAGGGTTGGAGACCACTGCCCTAGAGTCTATTTGACTGACTATTTCAGGCCAAAACTAAGACCATATTAGTGACAGCTCATTCTTGGAAAGGCTCTAACTCAAACAACAGAATTTAATATGTTTTGTATGTGCAAATGTGAGTGTGTGTATGACATGTGTGTGTGTGTGTGGGGTATGTGTATAGTATGTATGTTTGCATATGCATATGGATGCATATTTGCATGTATGCATGTATACCAATACGTGTGTGTGTGTGTGTGTGTGTGCATGCGTGTGTGCATGCGTGCATGTGTGGATGCATACAGTTAGTTAGCTTTAAAGAACAGCCCACTTCAAAGCAAATGGATGGACATTGTATTGTAAACACGTTAAACTGCGGCTACCACTAATCACCTCCCGAAATTTGATCACACAGGTGTTGCTTCGCCGGGACAAAGATCTGCTGGGATGTCAGACGACATCTCAGTCAGCTTTCAAAATGGCGAGGCATCGTAAGCTTCACAGGCAAAAGTATTCCGTAAAAATAATAATTCTTTTAATTGCACGGGAAACTCGAGGGTACAAACCAAAAAACGTAATCCCATGTAACGATCATAAACCAGAGATGCCAGGCCCACATTTCCTAGACGACCGCGGTGTCTGCTGGAATCTGCGGTTTGTTGTCAATCAGCAGGCAATTTGGGCTTGGAACCCAGGCACGAGGACTCTTCAGCCAATCAATGTCTTAAATTAACCTGAGTGCTCAAACTCTCTGAGCACCAGAAGCCAAAGCAAGCCTCCTGGACGGCGGCCTACCGTATGCTTGTTATAAATTGATAAGCTAAGGAACAGGCAGGCTAGGACATGTTTTCTCTTCGGTCAGGGGGCGGGCAGTTCAGGTCCTGGAGGGCAACAGGTTTTTTGTTGTTGTTCTTGTTGTTGTTCCCACCAATTAACCCCAGGCTAAATGAGCTAATTGGCTAAATGAGCTAATTGGCTGTGTGCGCACCAACGCTGGTTCACTCCTCGATTAGAACACGGCAAAACGTTCCGCAGAGGGGGAAACGCAAGAACGGTCCTCGACCGTGATTCACGAAAACGCTTATCAGGAAAGTGTGGCTAAACTGTCAGGTGGCGTAATTGTCCAGGGCTAGGTTAAGTAATCAAGGACGGAAGTTGGCATGGACAGCAGGAACAGACGTGGCCCCAGGCACCTACTTGTGAGATAGAGCTAGAGGTGGAAGGTGTGCAGCAAAGCTAGCCAACAAGCTAGCCTCATTT
>CM045883.1:80405001-80412501 GCA_025169545.1 Anguilla japonica | reverse complement strand
GCATTTCCGACCCGTCCGGTAGCCGACCGTGCGCGAGACTCAGTTTACCTCACGCTGTGGGGGCGGGCGGGCGGGCGGGCGGGCGGGGGGGGGGGGGGGGGGGAGTCTACTTACGGGCTCTCGAGCCCCGCGTGCATCTCTGTAATCGTATCCCGGCTCTGCTTTTGTTTTCGTTCGCCGTAAAGTACGTTTAAAAATAAATTAAAAAATTAAAAAACGAAAGAAAGGGGAGGTTGCTCTCGAGCGCCTCGGGGAGAGTGTCGTCCGAGCGGAGGCGAGACGTCGCAGTTAAGGAGGAGGACGTTACTCGCTCAAAATCTGCTTTCTGCAGCCCAGCTTCCTGCAGCGCTCTGGTCGATGCTGAAGTTTGAATCGGGTCTGTCAGAGCATGCCAAATAAATTTTTTCCCTTTTAATGTTGGCACTTGTGTTGTATGCTGTATGCGTTGTTCATAAACGTGTGCGCGCTTGTGACTTGCACAACTTTTTTGCATACGTTGCATCCATTTATGCAGCTGAATACTTACTGAAGCAATGCAGGTTAAGTACCGCGCTCAAGAGTACAACAGCAGTGTCCCATCCAGGAATCAAACCTGTGATCTTTCGTTTACATGCCCAGTTCCTTACCCACTACGCTACACTGCCACCCACATGCTCTCATTTGTGTCTCTGTGCATTGGCACAAGTGTGTGCAATATTCATTCTGCTGCTGCTGTCAACGTTCACATCGTCAAGGAAGACAAGTGCCAGTACCTGTGGCAGCCATACATGCCCAAGCCATAACACCCCTGCCCCCATGATTCGCAGATGGGGTCGTTTGTTTTGGATCTCGGACAGCTCCTTTTGGCCTCCACAGTTTGCTCTTGCCTTCACTCTGCAACAAGCCAATCTTGGACTCATCTGTCCACAATGCCTTTTTTCCAGAACTCAGCAGACTCTTTTAAGTGCTTCTTAGCAAACTGTAACCTGGCCAACCTGTTTTTGCACCTAACTAGGGGTTTGCATCTTGCAGTGTAGTCTCTGCAAGTTCTGTTGGTGAAGTCGTCTGTGGAACGTAGTCATTTATGCCTGCTTCCTGAAAAGTGTTTCTGATATGTATATCAGGTGTTTGAGGGATTTTCGTCACTATGGCATGAATTTTTTGGTCATAAATATAAAAAAATATGTATATGTGCAAGCGTGTATGTGCGTGTGTGTGTGTGTGTGTGTGTACGTGAGTAAGGGTGCGTGTGTGTGTGTGTGTGTGTGTGTGTGTGTGTGTACGTGAGTAAGGGTGCGTGTGTGTGTGTGTGTGAATATGTACGTGTCAGCGATGTGGTCGCTGTGTTTGGGGGAGTTGGATGTGTGATACACACCCACAGCAGGACGGAGGGAGTGCAAAGAGAACAGCCTTCCCTCTCTACTCAGACCGTAGGCATGTGAACCAGTCAGTGAGGGTCATCAAGAAACACACACACTCACACACTCACACACACACACAAACACACACACACATGCGCAAACATGCACAAACACACACACACACACACACATGCGCAAACATGCACAAACACACACACACACACACATACATGCGCAAACGCATACACACACACTCACACACACACGCACCCTTACACACACACACATACACACTTACACACACACACACATGTGCGCACACACTTACACATGCATATACAAACACATAGGCAGACAAACACACACTTGCACAAACACATGCACACACGTTCACACATGCACGTGCACACGCACACACACACACGCACAAACGCAGGCTGGCCAATATTCAATGCTCACACAGCAAAGGCATCCTTCATCTTTAAGAACAGTAAAAGCACAGTCATTCCGACTCTTAAACTCTCCAAACTATTTGTATATTCGGCTGTTGCACCGTAAAGCCAAACAAGCAAGCAACCTTATAGCGTAATAACTCCACGCTTACGAAAGCTGTTGCGTCTCCTTTATGAAGCCTTTTTTGTAACAGTGCAAACACCACTGGGGCTACAGGGCTACAGCGCTAACGGGGATTTTCTTTACCAGCAGATGCCAGATGCCGTAGCTTATAAGGGCTTATCGACCACGTATTGTGGTCAGACCACAAAAGACAGGCCTCCTCGTCTCCCCCAGTGAACTCCACGCTGAATGTACAACGGATAGCCCAATAGCAAGGCCTTAATTGTTGGGATTACGCTGACGTTTGTCCCAACAAAGAGATTTTTTGTTTTTCGCGAACACGACCGAGTTTGAGTAAATGACTCTGTCATTATGAAAGCATGTAAGTTCATCCCAAAAAGGGAGCCTAAGTTGTTATGAATTTCTTTTTGCCGTTTGGGCCAGTAAAGGGTACTTAGTTGACATGAATTTCCTTTAGAGGTTTTCGGCCAGTAAGGCGTCCTTAGTTGATGTGAATTTCCTTACGTAGTTTGGCCCAGTAAGGGATCCTTAGTTGTGACTACTGAGAAAGTGGAAAGTGATGCGCCTACTCCCCTTAAAACCATCCTGACTGAACGTGGAAAGGATCGTTCGCAAGTCGGCTGTGTTTCTCTCGCCCCCCCCCCCCCCCCCCCCCCTTGTTCTTGAGTACCACTCTCTCCATAAGATGCGATGAGTGAGGCATTGAGGGTCCCACTCTGCATCATGGGAAATATGCGAATGAAGCTGAAGGAGGCCAGGCCAGGAAGGAGGCCTCGAAAGCTGCGTTATCACAGTGTGTCATCGCTGGTGGGTGGGCGTGACGCGGCCACCTCTTCCGCTAAAAGACACATCACTCCCTCCTGTCGCCCTTTTTTTTCCAGCTCAGTGCCTGCACCTTTAACCTTTAAACCCTTTGGCGTGTGAGATCACAATGCCCCTTGCTGAACGTTCTAAATGCTGATGTCACAGTCACAACTGGCGACTGAAAGCAGAGGAGTTCTAGAACAAAAGAAAAGAGAAAAAAAAACCATAATTCCAGAAAACCTACTCTGCAAAGGGTTTAAGTGTGTGTGTGTGTGTGTGTGTGTGTGTGTGAAAGCAGGCCGGCACATACAGTGCTCTTCAGCAGAGAGTATTAGAAGGGGTGTCCAATGTGCCTAATGACTCAGTGCAAATGTTGCACAGGGTCATGGAGGGTTTGTGGTATTTATTGCAGTGTTAATGTGTGTGTGTGTGTGGCGTGTGTGCGTGCACGCACGTACGTGCGTGTATCAGTGTGCGCATGCATTTTTTTTTTGTGTGTGTGTTCACAGGGTGTCAGAGCATGTGCTCCCTTTCTAACAACGTGCTAAAATGTGTGTTTAGCAGTGTGTGTGTGTGTGTGTGTGTGTGTGAACCAGCGCCGAGCCGCGCTCCTGTCAGTCACGTCTGCGGTTTCCTGTTGCTGAGCCGTCCGCAGCTGCAGCCGTTTGCTCTCCGGGCGTTTAACTGTAACGCAGAGCTGCTCAAGAAACTCGCATCCCCATCGCTGGCGACAAAAAAAAAAATCTAAAAAAAAAAAAAAAGAACGTACGCACGAACATCTGTTTCATACAGACTCTCTTTCTTTTTTTGCAAGCCTTTGTTACTCTTTCGGGTCCCCAGAGCACGCTGTGCACAGTTTAAATGTGAAGACCCCCAAAAACCTCCCAACACGAGGTTCGGATTATCGGTAATCGAGGCATAACTGATACATTCTTCACAAGTCTGGCCAGTTTCCGTGCCACTGGAAGATCTGTGATGTCACAAACATCGTGATGTCATAAAACACACATCCTGCCCTTTGTGTTCCAGATTCCATTCATAAACCGTCCCACATTGTTCTTGGACATTGAGAACAGTCGGCTCATACGTTCCTTCCCGTGCCCTCTTTCTGCCTCAGCTATTTGAAGAACTCTAGAACTTCTAGAGCCCCAGTGCTTTCGGTTGCCAGCGGCAGTTGCTACGTAAACATTGGAACGTTCAGTTTGGAATCACGTATGCATGCAATCGCATTTTCGGAGCACGTATTTTGTGATCTTAGACCTGAAAGGGTTGACTGCTGGGGGGGGGGGGGGGGGGGGGGGGGGGGGGGGGAGGTTCCACTGCCTCCGACAGTCCTTGAAACTGTATTTCGCTGGGTCGCGCCCTTTAACGGATTTTCGGAAGTCGCCTCAGTCGGAGCGCTCAGTGTCACGAACGGGGGGAGTCAGCCACCTGGGCAGTAATAACTGCTAACTGCTACGGCCATTGAAATCCATCGGATGTGCCGCTCTCAGGAGGCGTCCGTGGCCTGGTTACGGTTCTCGCTACCTCCGATGTCGGGGAGCGCCGTGTCTTTGATGTCTCGGTACCTATTTCACACCTTAAAAATAAGGTCTCGTCAAAGGCGACGCAGCCGCCCTCTCTCAGCACCTGCGGCGGCCCCTGTGCGCACAGGTACGAGAGGGGGCGTGGCCACCCGGGAAAACAAAGCCCGCCAATCCTTTACACCTGTCTGGGGCTTTGATCGATGTCCACTCTCTTTCTGAGAGAGCCAGGAAGCATTGTGAAGCACCGGGTACAAGCTCTTGACAAATGGGGGGTGGGGTAGGGGTGGGGGGGGGGGGGGACGGCAGGCAGAAGAAGATGGAGTTTGTGGTTTTTGATTGGGTCAGAGGAGGAAGCATCAGAGTGGTCCAGGGGCGGCCACCAATGGGCTCCCCGCCTTGGCAAGGCAACGCGATGATAGATGGCGGGCATTACCGTTTGTTAAGTACCCCCCTCGCCTTTGGCCAGGAACACTTAACGTGGCCTGTGGTCGCAAAAGGCACAGCAGCGATGCCGGGAGGGAGGTAAAATATTCATCGGCGAGGAGCTGTGGTTTTCCTCTCCAGAAAACCCTAAAAGCCTGAGCCGTTTGTTTCTTTAACCAGGCCCTAAAGCGAAGCCACAGAGGCCAGGCCCCCTTTAAAGAGCCCAGTAATGCGCACTAAAGAGTGCACTGACCTTACCACTGTCTTTAAGTGTGTGTGTGCGCGCGCGCGTGTGTGTGTGTGTGCGCGTGCAGTGACACACTCACACGGACACACACAGACACACACACGCACGCGCGCGCGTACAAATACAGCATTCGACCCGGAGCTTGGAGTGGAAGCACTTTGAGGAGTCCTTGACTGCTCGGAGTAGGAAGATAAAAAATAATAACACCGAGCAATAATTTCATTCAAGATTCATTATTACTAATGCATTGAGCACTGTTCCTGGGATAAATAAAAAAATAATATTTGATAATGCTTTGCCGTAAGTGCTTCTTTATAATGTTTATGCACCTATAAGGTACAATCATAATGCACCTATAAGGATAACACTATTAGAATGACAATCTCAAGAGTACTTTTGATATGATTGTTATGTGAAGTACTCATTGTGTGTTATAACTTGTTTCACAGAGATCATTATAAGTAATGGCATATGCGCAGACATATTGTTACTATTATTATTATTATTATTATTATTATTATTTATTATTATTATTATTATTATTATTATTATTATTACCATTATATGCAACATTTACTGATTGTTATTCTGTGTTTGTAATGCCAATATTTAAAGATGCATTTAATGCCAATAAAGCATTTCTCACCATTCCAGTTGCCTCGGTTGTTGCAGCAACCAGCGAGAGCAGAATTTGCATAGACAGTCGTGGGGTTTTTCTCCCTCTTTCTCTCTCTCTCTCTTAGACATGTCTACAGTAGGTCGGCAGCAAAGTTTTCACCTGTGGTTGGACTCAGGGGTTTTGGTCGCTTAGAACACTAACCCTAAAAACCCGACTTTCTGTAACCCCCTTTCGTCTTTTCTCTCCATCTCTCTCTCTGTTTCTCCCGTTAACCTCATTTTTCTTTGCTCTGTTATCTCTCGCTATAGATCTCTCAGAACACACACATACCCACACATGCACGAGGTCTCTCACAACACACACATACCCACACATGCACAAGGTCTCTCACAACACACACATACCCACACATGCACAAGGTCTCTCACAACACACACATACCCACACACACTCTCACAACACACACATACCCACACATGCACAGGTCTCTCACAACACACACACATACCCACACATGCACAAGGTCTCTCACAACACATACCCACACACATACCCACACATACCCACACATGCACAAGGTCTCTCACAACACACACACACCCTCACACACATGCACATAACCCACACACATGCACGAGTCTCTCACAACACACACATACCCACACATGCACAGGTCTCTCACAACACACACATACCCACACACAAGGTCTCTCACAACACACACATACCCACACATGCACAAGGTCTCTCACAACACACACATACCCACACATGCACAAGGTCTCTCACAACACACACATACCTCACAGCACACACATACCCACACATGCACAAGGTCTCTCACAACACACACATGCACAAGGTCTCTCATACCCACACATGCACACACACACGCACAACACACACACACATACCCACACATGCACAAGGTCTCTCACAAACACACACACATACAACACACATGCACGAGGTCTCTCACAACACACACACATACCCACACATGCACTAGGTCTCTATCACAACACACCACATACCCACACATGCACAAGGTCTCTCACAACACACACATACCCACACATGCACAAGGTCTCTCACAACACACACCCATACCCACACATGCACACATGCAGGTCTCTCACAACACACACATACCCACACATGCACAAGGTCTCTCACAACACACACATACCCCACACATGCACAAGGTCTCTCACAACACACACACACATACCACACACATGCACACAGGGTCTCTCACAACACACACACATACCCACACATGCACAAGGTCTCTCACAACACACACATACCCACACATGCACAAGGTCTCTCACAACACACACATACCCACACATGCACAAGGTCTCTCACAACACACACATACCCACACATGCACAAGGTCTCTCACACACACACATACCCACACATGCACAAGGTCTCTCACAACACACACATACCCACACACGCACAACGTCTCTCACAACACACACATACCCACACACGCACAAGGTCTCTCACAGCACACACATACCCACACATGCACAAGGTCTCTCACACAACACACACATACCCACACATGCACAAGGTCTCTCACAACACACACATACCCACACATGCACAAGGTCTCTCACAACACACACATACCCACACATGCACAAGGTCTCTCACAACACACACATACCCACACATGCACAAGGTCTCTCACAACACACACATACCCACACACAACACACACACACACATACCCACACATGCACAAGGTCTCTCACAACACACATACCCACACATGCACAAGGTCTCTCACAACACACACATACCCACACATGCACAAGGTCTCTCACAACACACACATACCCACACATGCACACACACACACAAACACACACACATGCATGCACTAACACACGCACACATACACAAGCACATGCAAGCGCTAACACACACACACACACACATGCACGCACT
>CM045883.1:80387501-80395001 GCA_025169545.1 Anguilla japonica | reverse complement strand
CCGTGAAGTTCTCCAATCTGCCGATCCTGCCCCCCATTGGTACCTAAGTCGTGTGTTGCCGAATAGGACTGAGAGATCGTGGGACGCCCTGTTTCTTTTTCGGGGGGGGTGGGGGGGGGGGGGGGGGGGCTGACCCGGCCTCCTCCAGCGTGTCAGCGCGCCTACCTGCGGGCGTTCTCTGGTTTCAACGGGGCGGTGAACTGGCAGCACCTGACTTTTCGCGAGAGCGCTGCATGGTTTCCACGGTAATCTGTGTCACACGGTCCAGACGAGGTTCCCACAGCCTCCCCCCCCCCCCCCCCCCCCCCCCCCCCCCCGCAGTTCTTTGCCAACGATTTCAAGTTAAACTTGCATCACTGGCGGATGAATCACTCCTGGATCACAGCACTGAAGCTGTGGCTGCATCACACCAAACCTCACAAGATATCAATGAGTCAGAAACTAAATATGCGAATACAAAAAAAGATATGTGTCCACCATCATCATCGACAATCACTCCACCGCCAACAGCAACAATACAAATATATCGCAGGTGTATGAGGTGCGATGGGTGGACTTGTTCATCGGAAGAGCCATCAGTGGTCACACCGGGCCTCTGGCTTTATAATTAGGTGCAGGCTTCAATGGTGATGTTTTTTTTTCCCTCTCTCTCTTTCATCCCCCCATCCCTCTCTCTCTCTTTTCATCCCCCCATCCCTCTCTAAACATCACAAGCGGAGGTGAACCGCAGCCTCTGGAGTTTGGGGAGGGGCGGATTTTGGGGCCTGAATTACTTTTCTCCACTTTACAGACACGTGCCACCAGCCCAGCCATAGCATGAGGAGCCAGCCAGGTGCACAAAAACCCAAATACATAAATGCATAAATAAATAAATACATATTTAAACAAATATTTTTCAAAATTATGCAATTTAATAAACAATATAAACATAGTGTTAAAAAAATACATAGATAATACTGGTAGTAATTATCATAATTATACCATTTAATAAATTCTTATTTATTCAAATTCTAAATCTATGAAACAGCACTAACATACAGTGCAAAGAAAATAAACAAATGAATTACCAGTTGCAACAGTACTGGTAATAATTATCATAATTATACAATTGAACAAATCTTTATTTATTTTAATCCCAAATGTATTACATAGCATAAACATATAGTACTAAATAAATAAATAAATAAATGTGCAAGTGCTTTGTGTATATACAAGTAATGCCTCAGTTCAGGCAATATTTAAATCCCTATTTAACAGACTGCATACCATAAATAACACATTTTTTAAATCTTCCTTTAGATGCATCCAATGGGTATAAATGAAAATATATGTGTTTATATGCAACAAAATTGCTTGAGCGCAGGCTAATTGTGTTATGATAGCTTTAGGCCAAGGCATCACAAGAGCCCACCCATTACATGACATCACAGGCGTTTAGCAGACGCTCTTATCCAGAGCGACTTACACAACATTTTACGCTGCATTTACACTGCATTCATTTATACATCCGGATATGTACTGAAGCAATGCAGGTTAAGTACCTTGCTCAAGGGTTACAGTGGCAGTGTCCTAACCCAGGAATCGAACCGGCGACCTTTCGGTTACGAGCCCGGCTCCTTACTCATTACGCTACACTATTCATAACGCACCATCCGGTGGGACATTTTCCCCCAAAAGTGATTTTACCGCACGTCGGCTACGCGTTGCCAGGGGCGACCAAGTTCTTCTTTACCTGAACCCGTGTATCAGATTTACTCACTGCGCCACTTCCTCTGTGCTTCTTCCGAGTAGTCATGTATTAGCCTCAGCCCACCCGCAGCAAAGCGATCAGTGTGAAATGAGCTCTGACAGAATGTATTTTACACCGACAGAGTGCTTCTTCCCCAGTGTGTACCGGTACGAACTCGGCCTTGAGTTAAACCAGCCCTGAAGACTTTACTGTGGAAACATGCACAACCACAATCATCCTTTTCTTTAAATTTGTAATCTCATGAGATCTTCAGAAAATGCAAATGATTGAATGAGCAGTGAGCTGAGCAGGGTCGGGTTTTGGTGGCCCTAAAGGAGTCCGTCGAGCTGGGGGGGGGGGGGGGGGGGGTTTTTACTTGATAAAATCCTTCCTACATTGTTATGAACTGTTCTGTTGACGTTCCATTTTCAACTTATGCCACTAGTTCCGCGATAGGGGATGGATGACGTAAATACGAAAATAACGTTATTTTCCTTAGATGCACATTGCCACGGGCCAAACCCTGGAGCTGAGAAAGCCCTCATCGCATAAAATGGTTCCTACCGGGCATGCGGAGACACACACACACACACACGCGCGCAATCGGGTTCGACTGGAATCCCGTCCATTTATAATGCGCCAGCTTTTTTCTGCCTACTGGTGCCCGTCGAGAGAGGACTTCTGAAGAAAATGTGGTTTCCAGGGAAGCTGGTTTCGGTTAAGCGCGCTGGAGGGAGTGTGTCTGCGTGTGCGCACACGTGTGTATGCGTATGCATGCGCACGCATAGCGTGTGTGCGTCTGCGGGCGCGCGTGTCCTTGCGTGGGCGTCCGTGCATGCGCAAGCATGCAAATCTGTTTGTGTGTGTGTGTGTGTGTGTGTGTGAGCGTGCTTGCGCCTTTTTTGCGTGCGTGCGGTTGAAAATGCGAGTCGATTATCTGCATTTCGAAAAAATTAAACTTGGGGTACTGTTTCCTCGTTAGGAATAATGGATTCTTTAAAGTACTCTGAGAAATGACAAAGACACAACCCACCTGACACCAGCCTTCTGTACTAGGCTACAGCCAACGGTGGAAACTTCAGGGGTGTACTGTATGTGGGCATGATAGTGAGAGAGAGAGCAAGAGAGAGAATAACAGAGAGAGGGAGACAACAATTGTGCTAACGTTAAGAACACTGTTTGGTGTCATCCCTTTCTTTGCCTGATGAAATGATTGTCAAATATTAAATATTTTAAGCAAAAAATAAATGAGAGAAGGGAAAATATATTTGCATTTCATCCATTCGATAATTACTCTACCTGAGCGATGTTATGAATGTTCCCTTGTTAAACGTTAGCCTGCAAAACTCAGAGAGAAAGATGGCGAATGTATCGGTTGATTGACAGCTGTAGACACACACAGATACAGGTGATTAGCGGTCGTTCACGGGTGTGCAGGTGACCCTCAGACCCTCAGACCCTCAGAGGCACAGGGGTGGGTTTCAGACCCCCCCCCCCCCCCCCACACACACACACGCGCGCTACCTTAGGTGATGCGTTTCCACCTTCCGCACGTGCGGCAGAGCAAAACACATAACATGGCCGCCTGGTTAAGCAGTCAGACCTGGGGAATTATGGGATACCCTTCAACAGACATGGAATATGGAATGGTCCACTTCTTTTATCTTTTATCTTTGATAGAGGGGGAAAAAAGCATCAGTGTTTAGACGCAACAAACTCTTTGCTAACTGTCAAACTTTAACATGCACCCGGCCACCCCTTAGCACACCTAATCATCACAGCTGCGTGTGAATGTATTTATTCCACAGCCGACTTGGACAGCTGACTTCATCTGCTGGTGAAGCCGTACAGCAGTACATCTGAAAAAGCTGTACGTCATTCAACAATGGAACTTCATTACTGAAAAATACGAATTTCTGTATTTATATTTTCAAGATGTATATTCAATGTATTTTGTTGATAACAAAAACATTTTATATATTCATGTGTGTATTATCATTAATAATAATAATACTCACACACACTCTCTCTCTCTCTGTCACACACACTCTCTCACACACTCACACATCCATGCAATTCATACCCTCTCTCTCACATACGCACACTCTCACACACATGCGTGCACGCACAGACACACTCTCCCCCTCTCTCTGTCTCTCTCTCTCACACACTCACACACACATGCAGACCACTCTTTTCTGTCTAAGGAATGGGCTCTGCAAAGAAGCACAGGAGAAATGAGAAACGGGGAGAGGTTCTGTAGGACTGAAAGGCTGTGGCGTGCATTGTGTCTGTGGGCCTGCAGGTTCGTCTCTGCCCTCTCAGCTGCAGACACCCGTTATCAAAGATCTTTAACAACAGAACCCACCATAAACTCTGCTTGCACTTTGTGTCTTTTCTCTCTCTCTTTTTCTCTTTCTTTATCTCTCTCTCTCACTCTTTCCCCTGCTCTCTCTTGATCTCTGCCTCCCTATCTCTCTCGCTTTTTCTCTGTCTCCCTATCTCTCTTTCTCTCTCTTTGTTCTCTCTCTTGGCTCATCTGTTTATTTTCGCTCCTTCTTTCTGTCTCTTTTAGCCTCTTTTGTTTTTGTCTCTTCGATACTTTTTCTCTCTGTCTGTCTGTCTTCCTCTATTTTCGCAGTTCTGTCTGCGTTTGTCGCAAATGCACACACACACAGGCACCTTCACACGCACGCACAGTCACACACACATGCTGGGACCGGAAACCAGACCTCAGAGTTTTGTCACGAAACGTTGCCTTGTCTGACTGTCAGGTGATGTGAAATTGTCTTTCTCTCTCTCTCTCTCTCTCTATCTCTCACTCTCCCTCTCTCTCTACCTCTACATCTCTCTCTCTCTCCCTCTCTCTCTACCTCTACCTCTCTCTCTCTCTCTCTCTCTCTCTTTTGCACACGGAGCTTTGCAGACATCATATCTGTTTGCTGCCCCAAAAAAAAAAAAAAAAAGAAGAAGAAAGAAGATGGGAGACGCAGTTTCCTCTCTCGGTCGTCTGCCTGCAGAGAGAAGCCGCCGCTCTCCGCAGAGAGAGAGAGAGAGAGAGAGAGAGAGAGAGAGAGAGAGAGAGAGAGAGAGAGAGAGAGAAAGCAGGTCACCGACCGCAACCACAGAGCACCGCAGCCGCCCGGCACCTGGTGTCTCGGTCTCGCTCTCAGACATGCAAACCCGTGCCCCCCCCCCCCAACCCCCCCCCCCCCCCCACTCCCGACTGGCTGGCTGGCTGGCTGGCATACAGCAGCTCCTGCACCTCCAATTAGACGGGGGGGAAGAAATGGTGGGGTGGGTGGTGTGGTGTGGGGGCGGTGTAGAACGGTGAGTTCACGCACGCGTACCACCAGTGTTGTTCGTCCTGCGAGCCTGCTGGAGCAAATGTGATTTTTCTACAAGTTTTCACGAGTTCATGTGTTTCTCGGTGTGTGTGTGTGTGTGTGAGTGTGTGCGAGTGTGTGTACAGGCTGGTGCTCAACAGGGACAGGGGGACCGGAGGAACCGTGTCTGCTCTGTGTTCTGCGCTCTGTGTGTGAGTGCGTGTGTGCATTTGCATGTGTGTGTGTGTGTGTGTGTGTGTGTGTGTACAGGCTGGTGCTCAACAGGGACAGGGGGACTGGGCTGAAACCGCGTTCTCTCTGTGTTCAGTGTGCGAGCGTGCTACGTGCGTCTACGCGCTCGTGTTATACAGAGACGCACGTGTTCTGCGTTCTCTCTCTCTCCGCGAGGCGTGTTGCGTGCGTCTGAGTGTCCGTGCTAAATGGAGGTGCACGTGTGCGTGCGTGTGCGCTCGAAGACACCCGTCGCACATCTGAAGGGCCTATTTAAAGCACACACCGTGGGAAAGCACCCTGACCTGTGCGCGAGAGAGAGAGAGAGACACACAGAGACAGGGGGACTGAGAGAAAGAGAGAGGATGACAGAAAGAGGGAGAGCACGGTTGTGATATTGTTAAGAACGCCGTTGGGTGTCATCCTTTGCTGCGCCTCACGAGTTCACATGGAAAATCGTGAGCAAAAACAATGTTTCAAACAAGAAACAAACAAAAAAAAAAACAAAAGGCAAAATATGCTGAAATATGCTTTACTTTATAAAACAATGTCATTTAATTAACATTTTAAGTTGCTTTTCAAATGTCAATGCAAACTTACATCCATATACTGTACACAAACACACACACACAGTCACACACAAAGAACGCTGATCAGCACATTTCAGTGCTGTCTGTTCTTTAGAGAGGCAAACACACTCCCACATTATACACAAACGCACCAGCACATGCACATACACACACACACACACACACACACTCCCACGTGCACACATTCACACACACACGCACACACACACACACACACACACTCACAGATCCCTAGGTAGTGACACTCTTTGAGTGCCCTGGGGACTCTAGGCTTTTCAAGGTCACCGGGGGCTGCACCATACGCACCACAGCCTCTCCACCCCGGCCCATACGCGGTGAGAGCTTCGGCACAAAATGGCCGCCGAGCATCAAACCTACAAATGACAAAAACACCCTTCACTCTCTGCCCCATAATTGCGTGCGTCCAAATAGTTCACCAAGCTCCTCCCCCAGGCTTGTTTGCCGATAACGATCAACCACCTTTGCCCACGAGCTGGGTGTTTCTATTTTGTAATAATAGTAGTCATTTAGAAATCCCTAAATGCTATTTCGGTTATTTTGTTTCTCATTGTAATTTCTATAAATTATGTATGCTGGCTACTTGAAGTCCTGAAGTTCCCCCCCCCTCCCCGGGGAAAAAAAAAATAATAAAGTTATTTTATTCAATTCTATCTTTCAGAAAACTGGACGAGACCAAGGATTTAACCAAGCTCCCCCCCCCCGGTTGGCTGGTAGGTATAGCGGCGGGGGCCACTTTTACCAAAACCTCGCACCGGCGGTCGCCGAGGTCTGCCGAGCTCGCCTCCTTGACGGCGAAAAAGGCAGTTTTTTTCGAGACGGCGAGATGAAAGCGCCGACGTCAGCGGCTAACGCGATGCGGTGGAGGCAGCCGGCAAGCGGCTCAGCGCCGCGATCGGGAAGCCGGGGAGCCGTTCTGGGTCGGGAACCCAAACCCACGTCCTGCGGTTCTTGGTTAGACCGGCTGAGGAGGCCTCCTAACCCAGATGGGACGCGGGCCAACCCAAACCTCGCCCTCGCCCTCCTGTGGATTGATTGGTAACCAACGGCAACGCCGACAGATCGAGGGCGCGGAACAAATGTAGGGTTCTGTCAGGGCACAGAACGCCCCCCCCCCCACGGCATTGCTGTTGTTTTATGCCTCCTCCTGGGTTCATGATAACGTGTTTAATAAAAAAAGTCATTTCAGGTGTAAAACGTCTGCTGTATTGCAAAACAGCACAGCCGAGAGCATTTCTATGCCGATAACTGACCTTGGACAAGTGGATTAAACCCAAATAGTTCTTAAATATTGTCTGACCGTGAGCACGGCAAGCCGGTTTGCAGCATTAGCATATGTAACACTCAACTTGGACTTTTATTTCAGTACAGAAAGATGTATCGTGAATATTGAATTCAATATACTCTCACACCCGCACTTCACAGTGGAGGTTACGATGGCAGCGCTAGCTCGTTGGCTAAGCTAAGCTAGTCTTCTACCTTGCTAGATACTGTACTTCCCATTCCTTATTTATGACCACACTGTGAAAGACTAAATAATAATAGACGTGTTATTGCTCGCACCATTTAAACATTGCTAGCAGTGGCCTAAATTAATCAATCAGAA